>JANZLQ010000040.1:23640792-23662433 GCA_026212715.1 Elanus axillaris
TATCGGGGATGGAGCTGGCTGACGGGGTGCGTGCTGCCAAGAAGAGGAGCACAAAGAAGTCTCAAAGTGCTGTGAGCCGGAGTTCATTCGCGTCCTATGAGCAGATAGCGCCGTGGCAGAGGCTGTAGAAATGCTGACAGCCGGGCTTGGAGAAGTGCTGACTAGAGACAAGGCAAAAATTTTCAGAGCAGCATCCAGCAGTTCAGATGACTATCTTGAACGCTTTTGATCTTGAACTCACTCTGAAACTATTGCACAGAAGTCCTCCCATGACGTTTGCACCCCATGGTGATTTTTGTTGGATTTGCAGACCCCAAGAATTGTTCCCGGCTTTCCCAGCTCAGTGTTTTCATTTCTCATTCTGGCCAAAACCTGGAGGAACAAAGAGGCCTGGGGGAAGAATATTAAACAGGATCTACAGACTTCTAAAAATGTCCTCGAGTGGAGGTTCGTGACCTAAGCAAGGGCTCAAGTTAAGGCCTGGGGAGGCAGTTATGAGTCTGACTGTAACTTTCTATCCTTTTTCCTTTACTTTCTGGTTTGCATCACCATTCGGGAAAAAGCCTATAATATTTTGCATTTAGTATTTCTGGGATAACATCCTGGGGTTACACCACATACTGCTCCAGTGCAATGGGGCACAGCCCGCTACAGGCAGGACATGAACTCTGCCGTGCCGAGAGCATTGTGCGAGCCAGGTGTGCGGTTCCTGTTTGTTCCCCCAAGTCTTTCTTAAATCCTCTGCTTTTCTGCTCCTACTGCACTTTGTCTTCCTTTATTCGCCCAAAACTTTTCTTCTTTGGAGCTATTTAAGACCAAATTCCAAGGGGTCTGTACCATTTCTTTCAATTAACCTTCATATCAAAGAGACCGCACTGTGTTCAGCAAGTGTTTTTGGAGTAAATGCTAAAAAAAAACACAATCCCAATTTTTCTTTCTTTTCTGTTATGCCTGGTGGCATCAACACATGCCCGTCACAGCTCTTTCATTCCTAGAGCAGCTCCATCTCTAACACGTACTTCTTTTCTCTTCTTTTTTTCTATTTATTTTAATTTTATTGTGCAGCCACTTATGGTTTTCTGCCTCCTTGTTCCGATTTCTTCAAAATATTTTCTCTTTCTAACTTCCTACCCAATGGCAGCAGGAGCTGCTCTGCGCTCAGGGGAAACTATTGAATTCTTGTCCGCTACTCTGAAAGCAGCGTGCTCTCTTTGAAGCTGCAACAGAAATTCTGGTAGAAACTACGAAATATTTTCTTCTCCAAGTGAATTTAGTGCTGTGGTATTTAACTCCCACGCAACAACAAAAAGCCCACCCCTCAAGTCCCTTTGGGATGGGGAGGAGCCCAGGCACCTGCAGTGGGAGGGATGCAGTGGTACCTGAAGCCAGCATCTGAGGAGAGCAATGGAAGCGGGGAATGTCCAGGAACAAGTCCCAGAAAACATCCATTGCTGCAAGGAGCCCTCAGGTCTTTTATTTCTTTGGCGGGTTTTGGGTTTTGTTTTTTTTTTTTAAGAAAAATGGCAGAAAGAGAAGCTGCTGAGCACTTTGGAAAACCTGGCCACAGCTATGAATCTTCCATTATCAGGTTTAGTTCCTAACCATGGAAATCGAGCATTGTGCATCCCAACCCTGGCCCAAAGGACCAGTTGCAAGGAACCTCGGTTCCTGTGTCTTGCTCATGGAGGCCATCAAGAGGCAGCAGTGACTTTGCGATGGAGGTCCTACTGAGTTAGAAAATCAATAGACGTCATCTATACAAATCAATTCCCAGAGCTAAGAGGTTGCATGCAAAATAATGTCAGATCGTGTCAGAAACCTCATATTTAGGTTGTGCTTCCTCCATCTTTCCGTAGCGGAGGAAGCCACGGCTTCAGGAGGTGGCCCAGGAGCCCCAGAAAGTGCCTGAGTGACCCTCAACGGGGACTCACAAGGGGAGGGTGTCCCCAGGGACGTGGGGCTCTGCTGCGAGGTGGCTCCCACCGCTTGTGCCCGGACCACCCCGGCTCCCGCTGCAAAACAGGAGCCCTTTTCGCTTGTGGTGCTTATTCACAGGGAGCATCCTGCACGGGGCCAAATAGCCCTAATTATATCTCTTCAAAGGGCTGGGTCTCTGGGCAATTTACTGTGGCAAAATTTTTGGTGTCTTTAATTAAAAGTTTCAAAAAGTTGGGCCTGTTGGGTCAAAGGAATTCTCTGTTGCTCTGGCCCATCGTCTGCTTGGAAATTGTTTACCTGGGCATATTTTTCCCCCTTTTAATTAAAGCTGAATTAAAACACAGGTTATTTGAAAGTGGAGATAATGACTATAGAAACCCATTTGCATTTTCATGCATTACGGCTGACCCATGCACCCTCTGCGGAGGCGGGGAGCCCGCTCCGTGTCGAGTCACAGGGGCAGCTCCGGACCGACGGAGCAGGGGGATGGATGCAGTGTCCCCTTCGGCTCCCGTCCCCTCCTGGTCCCACAGCAGCTGCTCACTCTGGGGACATGCTCGGAGGAAGAGGCTGGCATTCTCGCTGCTCCTACGGAAGGTTTCTGTCTGGGCTATGGGCAGAGCCTAATGCAGAGCAAGCTTTCCAATACTTAAAGGCACACGGCAGCATGGGGATGCATAAAGATTTCTAACTTTGCTCATCTGTTGGAGGGGCAGAGCCCATGGTCCTTTTCTTTGATAACATTTGTGCTCAGACCCAGAGGGTGCCCAAGAAACTGTTGGCATCCTGGTGAAAAAAAGGGAAAGGGGAAGGGAAAGAGAGAAGATCCCTGGCAAGGTACTCTGGCCCAAACAGACGTCAAATTGGCAAGCTTTGAAGCCACAACGTGCCTTCCTTGCCTGCCGGGGTCTGATCCCCGGGCGGTGCCGGGTGCTGTCCCCACCGGAGCACCCCGGGCACCTCCGGCCGTGGGGCTACGCGGTCCTGGTGCCGCGAGCAGCCACGTGAGCCCGGGGTCTTGGTGGGGGGAAAAGGCCTCTCGGTTCTCCTTACAAACAAATGTAGCTATTTGTGAATCCACCCCTGCGTTCTGCTAATGATCTGGGATCTCAGGCAGCTTTGTAAAAGTAATTACTTTATTTGGGGTAGAAGGCACATGTGAAAAAATCCTACAGCAGAGAAAGCGTTTCCGTTGCACTCGCGGAGCATCTCCCCGAATGCAGAACACATCGGCGGCTGCTTTTATTTGCAGTTCTGATCCTGGCGCTTGTGGGAATTAATGGCTGTAGGTTTTGAAATGCAATTATAGGCTTTGCAGTGGTAATTTTGTTTTTATTTCCCACTGCGTTTGCTGTTGCTCTGCAGAGAGGAGAGGCTTTAGTTAAAACTCATGTAACACAAGCATACCTACAATTTGTTTGCTTTTTCTAGAAACTCTTTTCTTTCCCTTTGTGGACTGCTGGTCTACGGGATGTTTTCTTCTGTCTCAACACAAATAAATGTCCGGGTCCGTGATGGTTGGGACTGGTAATAGGATACAGAAGCTTTCACCTCGAGGTCATTTGCTTAAATCCAAAGCAACTCAGTCAAGACCAAAGGCTGTTGCCGTCCGACGGCTCATGAAAATGTGTTGGGTGGCTGAGCCACGCTCACCACGGACGGGGGCTGGAGTTTCACATAACCCCCCGGCAGCTTCCCCTGGATCTGAGCGATGCTTCAGAGCACCCGGCGGGGCCGAGGCCTGGCTTCGCCCGCTGCCTGCGGCTGGCCACAGAACAGTCGTTTGATTTTTGGACAAGATTAATCAAAACCAAAACTGTCTGGGAGAACATACTGGTTTCAGCCCTCTTCCCAGTTAGTTTACTTGCTCCTTTGTACTACTTGAAAATAAACTTTTTGTTTACAATTTCTCACAAACCTGTCCTGGAGAAAAACAGAAAGAGCACCAAAAATGCTAGGAAAACCCCGAATGTTATGATGATAAAAGGCTGCCATTCCTGAATGGCTTAAAAACCCATTGAGATGGTTTATTTTGAGAAATCGAAGAAACAGTTGTTTCAGGTCCAAGAAACAGTTTGGGAACTATTAGGTCCAAACTTTGTGGTTGGTTAAGCTTTCTACTTTTTCCTCCTGCTTAAGGAGGGGAAATATCTTCAACATTTTCCTCAAAATGTGATTGCAGTTAAGTAACCCTTGCCTTGCTCAGTTTGGCATCTGCTACAGTGAGAGTATTTGCTGATCAGCATCAACTGCTGCCCTCGGTGCAACTAGACTAAGACCTGCGGTCCAACAGCCACAGTCCTTGTAGATGACTGACAAGGCACCGGCTCAAAAAAGTCATCAGAAATAGATGTTGGGGCAGATTCACGAGCCGAGAGCTGCAAGCTCAGGGGTTTTGCTTATATTCAGGCGGAGGCTTAGTGTGTCCCATCACTCAGAGCCCGTATCGCTTTCCACCGCGACGTCTCTGCAGCGGATCTCACGGTCTCGCTCACTCCGCAAAAATCAGCGCTGCTGGAGAGGTGCCGCAGGAAAGCCCTGCATGCTCGGGAACCCTATGTAACCCGTCCCCCCACCCTGCACACCTCTCTTCTCCATCCCGGGAGAGCGGCGGCCCCATTCCCACACCTGGCCGGCGTTTTCCCTCCTGTCCCCCCCTCCTTGTGATCTTGCCACGCTAACTGCTGGCCAGGCTTTCTGTAGCACCCCACCGACTGGCAGGTACTTTGTGCTGGATTAATCATGCATTACCCAAGCAGTAATTTGTGATGGTATTGAACATGTCACAGCCCGGGGAGGCATTGAGAGCACAGCAACTTCATTATGTGTCTCCCCGGGTTGAGCGACATGGGCTGAATGGGAAAATATCTCCCTTGTTGGTGAGAGCCGCTGCTCCCCTCGCCCAGGTGGAGACCCAGAAGAGGGAGGGAGCACAAAAAGGCTCCAATGGAATGGAATCAACAATAAAAAGTTAATGCTTGCCTTAAAAGAAGAGCTTGGGCTTTTTTTTAATTAAATAATTATTTTTTTTTTTTAAATTCAGCCATTTTTAATCTTTCCTTCTTTCAAATGCCAGGCAGCCCCTGAGGTCCCTTCAGGTTTGGAGAAAGCCAAGAAAAAAAAAAAAAAAAACCACCAGGAAAAGAGGAGGCTGGGAGGAGAGAGAATGAGGCAGTTCTAAGAGCCCAGTGGGGCAGAGAGGGCTCTGCGGCTCCCTTCCACGCTCCGACGATGCTCAAGTGCTGTGTGCTCTGCGAAAAGCTCCTCATCCGAAGTTCCCAGCATGTGGCTTATTAAACAGACCCTGCCGTGTCCTCGCCTTAAAAGCTACACAAAACACAGCGGTTAGGAAAAGTCTACACCTTTGCGGGAGCGAAGGAGGACGAAAGCCCAGGTACCCCCCGTACCTAATTCCGAGCCGTTCGGAGGCACACGGGAATGGAGCGGCGATGGGCTGCGGGTGGAAGCCGACTGCATCGCCGGGACGCGTGGCAATCCCACGTGCATCTCACCCCTCTGGACGAGGGAGCGGTGCTGTGCCAGCGTTCAAGCTGAATGCCAGAGGAATGCATTAGACAGGGAAAAGCGCATCCTTGGGAGACCGAGACAGGGAAAAACACAACTTCTTTGCACCTGATTAGACATCGCAGCATTCATGGGGTTAACTAGAGCGGAGCTGTCTTCAGCCACTTGCAGGGAAGCGCAGACAGAGGAATGTCATCCCGAGGTTTCAAACTGATCACTCACTGGGTCTGATCCCAACAAGCTCTTATCTTGGCCAGTCAGTATAGATTATTCATCATCAAGACCATACCAGCAAGATGATAATATTTAGTTTTTATGCACTAGAAGACTGTAAAAACACCCATTACCTTGCACAGGACCTTGTAGTACCCTCCTGCAAGGCCTTCTCCATGCTCAGCCCAAGCTGCTGCACGTCTGCGAGCTTGGGGGTAGCGGGTGCGATCCCCACGGAGGGGTACACGGAGCGTGAATGCATGGGGTCCCCTGCGGCACCTGTAAGCACTAGTAAAAAGAATATATACCTACGGAAAGTGGCAGCAACACATACCAAGTTGCAACATGTAACAAAGGTTTACAACATGCAACAGATTTATATTTGTGTACATATATATATATAAAAAAAATATATATATAAAGAGATATATATATTTATTTTTTTAACTAATGCTTAAACGCTGAGGAAATGGTGTGCTTGTGCTCTAGCCCTTGGTGGAGATTTCACAGGCTACACCAAGGGCACAGAGACCCACATGTAGCCCTTTAGGGTGGGAGTGAGAAGGTGCGGAAGAGATGGATGCAGCTTTACAAGGTCGTGGCCTCTTCTTTCCCACCTCACAGCTACTAAATAGTCTTGTTGGTACTGCCTTGATAATGAAAAGCCAATATTATGCCTGTTTCGTACACCTCTGCTCTCGTAAGCGTGCCACGTGGGCTGACACCCCTGCTGCAAAACTCCCTCCTGGGGTGCCCAGGTGAGGAGCACAGCAGCCGCCGTGGCCCCGAGGAAGCCCCTCGGTGGGGGACGGGGGTCCCTGAGGGACCTGCTCCTTCCTCAGAGGGTAGAGACAATCAATACGCATTTCTGCAGCTGGTGCGCTGCCCTCAACTGGTGGGTTTTTAAGGTTCACAGGCCCTTTCTTTTCTCCTCTGCTGCTTAAAATAACAGGGTCAATGTATACACACTCCTCATAATAATGATAATGGGGGCTGCTGGAGAAATGCAGCCTCCAGATGAACTCAAGACACAGACAATCAACTGGAACTCAGGGGTAATTTTGGTTTCTGATCAATCTAAAATCATTTTGACCCAAGGTATAATTTAGAATGTTCCTACCTCAGTTATTATAGCCCCAGGGCACTCTTGGTTGTTTTCACGCATTCGCCTGCTTGTTCTCTCTCTTTCTGCTTATAAGATCCAAGGAACGGTTTAATGAAAAATGAGTGTGTGGCTGGAGGGGTCAATGGTTAGTCATTTTGGATCCTTTAAAAAAAAATTGGGTAGGATTTGGTTGTGTTCTTTTAAACAGGGGGTTTCACACTGGAGCAGACTTGCGGAAAAAGAAAAGCATTTATTCACCAGTCAGCTCTTCTGGCCGCCCTTCTTTCCTTGCTGTGTTTTGCTCTCTTTTTGTCCCCCCAAAAGCATCATCCCCTGGAACCTTAGCCTGGGGGTGTCCCAAAGCTGTGGTCCCCGTGGGCAAAGGAGCTGCAACCTCTTATTAGAAATAACCACATCCCTGGGGTCTTGCCGAAGGACCAGCTGCTCCTCCTTTTCCTCTCCTACCCTGGCCAGTTCTCCCTCCCGGGGAGCGTTTCTCCTGACGGGAAGGCACAGCTTGGTGGGAGATGGGAAGAAAAGGTAAAACCGGGATGTGGCTAAGAGAAGCCAATAAAAAATGAATCAGCACAAAGCGCGCGGGCAGGCTGGCGCTGGGAGGGATGGTGGATGCTTGGTGGATGCTTGGTGGAGGCACAGAGGGTTTAAGGATGTCAGAGTGAGCAGTTGGCAGGATAATTATTGCAGGCGGAAAACAAAAGAGAGTGACAATTTTCCTGTGGATGGATTCAGCCCTCATGCTTCTTAATTCCCGTTGAACAAAGAGCTATAATTGTTCTCAATAGCGAGGAGGGGAAGAACCTAATTTCCAATGTGAGTCAGAGAAGCTTTCAAGCAGAGGGTGGGTGGAAACTATTTATAAAGGACCATTAGGGAAAATCAGATTTCTACGCACAGTAAACAGAAGACAGAAAAAAAGCTATTTATATTTGAGTCTGGAAAGCATGTCCCATGCAGCACAATGTAACAACGGCCACAGTGCAGACCCTGAATGCTAACACTGAGGGTTCACTCCTTGGCGTCGCTGAAGGTTATGGTGTATTTCTGTCCTTTGGCGGAGCTGGCGGAACAATGCCTTCTTCCCAGGCACGCGCTTCAGACAGGCAAACAAATGAAATGTGAATTTGCTCCGTCTCCTTTCTGGTTTGCCTTTAGAGAGAAAAAAAAAAAAAAATTGAACAATTGGTTTTGTTTGGCCAAAAAAATTGTGGAAAGCAAATACCAAAATGATGTGCCAAAGTAATTGGAGGAGATCAGCTCCCAGTTTGCTCAACGCTTGTTTGCACAGGTAAACTCGCATCCTTCTGCAGTCAGCATTCATGCGATATTTACAATTCTTTATTCCCAACACAGAAAAGAAACACTCTAAAAATAAATTCTAGTAGCGCTGAAGTGTAGTTAGACCCCAGCCATTGGGCTGTGAGAGGAGAAGGTTGCAACACACGCAGAATGTTTTCCTGGTAATTTTCCTGATTCCCTAGACTTGCATGTTAAAAGCATCTTACTCAAGTTGCAAGAGCCCGGTAGCAAAAGGGAATCTGCTCAAGGCAAGGCGGAGGGTCCTGGCTGTGACTCCAAGACAAGGTAAGCACTGCTTTTGCCATCAGAAGACATGAGATGGTGCCTGCAGCCCCAGGGAGGTTCCCCAGCCCTGCACACTCAGCGGGGCAGGAGCAGACTTTCCTGAGAAGAAATCCTCATTCTGGTGCAAGGCAAAGCTGTCAGGGTTGTGCTCTGGGGCAGGGCACTGCGAGTCGCAGACCTGGACCACGGCCGCAGCCGGGAGCTCTCTGCTCCTTTGGGACCACGCTCCGGCTGATGGCCAAGCGCCAAAGTGGCAACCAGCCTTTCCGGAGGCAGCGGAACAGGGGAGTGGGAGACACGGCAATACCGCAGGAGCCTTGGCTCCTCCAGATATTCCCTTCTAACACAAAAGGTGCCTTCCAGTGGGTGGGAAGTACATCGAACACGGGATGTTTATCTGTGACGTGACTCCACCGAGTCTTGCTAGGCCATGTGCTGCACATTTCTGGGCTAGAAAGGGAGTATATCACTGCGTAACATCTTAACTAGAAAGCAGAATGTAAGCAAGAAAAATCCTTATGTCACACATGAGCAATGTGGCCTTCCTCCTCCCCATGTCTCAAAGCAGGAATTGTCTCCCTGAGCCTAAATCCAGGCTGAGCAAGGTCTCAAGGCTTGGCTAGGATAACAAGGACATGAAATAATCTGCTGATTAGTACTAGCTAAGTATAACCTGTTAAGTATCAACTTAACAGATACCTGGCAGTTTTCCTCCATTACTTTTGGAGCACTAAACCAACTGGTTTAGGGGATTTATTCCTATTCTGTGGGTTAGCAAATGGAAACCAGTGAGCAGAAGTGACCACAGTTATCCCATGAGCCTGTCCCCATGCTGAGGGCTGTGTTTGCCTGCAGCCCTGTCCTTCGTTCTGCCTTTTCCTTCGTTAATGTTTATGACTAGACGATACGGACTCTGTTTGTGGAGCAAAACCCAGCTAACGGGATGTCTGCCTTCACCACGGAGCTTGTGCTCCCCAGGCTTGGACCATGAAGGAGAGCTGTTCCCTATGTGATGTACTTTATGTGCACGCAGACCTGATTTATATCTCTTCCAACAAGCTGTTCTCTGCTATCATGAGCCAACAGGACCCATAGGGTGTTACAAGACATATTACATGCAGCCAAGAGCTTTAATCCCCCTGGGGGAGTGATTACAAACAACTACACACGTCCCAGAGTTGCTTAATCACTGTTAAGAAATTTCTTTATAATCTGAGTAAATTACTTTAATTACTTGCAACTACCAATTAGCGTTTGAATGCTTCCACTGAGAAGTTTGCAGGCATTAATCTGCTCCCTTGGAATGTTAAATCACCGGCTGGAAGATGGCTTTCGTCTATGCAGCAGGCAGCAATCTGCCAGGCCAGAGCGGAGGCAGCCAGCCCTTACCCGACATGCCCCTCTGCAGCTGCCTGGCCTCGGCTTTTATTTATTTAGTAGCTTGAAAGGAGAACTCAGTCCTTCAGTGAGTTTTAGCAGCTGGATAAAATGGCCCGATCCTGGGAAAGGGAGGTCCCTCTTTAACCTCCCGGAGGCTGCGTCAGCGCCCGCCACGGACCCGGCAAAACATACGCTCCAGAAAACTCCCTACCTGGGAGCTTACCTACACCGATGCACCAAACAGCCTCCTCGCCCGCCTACCTATATTTGCAGACACGGTTCATTTCCTAATCAACACAGCTCCAGACATGTGTTTTCTCAAACACTGTCTGCTAGACTGGGGGGGTGGGGGTGGTTTGCTAAGTCCTCGGTTCCAGCCGAACTTAATCTTCAGACGAGAATGCTAATGAGGTCTGGACAAGCATGGCTCCATTTCTCATTTTCCCACTAGTTCTGACTTAACAGTAACTCTCAAACCTTGAAAAGTTATCATCAAGGTCTGAACTTGCTTTGCTGGCTGCTTTCTAGTCGTTGCTGGCATGGATTGGATTCAAACCGCTTTTTTTCTTTGATATTTAGGCCCAGGGTGGCTGCACTCGTCTTCTTTTTCTTTGCTCGTCATTAGGAGTGTGCTGGTGTGAGGAGTCTGGGCATGAAACCAAAATGCCCTCGCCTGCACTCCTGACGGCGGAGAGCCGAGCAGCTGCCGCAGCAGCGGGAGGCAGGTTCACCAGGCAGGGATGCTGTGCAGAGCCGCGGTCCCAAGCAGAGCCCGTGCCTTTGTGCGAGTCCAACGTCGAGCCAGGATAGTCAGGAGCAAGGCTCAGTAGGGCCAGGATACTTTTTAGCAGTGGGGAGGAGAGGTCGAGAGAAAGGGAGGCTGCAGCACTGCCAGAACTGAGGAAGAGCATCACGAAGAAAGACTTCAAGTTAAGAAAATGCTGCAAAGTCAGAGGGAAGGGCAGCAGGGGAGAAGACGGGCACAAACTCTGGTTTCCTTCACCTTCTCCTGGATCACGCTCTCTTCTGGAAGATGTTCTCTCTGATTTCCACTGAAATCAATGTGAACAGGTTCTCCCCATAGTGGAAAACCCACTAAGTCCAGTACGTGTTAGCTGGGAGACCCTGCAGTTCCCACACCTTGGCCTGGGATGTGCAAATCATGTTGCCGGCTGGGTGTAATTTTAATTTTGTATAAAGCACCAGAGGTCCTGATGATTGCATAAATGCACTCTCTGCGATACTGGTACCCACTAGCCTTGGTACTAAGACGATGTTTGGGTTTCTCCTGTCTGCACGCACCCGACGCTGGAAGGAAACATGTAGGAGCTGACAAAGGCTGATTTCCTGCACTTTGGGGTTCTGTCATCCTTTTTTTTTTTTTTTTTTTTTTTGTGGTTGGCCAAAACCACCCAAAATTGCTGGGGAAAGAAACAGGGTGGGAGGCAGCAGATGATATCACGGCAGAGAGCATGATTGCCTAAGCCTTCTTTTCATGGGAAACCAGGCTAAAAACTGGAGTTCAGAGCCTAGAGTAGGGGACTGGGAATCAAAACTGTGTTTTTTCTTTTCTTCCGTCTAGCGTGACGCATGCTTTGAAGACAGTATTCATGCTTACGCATTTCAGCTTCTCCACATACAAACTAGCATGCTGTCTCCCCACTTTATGAGCCATTTTAAGCTCTCATATTGGAACTAGCACCACCAAAGCTGCAGGCTTTGACCACTTGCGTAGCCCATCACAAGCACTCCTTTTCTGTAGAGATCAGCTTCTGTTTAGGAACATGAACTCTTTTTTTTTTTCCTTTACAGAGACACGCATACACCTGTGTCCCAAATGTATGCATTTGATAGGTGATAAATAAATAAGCATCACCAGCCCTGAATAGGGAGAGTTGTTTTGCTTGCTTGGATTTAAAAAAGGCTTTGCAGGAACGATCCATCTTGTGAGGACTTCATGCAAATCCCTTTCGGAGCCAAATCAATTGAACAGCAAGCGTCTGTTCAGCTTGCAAGGCATTTAAATGCTGGCTGGGACTACAGCCCTGAACTGCGGTCAAGGCTGCGGAGGCAGGGCTGGTCCTGCCCGTGGAGGGCAGCGAGCCAGCCGGTGCTGCCGAGGCCGGGGGCCGTGGGTCGCCCACCCGGCCGCACCTTCCGCCCAGCCCCACCGTTGCCTCACTGGTCCCTACTGGAGCCACTGCCATCCTCCCCCTGCAAAGCCTGCTTGGGGTTTTCCCCTCCTTAGCTGTGGGAGACGTGTGGAAAATGTCTTTCCAGGCCCTGGAGGACCTGAGTTGTTGCAGGAGGCTTTTTCCAAAGCGTAGTCATCTGTCATCCAGCTCTGCAGGCACCTTGCTCCGTGCTCCAGAGGCATTTCTCACCCAAGTGCCAATTCGGTGTTCTGGGCAGAGGGGAACGCCTGAGGATGCATCCCACCCTGTCACCTACAAGTCACCGAGCACAGGGCTCCAGACGCGCCGGCACGCTTGGACGAGGCACTTACATTTATCCCTGCTGGGCAGCAGTGCCAGCCTGCGTCCCGGGAGAACAGCCGTGTGCTGTGCTGAGGAACACCTCCCTTGGCGGTGCAGGAAGGTGTAGATTGCCAGCCAATTCCAGGTCACTCAAACCAGGGAAGTTTACCATCAAATTGTAGGAAGTGGATGGGGATGACTGAAGTAATAGCACATACAAATGGAAATCTAGATTAAGTCCCTAGAGCTTTCTTTGCAACTGGGAAGAATGAATTCTTTTTTTTTTTTTTTTTCTTTATTTCTTGTTCTTTGAAGGAGACAACCAGTTATTTTGTGAAATTCAGGTGCGAGCAGTAGTGGTTTAAAGCACATTACTGTAAAAAGCAGTCCAAGCCTGCTTCCTACCATCCTCACTACATCAGAGCCGGGCCACTGTCTGTGCCTATGGCTTCCACTTCTCCGGACCAGGCACTGGGCTACTTACCAAGTCATTATTGCTTAAAGGTACAGGAGGATCCTGGCAGATCCAGCTCTCCTTCCTGCCCGCAGCATCCCCGGCCTCCTGCTCAGGGAACAGGGTGCGCAAAGCGGGTGGGAAGAGCTAGTACCTGACTACGCAGGTGCCCTGCCATCAGCTCTACACCCCGAGCACTGAAAAGCAAACCGGAGACCGACTCACCCTGGCCGGTGTCGGTGGCCAGGCTGGGGCTGCGGCATCTGGATGCTGGAGGAGCACTGGGGGAAGAGGGGACCTTTGCTGTTCAGGGGCTCCTTATCCCATCACCGCTTCACTCCTCCGCCTCTACCCACCAGCATCCTGCTGCTTCAGGGCTGGGGCAGCTACTGTGGGTCATGCAAAGGGGCAAAAATGTGAAGCAGCAGCAGCATCTGAGAAATCCATTTCTTGCTTTCTGTCCAGGGAAGGGTTGAGAGCGGACAGTACCGCTCCCCAAAAATGGGCAGGCAGGTCCCGAAACAGACCCGCAATCCCCATTTCCACTCACGAGCCCGCGCAATCCCCACAGCAGACCCACAGGGCTAGCAGCGCGTGGCTGACAGGCATTTCAAATGCTGCGTGGAAGAAGACTTTTCCATGACACATGGCAAGTCCACCCTCCCGGCCACCGCTGAACAGTGCCTCTCCCGGCACTGCAGCTCCCTTTGCTTTTGGTCTGCATGCTCAGAGCCCTCCACTCCTCTTCGTGACTCTCAAATCCATATCACTTGGAAACTGATATCCTTATTTCTTCAAATATACCCCCTCAAGGTAGATGTCAACTCCATCTCAGCTTATGAAGCAGTGGATATAAGCATGGAGGCACACACCATCACATACCGTCTGTCTCCCTGACGCGTGTACACACACACACAGAGCTAAATTTACCCTTAGTGTATTCCCGGGAAAGGCTGACGCATCTCAGACACTATCAAGTATGGTGCCCCTGCATGCCCAGACAGCACAAGCACATACAGGCTTGTGCGTTTCTGGATCAAAACGTGTTTGTGGGGGACAGACGGAGTCAAACTGCCTGCCAGCCACTGGAGAACGTACTCCAAGTGTCAGGCATCACTCTGGAGGAGCTGGGGAAAAGGAGTTGTGTGCCCATGTCCACAGGCCTGCCAGGGAGTTAGGAGGAGAGCTGTCTTCCAAACGGAAACATTAGCTTTAGGAGGTAGAAGAAGGATGGGGAGACGGCTCTCTTTCAAAGGCAGCCTGGCAGCTGCCAGTCCTCTGCCTCTGGCCATTTGGGAGCAGCCTCGGGTATCCCAGGCTGCTGCCGGGATGTGCCCCCTCCTGCGCCTAACCCAGCTCGGCCGGGACACCTTGCACCTCCCGGCCTTGGCACAGGCCGTCCCTGCAGGATTCCCGGTGGGGACATCTCAGTGAAACACGGACCCCGTGAGCACGGGCTCCCCGAGAGGAGGAATTGCCGGGGGGGGGGGGGGCAGTGATGCCATGGGGCTTTGCCGTTCCCACGCCCCGCCGGTGCTGCTGTTTGCACAGCCTGACCGTAGTCCACATGTCCTGGAGAACCACGTTCGTCCTGCAACGGCTGAAGGTGGCTGATGAGATGTAAATCCGACTGCCAATGCTCCTCCTGACCCAACTGGGCCCAAAGGCTGATGCTCTTGGAGCACCGTTTGAAGGGACTAGCGCTCTTCCCTTCCACGTCAGGCTGTACCAGGGGCGCGAGGGCTCATCAGAGTCATCACCCTGTGCACTGCGACAAGCACAGCTCTCCATAAATGATGGAGTCACTTCCTTACACGGTTATTTCCCATGGCACTGATACTGTCTTGGTAGTTCCCAGCTTTGCGGGAAGCCCTCAGCAGCTTTTCTGCCCAAGCACTTGCTTGGCTAAAGAAACTTCCCTTGTGCCAATCCCCGCAGCGAGCGGGACCTGAGAGGCATCAGCAGGCGAGAAGCTATTTGTGGGCTGGTGTAGTGGCTGCTTACTCACTCCGACTCCAAGTTACGGTCTCCTGGTTTTGTAAGAGGTCCTGCCGCAATATGGTCCACAGCACCAGCAAGCCGTGGCTTAGTTAGGCAGCGGCTGAGCTGGTCTTCCCGGCAAGGGTGAGGTGCGGCACCGGCTTCACAGCTCTCTCCCAGGTTGTGTTTATCCGTTGTGATACTTTCACATGAGAAACAAATAAAGGCTGATGATATCTCCTGGAAAAAAAAAAAAAAAAAAACAAGGTTACTCCCCTGACCTGATTAATGCAAATAAACTGAATGGAGTCCTGTCGCCCGGGGCTTGCAAATTTAATATCTGTTAAACTGATTCATTTCATGCTGTTTTAGCCTCTCGCCCTGTGACTGCAATTACCTCTGACGGTCTCACTGGGCAGTCGGTGCCTGCTTCCCCCCATGCTTCACGTGATGCAGTTTGGGTTGGTTCTGCTTGTTTGGTTGTTTGGATATTTTTCTTCTTGTGGTTTAATTTCCTTTCAGTTTATTAATTATGGCTGGGGGGTGGGGGCCAGGAATGTTTAGCTAATGCTTCCTCTTTGCATAGCGTGGCACTTCAGCCCTGTAATTCCCCCTTTATTGGATGCCCCGGGACGGGTCAGGGGGAGCGGATCCAGCCCCGGCTGCAGGGAGACCGTGGGTGGGAAATTCTTTTTTCCCTTTCCTGCCTGTGAACCCTGCGCCCATCTCCCTGCATCGCTCCCACCGACTTGCCCTGTGTTTCCTGCTGTCTTCACTCGCGCGAAGCAACTGCTTTGCGGGAAGCGTGTCTCAAACAGTTTAATGAGACCATCAGGTTGACGTGCCTCGGGCTGGGTCCCTGGAGAAAGCAGGCGCAGCCGCACGCATCCCCCAGGCCTGGGCGAGCCGAGGGATGCTCCGGATCCAGCACCAGCCGCTACCAGCATGACCCTACTCGAGGCATGGAGCAGATTTTTATTCAAACCCCACCTGCAACAATTAGGACCTGCATCCATAAACCATTTGCGTGGCGAAAGTCTTGCGAGAGCAACAGGTGGGCTTGTTTTGTGGAGACGGGATTTCTTCCCCCGTCTCCCAAGGGCCACCACGATGAAGCTCTTCAGGAGCTCGGGCTTCTTCTTCAGCCCGGGCTGCTGCAGGACACCCCAGCCTAATGTCTTTTAGTTTTCTCCGGCAGATGTGCCACGGGCTCTCCCAGCCTGGCAGCTGGCAGCACAGTCCAGGGATGCCCAGAAGGGCAGGAGCCAGAGCCGCGGAGGTTAAAAGCAGAGACCTCCCGAAGGGGAAAAGGCGCGAGAGCGAATGTGCTGCGAGTATAAAAGATAAATGAGGCTAAGGACGTCAGACGGGTTTCACTTCACTTTTCATCTCATTCAACAGTGAGAGAGCACTCAATGAAATTAAAAGGGAAGCCACTTCAGGCAGACGAAGGACCTGGTATTTGAACAACACATAGGAAGTTCACCATTGCAGGATATTGTTTAAGCAAGGACTTTATTGAAATGAATAAGGATGAGCTGCTCCGATGACAAACGTGTTCAGCCGAGGTATAAAAGCGACATAAGCTCTCGGTGCCCTGCGTGTGCCTGCTCCCCGGGGGGGCACGGGGAGGAGGAGGGGGCATTGCCCATCCATGGGGACCTGGAGCTGGGGACAGAGCTGCTCCGCCTGGACAGCCTGGGTGTGGGAAGGTGAGTTCGGTGCTCAGGATCCCTGGTGCTTCTCTGAGCTGCCCGACTCCCCAGGAGAAGAAAGATGACCAGATAGGCTCCACTTCTTGCTTTCCACCCCTAGGAAGTGTTTAGGCTGCAAAAGTACAGAAAAAAGCCAAAATGCTAAGTGCCCTCTCTACAGGCTGGAAAGCCATAATGCAAAGAAAAGGGATTAATTTATCTCCTCTAACAACCTAATTGCCAAGCCACTGTCATAGTGGCCTCGTTGGGGGTGCTGGAGATCAGCAGCACTGGATTTCCCCCAAACCTCCAGTCCTTCTGTTTGCTCCTCTCTCTTGCTACAGGGCTGGGCTGCTCCTGACCGCACGCAGCCTCTCCCGGGACCTTGCACCTCTGCAGGGAGGATGGCCGAGGAGCAAAGCTCTGCTCTGTGCTGCAAGAGAGGGCTCTGGAGCACAGACCTGAGGTGTGATGGGGGGAAAGAGAGTAGCCTGTGGGCTTCGCTCCTTCCTCCGGTTTTTTTGGAGGTGTCGTTTGCAGCAAAGCAAGAGTGTGGTGGGAGACCCTTCTTAGCCAGCACGGAGAGCAGCGGATGGCTCAAGACCTCATACGCCTCATTCCTAACAAGTGCCAAAGCTCCAGAGCTTGCGTCAGCCGCTGCTGCTGCCTGTGCTGGCTGGTAAAGGATCTCCCAAGCAGCTACCTCGAGCTGGAAGCTGCACCCTTGTGCTGCACCCCACGCTGCATGGGTGAGCCCAGGTCCGAGGCCCAGAGAGGTGCTGGGGTCCCTCCTGGGATGCTGCTGCCGTGACAGGCAAGAGGTGCAGAGGGGGGGTTGCAGCCCTTTCACCTGGGCTGTACCTGCGCAGAGGATAAACAGAGGGCTTCCGTCTCCGCGGCTGTCAGCCCGCCTTTCAGCAGCACAAAATTTATTTAAAAGAGAATAAAAAGCACGTCTATGAATAGCCCTTTATAATTCACGAACAGGACCACGAACGAAGGCTTGCACTCTTTCTGTTTGCTTACATCTTACTTCAAGTTCAGAGCTGTCAGGGGAAGTGAGAAGAGAAGAGATGCTGACTTCCCAAGCATGCACACGCACACGCGAGCGTGCTCACACACACCGTCACACACCCTTCGGTTTATTTTGCATTTCTTGTTTAGTTTCAGGCACCGGAGCTGCCAATCTCGGTGTGTTTTTAGTGCCTCTGTGCTAAGTCTGTCATGATGCCTTAATGGCTGTATCACCTTGTGAAGCTCTCAGACATCCTTAGCTCCTTTCATCAGCGGTGGGAAACCTGCCAGCCTCTGACAGGTTCTTCCAAACAAATCACAGTGCGACTTAAACCGGGAGATGTGACCAGCGATTTGGCAAGCCGCCATGCGCCCGCTGCGCACGCATCTCGGCACGATCCCTCCAGCAGCGCCCGGCTTCGGCCGGGATGCTGCTGGCCTGTGCCGTGGGCTCCGTGCTCAGCCCCGCATGGGATAAAAAGGTTTTGACCCGGGCTCCTGCCTGCCTGCCTTTGCAAGGCGGCTATGCCCAAGGAAACCAGACCACTGTGCTCTGCAGCACCCCAAACTGCCCATCCCGCGGTGCCACCAGGCCAGCACCGGTACCCGGCTGTGCCGGCGTGGTTGTGCCGGAGCGCCCCGTCCCTGCCGTAGCGCTGCGCTTCGCTGCAGTCCTGCCCTGCGGAGGGGTTCTGGGGTGTTTCTCCGAGCCGATTGGGTTTGCCTAGCATCAATCCCAAGAGACTGGGCTCTCCAGAGCAGGTTTTTTTTTTGGTTTTTTCCTATGTCGCCGGCTGCGTGCGCCTTGGAACCGCATCCCGGGGCTGGGGCTGGAGCGGCCGCTGCAGCTGAAGCCCAAGCTGGTGCGCTGTGCGCAGAGCAGGTCTGCATCGCTTTGGGCTCGGACCACTGGCAGCATCCTGGGCCGGTTACAGCCTCCCCGCCAACACCGATCCCACTGCAAGAGACCGGCCTGGGGGTAGGATCTGCGGGGAGCCGAATGGAGTGTTTCTGGAAACACAGAAGGACATGGTATTTCATCATCTCGGGGCCTAGACTGTCTCTCCTGCACCAACAAGGGAACTATTTGTGTGGTTCAAAGACTTATTCATTCTGTTATGGTTGGGTTTTGTTGGTTTTTTTTTTTTTCCAAACCACCCACTTCAAGTTTTGGGTGAAGGTTCAATTTCATTTTTCTTATTCCCAGCTCATTTGCCCATCCCTAAAACAAACATATTAGAGCAAGCATGTGGGGGAGAGGGTATATTAATCAAACCAGAGGGTAGGTGAACTTAACGCAAACAGAGAATGACAATGCACCGGGTATTTGCATAATCCAGTGAGAAAGCTTTCTTGCTGAAAAGCCAAAGCTACTGGCATAGAAAAGTATAGGTCTGAACAGGAACTCGGGTCCTGAACAGTTACAGACACCGGGGGTAATAAATCAGGGATCTGGGTAAAAACGTAGCGGTTCCAGCATGCTTTCCAAACTTTGCATTTCATTTGCTTTGATAGAGGGCCCTATCCTGCGTGCTTTGAAGTTAATGGCCAAACTGCCTTTGACTGCAGCAGCAACAAGCCCAGGCCTGAAGAACAGGTGCTCAGGTCGGAGTCACAGTGGAGACTAAACTCATCAGCAATCAACGTTGGCTTTATGCAAATGCCTCCAAATGAGGAGAATTGTCTTGCCAGCTGATACAACCAGAACAAAGCCCCAAGCACCAGTAGAGGGTAACATATGCAATTTCAGGGCTAAGAAGTCCAGGGAGGGATTTAATAGCAGTTGGCATTTTACAAAGAAAATAGCTATTTCTGCAAAGGGATGATTAGAGGTATATATTAAAGCGTGAGGTTTTTGAGGAGTGCGCTGGCTGGCATTCCCCACTTCTAGGTGACCTTGGTCAAGTTGTTTCACCTTGCTGTTGCTTGGTTTTCTGCTGAGCTGCTTCCTCAGCGGGATAATTTTCCCTGCTCCACAGATGTGATGTGGCTGCATTTGTTGATCTTTCTGAATAGTTTCACATCCCCTAATGGAGTATCTTAGAGGAAGGGAAGGAAAATGAAGATCCGGCTGGGATCCTTGCCCTGGCAGGAGCTGCAGAGGTGGCAAGGACCTTTGAGGGCTGAGTTGCTACCCGCACCAGTTGCCTGCTGGGGTGAGAAGGATGCAGGTAGGGTCAAGGAGAGAGCAGCGAGAGCCCTCAGGAGGTCTCAGAACCATGGCCTGTGCTGAAGGATTTGAGCCTCTTTAGTCTAGAGAGGCTAGATCCGAGAGGAGATGAGGTGCTGGTCCTCAAATACGTTAAAAGGCCGCTGAGGAAGAGAGGGAGCAAAGCGTTCCATCCATCACGGACCTGGGCGCAGGCTTTCCAGCCTGGCCCCACCTCAGACGCACCCGAGAACGGCCACGAAGCAGCAATTAGCCCATGCACTGACCACCAGCTCCGCAGCCACCGGAGCAGCTCGGCCGGGGGCACGGAGCCGCGGGGGTGGCCGGCGGTGCAGGGGGAGGCTCTGCCTGTGCCTCGGGTGGGTGAAGCCCACCTGAGCCGAGCCTGGTTCCCGGCACTCGCTGGCTTCGGCAAGCGACCCGAAGGTGCTGCTGGCACGACTAAGCCCCAGCCCGTGCCTAAGCCCTTCCAGCGCTGGAGGTATCTGCCCGGCCCACGGTAAAGCACAAGCGGGTAATACCATATGTTTCCTTCCCCGGCAATTTTATGGCTGAAGGTATTGGATCAGACCGGTTATTCGCTAACCATCTGTCCCTCGCACAAATACAGCTGATTCTTGTTACCACCCTCTGATGGCAAACGCCCTTCTCGGGCGTGCTCCAGGAACACGCTCGGGTTAACTGTGCTCCAGCCATTTGGGAAAAGGCATCTCTTTTTTAAGAGCTGGTGCTGTCAAGCTCTCCCATGAATGGCAGCCGATGTCTGCACTGATTACAGTGGGAGGATATTTAAAGCCCATTCTGCAAATCAGTGCCTTGGATACTAATATAAGTAACTTTAAAAAAATAGAAAGAAAGGAAAGCTAGGAGATAAAAACCCCATCATTTACATTTCTAAGGAATATGAAATTGTGCTTTTGAAAAAAAGCAATTTGTAAACTTTAGATAGCAGCAAATTCCTTGTTTTTCGGATACAATGCCAGCTTTGCATATGCACTGAAAGAAAGAAGGAGAGAAAATAACCCTGAAGCATCCTGCCCACTGCATTAGCTTTTAAAATAAAACCCATTTATATATAAATGTTGGCTTTTTTCCCAGTCTCTGTAGAAAAGCTTTTCTATATTAAATGCTACAATGAATTAAATTAACCATAATGATTTCTTTGTGAATGGAAACCCTTTTTCCTGTGTGACATGTTTTTGATCTTTTTTTTTTCCTAGTTACAACAACCCAGACTCCTATCAAGTTGAGGATTTTGTTTGTTCTGCTCTTTGCACAATGCAATACAATTACTATTTGCACTTCTTGTTCTTAAGAGAAGTAAAGCACAGCTATTCTGTGCGCTATCTCTCAGTGCGGAGGGGTGGAAGCCCTTTGCCAGACCCACTCTCACCTCCCAGCAGCAGGGTCGCGACAGCCCTGTTAGTTCCCGTGTACGGATGCCAAAAACAAGCAGGAGGAAATTGCCTTCTCTTTGCTCCCCCTCTGCACCCCCAACAGCCCAGCCAACAGCCAAAATCATTCACCTGCGACTCACAGCCGCTCCTTCCCCTCTAGTTGCCATGGAGGGACTCAGCATAGTTCAATTTTTTTTTAATTTAATTTTTTAATTTTTTTTTAATTTAATTTTTTTTAATTTAATTTTTTTTAATTTTATTTTTCCTGCCCTGTTGGCTTCGGTGGCATTTGGCTGTGCTCTCCCCGGGCACCAGGGGCTGCTTGGCTTGCCCATGCACAGGGCTGCAGGGTGCTGCAGGGTGCTGCAGGGTGCTGCAGGGTGCAGGATGAGGCTCCTGGCAGCCGGGGGGGTCCCCAAGACCCATGGCCAGGCGGTTGCTCCTGAGCAGAGAAGCTCTTGCTGGGGGGAGGCAGCCTGCACGTCGCTGGAAAGGAAAATTAGGTCACATTTCTGGTTTGAAGAGTCTGGATGGCTTCCCATTTGTTTTGGATTTCTCCTAACAAGTGACTTGCTTCTATTTTCTTCCCACCTCTTGTCTTTTTTTTTTTTTTTTTTTTAAGCATTTATCCCTTCGCCTACCTCTTTTTCCTAAAAAACAGAAGCGGGGGGGGGGGGGCAAAACAAAAGAAA
>JANZLQ010000040.1:23663238-23689443 GCA_026212715.1 Elanus axillaris
CCGAACCGAACCGAGCCGAGCCGAGCCGAGCTGAGCTGAGCCGAGCTGAGCCGAACCGAGCCAAGCCGACCCGAGCCGAGCCGAGCCGAGCCGAGCCGAGCCGAACCGAGCCGAGCCGAGCCGAGCCGAACCGAGCTGTGCTGGCAGGTGCAGATGCAGGGACACCCAAGCCATCCCACCCTCTTGTTGAAGAGATCTGCAGATTGCAAAGGGCGCAGGTCTCTCGGCTTTGACCAGGGAAGCCTGAAGCCACTGTTAAATTGTTCCCCACTGTCCAAGGCAGCCCAGGGCACAGTCTGTCCCCGATTCATTTGGGAAACGGTTCCAGTTCAACCAGAATCATAGGAAGGATATTTTTTTTTTTTCCCTGACATTCATTCCTAATTTGCTTTTGCTGGATTTAATTTCACCAGTCCTCTCCAAGCCCCTTGAGCAACCCCTCTCTTTTCTCACTCTGTGTCATCAGACTTTCTTGGGCAACTGCGAAACCCTTGTCCCTCCACCCGTCCGCAGAGGCTCTTCCCAGCCAGGAGACCTCCAGGGCAACTACATCTCCCTGCGGCTCAGCACACCCAATGTCTCGGTACCTAATAAATCAAACCCTGGATTACAAATTAAGCAAAACCCAGTCAAAGATAGAGGTATTTAATTTTTTGGTTGGTTGTTTGTGAACTGGCGCTTGCTGCAGAAGCCCGCCTTACTGAGCAAAGACAGAAGAAACTGCTTTCAGAGGTGTTGCCACCTCCATGCATGTTACATGTGCATGGTGCCCCTTTCTCTGCAGAAACGTGAGCTTGAACGTCTAGTATGTCATTGCAAAATCTGTGTTTCCTAGGTAATATTTTATCTCTCATCTCAGTGATCAGCATAATGAACATTTTTGTTCCTGCATAAATAGCACCTTGAAAGAAACCCCATTTAGAGTAGAGAATTACCAAATTGAGGGAAAATGCCTGATACTGAGAATCCCCTTAGGACTTTCCCTCAGGATAGGGATTGGCCAACATTCCTGAAAGGACAGGCTTTCCAGCTCTTGCAGGAGTAATAAGGTAATTGGGGAATGAGTAAGAAATGGTTGCATCAGTTCCTTGGGGGAGCTGTGGATTGCATAGATGGGCATATTTTCAGTTTAGGGTCAGAGTTTCTGCTGCCATTCACAAAGTCTGCGTGAACGTTCAGAAGTGAGTACAGCTTGTCCCTCAGAGAGGAGGGAAATAAATACTCCTGGATCTGAAATATGTTTAAAGGAGGGTTAGGTTTGACATTACTGAAATTATTTCTCACCTCGCTGCCAGAGGAGGGATGGGTCCGGGACACTGGAAGGAAAAGACAGCCACAAAGGGAGGCTGCTGACCGTGCTTCCCCAGAGCAGCCTGTTCGGACAGTTGTATCTCCAGGGGTTCATTTGCAGAGTTCAGTGTTTTGTCTTTTTTTCTCCCCATGTGTGACCTGGTGCTCACCGGCTCATCCCCTGGTTACACCGGGGAGCTGGCTCCGAGCTGCCAGTTGGCTTGTGCTTATCTCGCAGGAGCAGCCGCACGTAAAGGACGCAGACAGACAGACAGACAGACATACCACCACCCCTGCCATAGGGTCGTTTCAGGGGAGTGCAGGTTACGGCAAGGGTGTTTCACCCTTCGGCAGAGTAAAGGATGTCCGAGGCACCAGGAGTAAAAAGGGGTATTGCAGTTGCTACTCGTAGGCAGAGTAAAAAGCTCAACCTTTTTGCAATTGCTACTGGTAGGCAAATGCCGGCAGAGAAGCGCAGGCAGGTGAAGGATCTTGTCGTGGCTCACCAAATGAGACAAGGCCAGAAGATTTCTGCCACTCGGAGTGTGACAAGGACAGTGTTGAAGCCAGCTCAGGCTTCTGCCAGCCTCCGTTGTGAAGCCGCCAGGGTACAATATCGGAGAGGTTTCTGCAGCTCCCCGAACCCCCTTACTTCCCAGCTAACCCAAGAGAAATGGGTCCCTGCCGAAATTCGGCGTCAGGGCTGAAAAAAACCCTGTGGTATTATGATTATTTGCTATGAGACTGTGGCACTGCACTGTCCTCAGAGCTTTAATTTAGATGATTTAGGGTCCTTTTATTTAGTTTTAGCCCATTTACAATTGTGAAGAGGCTGTGAACCAAGACGCTGGTCTCTGCAGTTATTGACAGAGCTGATCAATTGCTGACTTCTGGGGGTATGATGTGGTTAGGCAGGAAAAAAGCATCTTTTTTCCCCTCCTAATTAGGTGCTTCATTTGGCTCTGCAGGCACACGTGTTTTTGGTGGCAGGGGTGACATTTTCAGCTCACCAGGGCGATGACAGGGGAAGCAGAGCATGCCGAGAACGCACGGAATTGGAAAAAAAACCCCACATTTCCATACCACCCTACACGTTTTAATCTCAGATGCTATTTAACCGGAGCCTTGCGCTGGCAAGGAACCCTGCCGAAACCTCCCTGCATTAGCAGCAGCCGGCGTTTCACCTGATTTCTGGCATGGGAAGTCACCGGGAGCCCGGACACTAACACGGTGGTGTCGGAGAAGGCGGCGGAGGCGGTGGGAGCCGGCCGGGGCTCCCGCTCCCCTTGCAGCCCTCCGAGCATCTGCCGTCATCGCGCTGAGGGGGAGCCAAGGGGGAAAAATCAGGAGAGGAGGCAGGTGGGGACTGGGCTGGGAAGATGAAAGTGCAGGGAAGGGATGGAGAGCTCCAGCGTGTGCTGGGACCTGACCTGGAAACAGGCAGGGAGGAATCTGGGCATCAGCAAAGAGGCAAAAATAATCCTGCGCCTAAGGAACGCCTGAGCAGCAAGAATGCAATGGAAGATTAGAGACAAAAATACCAACACAAGCAAGTCAGTTGTTTATTCTCCCCTCCAGACTATCTTACCGCTGCCTGTGCGTCTTTAATTAATTCAGCTGCTCTTAAAAGTAGGATCTAGAGATCTCCTCAACCATCAGTCTGTGCGCGCGGCGTCGCAGGCTGGAGCAGGCAGAGCCCGGTGAGCCGCAGCGCGGGCAGCTCTGGACGGCTCTGCTCTCCATCTGCTCGGCTGGGCAGCTGGTCTGACCCACGGCTCTGTGCCCAAGGGTCTGTGAGAGGGCTGGGGCCGTGCCTGGCCACCACCGCTGGGGCTGAGAGGGGGGGTCCAGGGCCTTCGGGTACCCCTGAAACGCTGGTGTCAGGCTATGACCCCCAGTGCACACTTGCGGTAGTTTTCTTTGTTCCTTTCTCTGCTGGATTTAAAATATGAAGTGTAGATCTAAGCGCTGACATCCTTACCATCGCTAGTTAAAGCAAACGGAGCCTTTCTCCCATTTGGACAGACTTTAGGGATCTGGTTTAATCTGTTCTGTAATTCCGCCTTCCATGCAAGCAGACCCAGAGCTCCTGGTGCTTTTACCAAGTGAGCCAACCGAGCTGGTTCTCCAGGCATCCCGTGCGCAGCAGGAGGGACTCACATCCCGGTGAGAACGCAGGGATTGCAGCCTGGGCAGGAGGCACGCAGAGGCAAACCCGCTTCTTTGGAGTTGGGATCAGGATGTACAAGAGTTGGACTCCATCTGCAATTCCCTGCCTAATTAAACATGAACCCAGCAGTTGCTTTAGCTTCGGGAATTAGAAATCTTCAGAAAAAGTTATAAGGCCCTCAGCCAGGACCTCAGAGGAAGATTTCGGTCCAGCAGGAGTTCATTACAGCACAGCAGGCTCCGTGATGGAGCCCTGTCATCCAAATGCACAAGGGAATATGTTTGTACAGCAACCGGGTATCACGCTGCTGGTCGTGCTACGCGTGGGGAGACTGCTAATCCCTTCCAGCCCCAGCCCTGTGAAAACTCAGAGACCTGACTTCAACCAGGGGTGGAAAAACTTGGGGCGAGGATGCTGCCCTGAGCTTTTGGACATCTGAGCCTCCCAGAAGCCGACTGCTCAAGGGCTCAGCTTACAGCATGGCTTTCCAAGGTCATCCTCCTTTGGGAACTGGCTACTCTAAGGCTGTGCTCTGTAAATGGAGGGACCCGGTGGGAAGCTGGAGGCTCTGCTGTCTTCAGCCATGGCGAAGTAAGCCATCCTTGCAGGTAAAATTCAGCGTCTATGACCCACTATGGCACAGTTAGAGAAGTTAGCATTGCGAAGTGTTAGAGTCAGCAGAGCTGAAGCGTTATCTGTCTTGTGCTGAAATCTCCCCGGCGATTATTCTGGCTTTATGCAATAACAGAAGCTTTTTGCTAAGTAGTACCAAATGCACCAGAACCTCGCAGCCCCACTGCAGCCTGCTGTCAGCCCGGGCTTCTGGCACCCGCCGGGGAAACGCATGGGGTCAAAGCAAGGGGATCATCATCATCATCCCCCCAACTGCGATCCGGTGGTGAGATAGGCTGAAAGGTAGCGCGCAAGAAGCTGCTGGTGTTGTTGTTCTTGGTTTCCTCTGTTTTTTTTTCTTACCATCTTCCAGATGCTGCAGAATCCCCAGATGCAGCCACAACAAAGATCTTGCATTTTTAACTTTAAAAAACATAATTGGGTAACTGAGAATAATGACTAAACAATGCAATAAATCATGTCTACACCTGGCCTGGAAATGGGGGGAGGGCAGTTCAGGGAGAAGTGTTTCTTCCCTCCTTAACGAACAGAGCTGAAACATCGACACAAAACGCTCCCAGAGTCAGCAAATCTGTTCCAGCCTCCCCCAGCGAGCCCTCGCAGGTCTGTGAGCTCCGGCCCTGGGGACCCGGGGAGTCACCGTCCCCGGAGCCGGGGGGCTGAACCCCCCCGAGAGAGAGGGGACGTGTGGTGCTAAACCCCAAAGCCTTCCCTCTGGCCTGGGTGGAATGGCAAACTGAAATAGAAATGTCACCGCTTTAATGGCTGAAGACATTTTTATGTCCCGGTAATAATTTTTGACTGCGCGGTGCCACTCACCTTTTCTGCTGTGTAAACACAGTAAATAACCATTGCTACACACAAACCGCAGTAATTATCTGGGACAGGAAACTGCGATAACTGCGCTGAAGTTGTTAATGTTCATTTTATTTGCTCGTTTATACAGCTAGCAAGACCTGCAAACCTGCCCCCAGCACAGAAATCCCCCGTCAGCTGAAGGAGCCGGTGCGGAGGTGACAGACCGTGGCTCTGCCAGGACTGGAGGGCAGAGGAGCGCAGGGAAAGGCCACTTTTTCCTTCTCTGTCCGTGTCATGTTCCCATGGCTGGGCTGGGGTTTCAGCAGCCCACCCCTCACCGCAGCTCTGCTGGTGTGCAGGGCAAAAGGAAGGATTTTTTTGGTTTGTTTTTCCTTCCCAGCAGCTTTCAAAAGGAAAGGGAGGGAGGGTGGCAGACGCTCCTGCTGCAGACTTAGTGCTTCTTCTGGCTGGTAAAGTCCCAGGCTGAGCAGCTCCAAGCAGAGAAGGAGACAAATGGTATGAGCACGGTAGTTTTCTTTTTCTCCTAAATATGACTTTTGACTTTTTACACACAGAGCGCATGGTGGGAGAGGGGAGGGAGGCGAGAGCCCGAGGCAGGACAGGAGGGGACAAGTGAGGAGAGCCGTGGCACCTTGTGGAGCTCAGAGCTGTGCCCTCCATCCCATCAAGGGGAAGGGGTGGGAATGCCGGCGCAGCAGGAGGGGAGATGGCTTGCACAGGTCATCTGGGCAGGACACTGCCTGACGGCCCACGCGCGCTTCTCCGAAGAGACATCCGTATGGCCAGGCTCGGGGCCAGGCTTGCTCAGGTGCTCTGGCGATACATGCTCCGAGCTTGTAGGCTTATCTGCTAGTTCAAAGCGAGATGCTTATCTGTTTGAGGCTCTTGAAGTTGACAGATGCTCTTATCTCCGCTGCTCTGAGTGCTGCAGAGGCTGGGGAGTTTGTGGCATAAATGCAAGGGAAAAGTTTGGGGTTTGGGAGCCTAAAAGCCTGAGGTGGCTTTCAGGGTCTTGTTCAACCCTGTCGGCCCAGAGCCTTCGAGGAACTCGTGGCCATTTCTGTGTTATACGGGCATGGGAGCGGAGCCCTTTTTCCAGCAGGCTTTGCCCATCATGGGACACACTCACCCACGCCACAGCCGGGGCAGGTAGAGGGTCCATGGGCACACGGAGGCTGTAAGGCAACTGGCACAGTAATGCCAATTAGAGACATGCCTAGAAAAACTGCAGTGAAAGCTCGAAGTTTGGCTGACGGTCACTTAAAGGCCGCTTCATCCACCCTTACAATTAAATATTTTGTTCTTTGTCAGCTCTGATCTTAGCCTAAGCTCTCCAGCTTCTGTGGCTTTGTCTCCTGACCTTCTCCGTCCTCATGCGAACAGCGGAAGGTGCTCAAGAGGCTGAGTGCATGTGCCCACGTGCAGTTCCTGAAAGCTCATAACGGCGTTGATGAGAGTTTTCTCCTTGGCCTGCCATTAATCGTCAGGAAATAAATACCTTTATGGCCCCGGTAATTATGGCCTAAATACAACTGAGAGAAAATTTCTATCATTAAGCATATCCTCAAAGACATCATGCCTCCACCTGCTTCCCTTAAAACCCCACTTTCCCAGACTTTATCCACGCAGCAGATGCAGAAGCAGCTTTCCAAGACACAAGCGTCACCCCTAACCTCAAAAAAGTTGAAATTTTCCCAGTTCCTCAGCAGAGCTTTGCCCCATTAAATCTGCCTCATACCTCTGTCTTGCCCTGAAGCATCCTCCGTGTCGGGGCAGGCTGCCCTCCCCATCAGCCCGGAGCCACCTGGGCACCCATGTGTCCTCCACCGTCGCAGCCGGGATTCTCGGAGCTTGGTGGAGGAAGCGTTTTAATGGCACGTCTCCAAACATCATGGTCTCGCTCAGCTTCCCAGCTGTAGGAAGGAGAGATGCCGCTTCATCAACCCGCAGAGCAGCGAGAGCCATGGCTAATTCGACATTTTCTGAAGTGGCTTGAGACCCTTCGGCAACGGCGCTCTCGGAGAGCAACTTGTTGCTGTATCTATTGTATTTATAAGCTTGTTAGTTGATTAACCACACTTGAATGCTGGCAGACCGATTGTTTCGCTGAGTGGCTTCAATAAGAGTCTGGAACAATAAGATGCACACAGACAAAGGTTTTAATGGATAATTAATTGTTCCAGCGTGTAAAGTTTCTGTGCAAAGATCCTGGTGAATCAGAGTTTCCGATTTCCACCCCCTTTACAATATGACTAAACAGTAACACAGAAATCATGGACTGGATCGGAATTTTTTTTTTCAAAGAGAGGGCCAGACATGAGGGAACCGTAAGGTCTGGATGCAGGGAGTGGGGGTGCAAGGAAACGGGGGGCCGTGGCAGCAGCAGCACAGGTCTGGGGGGGGGAGGTCAGTGCCAGCAGTGGAAGAACATTTTGCAATGCTTGTCCCCCCTGAATCCTTACACCCCATTAGTTCATTCTCCCACCTCCAGCTTCCTACCTGCAGTAATACCCAGAACGGCCAAAGCGGCACTTTTCAGCGCTGCAACCTGAGTTGCGAGTACGGGATGGTGGTAACAGAGAATTTATCAGCACCGTGGGACGGGTTGGGTGTAACGGCAGAGCTTCCAGCATTTACAGTTTTCGGAGGGCTCCTGCCAGTGTCTCCTGGACAGTCTCAGCAGCCAATTGCTTGGGAGAAGGGGGTTAACGGCGGTGGGCAGAGGAACATGGTTTGGTCTGGGGTTTTCTTGCCATTCCCCCTGCCCTCGCTATCACTCTGTGAGATGATTCGAGATTTCTCTACGTGCCTGCCCAGGGATGGCCAGACCGAAGGCAACGTCCCACACGCTCCCAGGCACATTTGCTCTCTGCCCCGGTGAGCCTGCAGAAATCATGTGGGATTTACCTCCCGGGGGTGGGATGGAGCCGCTGGCTCCTGCCGGCCACAGGAGCGGGGAAGCTGTAACCAGCCCTACAGCGAGCTCGCGGGATGAGTTTGCAACAGAGCAATTTTCTTCCTGCTCTCCAACGATAAAAAAGGAAAGGGGGCAAAGCAGGCGAACCGGTGCGCAGAGGCTCTAATCCCTGCCTGGAATGGGCTCCTCGCAGAAGGTGGGAGCTGATATCACGGCATCTTTCTGAAGTGGTTGGAGTCGGTGCTGGGAATGTGATTGACCCCATAAGCTCATTTGGTGCGGGGCAGCCTGGTGCGTGCCACTGCAGCTCTGTAATCGCCTCCTCATCCAAAAGCAAGCTCAGGGCATCTTGCACACTCGGAGAAGGTGCCTCTTCAAGGAAGTTTAATAAAGCAAAATGAAAGAGAAGGGGCAGTCGGGGCTGCACATCCCTGCAGAGGACGTGCTGCCAGCCTTTGTAAAGTGCCGGAGGGACCGGCCACCTTCGCCGTCCCGCTGAGCTGCCCTGGCACCCGGAGCTCGTCACCGCCGCTGCCTGCGAGGACCTGGCGCAGGAGCATCCTCGTGCCAGCGGATCTGCAGGGCAAGAAAAGAAACTGTCTTCCCCACCGGCATGGGAACTGCCCGCTGCCATGAGATGGGCGGACTGAGGACACGTACAAACCACGCTCACGTACGCTTAACATGCCAACATGTATGCCTCATGGTCATGTCCACACAGCCCTGATCTTCACGCTGAAAATTCTGCCTGTTCCTCTCGTTTGCCAGGTGTGTTTTGACACCTGGCAAAGGCACACGGCGAGCCGCTGTACATCCAGGCAGCACACTCGCCTGCGCAGACGCGTAGCCCCCAAGTGACGGGTGCACGCGCACATGCTCACACATATATTAATGGCAGACACATGCTAAGCACACACACACACGCGCATATTAATCACTTTCCTCTGTCTGTCTCCCCCTCTTTCTTTTCTAAGCAGTGCTTAAAGCCAGAGAGATTAGCTGATCACAGCCAAATGCATGGTACAAAGCAGACTTCAATGGAGTCCAAGTATAATGGTAGATTACATTAGAGAGAACAGACAGACGTGTCCTTGTCATCCCAGGTTAATATGACTATAGATTAATGCTGTAGCTGTTGATTGTTATGGAAATCCCCCCATTTAGCTCGTTCCTAAAGCATTGACAGTTCTAGCCTTGAATTCGGAGCAGGGGTGGAACTTGTTAATGGATTTCATTTTCCTGCAGGAAGCCAAAGCATTTAAAGGGAGAGGGAGAGCATATTTGCTGACTTTCTGGAAGTATTCCAGTGTGCATTGAGTCAGCGTGGACATTTTATCCCTTGTTCAGATGCAAAGCAATGCAAGGAGCCATGTTGGTCTTGCCTCTCTAGGAAAAGGGAGGAATTGAGGCTTGGGGAAGTTCATGGGGTTGTTCCCTCTTAAAATCTCTCCTGACCTGGGTACCGAATACCTTGGGCACATCCTCGCTCCCTGTATGCAGACACGGATGTCACCGCACCTGCAGCTGGGATGGCTCTGCCAAGGGTGGTTGATTGATGCCAACTCGGGGACCGTAGCTGCTGCCGTCCCTCTGCTTTGTTGTCAACCTGTAGCTGCTGTGTTTGTTTGCTGGCTCTCCCTTGGCTGGGTGGGAAGGCTCCCACGTCCCAGCAGCGCGGCTCAGCCGTGCCACTCTCTCCCTTTATAGCGTTCCTCCTCTTTCATTGCTTCATCGCTGTCCCCCTGAGCAATAGGAAAATATCCAACTGCTCCTGAGCAAACCCAGAATCTCTCCATACATCCCTACCCCCATGAATTATTTAGGTTTCAAACGGTGGCTCATGGGGCAGCGGACACACTCTCCAAAACCCTGAGTGAAGAAGGGCTCTGTCGCCAGCATGCAGAGGGATTGCCGGGGCACAGCCACCTTGAATTAAGGTTTGCTTTACAGATATTTCTGTTACGTTTAATACCAGTGTCATCTCCCCCTTCCCCTCCCTGCTCCCTCTCACTGGGAGGGATAATTAGTCCTTGCAAGGTTGTCCGAGGAGCAGAAAGTTGCTCTTTGACACTTTCAGTATTGCTTTTACTGCCTGCTGGAGAAGTTCCGTGAAATTTCATCACTGAGCAAAAAGGTCGCTGTTTCCTGCAGTAAGTGGTGAAATCCCACCATCTCCCCCTGCCCCATTTTGCAGCAGCAAAACAAACCAAATAGAAATGAAGCCACAAGAAGTGCCAGGGCTTTTTTTTTATGGTGCAGGCGGTCATTTTCAGAGCTGACACTCACATTTTAAGACAGCCTTTGGGGGGAGGTGGGTCAGAGCAGCGGTAGGAGGTGGCTGTGAGTCCCCAGCAGCAAAAAAGAATTTTATTTTTTTTTCGCCACTTGCTGAAATACTCCATCTTCTAGGGGAGCCTGCTGTAAATTGGAATTTACAGAAGCAAGGACCACGTTTTCCAGCAATTTTATACCTTCCCAGCATACAGGACGCCTGATCTTGGGATGCTACTGTAGCACATGCGATGCATAGTAATAATGCTAATGAATTTCCCCCTTCCCTAATTGGTCCCGGTCCCGGGGGTTCCATGTACTCACTGTCCCAAGCCCTGCTCAGTTCTCTCCAACTGGCTCTTCCCTGCGAACCCCGGTTCCCTCTGCCCCCGGGGGGGGGGTTGCTGTGGAGATGCCTTGGGGGGTCCCACACTTTGGAGCCTGACTTCAGGTGGAGGGATAAGCAGCAGGAACAGCAGACGAGAGTCTGGAGAAACAAAGCTGCCCTTCTCATGCAAATGTCTCTGGTGGTGGACGGGGAATGTAAGGGAGGGAAACATAGGGGCTCCTATAGCCGGTAGACATGCGGCATTGTTTCTAATTAATTAGCATGTTTTTCAAAGCTTTCTACGAGGCATCAGCAGCTTTTTAAGGGTGCTTTGCCAAAGAGCATTTAAATGGAAATCCCCCTGAGATACAGTTCACTCTTTGCAGGGTCTCACTGGAAGGTAGATTCTTCCCAGGGGAAACCAGCCCCTAACTGCTTGTTTAATTTGGGGGTTTATTTGGGTCTCGGATCTGGGGGATTATCGTGTACACGTGTGCCCCTGCGTGGGTAAGGACACACAGTGACTTTCCAGTGGAGCAAAAATGCTCCTGCCCTTGGGGCCAAATGCTTGTGCTGTGGGTTTGTCTCTCTAAACGTGCGTTGTGGTCATCTGCTGGTGTCCCCCAGACCTCAGGGGCACATTGGGGCTGCAGCACATCAGCGTCCTGAAACTCTGTTTGAAACTGCGAGTTGTAAGAGCATCGCTCTCCCAGCTCATCTTCTCCCCGCAGTGACCCAGAGGGAGCAAACTCCGGGAGAGGAGATGTGGTGGCCGCGCAGTTTGGCCCACGCACGCAGATTGAAGGAGCTCTTGCTCTGGGCGCTGGGTGGGTGGATGCACTTGCCACCTCCTCTCTTTAATTTGTCTCTGATGGCTCTGACACTCCAGAGGTGTGAAATCAGCCGAGGTGGAAAGAGAGGTCCCAGCTGAGCCAGCTCCACCGTCACAAGTGTGGGCAGCAGCAGCAGGAACTGTCCCAGCAGTTGGTTAGCTGTAGGTTAGCTGTAGGTTAGCTGTAGGTTAACCCTAGGTTAGCTGTAGGTTAGCTGTGGGTTAGCTGTGGGTTAGCTGTAGGTTAGCTGGGGGTTCGCTGGGGGTTAGCATGCCTTTGCACGTGGCAGGTCAGCCACGAGGAGATTTCCTAAAGATTTACAGGCTGAAGCCACCCACCAGCATTTGATAGTCCAAGCTATCAAAACCAGGTCCCTAAATCAGCGTTTGGGGACACAAAGTGGTGTGATGGTCAGAAGCGATGAGGACCCTGCGGCATCACCCCACCGCTCCCCGGTCCCAATGCAGATTCAGGCAGATCCCTTCCCATACGCTGCTCGGAAAAGTGTGGACGGTGACTACAGGTCTTGGTGCTCATCTCAGGGATGACCAGGCTGGATGCTTTTCCACTAGATTAAGATCGTTCTGGAGTCTGACTTTGCCCTCGCCACTTTCTTTTCCAGCCATGTGGCAATTCAAATGTTCCTTTCCAAAAAAGATTACAACTTTCCAAGCTGAAGGTCTCGATGACATGCCTGAAACCAAATTGCTGTATCTGACTCAAACACGCACATTTTCCTATACAAAGGAAGTTGCAATTTTGCTACTTTCACCAAGGACAAGGAATTTCATATTGGTTTATTGTGCAGGCATGCGTTTGTGAGATTTTCATGGCCCTGTGATTTATGCCGGGGCCTGAGTTATAACTCACATTTCTGTTTAAAAGCTAAACACTCTAATAGTGGTGGCTATTACTGTCATCACGTACCAGCCACACTTCTGAGATTCAATCTAGCCAAAGCTGGCCTACGTGATATTATCTGTGTATTTGTCTGCCTGATGGAGCTGCCTTTATTTTTTCTCTTTCATATATTGCTGTCTCAAGGACTGTTTTCCAAGCAACAATTCATGTCTCCTTCAGTCATCAGTGAAAACAATCAAGCTCAATTTTATTTTTGGCAGAAATCAAATGCTAAATGAGATCTCAGAATCATAAACAAGAGTGATGTAGACAAATCAGAAGGAATTCAGAGAAGAACAGCATAGATGATTAAGGGGCAGGAGGGACTGGCTGATGGGGAAAGATTAAAATAAGTAAATACAGCTAGGCTAAGAGAAGACTAATGGGGAACATAATAGCTGTCTAGGAATATCCGAAGGGTGTAAACACTGAAGAGGAAGAAATATTGTTCGGAATGGACCAAAAGCAGTGGAGCTAAGAATAAAGGTGATGAAACTCAACCAAGTGAAATTCAGCCTCAACACCGGCATAGATTTTCTCTATCTCTGCAGCTATGCAGTGCCACGGACTTTCCCAAGGAAAGTGGGATAAACACTGTTGCTCCAGTGCTTTGAGCCTGCAGAGGAGAACATCCCTTAAATAAATAATTGGCACTGGAACATTTTCAGCTTTACACTATCTTTCCTTGTAACTAGCCGAGATGAATGAATAATCCATGATGGACAGCTTACTCAAAGAATTTTGCCACTGACATTGCTCACAGTTTGCTGGCGAATGGATCACACTCTCCTTCAGTTCAATACTTCAGGTTACCTGACTCATTTTTTTTGGCGAGCGGTTTTACTCCGAGGACTTAGTGCCCACAGTGAGCGGCGAGTGCTCAGCGTGCAGCCCCGGGAGCCGTGCTGGGCAGGGGTGGTGGGTGTGTAAATAAATTATCCCTCTGCTCCGAATTCAGATGAACGCAACTCCTCTGATCAGGAGGGCTGGAAGGAGGCCACCGGGGGGGTTGACTCTGTCGGGAAGGGAATCATTTAGGGAAGGAGAGTAAATGAGCAGAAAGAGAGAATTTTATGAAGTGAAAGACCTTTTCCTTCTGGGTGATGCTGACCTTACCAGGCAATGCGGGTTGGGAGGGAACAACCAAAGGTACTGGCTAAACAAGCTGAATTGCTTCATTGCTTTCAGCGTTTGCAGAAAAAGACATGGTTCTTGCTTTGGGGGTGTGGCGATATCCCGCTCATGCAAATGGGCTCCGGTGAGGAGTCTGGTACTCTGTCCTCCTTTGTTCAGAAGTCACACCCCACCTACACGGTCCGCGTGTGATGGCCCCTCATTTTCCAAGTCACTGGAAGCAAATAATTGGATGTCAGCACACTTTCCATCCCTAGCTCTGTAATGGGCTCTTGGGTCCTTCTCTGGCTTGCTTGCTCAGTTCTCCATGAGGACTCGGGAATCTTGGAGAAATACTGTATCTGAGCTCAATTAATCAGCATCCCATAAAAGTACTGACTGCTTTGATTGCCTAGTAAAACATGCAAGGTGGGTAAAAGTAATGGTAATAGCAAGAGGTGGAGAAACATGGCTGGCCCACAGATGTGTTAGGGCCCAAGGCGCTGCCTCCAGCAGGGTTTCTTCTTTCTAAATGCTCTTTTCCTGGTGCAGAACACACCAGCCTCAACAGGAAACAAATCTGGACAGAGCAGATTAAAGTTTAAATTCAGTTACAGTCCCACAGATTTTTCCTCTTCAGGCTTTGGTTAGTATAGCTAATTAAACTGCAGGCGCATGAGCTGGTGAACAATTAATGCACGCTCCCTAAGTGCAGCCAAGAAGCAGCGCTCCCTCCGCAGCATGCGGTCCCCTTTGGGGTAAGTCTGACGCTGTCAGGACCGCCTCAGCAACACCACGAAACTATTTGGGATAGGAGGCGAAGAAGAACCCGCTGTCCTATGGCAGGATGGAGGATGCAACGTATTGCCATGGACTCCTATATGACCACAGTGGTCATAAACTCCGCTTTAACTCTGAAAAACGGTGCTTTGGCTGCCAGGCGCTGGCTTGGTAATGAGTCAGGAGATGGACAGCCACCCAGCGTCATCAGCAATACCCCGTCAGTGCTCGTGTCCCTCTGAGCACCGACCCCGGTGGCCCTTGGAGCTGAGCTGGGTGGGCTGGTGGGACCAGGCAGCTTGGCTGGTGCGCAGGACACCCCACGTCTCTCCGAACTGGTACCCATGGCTGATCCCGGCTCCTCCTCCCCACACACTCCCCTTCATCCCACTTTGCTCTTCTGCTCCTTCTCCTCTTCAGAGAAAGAGAAAAGCAGAGGGCAAGGGGAAGGCAGGGTTTTAAACACAAGCCAGCAGGAATAGCTTTGAGCTAGGCACTAAAACATCCAGGAGAAACGCTTGTCTAGGGCTTTTCACTAGACCATTTCAAAGGAAATCGTAAGTTGCTGAGCTGTGGAAAGGCACCGCTTTGGAGAGGACAGGTCATGATCTACTCTCCCGAACGCAGCTGTAAATCTGGAGGACCATGTCTGAAGTGAATGTAGTTCATTGGGATTTACCGCAGCGTGACAGTGAGCAGGACACTGCCCCGGTACTCGCTGAACTAAACCCACAAGGTCAACCCGCTCTGGGCAAAACGGAGGATTTTCAGCAAAGCTGCCAGAAGTAGAAGCACTGATGTCCTCAGAAAAAGGAGAAGTCCCCTCTCCTCTGCCCCTACAATGCCTCCCCCGGGAGCCATGGAGGCAGAGGGGAGGTTTATCTTTTGAAGGAAGGCTGTCCTGGCCCCAGCTCGCATTGTGTCGGGAGCTCCCGGATTTCGGGTCTGAGTGTGGATGTTCAGTCCATTGGCAAAGTGACAGCTCTCTGGATTACTTAAGAATTTGGAAACGGGCTGGTTACCTGGCACTGCTGGTCAGCAGACAGCCAAAACCTCTTTGTCAAATAAACACCAGCCAGGACCCATCTGGAGTCCCGCTAAGGTGTAGAGACCTTCTGGACCAGTTGCTCCAGACAATAACACAGGCAGGTCCCTGCCCTGCCTCTCCTCCAAGCCCTGCCATCTGCTCCAGGATGGGATGCCGTTAGCTTCTCCCTAGGCTTTGCAAAGGAGCTTCTTTGCCCCACTTCACACTCCTGAGCCACCCCTTCCCTTTCCTTTCTCCCACCAGCTTTACCCTTGCCGGAGCCAGGGGAGCCAGGTCTGAACTTCAGCATCTGTTGCTCTTTCCCTGCCTGCACGGCTGACCCTACACCGCCGCTTTTCTGTCCTACCCTGAAAGAAGAAAAAGGAGAGTTTCTCCTTCTCGCCCACTGACTCCAGCTCCCCTGTCGCTCAGTTTTCTTCCCCAAGTCAGGAACCGAACTGAAAAGACCCAGGAACTGGACACCACGAGCCGCCGCTGTGGTCATCACCGATCCCACTCCCACGCATCCCGGTGCAGGTCCCAGCCTGCCCCTAACACCTGGCTGATCCCTCCTGACCTCCAGGCATCCGTGATGATTTGCACGTTTTTCTTGCGTAAACACAAGTCGGCCACAGCTGCTCGCTTCATCCTCGGCTCTTCGCCGCGTGTCATGCCGGTGCTGCGTGGGGATGTGCCGAGCACGGACAACCCCCCCCGTGCCTCTCCCCGGTGAGGGTTGTCCCAAGCAGATGCAGCTGTACGGTGCGTGCCAGGTCCCCCAAAGCCCACCACGCTCCTTCTGCTTCCCGAGTGGATGAGCTGAAACTTTTCAGGGTAAAGAATAACAAACAAGGAATAATGAAAATTAAAACTGCCAGCCTGTGTTTTGGCCAAATAAACACTGGCGTAACGATGAACGGAACGGGTGGGAATCATGGATCATCTCAAGGACCAGCACGCGGTGCCTGTGCACCGGCAGTGCAGGATCCGGCCCTGCAGCTCCGGCTCTGCTCCGTGGGAGGGCTGCCTCTGCCTGGGGGGTGCAGGGAGGGACATCAGCCCCACAGGCAGTGCCAAGGGGACAGCCACAGGGTCTGTCGCCTGTAACACTGGGGGGACACCCATGTGCCCACTGTGATGCTGCTCCAGCCACGGGGATGGTGCTGGGTGTTCCATTTTCTCAATGGTACAGGGCACTGCAGAGCTGTGCTGAGGGTGCACCAGTGCTGCTGGTAGACCAGAAGCAGATACTGCCTTTCCTTTACCGTTCAGGAACGTTTCTTTTTTTAATTTTTCACGATACATGGTTTTGTGCTGCAAACAGGTTATTTTTTACGTAGAAACAGATCACCGTAAAGATTCTCCTGTAGACCCCCTCATTCCCTTTGACCTTATTTAAATAGGAGGATGAGAAGAGGACACCTCAGGACGGTCCTGCTCTTTTCATCTGTGCCGGTGGGGAAGGTTGCCTTTTTGCTCCTCAGTCATCCCCCTGTCCTAGCAGTGGTCCAGGAGGGATGCAGTTAACCCCTGCTGGCCCTAAAAAAAAGAGACAAGAAGCCTTGGGAGCCACGGGAGGTCTAAAGTACCCAAGCCATTGGTGAGATTTCAAATGACAGCCTTTCCTCTCCACCTGTTATTCCCCCGCCTCGGGGTGGTGCTGCCGCTGGGCAGCCAGCTCCTGCGCTTGGGATGCGGAGGCACGGGATGCTCCAAGCTGTCCCCCGGCCCCTCTCGTGCCCACGGAGGTGACAGCCCCTCCGTCACCTTTGCTTGAGTCCCAAAGCCAGGATGGGAAGGAGAGCTCCACCGCTGCAAGTCCTGCCGCAGGCTCGCCCAGGCTGCTCGGCGTGGAAACCCAGAACAACACAAATAGGAACCACATTGGGGATTAGTGGGAGAGATAATAACAACAGACGGGGCCCGGCCTGGCCTTGATTACTGCAAACTCACAGCAATCGCTGCTGTTTATAATTCCAGCAGAAGCAATTCTTTTTTTATTGTATTTTCTTCTTGATTGTGCTCTGGGTTTTTACTCCTGTCTTGTGGAGTAAAAGGGACCTTGACGTGTAGTTTAGGATCAAATCTAGACCTGGGAGGGAATCACCGTAATCTGATTACACGGGAATGTCCGCCAGATCTGAAACAAGTCATCGCTTTAATTACACTTGACCTGTCCTAAAACTTTACTCATTTATTTTTATTAAGCAAACAGAAATATTTCAGTCTAGTATATTGTGGCTTGTCATTAGTGAGATTAGGGCCTTAGTCCTGCTGTGGCACCAGGAGTGTCTCATAGCAGAAGGCACTTTAGTGAACCCATGCTCAGGTATGGCAGTAATTTCTCCCGGGCAGTACCCGCCAGTGGACAATTTGGGCGATAAAATCAGCAGGGTGATAATCTGAGCCACCGGCAGAAAACGCATTTGCTGCAGCGGGGTGTGAGAGCTTATGGGGTGAGCTGTGCCCAGGGATGGCTCTGCTCGAGCCTGGGCACAGATGCTGCGAGAAGCGGCTGCAGACGCTTCCCAGCCCTCTGCCTGGTGCATCTGGCTTTCCCTCTCCGCTACCTTCGGCACATCTGCGTGTGCTCGCGTTTCCAGGCTCTTCTGAGGAAACACTAACCACCACTTGGGGAATCTGGTGATTTCTCAAAGGAGCTAAAAACTCTCCAAGCAATTAAGATGACTCCCGGACAACCTGGTGCTCGCTGCAGAGAGCACCTTGGGGGCAGGCGCCGGTCAAGTGGCTCCGTACGGGGCAGGCTCAGCCGTCTGCTGCGCTGCGGGACGGCGGGCAGCGATGCTCGGCGATCCACTGAAGGCTTCTTTTATTTGGCAAGCTGGCAGAGAGCCCGCAGCGAAGGCTGGGGATGCCAGCTGGGCTGGTAATCCCTAATGCAGCTGTGGCACTTGCGAAGATGCCGAAGTGTCACGAGATGGTGAGGGTAGGGGGGTGTCCCATCATTTCAGTTGCAGGATGGTTGTCTTCGTATAAAAGCAGAAATCATGAGTGCTGGCCTTCTGGGAGAAACAGCCGCTAGCTGTGCATGGGGATTAGGCTGAAAAAAGAGGTCCCTCTGCTTTCTGTGCAGGAGTTCAGCCTAAGAAAGAGGACCTTCCCTCATTGCCTCTCCAACCATCCCTTTTGTCCGTCCTGATCCGTTTTGGTTTTCTGTTCACTTGTCTCCACATTCTTCTCCCCCCCTCCCTGCCTGTCAAGTTTCGCTCTCCCTTCATACCTGGAAAGACTGAATTAGAGGGTTTTGAAAACCACTTTGAAAGACAACCATCACCCATTGTTTTTCCAGTGGCATATGGTGATAATAACAGTGCAGCAGCCCCAGACCTCCTGGCTTCAATTACTTTACAGGATCAGCTAATCCCAGTTAAAATTACCTATGTAACTGAAGAATAATTGTAAACCAGGCTCTCTCCTGGACTCTGGTTCTCTGAAAAATCATTGCTGAGTTGCTCCCTGTGCCAAGGCTGCAGAGGGATCAGCGGATGAGTAACAGGCTCTGGGAGATGCTGTCCGAGAAGATTGGTGTCTTTTTCTTTTCAAAGCAAACACCAAACAGATGGCCACTTTCTTCCCTATGGCTCTACGGAGTGGACATGATTGAAGTGACGGAAGGAAGAGGAGACATTTCACAAGTTTGTTTGCCTGGCTAAAGCTCCAAGGACTGAACTTCTCCCAGGATTGTTCCAGCTTGACAGACCTGTCATGAGGAGGCCGATGCAGAGGTTTGCTCAGGAGAGCTCTGCCGGTCGATCCTGCCGAAAGGAGGCTCGGAGCAGTGTCCCCGGGGCAGGCGAGCCACCCGCGCCGGTCCAACGGGACAAAACCAGAGCAGAGCCCCAAGTCCACATAAAAACCATGTGAGGCTTCAGGTAGGATGGCGGATTGGTTTTGTCCATCATCAATTTTATCTCTCTTTGTCGACCTCAGCCACGACAGGAACAGGGGAAGAAATTATTTGAAACTTATAAATACATAAAGACAGCCCATTCCTGTACATGACATGATGGGGACTGGGTTTGGCACCCTGGGAGCTCTCTTCTCTCGCCAGAGTCTCCCTGAGCTTTCTACCCCCTTTGCAGTCTCAGGACATCTCTCTAGTACTTCCACTGAGCAAATCTGCCCGTTACCATGACAAGACATGATAGTCTTCTTTAGATGGCAGATAAATCTCTCCTGAACCGCAGAGCTGTGTTCTGGTCTGATTGCTTTTACCCTTATAGTAACTTCCATGACAGTTTCTGCAGATTGTTCCTTTTTAAATCTAGAATTTCCTGGATTTAACCCAGCTCTCGACAAGGTCACCTGCTCACCACCCATCCCTACTGCCAGCCTTGCCCTGGCATTTGGCATCCTGCATTATTTCACCACCTGCCTCTGATGAGCAAATGCATTTTCCCTGGCAGTTTTGTTGTAGGCCATGATGAAGTATCAGGCAGACGCTGATGGCTCAGAGACTCAATAAACTTTATTAACTCCTTGACAGGCCTAACACACTCCTTGCAAAACTCCGTTATAGCCCCAGGTTTCAGGCGTTGCCTGGTGCGTCCTGCAGAAAACCCCGGTCCTGACATTGTTTGGCAAAACTTGTCAACAACTGCAGATCAGATCTCCAAAAAAAAGAATAGAAATGAGTCAGGTATATTCCAAGAGATATCATCTGTTCAGGTACCGCCAAGAATAGCAGGCATTAAATGCATTTAATCCTAAGCACCACACATAATTCTTCCAGCCTGCTGTGGCAGATGCTCGCCACTCCTGAGCAGCAAGCTGCGGTGGGGCCGTGTCACCACTGCGATGCAGATACCATCAAAGCAGTTCTGGCTGCCCTCCGGCCCCCCAGCCCAATGACTGAGAACATCTCGACATGCTTGAGCGTGCTTCTGTATGGAGGGTTATGTTGTTAAGCCAGAAAATCAGCTCTGCCAACCAGTTCTCGTAGCGAGGGCAGGGCAGCAAAATTGGAGGCATCCCCCCCCCCTCCAGGTCCACCTTCCCTCTGGGGCTCCGTTTTGCAATCCGGGGTCTCTGGAGCATCCGCAGTGCCACGTGTCCTTGGGGCATCACGGCACGCGTTGGTGTCCAGTCTCCTTCTCCGGGGAGAGGGGGGGTGGATTTTGCACGGTGTTAAAACTGCTCTGAAATGAGTCCCACTGCTGATGCAGGGGATATTGGTCCTGGGTTTGCTCAGCAAGTGGCATCCAGTCCCTTTGTCACAAACGTTGCAATGCAAGAGGAAAGCATCTCTGCCCCGCTTCCCGTGGACTCGCGGTGTGTCCGAGATGCACGCTTCTCCCTCCCAAGACAAGGGTCTGTCAGTGCAGGGGAGGGGGGAGAGAGGCACTGCCCAAGCAATTTACCTAATTAAAATAAGGGTTATCTCTAAATAGCATGCGCACACTCGAAACGTAAAGAGCAGCAATGCAATGTACAGCCTCTAATTGCAACGCATTTTAAATAAAGGTTTGTATTGTCTCGACTTAGTCGAATACTTTCGCAAAGAAAGATAAAAATGGGAAAATAGTGGCATGATCAATGTTGCCATTTGGTCCTCCTCAAATTGTTTTTCTTCTGTAAGTGTAGCCCAGCATTTCTGTTACCATTATTACTCTCCCCTATTTTTCAGTCTGGTTTATGAAAGCTATTGATCTATCAGATGCTTGAAGATCCAGCTTCCCTGGCTGGGATGTCTCATCCGAGGCCATTATAGACTCTGCACACTGCAGTGGCTGAGGATCAATACAGTCCTAGGCACACTCACACGCTAGCCAAAGTGTAACTTAATTGATATGTTGGTTAGGAGATACTCAGGGATACTCGCAGGGCGACTGGTGTATCCGAGGGAAAGGAGAGTGTGTGTCCGCTGGTTTGAATTGCTTTGCAAAGTGCAATTCTGACAGCCAGCATCCGGCTCTTAGCTGCTAGACTCGCCCTAATGATATTTGATTTGCCTCTTACCAGCAGATAAATAATTGTATAAGGGCCAGGAGCTCGCTCAGAGGAAGGATGAGGGGGAAGGCAGGGTAATTTTCTGATTTCCAGGCGCAAACTTGTGATGTTCTGGGAGAGGAGTGAGGCCGTGTCCGTGCTGGGGACGGTCTGCCCTCAGCCTGCCAGCCTGATCTTTTTTTCTCAGCACCCACCACCAAGTAACTAAGATGTGCAGGTAATTGTAGGGGGGGCAGAGGGGATTTAGAAGATTTTCATAAGTTATATGGGACGGGTTTGTGTGAGTTTATTTTAAACACAAACCCCGGCGTGTTTTAGCTAATTCTGGGCTGTGCTTTTAGGTCTGAACAAGCTGCAGCCAGTGCAGGCTCTCAGGAGGGAGGGAAAGATGGCTTTGAGCCCTGTCTGCCTGGCAGTTAGCATGAGGGGCCTGGGGTAGGACACAGGTCCGTCCTAATCCCACGGATCAGAACAACCCCGGGAGGACTGCTGCCGGGGTCCCTGGAGAGCTGGCCATCTCCCACCCCCAGCCACACACTCTCCCCACGCAAGAACACCCCTTGTCCCCCAGCGAGGCCAAATCCGTACCACCCAGAGCTTTTACAGTGTAGGGGCTGTGTCTCCACCTGGTCAGGGTCAGGTCCCTGCCTTCGTGCAGAAATTATTTTGTACATGTGGAATAATTTGTCAAGAGGTGGCATACGGCTCCTCTCCAAGTCCTGGACCACTCTTGCGCAGATGAGCAGCGCTTCTCTCTTCCTTGCCTGTCTTCAGGTGCTTAGGACTCTCTGAGGTTTTTACAGACATTTCTTGTGAACTTCTCTGTATTTTAAGTTGAAAAAAGAAATTACTTATGCACTGTCGCTTCCTGCTATCAGCAGGCACATGCTCTTGGCCAGGACTTTGGAACAAACAAAGCAAGACTTACCTGGAAAATACATCTCAGGTTTTCATTTGATCTCTCTGCACGGGGACACAAGACTGCGAGGTGCTTTATTTCAGATAGAGATTGATAGCCCAATCTGAGTCCATGTGAGTAGCGAAGTGGATGGCAGTCTACTTTCACTTTGGAATTAATATTAATTCCAAGCAGATGAGGCCAAGCAAGCCACACACTGCAGTTATTTGCACAGTAGATTGAAGGCTCAGTGACATGGAGACATCGTTGAGCTTTAATTCCCTTTGCTGCTGCTGCCCTGGAAGAAGACATTGTCACTGGCGGGTCAAATAGAGGCAAGATAAATCTATGGCTTTGTCACCCTTTTGGTGTCTGGAAGAGATGACTGGCACCTTGGGAAGGACGGGGAGAAAGGGATTGCTTTGCCTGGAAGAGATACTAAGAGCTCAGAAGGGCAGGAACTTCCCCCCACCCCAGGACTTAGGAAGCTGGTGGCATTTCAGACATAAATGGTCTCTCATCTGCAGCGCCGTGTCGCTGCTCAGAGGAGCGTGGTATAAATACGAAGGCAGAGAGCTGGAATAACTTACCAAGACCTCCATAGCTCCTCGCTGGCACAGAGGAGCTAATGTGTTTTTTGCCTGTGGACTGGCAATACTCTATTCACTGTTGGGGATTTCTAATGGGGTCCCCCTCAGTTCTGCTCCCAGCCTTTCAAACTAGCGCTGTCCTTTTGTTTGTAGAAAAAGACAAGTGGCTCTGAAGAGAATGCACATTTGTAAGGATTTATATCGTCTTATTGTGTGTGTGCAGGGACCCAGCAGGAAAAGTTGAAGAGTTTATGGAATTATGTTTTCAAGAGGATGTATGCCAAGTGGTGGCACCATATTCAGTCTCTGCCTGGAGGAAAGGGACCTCTCTCATCCCTTCTACAGAAGTCATTTGAGATCCCAGTGGGTTTAGGGGGAGAGAGAAAAGGACGGACCTATCTTCATCGCAGATTGGCTTGGTAACTATGTCATCACTGGTACAGGCAAGTAGCGATATTAGCACACTCGTTAGCAAACAGATAGACAAGGGAGAAGAGAGCTTGGGAAGCTCCCAGGTATATCTCCTTCAGCTCTAGGAGCTCACAGCACATGGAGCTCCACACGACAAGGATGCCAAATGAATTTCTTTTTCTCTCTTCCACTTGTACATATAACACATATATTTTAGGTGTGCACGTACATATGTACAAACACCCCCTCGTGCCGGCAGCCCAGCAGCAGGTGACTCCAGAGGCTCCCGGGGCTGGGACGCCGGGCTGTGCAGGCACGGGTTGCCGCGATGGTCGAGTTGGCTTTGGGTTGTTCTTTCAAATACCCTCAGTTTTGGGAAGCTAAATGAGAATATTCAAAGCCAAACCAAAGGTCTAATGTAGTTTTGGCTGCAGCAGAAATAATTATCCCCTGTTCAGCCCAGCTTCTGAAGTCACTAGCTTGTAACAGCTGCTGCAGGAATTAGTTCCAAATGCGGGAAGCTGTATGGGCAGAGGCTGGAGATTTTGCTCACCCAAACCACAATGCTATCCACCCGCCAAAGGAGCGAGAGGAACCTCTTTGCACAGAGAGGGTGTCCTGGCGTGGGATGGAGCTGGCAGCACCCCAGGTCAGAAGCATCAATTAGCAGGGCCTGAACCGATGTCGGGCAGGGACCGGGCTAATCCCCCTTTCTGAAACCTTGCTGGGTGCCTGCCTAAAATCCCTACCTTAGATAATCTGAAACGAATGTCAGACTTTACCCACAAACAAAAGAGCGTACTTGCAGAAAGCCTAATTTGATTTTATTCTAACAAAGCGGGGGGGAAGTGGGGATGGACTGCCCTTGCAGGAGAGCATTGTGACCCATGCAGGTCACCACACAGCATCACGAAGGGTGATGCTGGTGCACATGGGGGCAGGCAGACCCTGGAATGAGCCCCCCCCATCCGAGGGGCAGAAGCAGTGTGTGTGTGCCCAGGCAGAGCTGGCACCTGCAGCCCGGCCGCTACAGCCAGCGTTCGATATTCACACTGCTCAGGGACCGACCACGGCCCCAGATACTTTTTATTCCATGTTTTGAATTACATCACCAAAATTGAAAGCTGTTCAGAGGCAATTTTCAGTCTGAAACCAAGCAGAATTATTCTATTAAACAGGTTACTATGAATAATTCAATCATGCTGCAGAGGTGAAGGTGGCATCTAGTATAAATATCAGACGGGTTTTGCTGAAGGGGTGAAAGTTTGAGCTATGATGGGAGAGGAGTGCCCAGAGTGCCCGACCCGGGGCCACTGCTGGTGTCGGAGGCAAAAGGTTTTCCCTAAACTGCTTGTAGAGATCAAAGTCCTATGGCACCTACAGCAGCCGATCATGCTCCGACTCCGTCCTCTTGCCCGCCCACCGCTGCCCAGGGCAGCAGAGCTGGCGAGGAGCGCGTCCCCATCCACCCCGGCAAAGCAGTCAGACTTGGCCAGCCCGGGAGAACCTTCTTTCACAAGGTGGCAATTAAAATTTTATGCTCTGAGTTTTCCCTGAATGATTTTAAAATGTCTTTTCTGATGACTTCCTAGTAGCAAGTCGAGTAAATTAGAATCTGAGTGCAATCAACATCCTTAATTCAGACACCAGCCCGGGGTCCATGGGGGAGGCTGCGTCTGAGCAAGCTCTGCCTGCCTAAGAAGGTCAAGGGCTGGGCGTCCTCGGAGGCTTTGTCCTTGGAGTATTGTCAGGGAGGAAAAGAAACACCAGAAAGTAGGACGCAGTCCCCCAAGTAGCACAAAAATCCCGCCCTGCTCAGCAAACTTTACTTCTCTCCCTCATCTGTGTGTTTTCTGTCACATCTTAGGAGATGTGACTTTGATGATATATGAATAAAGGAGCATCAGCCAGCAGCTGTAACAAAACCAGCCCACTCCCGGGGAGCAGGGGAGAGGAGCGATGCTCATCATCAGGCGGAGGAGCCAGGAATGGTGTCAGGTCATTCCTGCCGGTGGTCGGCCCCGGCAGTGGTCTCTGGCATCGAGAGCTGGCTCCGGGTGGCTCCGTGCTCCTGCGTCCACCTGCAATATCTGGTGCCGTCTCTTGCACGGGAAGGTATATGCGGGGGCTGTCAGTCTCCAGGTCCTCTGCACTAAACCTGTGCGCTGCAGTGAGATACCTGGCAGGATCCAGGTCCCGGATTTGGGGGCAGTGGAGCAAATCAGTCTATCCAACCACCCATGCTGCACCCTGGTGTGAGTCTGTGCCGTGCTCAGCCGGGGTTTCGGAGCCACCAAGGACCTGGAGAAGGACTCATTCCTGGGCACAGGACCAGCAGAAGACAGAGGCTGCGGCATGGGCCACGTCTCCATGTGCACACACGGACGTGCCTTGTCTGCCGGCACTGCGGAGGCTCCATCCAGGCGTCTTTGCAAACACGAAGCAGTTGTGAAAGTCCCCGGAGCACAGCTCCGAGGAGAAACCTTTGGATGGAGACAATCCTGTTATACGGGGAGAGGGGTGGGAGAGTTTTTCTTTCCAATTAAAAGCTCGGCAGCTCTGATACGCTGCAGCTGCAGAGAAGCGGGGTTGTTTCCCCCCTTCCCTGGTGTGCACAGGCAGGGCTGGGATGGGCCCAGCCTTTAATAAATTACAGTGAAAACAGCACGCAGAGGTCAGGCCGGTGGCTGCCAGCAGCCTGTGCTCCTCAAAACAGCTTCGCAAGCCGTGTTGGTAAAACTCAGCTTTGCAACCTGCACCGCCGTGTGATAACAGGAATGGGACCCCCCCACGGCAGCCGTGCTGCCCGGGAAGGTGCCAGCAACCGCGGGCAGCAGCGGTGGGTGATGTCCAGGAGCTGCCTCGAGCTGTCAGCCAGGCTGGGCATTTTCCTGCAGAGGAAGGAGCCAACCCGGAGCCAGGAGCTGGATCCTGGAACAGGGGGAGCGCAGGGTTCCCAGCTCGGCCATCCCGGGGCGGTGGGCGATGGGCACGTGGATGGGAGAGGCAACGTGGTGGGTACCACGGCCGTGGCTGTTCCGTCTCCTGCAGTCCCCTCCGCTGAATGAAAGCTGGTTTTGTTTCACCTCCCGTCCCAGAGCCAGAGGTGTGTAAACAGGAAGAGTCGCTCCCTGCGCACCAGGAGCGAGGGGAAAAAAAAACGAGGTGTTGAAAAGATGACAACCGGCTCTGCCGAGGAGTTTACCTGGTCAGGGAGGTGGGGAGCGGGGGGAGATGGGGAGACTAGGGAGGCGA
>JANZLQ010000040.1:23695631-23711526 GCA_026212715.1 Elanus axillaris
GCGTGCCAGTTCTTGTGGCGAGGGAATAAAAGCTGAGCTTGTGAGTTCAAGGATCCCTTGGTGTCGTTTCAGCTTAAAATCCTGACCTGGGAATCGGCAAACCTGAGTCGTTGTCCTGAGAAATTGGGTCGTGACAGCTGGGGAGGTGAGGTCTGTGAGATTTCTGTTGCTTCAGCTATGGAGAGTGTAAAGGGAGAACTTGGGTCCTCCCTTCTTTCTGCTTGGCATGGCTCGCCTGCTAGGAGAGAATTAAAGTGTTGAGTACACGCTCTGGGGGAAGCACTATTACCCTGAGAAAGAAGACAAACTCACACCCTTTCTCTGCGCTGCCCCGTCACAGGTTGGGGTTGCCCACAGCAGGGCTGTTTCTCTGTGAGAGCATCCTGCAGAGAAATGCAGCTGAAGGCTTGGAGGTGAGAGCTGGCCGGTGCCACGCCGTGCAACGCTGTCAACCCTACGGATGCCCTGGGAAGAAAAATCCCTGCTCCCACGTTCCTTCTGGGCAGCTGCTCCCGGCAAGCATCTCTGATGTAAGTCCAGGGAGGGAGCAGTAATTCAAACTAATCATTAAGAATTAGCATTGCTCCCCCTCCTAGCCTGTGCCAATAGGTTGGCTTTTAGAAATTGCTAATTGGGATTTTTCTTTTGCAGTAATGGCATTCTGGCAAACAAAAATGCATCATGCTACCTCTGCATTGCCTGTCTCCTCATGCTTCCAGCAGGAGAGTCTCCAGAGCTGTTGTAAATACAATGGGATTAAGTGAAAACCCTCTTTGCAGAAGTACAGTTAATGTTCTTGCCTTTTGGCATGCCTGATCACTTCTGGTTAATTTGGAGTGCATGTCATTCTCTGTCCTCCTTTTGGCTAAGAGGGAGCTCTTGCTTCTGAAGGAAATATTGCATTTTCATTGGGTTTAATTCTTTAGGAAAAGAAATCATTCATGTCTCCTGACTTTGAAACCTGGAAGTCTTATCATCTTGCTATTAATAACGTTCTTTTTTGCTGAAATGTTACAGAACAGCAGCTTTTAAGTCTTTGCTATGGTCAGACAATGGGAAGATGGCATCAGCTCCATGCCTGCGAGTGGCTTTAGGGGGAATTTTGAGGGAGTTAGATGCTGGAAGTTAAGCACCAAAGAGATGGATTAGGATTGTTATCAACTTAATAGTGCTGCTTAGAATAAAATGTCATATAGAGTTATGACCTGCCTTGAGTAGTGGAGTTTGGGTTTTCCTACACAGAGGTGAGATGGGGAGTGAAAGCAGCACGATTAGGTGCAGAAAAGCCAGGTAGTTGCTGGGACCCCGGCACGAGCACAGGTGACATGGAGTGATCAAGCAGGAGAAAAAACTTTGCTGGCTTTAGGGATGGTGTAACACCCAGAGAGCTAACCCCTAAAATCGCATGCTCCATTGCTACCTGCTGGAGTTTGCAAGTTTCAAAGTTTTGCAAGAGTAATCTGTAATTAACAATCTCATCCTCCTAAAATGTGCTCACTGGCACTCGCTCCCACTGACAACAACTGGAAAATGCATTTGCGGTGCCCAGACTGAGCTGGCTGAGCTGCAGCACTCCAAAATCGTATTACGAGGCTTTCCCCAGTGCAACAAATCTCTCGGCTTTCAGACCCAAAAATCTCCAGGTTATCTTTATCTCTTTAACCTCAAACTTTGAAGCAAAAATACCCCAGCTGGAAGACATGACTGAGAGAGTTTAGGCTGGAAAGTCAGCCTGCCAAGGAATTTGAAAGGTGCACCAGCTGGGCTTACGTGGAGAAGTCAGCTCTTGCTGTTCCCAGCGAGGCACCACGACCAATCTCACAAGAAGTTAAATAAGCGAATAGCCCAGAAATCCTCCCCCTCTCCTGGCAGTTTGACGTAAGCACAGATTGTTTACCATCTAGAATATATGGGTAGCTCGGGGAGTAACGGGCTGCTTAAGAGCCTCTTACCAAGCATGGTTTGGCCTCACACTTGCTCCTGGTCTCTCACCGAACGTTGCACTGGCTGCCCAGTGCCCTCCGTTGCGGAGACACAGACAAAACCAAAGAGTTTCGGTGGTCTTACTGGGAATGAGTTGACTGACGCTCCCCGTGCGTTTCGAGGGCAAGTTTTTACCTTTTGGACACAAACGACACTACTGGCTGTTGCCTTGCCCTGGGTTGCAGCGGTGGGAATTTTGCCCGTCCCTGCCAAGGCTGTGAGAGCTGGCGCAGCCCCTCGTGGGGCTGAACCCCCCCGTTGTCTCCAGGACCAAACCTTGCTGTGGGCATCCCAGGAATGTCCCCAGCGAGAGGGAGCCCAGGGAAGAGCCGGTTTGGGGGGCCAGGGCTGCAGGTCGGGTCCTCCCGGGGGGGGTCCAGTTTTGTTCTCACTTTGACTGAGGATGTGATGGGCGAACCTCTGGAATTTGATTTGGGGTTTTAAGCAGTGAAGAAAGCTTGTGGTGCCTTTGGAAAAGACATCAATAGCTGGCATGCCTGCAGCCCTGCCCTCTGCCTCCCTCCCCTCGGCCACAAGAGAGGGAAGGCACAAGCATGAGGAGCTGGAACTGAGGTTGTGGAAAATGCTCTTTGTCAGAGATTTTTCATGCATTCTGTGTACGTTCCTTCTGGGCTGGCTCTTGCTTTGTATTTAAAAATCTCCTGGTAACTCTCTTTTTCTGTACTCTGCCTTTCAGCTTTGTTTTTTCCTTTTTTTTTTTTTTTCCCTCCAGGTTGGTTGATCTCGCTTGGTTTTGGTCTCTCCCCTGCCCACCCCTCCACAGCTGCTCCTCACGCTTCTCTGACTCGCCGGCATTGCTGTTCGCTCTTTCAGAGGCAGCGGCTGGCCATGGCTCTCAGGTGCGGTGCTCCACTCTGCTCACCTAAGAAAAGGAGATGCCTTTGCCTGCAAGCAATAACACACACTCCAGACCCAACAGGAGACGGGAGAAATCTCTTCGTTCCTGTGGATGGGCAGTCGAGTACCAGGAAACATCCTGGCCATGGATGCGGAGATGAGGTTGGATGGCACGCGGGGCTCGAGTGATGCTGCTGAGGCCGTGTAACAGGTCAGTGATGGAAAAGCAAGCTGAACATAGCAGTCTTTAAGCACAAGGTTAAACCACCTCCTCTGCAATGATAAATCTTCTTTGTCGCAGCTGTGGGACCCCAGGGGCTGATCCTTGCGACTTTTTTTGGATGGGCAGGTGGGAATCCCATGCGGTTTGCTTCCTACCTCATTCAGAATTCAGTTTGGCAAATATTTTGAAGTCAAGAGCCGTCATGGGATAAAAAAAAAATAATTATATATCTATATATATAAAAATCAACAACCTCCATTTTGGCCAGGTTACCAAAACATTTTTCTTTCTTCCAAAGAAAACTTAAATGGAGATAATGTCTTCCTGCAGAAAGCCCTGTTTTCAGTGAAATGGTGTTGGCAAGATGATATAAAACCTTGTTCACCCACTCTGTTTGAGTATTGGGGGGGGGGGGGGAACGACAGACCACAAAACCAGTAGAGACCTAAATGTTTCTGTCAGGAAATCACTAGAGACCATAAGGCAGCCTGGGGACTGCTCAGGGCTTCGGCTTCTATCATCCTTCTGACCCCAAGGTGTTTCTTGCTCTTCCCCATTCCCTCCGTCCCAGCACAGTCTCAGTACTGGGTTTACTGGCAGGATTCAGACCCGGGTGATGCCTCTACCACCAGAAAAAGATGTCTTAATCTCTCCAGTACATCTTCTGCTTCATTTACCACATCGCTGCAGGAGTCTCTTATTCAGGGCTCTCTTTGAGGATGTTTGCAGCATGGCTTGTGTCTCCTACGATGTACCTCACTGAGGAACCCCGCTGCTTCCCAGTCTGCGGGTAAAGAAAAAAATGTTGGGTTTCCCTTCCCCTCATAGGATTTTTTAGACTTGTCTTGTGGGCCCTTGTCTCAGCTTCATCCATCCAAACCCTGCTGCTTTTTTTGCCTTTTTTTTTTTGCCTTTTTTTTTTTTTTTGCCTTTTTTTTTTTTTAAAGCAAACTCTCTTCATATATATGATAAATGCCACCCAAGACTTGGCCATTCTCTTCATGCCATTCACCAGACCGTAACACCAGGCTTGAGCTGCAAAATCCTCTCTGGGTGGTGGCAACCTAGAATTAGCCATGATGTATGAGAGTCTCCAAAGAGAGATACTGAAAGATAAGTTGCTCAAGAGGTTTAAAAAATGGACTGTGAGGAGGATTCAGGGTAAAGAACAAGCCAGTGTCTGCCAGAAGGGAGGCAAAACCCGGACTGGTTTTAAGAAAGCCCTCTTCATTCAGCCTTTTGCTTTGGCAACATTAGTCTTAAAGTCTGCACAGTGCTGAAAGGAAATTTTGATCAATTTGTGTCTCTTTTATGACTGCACATAGTGCACTTAATTTGTAGGTCTTATGCAAATAGCAACCACTGTTTATTTGTTTTTAAATCCTTATCAGCAGTGATGCATTGTTTGTTTTTAAACAAAGGCAGGCAAGTGTTTGAGTGATATTTCTCACTAATTGGAACTTATTGTGCGGGACAGAGCAGAAAGGGAGTTTGCCTTTTAGCCGAGACCATATGTAAGAGTGCTCTCGTTTTAATAAAACTGAATGCTGCTTGCTGCCAGCTCCTAATCTGAAAAAGCAAAGTAAATATTTCAGCATTTAACAGCCTTTTTCCCATGCTTCAGAGCTTTGAGGGGGAGAATACATTTTCATAATTGTACTTCATAACAATGCATTTGAATATATCTGGGGCAAAACCAGGGAAGTAGGCTCTGGGAGAGGCAGAGGGCTGACGTGCCGGGGGGTGAACGGCTCCGCACCGCTGCTCTCCCTTGCAGCTCCTCACTGTCGCTCCTCTCCTTCCTGCAGGATTGTTCCTGGGACCGCCCGGGCCCACGGACGGGTAGTTGGAGAGCCCAGCAGGAATGAAGATGCTCGTCCCCGCAGATGCCACTGCTGGATCCATCCCGGCGCCGGTTGCACAGCCCCGGTGATGCCAAGGGTGCGAGGCAATCCCAGCAGCTCCAGCACTGGAGGAGGCAGGTATGAGGGGACCCTCCGGCTGGCTCCTGCGGAGAAGACCATCCGTGGGGTTTTAGTTACAGGCGAACGCTCATCCTGGGAGACAACTCGTGGTGAAAGAGGACGAGGTCGTCTCTTGCCAACAGAACCATCCAGTTCCCAACAGGCGATAACGGTCTCACAGCCTGTTTACAGCCCAAGGCAGAGCACAAGTCCAGACCCTTGCCTAGCTCCCTGTTTTGGGAATGCCACTGTAAAAAAATCTGAAATTAATAGGAAAGGAGGGTGGGTGAATGCATGCCTGCACCTTGAGAGAGCGGTTTGAAGAATTACTCCTTGCCAGGATGGGATGTGATGTTGGGCGAGAGGGAGGACTGCTGTGTCCCCTCCTCGGGGCAAGCTTTGAGGTGCTGCATGAGAAACGAGTGTGCAGAAGGTGTTGCTGACGGAGGGTGGGGAGGAATTTGGAGGGGGAGTTAGCACCCGGGTATCTGCCGGCGACCTCAGGCGCTGGTCTCTATCACAAATGGAGAGATTATCAAGTCAGAGTTCCATCACAGCAAGACGATGAGGTTTCCAGGGCATGGACTGCAAAGTCCTTGATGTGAGGTAAAGTCACAGGAATGAAAAGCCCTGCAGCCTGCAAGGGCAATCTGCGGTCTCTCCGCTTCGGGAATGGGAAGGACCTTGACAGGGCTTGAGCCGGTTAAGGTAACCTGCTCGCCTTCAGGACACTCCTGCAGCAGGAACATTACCTGAAGTCAGAAATGTTCAACCCCTTCCCTCTACTGGGTGCCGCATTTTTAGGGGCTTGCTGAGAAGCCTGGTTGATCCTGCTGTCCCGGGGAACAGCAAGAGCCCCGAGGTCACATCTGTCAGGAGTCTTGTGGTGGTTGAGGTACATCCCCTTTTGCGCAGGTATCCTCTCGGCTGGTTCTCCCTGGGCTGCTGGGACTGTGTGACCACAGTCTAGACCTCAAACTATTTTTTTTTTTTTTTTTACTGCAGAAAACTTGATCCTAAAGTTATTTTTTTCCAGTCAACATAGCTGAGCCTAGTTCTGTTAACTTGTAGGCCTTTTGTGAAGCTCATTCGATGTCTGGGGTCTTTCCCTTAAACTTTGAGGCCAAGGGAATAGTCTCGTTAAATAAGATGGCGTAATTTCAGCTGAGAAGTTTTGCAGTTCATGCCAATTAACAAATTCGACGATGCTTTTAGCTTTTCTTTTTTGGTAGCCCAGAGACAGTGGGACAGGCATACACTGTGGAGGCTTGTATGCATTTAGAAAGGGCTGGTTAATAACTAGAATAGCTGCTTCGATATTGGAAAGATTTTGAAGACCCAGGGAAGCTCTGAATGCAGAGGAGTATGGGTATGATGGAGGACACCCTGCGGAGAAAAAGGGAGTGCTGGCCTGCAGGATATCCTGGGATGGGGAAGACTGACTGTCTGATGGCCTCTGTTGGAAATTATCATAAAATCTTTAAAGCAAATAAAGTTCCCTTAAACTGAAAAGGTATTATTTGAATGCTCTCTGAAAGAAGAGGTTTGAACAGCATGATCTATTCTGTCTCCGAAATGTCAGGAAACATTTGTACAGCTGCTCAGTTGGCATTAAAATCTAGGTCTTCTGCAGGAACATGGCAAACAGCTCCAGGTCACTGGGATAAGTCCAAGACCTCAGGCAAGAGCTGGCTGGGGATCGCGGGCATTCGGCAGCTGCGGCAGGAGCGTCAGTCCAGCTCCTCCAGAGCGGATGACCCCACGGCCGCAGGCAATGCCATGCAGCCACTGCTCCTGACAGTAGCAGAAGAGCCCAGGCTGGAAACCAGTTTTCCCTACACAATGCTAAGGACTGCTCCCTGAAATACCATGTCCAGCGCAGTAAGTAAAGAAACAAAAGGAGAGGGAGGTGCTGACGTGGGCAGGGATATCCCCTGTTCCCTGAGCTGTGAGAGTGGGAGAGGAGCTCCCTGAGGGGCACACAGCCTCTCCTGATGGTGGGAGTTGGGAAAACACCAACCAGTCATTTTCAGAGGGCTGCTTACGTTGGCAGAAGCGTGGACCCTTTGTCTGCTGATTATCTCCTCTCTCCGCCTGTCCTCTTCCTTGCAGGCTGTCTCGCCTTCCTTCCCCCTCACTGCCCCCTCCTCTCCCTCCTTCGCGTCCCGAGAGGCTGATCCACGCTGCAGACACGCGCAGACTCCTCGCTACCTCCTCTGCCTTCTGCTGTGCTCTGCCACCCAAGCAGCTCCGCTCCAATGCCTGGAGGCAGCGGCAGACACCGCTGCCATCTCAGTAACCACCAAGAGGAGATGGGAAGGTGATGGGACACGAGATGGGAGGGTGATGGGACACGCTTATGTCTTCCGATCCCTCGGGACCTGCCCTGGGCACTCACTCACAGCCTCCTGCCCAACGCAAGCACCAGAGTCTTCCTTCAGCCCGAGTGCTAAAAGTCTGCGGCTTTGGGGGAACATACTGTCTTTGATCCTTTCTCAAGGCTGCGGTTTTCTGTTTACACAGACAACCACAGCTCTTTGTATCTGCCCTCATTAACTCTTCTGAAGCATTTTCTGATCACCAAGATAAGACTCCCAGCGTCTGAGCAGGGGCCGAGCCCACATCTCCGTGTTTCCGATCCTGCCCTGACAGATCCCTCTGAGCATCTCACCAGTGATTTGGGTATGTTGATGGTGGCAGCCGTCCCAGACAAACCCACGAGGGGATGGATCTCTCCTCCCTGGGCAAGCACGCCTTTTGTTCCCCAGAAGGCAAACGTAGGAGGAGACCCACCTCATGCTGGCTGTGCAACGGCGAGCCACGGGCGAGAGCCCTGCGGCAGTGCTCCATGGAGGACATGCCTCGGTTACTCTGCTTCTCCTTCACGTGCATTAGGGGGTTTTGGTGTTGCTTTTTTTTCTTTTTTTTTTCTCGCTTTTATCCTCCTAGCCTTTCTGGCAGGCTTTTGAACATACATAATGACTTGGAAGGTGCAGCAAAGGTTCTGGCATCCGTAGAGTACGGCGGGAGCAGAGCCAAGACGCGGGGCCGCACAGTGGTTTCATCCCATTTGCAAACTATAAGGCTGCCTTTGAGCAGAGGGGGGCAGTGCGAAAGAACATGTGCTAAACATCATGTTGGGAAGCTTAGCGCATTAAGGGGAACAGCGTGCTGGCTACGGACAAATGGAAATGGTTTGCGATTTGTTATAGGAAAAGGGGAGGCAAGGAGCCGTCTCTTTTGATTTAGGGTTTAGTGAACAGCTCTGGCAGGGCAGGTAGGATGGTCTTTTCTAGGTGTTTTAGCCAAGCAAGTGTCAGAGAGGCATAAATCAGTTTTCCCCATGTCTGTCAGCCCTTTGAGAGGAGCTCCTTGGTATCCAAGAGCTCACGCACAAAGAGGAGTATAGACACAAGGTAAGGAGATGGAAAGAGGGTCCTCCGGAAAATAAAAACCCAGACAGCAACCTGCAACATGTGCTTCAAGCCCGGGCTCTGAAAAACTTCCCTCAGCCACCTGGGATGGTGCACAGATGAGCTGCTCCTGCTCAGCTCTGCTATGTCCTTAGTGGTCTCACATGCAAGTGGTAGGTGTCTCCAATAGCTCCAGAGTAAATGAAAGACCAACTTGTTAGGCGTTAATTTACCCATAGTGTTTGCATAGTTCCCTTCCTGCCACAACAGAGGCCATGACATTTGATGTCCTGTGGTGGACCTTGGTTGACCAGGCTGCTCTCAAAACCAAAATACCTGCAAGACTGAAAGACTTAATCCATCATCGTGCTGCTTGGGATGGTGGTACGGGCGGAAGAGTGAACTTCAGAGCTGGAGTTGTGGGTGCTGACTGATGGGATCGGTTGGGTCAGGTTCCCTGGGATTTGGGAGGAAGGTTCAAAGCTGCAGTTAAAACCCGAAATCTCCCCTTCAAAGGAATTCCTATCTGTCCCCTTACTTTCTCCACCCCAAGCCTGCAGGAGACGGTTCAGTCAATGCTGGGACAGTAGGCAAGAGTCTGATGACAGCTGCAGCCAGACAAGTAGCCCCAAGGCCCTGCAGAAACAGAAGTGCTTTTCCAGACCTTTTTAAACTCTGAGCATCCAGAAAATGAAATGCCCAGGTACCAGTTTTGGGAAAGAAAAAGGATCAAAGAAGCAGAGGGAAAGCTGAGAGTCTTCCAGCGAATGGAGAAGGGATGCTTGCACTACCACGTGGAGGGCAAGCATAAGCACAAAAAGGTGCCTCGCACAGCTCTTGCCGTGAACCGCAGCTCCTGTGCCTCAGAGCATCTTCTGAGCCAGGCAGAAGGACCAGCGCTGGGGCTCTGGACCGTGGTGCGCTGGACAAACCCCCACCATTTCCCACCTGAGTGACAAAGAAGCTGGTATGAAAGCACCAAGCACGCATGGGCTCAAAGCCCCTTCCAGCTGCCCCAGAGCCCAACAGCACACTGGGGGATCTGGATCTGGGGCTGGACTTGGCTCTCCTTTTCCTGGCCCCGTAGATCTCCCCAGCGGTGCTCCATGTCACGGTGCACAGAGGAGGGGTCTTCGATGGCATCTCAGTGGCGGAGATGTTTCCCTGCTGCTGTCCCCTGCTGCATGCTGAAGTAGTAGCAGGTCCCACACTGATGCTGCATCACTGGGGGCTGGAGGGATGCTTTTCCTGCTGCTCGTACTCCACCCCGGCACATGAACGAGGGGAGGTAACAACGACCTGCGAAACAAAGACTATTGCTCCCGCTATTTTTGTGGTACCCAGCACGATGGCTAGCCAATCTGCTTTGCGGTGCTACAGATATAAATGTTTAATAACTGATAACACAACACTGGCTGGGTGGTGACATACATCAAACTGCAAGCCATGCACCAGGCTGTTCCTGAGCAGGGAAAAGCTTCTTCCCTCTGCATCACTTACAGCTTTAATGGATATAGCAAATAAGTCACACCTGACAAGTATAAAAATGGCATTTTCCCTCTGTGATCTCACTGGGAGGCCAGAGACAGCAGTTCTGACATCACAGCTAATGAAATCAATTTTGCTTTGCAAGGAGGATCTGCCGCTGCCCCGTGTGCTTGGCTGTGTAATGGGAGTCCCAGTCAAACACAGGCAGTGGGACATGGCTGAAGGTGCAGGCCAGCCTGGCTTTGCCTCCTTTCCACCAGCAGCTCAAACACTCTGCTCCACCACTCACACACCCCCCCCCCCTTCTTTTTCCATTTGTTTGTTCATTCCTTCTTTATTCTCTGCAATTGTCCTTAATGGAAACAGCATCTCAGCAGAAGTCACCCTGCAGGAAAGCTATAGCACAGAGGGATTTTTGTAGATGGCTTTAATAAAAACATTGAAGGTCTGTTGTTGTTATAGTGCTGTGTGATCCATTAAGTCTATTAAATACAACAGAAGAAAACTGTGAAAAAAGCCAGAGGAGGCCACGATGTCACAAAAAACAAATGAGCCAGGGCTGCTTTCCTGGTCTTCTCCAGTTTGATGGTACCACCGCTCTGCCCCGTGCTTCGCTGGCCATGCCAGCAGAGCATGGACCTGCATTTGCTTGCCCTTCATTTGCCATGTGTCCAGGTGTGTGTGTGTTTGGGTTCCCATAAATATGTAGTTTCTAGATAATAAATCCAGAGGATATTAAAGCTGAGGGCCCTGGGAGATCTGCTCTTCCCTGCTGTATACAGACTCCTCTACAGCACACGTGTGCTGAGTAATTGTTAGCTTGTGTGCATGCACAGGTGTCTCTGGGTATACGTATGCCGATGGTTTTGGGTGGCCCACATCAGAAACAGGGGCCGGCTGTGCTCTCTCCTCCCCATAAAACAGTCATCAGCTGCAGACAGAGATGGATCTGACGATACGTGTTCCTCTTCTGCCTGCCAAAGCTCAGGTCTGACTGCAGGCTTCAGCCTGGAGCCTAAACTAGGCTGAAATCCAGCCTTAAGCTCAAGGACGGACTTTCCATCCTGCTCAGTACAAAGGGGTGGAAGGACGATGTGCACAGAGGGAAGTTTTCACTGCTGGGGAGCTGGCTGCAGGGTGTGAAATGCTTTCTGCAGCAAGGAGAGGTGGAAGATGCGGCCAGGAAAGGGATGGCTGAAAGCAGACGGTGGAGTCACGGTGCGGGATCTCCCCGGTGCGGCACGCAGAGCTCCAGCTCTCCCCCACCACCCTGGGCACCTCGCCGTCACAAAATACTGCTCAAATGCAAAGGCTGGACATCCCTGGATTCTGGAGGTCTGATGTGCCTGCCGGCAAAGCCAGGGGCATCACCACCAAACCTGCCTTGAGGACGGCAGTGATTAACAACTGCCTGGGTAGTGCTTGGAGATCCTCTGGTGGAAGAGTATATGGATTACATTTGAATTTAGCTCTATCTTTTGCATGGGTTTGTGCATCCTGGCTAGATCTTGCTCTGATCTAAGCCTTCATTCATAGAGATGGGATTTAGCGAAGGCCAAAGATAGGAGGCAGGGAAGCGGGGAGACTGGAGCTCCGCGTTGTGCTGTTCACCCACACAGCAGGTAGGAGAAGATGCTTGCAGGTATGTGCACAACCTGAAGGACTGAAATGCCCCCAATTTCTTTAGCACGTAGCCATCGTGTGCAGCCGGCCCACAGCCTGGGAAAATGATCTGGAGGCAGATAGCTCCGTGAGCCCAAGGCAAACAGAGGGGCTGGCTCCAGCCATGGAAAACAAGCCCAGGCCCCCGGCAGCTTCGGGGAGCGCCAGCAGCGGGCAGGCATTCCAGCAATTCCCTGCGCAAACAACATGGGATAATCCATCTATTCTGTTTATTTGCACAAGATAATTTTTTTGTTGACATTCGAGAACCTTTTTCCTCTATTCCCCCTTCCCTGATGCTGCTATAAAATGTTAACCCCCTGGTCTCACAGCAGCACGCCACAGCCCTCCCAGTGTCAAACCAGGAAAGCTGATGGGACGTGGACAGGCAGCATCCAGGAGCTGCTGCAGGATGTGGTCACGCTGCCTTTTGAGTCCGCGTATGGTGAGCAGGGAGATCTGCCGCTGCCACGTCCCCAGCCGGGCACGGGTCTTGGCCACCCTCGCCCACCTGCGGTATCCCGACCTCTCCGCAGGGATGCCCTGGCCCCGTTGCTGCTCTCCCTTGGGCACTGCCCGGGTTGCAGGATGCTCGCCCACTCCCTTCTCCCCTGCGCCCGCAGCCTGCCCGCCCTCCCTTTGTTGATAATACGGCTGTTCGACAAAAAGACGGGGCCTGACAGAAGTGCATCTAGAGCAGCGGGATGTTCCCAGGCACAGCCAGATGTGGTTTCTCAAGGAAGAGCACAAGAAATAAGTCAGTCACGTATCGAGTCTTTATCCCTTGTGTATCCTCCCTCGTTCTGCCAGGCCATGGTTTATACTTCTGGAGTTGCCTAATAACCTCTCTTGGACCTGCCTTCAAAGGAGGCATCTAATCCCTTCTGGAAACCTTTTAATACCTTTGGCTACTACGCTACTTTGTGGCAATGAATTACTATGTGACTGGCAAGTCCTTTCTCATTGTCAGGCTTTCTGGCCATTTACCGTCCATGATGACTTAAGAAGGGCATGCAGACTTTAAAAAGAACCCCCGAAACTGTTATCCCCATGCATCCACCGCTCCAGTCACCAGCTGTTGGAACTATATTCAGTGGCTGTGGCACTCGGGAAGCTACAGACAATATCTGGGAACAAAGCAGCAGAAAAGGTCTCTGTATGCAAGCTCCAGCATAGAAACAATTTGTAATTCTTCTGCTGTTATTGTCCTGGTACACAAGGGAAACATCACTTTCCCAGGAAGCTGTGCCACAACGTATTCACAAACATCATCTTGGGCTTTTCAAGTAAAGAGAAATAAAAGTAAATATTTCAAAACAATGGCTGCTCAAAACCTGCAATGCAAGCTTGGAAGCCTAGTAATCAGACTGTGATTTTATACCCAAACACAAGGAATTAGACAAAGGGACCCTCCTCGTCTTTATCGGTTGCGCCTCTTTTGCTCGTTTTTCTCCTTAGGAGGGTTTTTAGCAGCCGTGCTTTCGTTGGTACAGCGACAGGCCACGCGGCATGGGGATGAGCGGCATGACTCGCTGGTGTTAGCGCGAGACATTCGTTGAGAATCCAAACCGATTCGCTTCCGGACTTCTCAGGGCTTCAGCTCTTAATCACAGCGTTAAATGGATGTCAGTGTTTTTATTTGAACATGGCACAGAAAGCTTTCCTCGCTCTCCAGGCCGGGCTGCAGACAGACACATCACTCACTGGATGAGTACTTCAAGGAAATGTTGGCCAGTCTATTTTTACTCAGTAATTTGAAAGGCTGGAGTGTCTAATTTTGTGCTAAATATACCCCCGAGCAGAGCCCGGGGACGAAGGGGCAGATTTGGGCCGCCCGTGGTGCCGCAGCCGGAGCGCCGGGCTCTGCTCCCACGGGAGCGCAGCATCCCGGAGGGTCCTCAGCTCCTCCGGCCACCGACTGCTCCGAGGGGTCTGACAGCAGCAACTGGAAAGCAGAAAAAAAAAAAGCAACAAAAATTCCAGATCAGTCTCCAGGAATCAGCCCCACGTAGCCCCTGAAAACCCATTTTCGGTAGAAATATTGCTCTTTCCTGTTCCTTTTTGAGGTTACCTGCAGAGCACGTATGGCTGCTTGGCTGGGTCTTAATCCTCAGATTAGGACCTTTTAAACTAGAGGGGTTTTTTTCTTTTCCTTAAGCTCACTGCAGTGGACAAAATGCAGGTGTCTGCACAGTTCTGACTCAAAGCTAACTCAAGCAGGAGACTTCCTCTACTCCAAAAGAGTGTTGCCAGAATTGGGTCTGGATAAAGAAGTCTGGTCTTGGAATAGCAATATTCACAGCAATAGACTGCATTATATAATGTACTATAATAAAAGATATTACGGTATTACCAAGAGACAGGAATGCAGAGGGAAGGAAGGAACAGATGTGACAATGATAAATCAATCTGGAGAAGAAATACCAAATGCAATATATTCTTTGTCTCCTTTTGTTTGAGACTCTGATAGATGTTTCCAGGTTCAAATAATAGAGCTCACAGGAACACACTTCTGCTCCTACTCTCCTACTTACCCATTAAGCTGATTTTATTAAACCACTCAGTAAACAGTCATTGCAATGCATCTTTCCAATTTCCCCCTGACATGTCTCTGGCAGCTGTTATACAGATGTCCACTGCTGCGGAACAGGAGTGGCTGCACTTATAGGTAAGATAATTCATCTTAAAATTGCTCCTGATGAAGATAATGCGGGACTTAAGGAAGCTGATAATAAAATTGGTTCTAAAGATAGTCAATTAGGGAGCAAATGGCAAAAGAGGCGAAAAGAGACGGCGTCTCCCTGGCGTGGGCAGCCGAGGGGCTCAGTCTGGAGCGGGGCTGGAGTGCAAACCCCCCCGGACCCCAGAGCCGTGCTTTCTGCAGCCGAGGGGGAGAAAACCCTGCCTGTCTCGGAGACTGTTTTACTGCCATGGCTATAAGGGAATTTAACTTTTGAGGCCTCCCTTCAGCAAGGGGCTTAATCACCCGTCTAATTTCAAACACTTAAGTAAGTCCATTGACTTCAATGATTTTCTTCAAAGGAACAACCCAGATATTTAAAGTGGCAAGCCCTGCTGAATCAGGACCTTGGCTCTCTTCCCAAGTCTTTTCGGCTGGTCTTCAAATTGACCAATCGCTTTTATGTAGGACTTTTTTTTTTTTTTTATATCTTTGATGCTGTTAATTTACTTTTCTTACGACTTTTAACCGGAGGGAACAAGAGGACTGCAATTTTTTTTTTTTTTTAAACCGTGGAAATTAGGAGGAAAAAATGGTGACCTGTGACTTCATCAAAAGGTATTAGGTTGCCATTTCTCATAACATCTCCCAGAGTTTCACGTCATCTGTCACGCTGTTCTGGCCAGGCATTGTGATATCAGCACTAAGGAAAACGGTGGTTTAACTACCAGTGGTTGGAACTGCTATTTTAAGTAACATTAATCCAGCACTACTAAAGTATTCCAGGTGGATTTGGGGCTTCCTCGCGCGGTTTTCGGGTGCAGCCCAACGCGTGGGGCCGGCGGGAGGCTGCCAGCTGCCCTGCTCCTGCCGACGGCTCCGGCATGGGCAGCGCTGCCCGCCTGTCCCTCCTCCGCCACACCAACGGGCATTTCGGGGACCGCTGATGGACGGCAGCCTGGCTCAGACAATGAAGGCAGGTTAACACAGACAGCCCTCATTTCTGTGACGGTCCTTGACCCCTGAAGGCTACGGTGAGTAATTGTGATTAACCGGCTTTGGTTTTTCTTCTTGCTTATTTAGCTTTACCAAAAAAAACCCAACATTTCTTTCCTTTTTTCTTAATGAGTCAGGGGAAACTATGAAAGATTGCCGTGGCACCTTGCAGCTGGTCTCCTGCCGTGGTCAGATCAGCAAGACGAGGAGCCAGAGCCCAGAGAAGCAGGTCCCTGCTGCCTGCCTGGGCCGGGCTAGCGTGGTGGTACCCACCGCCCCAGCACCCCCCGGCACTGCCAGGCGGAGGAGCCTCGGCAGGAGGGGCAAAGAGACGCGCCAGCGACCTGTGCCTCGTGGATGCCGGGTGCTTGCGGCCAGCAGGAGCGCTTCCCACACCTCCCCAAACGCCTGGACTCACCTAGGAGGATGCTCCTCCAGCTTTTCTCCTCCTCTCATGGGAGAAGAGCAAAGCCCGCAGGGACGGGGGTCCCGGGACCCCTTCCCTCCGGCTCGTGCAGGGCGGTCTCCAACCTCCCTCCCTTCTCCTCTCTGCTCTTTTCCCTTTCTCTCCTTCTATTTCTGTTTCGACCACGACGTCTCCTCCCTGTCACCTCTACGCATGCCCCCC
>JANZLQ010000040.1:23726631-23747479 GCA_026212715.1 Elanus axillaris
CGGGGCGGGGGGGCGCACGCGGGGGGGGGGGGGCATTAGCACGGGGGACGTTGTCTGGGTTTTGCTTATCAGTTCTGCTTGTTGAGCGCGTTCCAGGGATGGAAGAAACGCCAACAGACAGCGTGGAAAATTAATTTTTAATGCCTTTTATTAGCGCTTAAGCCATTCTGAGAGGATGAAATAATCCCTGTTTAGGTGGAGTGGCAAAGGTCTTGGAGGTCTTTCGGGAGGCTGAGTCACTCCACTCGCCAAAATTATCCAAATACATCTTCCCAATCCTCCGCAGAGGCTGCAGACCTCAGGAGCCCAATCCCCCGCACATCCTGAGGTCCTGCGGCAGCTTCCTGCATGGCCATTGGAAACAGGCAGAAAGTTTTCCTCCTGTGGAAGGGAGCAAAGAGCCTCCTCTCTCCCCTTCCCACCCTCTGTCGCCACGTGCCACCGCCGCCACTGCCCAGCACCGTGACGAGGAGCAGCATCGGGCTCCTGAGCAATCCTTGCAGGTGGGATGAATCCAGCCCCTCCTGGCAGCGAGCACCGGCTCCTGCACCCTCGCTAGCACCCAAAGCCGAACAGAAGGGCCAGGGCCATCCTCAGGACTGGGGGTCCGCTCCCCTCTGGAGCCACGGAGGCAGACGGACAGGGCTGGGAAATTGCTGCCCTATGCCCGGTCCTCAGCAGCCCCAGGGCAGGCGGTGACAGGGAGGGGACCTCGTCCCCATCCAACGCTGCCAGCACGGGCACTGCTGCCGGAGCCTTGGAGAAGGGGCTCTGCGTCGGGATGGCGCCAGAGAAACAAACCCTGGCAGTGTTTCTCCATTCACCAGGCGCTGGTGAGAGCCTCTTAATGGGGAAGGAAAAGAAATACGTCAAGGCTCAGGGAAGGGAAGGTTTTTGAAGGGGAGCAGGGCGAGCCAGCAATGGACAGTCTGGCTGTTAAAAATAGGTTCATCTGCCTGGGGCCAGCACTCGCTGGGTGATCTCGGTGATGCCATCTGGCTTCACGCTCATTACAGCATCCTCATTAGCACGGCGGGTACCTGTCAGGGCCAGGCTCCGGAGGGGATGGCCGTGCCCAGCTCTCCCAGGCAGAGCCAGCAGCCACCGCCGGGTGTGCAGAGCATCCGCTCGCAGGGGTCCCGCCAGCTCCGCAGGGCATCCTCATCCCTGTGAGCATCCAGCCCGGGAGCGAGGCGGCTGGACCGGAGAGCAGCTCCACGCCGGAGAGGAGTTCCGCTCACAAAGGCACCAACCTCTCCTGCCTGGGCTGAAAATCCCTGCGTACACTGCTTACCCGAGGCTGAACTTCCATAGGAAAATTTCAGCCATTTCCCAGGCTGTGCGGGAAACTTCTTCTTTTTCCACAATAAAAACTATTCTATCAGTTCCCCGAGGAATCAATATGCCTCACGCTTGAGAGCTGAAGACTGCCCTGGCAGAAGGCTGCTCCGGTGTCAGAGATGCGATCCTGCGGGAGGGCCAGCATGGGTTTGGGTAATTAAAACCTGTATCATGACACACGCTCACAAGAGGGCCGAGTGAGACCTGTACAAATGACCCCTTTTGTTCTCGTAATGTATTCTTTTCTGCCACCTACTTGCCTTTCAGTGCATGTATTAAGCACCAGTAATATATTCTCTGCCCAATTCTAATGAATTTTATCTCTGTGCATGCATATGTATGTATATATATTACACACACACACACAGGCGTGTCGCTAAATAACGTACACGTGTGGATATATTACATACTTGCCCCGATGCCTGAGTGATCCACCTGCAGCAGGAGAGGATCCAGCTGTGCCAGCTCGGCAGCCACCACAGGGACGATGTCCCGGGGCGATGCTCCGCGCCTGCTCCGTGCCTGCCCGTCCCCACCTCTCTGGGAGCTACACTGGGGCAAGAGAAAAGTGTGTGCCCACCTCTGAGCTGCCCACCTTCCCCGGCATCTCCTGGGCTTGGACATTTGCCCCAGGATGCTGGAGGAGGTGGAGGTCTCTCCCCAGGAGGAAGGAAGCTCTGAAGAGCCTCTTCACTTAATGAATTTTAACATTTCTCTCCATATCCAGCCCAAGCGCAAATCCCTTCAAAGCACCAGCCCAGCACAGCAGAACTAATTTGAAATGTCACCGAGGTCAAGCCCGACTTCCCCAGCCATTAACCTGCCTCTCAAGCTACACACTTCATATTTATTTACATAGTCACATATTTATTTAAGCCTCAGATCCCAGATATAGGAAGGGACGTGGGGTCTGCAGAGGGGAAGAAGTTCTCTGCTTGCAGGGCCCCGAGCTGGTGCTGCCGTGGGCGGCTCTTCCGAAGGGCTCCACATCCAGAGCGCGATGGGGAGGATGAGGAGGGGGACCTTCACAGAACTGGTTGTTCCACCCCACCTTTTCTGGGTGTGCTTTTCTTCAATTTGTTCCCGTTCAGAAACAGAAAGCACAGCTTTTCCTCTCCAGGCAGATCTTTCACAGGCATAAATCAGTGTAAATTTACTGTAGTCAGCGATGCTGATTTACAGGAGCTTCGAGCTCCCCTGTATTTTTCAGCCTTTGCTTCTGGTCCCAAACAGACGAGAAAGCGTGGGGACCGGGGGAACGTTCCTGCAGGTGCTTTTGCTGCCAAAGTTTGGTCATTTTGTGTCCCCCTTCTCAGCCGCCTTGATGGACAACGAGACTTGGAAAACATCCGCCCCAGACTCCACCTGATCTCAGTTCCCGTCCCCCTCACCACTGCCCTTGGCATTACTCCAGCTTTGTGCTACCTGCAGGTAAAATCAGAATCCTGCTTCTTCTGCTCACTGTTGCTCTGCCCCTCAAAGCTCCCACCCCAGCCTCTCGCATCCTCTGCTTCCCAGGGATACAGGTCCTGCTTTTCCCCTGGGCCAGCCCCGCTGGCGTGGGTGGAGAGACGCTGACCTGCGCTGCAGGACGAAGCACGGGCACTGCCGGCGCGTGCACCGTCGTAAGCTCTTTCGTGGGAGAAGAACCTCCTGAGAGCACCAGTATCTTTCTAAATGCTTTTCCATCGGGATGTGCCAATTAGGAGATTAAAACCTCCTGCTGAGATATGCCTGGGACCAGCTGGGACTATTTATGTGTGAGTGGGTGCAGTGTGGCTCTCTGGGAAAAGGGAGACCTAGATGGATGCTGAGGGGACTGGGACTGGGACTGGGACTGGGACTGGGACTGGGACTGGGACTGGGACTGGGACTGGGACTGGGACGGTTTGGCTAAACCAGCCTGGGCAAGACCAGCACATCTTTGACCCTGAGCTGCTGCTGGGGGGGTTGGGGGGGGATTTGCACAGTGTCAGGGCTGCTTCCCCTTCCCCCTGCCAAGCTCTGGCTTGTGTCCAGCAGGTGCTGTGCTGGGGAGGAGGGGGGTATTCCAGGTATTCCCCCTGTCCTGTTATCCCCAGGGGGTTGGGCAGGCTGGGGGAGTGCTTCCACGGAGGAGACTGTCTGTCTCCCCATCTTCCTTCCTGCTGGGCAGTAGCTTGTGTACCTTGTGAAACACAGCCTGGCCTTTTTTTTTTTTTTTTAAATTTCTGTTCTTGTTGCTCACTTGCACATCTAATTCGAGGCTGTGGAGCTGGCTAGCCTGTGGTTTAAAAAAATTTCTTTTTGAAAGCCCTGGCAGGGAATTAAAAGAATTTGTAGTAACTTGAAATTAGCAGGATGATCTGAGACAGATGTTGTGAACAAGGGAAGAGGAACTTACTTGCTGTGTCTCCTCTCTGCTGTTGTTTAGAAGATATGAATTTGGTGCTTTTTTTTTTTCTTTCTTAAAAGCGAGCACCTCTAGGTTAGAATAATGAAAACCCATTGCCCTCTTATGATATTCCAGCATCTTCTTTTCTGGCTTTCTTCCTCTTCCAGTGGGCCCTGCTCCTGGCCCACGGGGCCACTGGCATGGGTGGGCAAGGTGGGGTCCTCTGCTGTGCCTGGCACTGCATCCCCATGCTTGTTGTCCTCCCCAGGCGCTCCAGGTGACGTGGAATTTGTGGCCAGCTCTGTTGCCAGCAAAGCTTTGGCTTTGCTTGTGGGCAGGAGGGTGCAGCTCCCAGGGGGAGGTTTGTTTCTTTGCTGAGTTAGTAACAGCAGCATGTGCAGGGAATGAAAGAGGGGGGGGAAAAGCAATGAAAAATCAGGCAATTCTCCTATTTCCAAGCTGATCCCTCTGGTGCAGTCAGAGGGAGGATGGGTGGAAGGATCCTCATCAGGGGTGCAGATGCTCCGTCTTTGGCAGCAGCAGCTTTGGGAGTTTTGTGCCCGGAGGGTTTGTGCACCGGCCGCACAGAGCATCTTCCTCTTCGCAGGCTGTGTCAGTTCGCCTTCCAAGGGTGCCCTGTAATCATAACCTGGCTCCAGAAAAGTACAGAGCTGGAGAGAGGAGGGAGGTGTGAGGCTCCTAACGAGGTTAACCTCCTGCTCCTCTTAAAGGAGGGTGTGACAGGGCAGGTGGAAAGGAGCCTGGAGCAGCCGTGACAGCAGGGAGAGGGATATCAAACCCTAGCAGAAGAAAAGACAAGACAAAAGGTTTTGAGGAAAAAAAGCTTCTTGTCAGCAAAGCTGTCAGTGGGCGAGATTAAAGAGCACCTGCCACGTTCCCCAAAGGTTGTGTTACCGCTCTCGGAGGTGAGGCAGGAGGGAGCCGTGCGGCAGGGCTGGAAATAGCCTCGCTCGCCGGCCACGTGCCGGGGCTGAAGCAGGGATGCTCTTCCCTGCAAACCAGGCCTGTGCTCCCTGTGTCCTGCTCTCCTCGTGCCGCCTCCTCCGTGCTGTAAAGCTCCCTCCTATTCGGGTTTTGCAACCCTGAGCTCCAGCCTCGCAGCCTGCGGTGCTGGGGGGGGGGGCTTGGGAAAGGATGCACCAGCTCACGACCAGCCCGGAGGGTCGTGTACAGAGAAACCTCTGGTTTTGGACACTATCAATTGCCCGGACCCAGAGGTGGGAAACTGGTGTGGCAGCCAGGAGCCCCTTCTCTCGGATGTGTGTTGCACCGCTTGGCTGGCTTGCTCTGTAGTAGGGGGTTTGTGCAAAAAGCACGGCTGCCCACCTGTGTCGGTGTCCGTGGGAGTTTTACCCATTACTTCATAACATCAGATGCTCCGGCGTGTCCAGAAAGGTCACGCCTTGGAGATCCTCCCCAGCTGTGTGCAAATTCAGCCTGACATCATCATCATCGGGACAGCTGGGCTCCGGCTGCCTCTCCCTTGGCTTTTCCAGCTGCTCGGAGGGAAATGTTTCCTGGGGGGGGGGGGGGGCCGGCAGAGACCATCCTTTCCCCCCGTGTTACGGCGAGCGGGGTGCGGCGGGAGGTGGATGGGAGACCCGGCACAGAGCGGATCTGCAGTGCTGCGACGCGGCTCAGATACGCTCCAGGGGTTGGACGTTCCGGTGGGAGCGTGGTGCAGACGGGTCTGAGCTGGTAACGCTGCCTGTTATTAAGTAAACAGGGGCTGGAGCGGACCCAGGGTCAGCGGCTGGAAATGTGCAGAAGATAATCCAAAAAGGCAAGTGCCTGTCAGCCACTCAGGTGTTAGCAGAAGTTAATGAGAGTCTCGGTGTCTGATCTCTTGCAATCAATTCCACTTCCTATCACTCTGCGAGAGGTGAATATCCATGCTGCTGTGATGTTGTTAACTCTGGGTGACGTGCCTGCTTTCAGCTTTGATGCCAAAGGAAATTGCTGGATAACATTGCTGCGCTGCTCGAGGCAGGGCTAGGGGAGTGAGATAATTCTCCTGGATGGCCCAGCTCAAAGGGAAGGTTTCTATTTGAGGTACAATCACCTAAGAAAACGGCTCCCTCTCCTTCCACAAAATCAAATCGCCCCTTGGTTAGGAGAAAATGTGCCAAGCGATCAGGGAAGATGGATGCAGCAAGGAGCGTGTGTGGTGGGGGGATGCGGTGAGCTGACGGCTTGTTTACTAGAAGCAGGAGACCTGCCAATTTTTCTTCCCCGAGTGCAGGCTTGTTTACAGAGCTCTAATGCAGGAGAGGGATCCTTGAACCCGCGCTCTGCAGCTGCTGCCCGGGCACCCTCAGAGCTGTGTGGGCTGGGTACCCAGCGCCAGGCAGGATGCTCCTGCCTGGATGAGGAGCTGCCGGGGCGGGTGGGACCTTTGCTGGGGGCACTGAAGCCTCTGGAAACCTTCCCTCGTGGAGGAAGGAGCAGGACAAGGAAAGACACATCCCGAAGTTTGTGCTTTGATTCGTGTCCGTCACTAAAGCTCTGGGATGGATTTTTGTTGCTCAGCATCAGTTATTCCCTCACCAGCCTTGAAATGGGACCCGCAGATGCCGTGACGAAGGCTCTGTGTCACATTTAGTTCCTACCAAAGATGGACCCAGGGAGTTAAATTCCTGCAAGTTTCTAGAAAGCCACGGAGGGGTCACTTTTTACCTTGCCGCTCCACGGCGTGAAGCGGGGCGAGGGAAGGAGCAAGGCACCGGTGCTAAGGACCGAACGAGCCCAGCACAGCCAAACCTCCCCGGCGGGGAGGGATGGGAATGATGCTCCTCGCTGGGATCTGCATGCAGATGTGAGGAGCAGAGATGTGCAACATCGCACCCGGCTGCGGGCTCCTTCTGAAATGCAAATCCCGACGAGGGGCTGACAGCACAGTAGCATCTGCTGGTACAAGACAGCCGTTCTGTACACAAACCAGCACCGATTTGCTGCTGGTTACGGCTGCGGGTGACACTTGTACCTTTGATCTGCGGAGGGAAAAGCAGGCTGGCAGGTGCTGGAGCCCTGTTCTGCCTGCCCAAGCGCCCCGAGAGGGAGGTGAGGGGCAGGCAGGGACCCTGACCAGCTGGGGAGAGGGTATTCGTGGGCATGGGTCACTCCTGGGGCAAAGGAAAACTCGAGCTCTGAAAGAAAGAGAGGGTTGGTGTCCCCAGCCCGTCCTATTCCCCAAGTCTTAGGACGCCCTCAGGTTTTAGCTATGCTTTTCTGAGCAAAATATTTTTACGTCGGCCTTTGAGGTGTATCCCTCCTGGAAAACTAGTGGAAAAGAGAAGCCTCTTCTGCAGGTGGGTGATGGGGACACGTTTGTGCCAGGGCTGTTTAGCCCTTCGCTGGGGGGGTCTCAAGGAGCCAGCGATGGAGAACTCCTCCCCACCTCCAAGGTGAGCAAAGGCTTCTCCCCTCTTCTCCCGGAGGTGGGGAGCTCTGGAGAAGGGGAGCAGCACCCCGGGGTGTCCCTGGTGCCAGGGCGGCACTGGCTGGGGGGTCCGGCTGGATTTGTTTTCTCTGGGAAGGGGCTGCGGCAGGGAGATGCTGCAGGTGGGGCTGGGCGGTGGAGGGGGGGGGCAAAAGAAAATTCCTGTGAAGGTGGGGACTCCGAAAGGTGCCTTATTCACAGCTCAGATGGCTTCGGAAGCAATTACCGTGCCCATGAATGCTGCTTTGTTTTTCACTCGGAAAGGTAAAATCCCTCTCTAGAGCCAGAGATCTCGGAGATAGCAGGAGTGTTGACTTTGCTCCCAATGGGAACAAGCTATTCTCCAAATAGCTTCAAAAACAATGATGACAGACAATCTTGACCGTTCCCAGGAGCTTAGCAGGGGTTCTCACTTACCCTTAGGCATCTGGTGGCAGCAGCAGAGACGTTGCACGGGCAAGAAAGGGAAGGAAAAGGGAAGGAAGGAGCGTGGCTTTGCTGCCTGCCCTCCCTTCGGGGTCCCCAGCTGCCTGGTGGGAGGCAGGCTGCAGGGGGGGCCGGGGGGGGAGCTGATGTGCTGGGGCTGCAGCATCTGCAGCAGCCTGTGACAGTCTCCGGCTTGGACTTAATGACTGCACCTCCTCGGCCTTAGCTTGAGATGCTCACTTGGGGCCTGCTCTGGATCAGTCTGAAGACAGTGCTAATTTGCTCTTGCAATCTCTTTCATGAAGAATAAATTCCCCCGAAACAGCCCTTCAGGTCATAGAGTTCTCAAGGAGATGAGGTGGTCAGAGGGAAAGGTGCCCCTCCGTGAAGTGGCTCACAGAGGGGCTTTGCCTCCCCCCTTATCATATTGCAGTGAAGAGACTTTTTTTTTTTTTAAAAAAAACCCATTAGTTTAGCTAGAAACTAGGGCTGCAACCTCAGGAGGCCCAGAGGAGGGGAGCGGGGCTGAGCCTGACCCCCCCTCTGCCAGGGCTGTCCAGCCCAGGGGCTCCTCCGCTCTCCCTGTGCCCGGGGGGGGCGCGGGGGGGGATGCTGTCCTCTGCTGCTGCTCTGTCCCAGCCCCTCTGCACTGGCTGCTGCCTGGGTGTTGGTCAGTGCCAGGGCTGGGGCAAAACTGATAGAGGTGCAAAGGTTGGACTTGCAGGATTTTGACTCACCTGGGACCCAAACAAAAGCATTTCAGTTGTAGTCTGCACCTCTGCTGCCCTCCTGGCAGCCCAGCCCAGCTTAGGAGCAGCCAGCAGAGACGCCGCGGTGGTCCCAGGCCAAAGCATCTTCCCTAGGTGCCCCCAGCCAGGCTTGTCCATGATGTCCCCAGGCACGGCCCTCGGAGGAGCTCAGAACTCAATTCCAGGTTTCTCCCAGTTATGGGAGGTGGGGAGGGGGGGGGAGCAACCCCAGGGGATGTAGGAGCTGCTGCATGTTGATGCTTTCAGAAACCTGTTCTTGCAAATCCAGCTCCCTGCGAGAGAGGACACAGAGGAGGTGACCGGTGCGACTGCTGGGGCTGCGGTGGCAGAAGGCACCTGTCTGCAAAGCGGAGCAGAAGGAAGAAGCTGCTGCGTGGCCGGAGCCTTCTGCTGCTTTAGGTGGTGCTTCTGACGTCCTTGCTTTCTCGCTGCTGCCTGAAACCTGTTTGTCTGTTAGGCCATTCCTTGCCCTTCCTCCCACCCTCCTGCCCCGGGAAGAACAGGTCAGGCTGCTCCTAGTCTTGCATCTCTGCTGTTTTGCTGAGAGCAGTAAAGGGGCAGGGGAATTACTGGGTTTGTGCGCAGCCTCCGAGCAGCCTAAGACTTTCTGCTTTGCTTTGCTTTACCCTGCAGCGTCTTGTTCCTCTCGTAAGTGCATGTACTTCTCTTAAGGTGCCTTGTGGCCTCCGGGCTTGTACGCTCTCATGTTGCTGTGGTCTCCTTGAATGAGAGCAGTGAGGTTTGGGTTTGAGATACACGGCAATGAGCTTCATCTTGTGCTCGCTGCTGCAAAGGAGTCGGTCCCAGGGGTCCCTGCAGCCCCCACCCCCTTGGTCTGTGCAGCGTAAGCGGCTGCAAAATCCTCTTCTCTTTAGAAGCGCTTGCACGCTTGCTCTGCAGAGCTCCGACTGCCTCCCAGCACCCTGCAAGCAGCCCTGGACGGCCCCAAATCACTTGCTTTTGCTCGCCGAGTGGTTTAATGGAAATCCAGCCAAGATCATTTTTCTGTAGCCACAGGGTACGTGGTACTACCTTAGATAGCACATTTAGTTTCCGCAGGATCCAGCGAAGCCAAACAGCCCTCTGTCAGCTTTAGGAATTTATGAGACCTTCTCATGCCTTGGGGAGCCCAGGGCCAAGCTAACACAAGAGCAAGGGCCAGCGGATATAAATTACCATGAGCATCACTGGCTCTGTTTTACCAGCAGAGAAACCAGCCCCTTGGCTTTGTGCTCTTCCCACAGGCCACAAATGAGCAGCGTGCGAGTCCCTTCAGCACCGGTTCTGTTTTGGGCCCATACTGGGCTAGAAAGAAAGTCTGGGAAGTGTGTGAGCGTGGAAAAATCTCTATGTATATATGCGAGATGCATAGATATACATGCGTGTGCATCTCTATAAAAATGTTTAGCAGAAGCCAGTACTTGTTCCAGCACAACCTCCAAGTGTTAATCATAATAAGCGGGCAAGGGAAATAATTGCTGTTAATAAAGAAGGAGGTGTTGCTGTGCCGGTGGGGTGCAAGGTAGCGGGTGGCTGAGCCCTGCGCTCAAGCCCCCTCCTCTCCGCTCCCTCCCCAGCCCAAAGCTCTACCAGGGCTGCCCCGCTGCTTCTTCTGCAGCTCTGGCAGGGACAGCAGCCCCCAGCCCACATTCGCCCCCCTGCCCCACTGCTGCCTGCCATCCCCCACGGGCTGGAGCACCGGTGGTGGGTGGTTGTGCCCGTGGGCAGGGAGCTGTGGCTGCCCGCTGCCTGCCCGCCCTCCCAGTCCAGGGGAAGCATGACCAAGCACTGCCAGAGAAGACTTAACCATCTCAGTAATTACACCTGCTCCCCAAAGACCACGGCCTCTTGAACCATGGCCGTTACCCGGTGATTCGTAAAGACTCTTTGGGGACTCGGAGAGGACCCTTCAGCCATAATTACCCTGGCTGCCTGCCACCGCCGGCCCGCCGTCGGGTGCCAGGGGACCGCACGGCATCGTTCCAATTGAACGACGGGAAAGCGCACGGTGTTTGCTGTGTTCCCCGTGCCGAGATGGGGAGGGAAGCGCAGCCCCGGCTTGGCCATGCCGGAGGGAGAGGGAGACCTGGGGGTGGGTGGACGCAGAGTTTCCTTAATGTGGAATAGGGGCAAGTGATTTTATGACTTGCCCCTATTCCCCGCTAACGAAGCGCAAAGAGCACCTTTCACTTTTTCCCGTTTGGGATCCGTAAAACAGGCGCTGACAGAATTATTTGGCAGGGTGCAGGCAGCAGCCCGGGGCCGAGTAGGTGGCCCTGCGAGGCCGGGCTGTCCTGCCTCGTGTCCCACGCGGCTCCCGTGGTCCCACCGCAACCCTGGGCATGGGAGCAACTCCTCCATGGGAGCAGAGGAGCGGGAAGAAAGGGTGCCTTGCTCTGCGATAGAGGGATGTGTAATTTTATCACACGTTGCAGCATTTTGCCCTGGCAGCTCGTCACCAGCCAGGCTGTTAAAATTGCCTTGAAAAATGAGAAATTCATGGCAAATTACTGATTATAGGATAGTGTGGTGGTTTAACCCCAGCCAACAACTAAGCACCACCCAGCCACTTGCTTACTCCTCGCCGGTGGGATGGGGGAGAGAATTGGAAGGGTGGAATGTAGCCCCATACTAGCTACTATGAAAATAATGAACTCTATCCCAGCCAAAACCAGCACAGATAGGAAAGGTAATCTGGCTATGTGCGATTGATCGCTTTGATACTCTAGAAGAGCCCGGTGAGAGATGCAGAGATAGTGCCGCGTCGCATTAACCATGCGGAGAGCAGCAGGGGCACGCGGTGGTGGGGGCATCCAGAGGCAGCAGCAAGACAGACAGGGCGAGCAGGGTGCACCTGGGCGATGGCAGACGGCTGCGTAGAGAGGCTGCATCACCTACGAGATGAGAGGACAGGTGGGAGCTGGTGGTTTTTAAGGGAGCTCCGGGAGTCCCCCTTACATTTGTGCTTGGAGCGTGAATCATGCAGCAAGCTTGCCGGTTGCTGCGTCCCGCTCTGCCAAGCTGCTCAGGTTGTCCTCGGTCTTTCTGCTTGGGAAGGGGATGGGGACAGGGAGGCTTTGACCGCCTGTGCCACGGCTCACGGATGCTCAAGCACCAGCTGCCAGCAGGAGCTGTACGTTGCTCCTACCCCTTCCCCGGTGCTGCATTGTGGAGAGAGCAAGAACAGGGGATGGGAGGGCAGGAGCTGCAGGGATTGCAATGCTTTACCTGGCTGTTACATTGCATCCCTCCCCACCATCAAGAAAGGGCATCAGCGAGACAGCCAAAGGAAACGGCATCAAAAGGAAGAGCGGGTGTCTTGGAGATGGTAAAATAAGTCAGGAACAAAAGGCACTTGTGGAAATTCAGTGTGCCGTTTCATATATTTGACCACACCAATTCCTAACAAAAGAAAACCCAGGCTCATTACATAGAAACATCAAACCAGCCGAGATAATTATCTCTAATTAGTGCTAATTTAAAAGTGAGGTCTGTTCTATAGCTGGATTGTTGCATATTTCATTAGTTCATTAGATGCTGAGCAGACAACGCAGATAAGAGAATTAGTTCATTGGGATGATATAAATTTCACCCTCCCTTCACCAGAAACAGCTTGGGGGTCCATCTTCACAACACAAATGATGTGCTGGGCCGCATAGCCTGAACAAACCGACCCAGATGACTCAGTGGTTCATCCTCTGGGGAAAGTTCACTGAATACTGTATTAACTTTGCAGAAATAAAAAAAAAAAAAAAAAAAGAGGGAGAGAAACAAGCAGTTTGTCAGTCAACGTTATTATCTCGCTGTGTCTGCAAATATCAGTCAGTTAATTCCAGGTCTCTTTCAGTGCCTCCGCTTTGCCGGAGATGACCGATGCAGGGGCTGGTCCCACCCTGGGGATCGCGCCGGGCAGGTACCAAGACCTTGGCCTGGTCTCATCATGGGAAGAAGACTTTCACCCACTTGGGTGACCCTCCAGGTCTCTGCACGCCTGGTTGAAACAGGGACACAAGCATCGGTGCCGTCTTGCTCCCGGTGCTCCGCGTCTACCTGCTCTGGCCCTTTGGATTTCGTTCCCATGACCAGTCTTCTTCATCCCCTTTTCCACCTCCTGCCAGGCTGGTTTGCTCCAAAGCAGGACCTTCCTCTGGCCACCACGAAACCGCAGCCTTCAGCCGTGCCTCTCACCCTGCTGGGAAACCTCCCAGTGCCAGGCAGGGTCTCTTCCCACAGAAAGGGGATGGGCAGCCGTGAGCCCGGCTCTGCGGATTCACTTCATCTCCAGCTCCCCTCCCCGGGCCGGAGCTTGGCAGCTAATTCTGTTACTGGGGAAACAAACAGCTGGTTTGGGAAATGTTGAGTTTTCAAATGTCCGCTCCGGCTCGCTGCAGAGCCGGGTGCCGTGGCACTTGCCGGCAGCCCGGAGGGGCAATTCTGAGTGATGCGTGCAATGATACCAAAAAGGGACCACGTAACAATGGAGATTTCTAACTCAATAGAGCTGTGCCTCGTACAGATCAGTGGCATTGTCTTTGGTAATAAACATAAATGCCAGCTAGTCCCTGAAGAGCATCTGGAGGAGACGGTGCTGTGATGCTGATGTGTTGCTCATCTTTCCCTACCAGCTTCTCGTGCAGAAGCCCCTGGATCAACTCTCACACTCTTGAGCCATTTACCACCTGCCACAATCCTGCCTGGCCCAGGGAAGCTGTGACTTACGAGATGAAGAGCAAAAACTGGCACTTAAGTGATGATGTGTGAGCAGGAATAAAGCATTCGACTTTCAGATCCACTTCAAGATTGCAGGCAAATAACCCTTTCCGCTTGTAAACTATACATGGGCTAGGATCCTCGCGAGACAATAAAATACCCCTTCTCTTCACACTGCAGATTTTTAATCAGATTAACCTGACTTTATGAAGCTTTCAGCTGCAACTACCAGCGGAGCGAGGGCCCGGCTCAATGCAAGATATTGTCAAGCAAAAGGCAGGGGAACTTTTAATCCTCAAGAAGTTACTGAGCAGGAATACAGTAATTGAAGAAAGTTACTGCAGGTGTTTGAAGCTATAATTAATCTCTGAGAAAGAGAGGAAAGCTTCAAGTTCTTTGAAGGAGCAAACTTTGGAGCTTTAAAGCATTTCAGAAGAGTAAATTGAATTGGGATGAAATACGCAAAGGAAGAAACGCTGCCGCAAAGTGCAGTTACAGGCAGTAGGTTTGGGAAATCTGGAAAGGAGAGAAGCTGGGGCCGGGGGGGGACAGTGGGAAACCTCTCCCAGTACCCTGGAATGAAGGAACCCAGCAAACTAGCACAGTGATGGGAAGGCGCGGTAATGACTCCACGGCGGGGGGGGGACGGGGACAGGAGGCTAATTGAATCATCCAAAAGTGCCATTTATCAGCATGTTCCAAGAGTCAGACCCAAATCCCAGCTTTGATTAGCTGTGAGGCTCCTGAGGCCAAAATATTGTTTATTCTCAGAATAAGCCTGGAGAGGCTGGACATGGCTAAACAAGTGCACACAAGACGGGCAACAGGAGACGGCAAGCGTGTCCCTGAGCACAGCACCAGAAGAAACCAGGTACAGCACCCAGAAGAATCAATTGGTTAATGGCTGCCATTACAGACAGACAAGATTTGTGGAGATTTAATGAACAGTAATTAACGTATTGATTAATCAGAAAGCATTCCACTCTTGCTAGTGCTTGCCTTATTAAGCAGGCACCTCCTTCCCGACGGGTCCCTGCTCTCCCTCACTGCCGACTGGTGCAAAGAGCAGGAATTTGGGGAGCAGGAGCTCAGGGAACGGGAACAGTGACAGTGACTTGCCCGAGTATTCTCTCTACTCTCACATTCACACAACACTGTCCCGAGGGCTGCCTTGTTCCTTCTGCCTCTGAGTTTCCCCATCCTCCCCAACAGATTACCCAGAAAACTGCTGCCTTCTATGTAGGGTTCTCCTTTACAGCACTGCCTGCTCTCACACAGCGTCTTGCCTTCTCTCTCATGTCCAGGGGCCTCCCAGCAGCTGATAAGCAAAGCTCTGCTCATCTTCACCCTATGAGAAGGTTCGCATGTACCGGAGCACTTGATTTCATAGAATTCTGCTTTAAACGTCTATTCCGAGGATGCAGTTAGGGAAGGTGCGCTCTAAGAAGTCAGCGCTGGTGAGAAGGTGCTCGGGTTTGTGATGGTCTCAGATTTTGGGGAGGTTCTTTCCGCAGGCTGGGAACCACTCTCCAGAATGGTTCTCCACCAGCAGCCCTCTTGCCTCAGAAGGTCTGGATTCAGGAAAGCGCTCTGCCCGAGCTGGGTCTGGGAAGTGACCGTGCAACATCATGGCTGGGTGAAGTTGTCTGTTGTTCACATATTAATAAGACCTGAGCACAAGTCGTCAGACCACCCCACCGCAGGGGAACCCCAGGTCTGGTTCTTGTGCGTCCTGACGTGAAAACAGCCTGGCTTTACGTTATTACCGCTTTGACAGCCAAACGTTATTCCCAGCCACCCTGGCCGAAGGGAGGGACACCAGGTACAAGCTGGGGAAAGAAGCTGCTCCACAACTCATTCCTCCCTCCCTCCCACCATCCTCTAACTGACGAGCTGCTGGCTCCACAGGACACAGTCCTGCCCAGCAGGTGGACAGCAAAGCCGGTAGCGGAGCCCAGGACTCGGGGCTCTGATGTCTGCAACCCTAATATAAAAAAGACAACCTCAAAGATCGTTCGAAATATGGATCTGGTGGATGCTCTGCCCTCCCTACCCACAGCTCCATGTCTCCCCAGTGCCCATGCCACTGGTATTCACCCAGGCGGTTCTGCTCCCCCCAGGGTATGGTAGGGGCCCCCTCTGTGCCCCCCATTATCCCTCACTCTGTGTCTCCATCAGCTGTCACCAGAAGTAATGTTTAGATTTCATGCTCAATATTCTTGATGCAAGTCAAACATCAAAACCTCAGCAGGGTGCCTGGGAAAACCTAAGTGAGAATATCAGAGGAATCTGTTTCTACAAAGCAAAAGAAATCAACAAAGGCTGTGTTTGGGGATTTTTTTTTTTTTCATCCTGGACCATACATACAAATAATACGTTTAGACTTGGTTTTTTTTATTATTATCACCCTTCCTGATATCAATCTCTTCTTTTCATTATAATAAATATTGATTTGTGCTGTTAGAAAACAACTTCTCTTATCTGCTGCTTATCTTTCCGCAGGCGCGGCGGTGGGGACGTGGACAGCAGGATTCATCATCCCCGGGAACAACCGTTCTGCTCATCCCCACCGCCCCTCCAGCAGCACCGGCGGGCCGCAGAGCCAGGGGTCTTAGGAGACCTGAAGTTATGTGTCGGGTTCATCTGTATGGAGCTGGGCTGCTGCATCACAGCTGTGATCCTCTGTATCTGGAGGGGTGGTTAAAACAGTCCCCCGAAGTATTCCTTCTTTCCTTCACTCTCCTGCCATAAGGCAGGACAAACACCTTTATACACTCCTGATGACGGTTTTTCTTGTTGATGAATGTTTTCCTACTCCCAGGCATGTTTGGGGCAATGGCTTCATTCCTTCGGTGTGTCTGTGTAGTTCCTGGCGCGGCTCTTGTGCCACGTTAATTATCTTCCACGTGGAACTTGTTTCATGCCGGCAGAAACGTACTCAGGGTAGTAAAAGAAGTGAAATAAAAATGGCCCCTTTCCCCGGAAGAGCTCTCTGGTTATACAGGATGGATCAGCAAAACCCGGAGCAGAGGGAAGGGTAACGCCGCGGGCTGGTTTGTAAAGTCAACCCTCCGTGAGCATCCCAGCAGAAGTTCAGCTGTAACACGGGTGTAGATGTGGAAAAGGCGACAGTCGGGAGAGCCCAGAGAAAAGAGCATCAGTTGGGAAAAAGCACCAAGCAGCTGGGAGGAGGAAGAGGAGGAGGAAGGGACGAAGGCAGTCGGAGCTGTGTATCCCTGAGCACCGGGCTCAGTCTGCAGCCAGGAGGAACCTGTGCCCTGCTCCGATGGGAGAACCACGGCACTGCTGCTCGGTCATCGCCGTCCTGCCATCCCCAAAGCAACGCGCCCGCAGAGCGGGTTCCATCGTGGGACTCCGCAGACGAGGACCCCCGTCACCGGGAGGGGGGACGTGAGGGTCCAGCCTTCTGCCCAGGCAGAGCCCTGCGGGGCTGGGGATGCTGATGCAGAAACTGCAGTTCCAGCCCGGCAAACCCCTGCGCTGCCTTTGCCAGAGGCTGGGGAAGAGGAAGAGCAAAGAGGGGGATTTGGCAGTCCAAAGGTTTCCAGCCTTTGCTTGGCATGAGAAAAGCATTTACCCTCCTATGTCCCTACTTGCAGACTTAACCATGAGTACAGCCAAAATCATTTTCATGAGATATCAAGAAGATCTACATGAATAAAGTATAACAATGTTTTCTTCAAATCCAAGGAGTCCTTTTTAAAGCTGGAGCCTCAGTTCAGAGCACCTGCCCGCCTCAGAGCAAACCACAGGCAATTTCTGCTGGGGAAAAAAACAACCACTCTGCTTGTTTCCTTACCTATCTTTGCCCTTAGGAACTGTCAGGCTACACCTGAGCCTGGGGGGCCGCAGGGAGGGAGGGATAACAATTGTGTTGCATTTTTAAGAAGTGATTTTTATCAGAAAGCTTTTATTTATCAGCTTTATTAAAGTGCCGTCTCCCAGAGCCATGGGGTCATGAGTTAATCTCAGCTTCAATTAACTAAAAATACATGTTTCTCGGAGGTGAGAAGATAGCCGAGAGATGAGGAGAACCTGGCAATGTTTTCTGCTTCCCAGGCCCCTCTTTGGGGGAGGCTGGCTTTGCAGCAGATGGTACAAAATTAGGCAATTGGCTTTAGCTCCTGAGAAAGCTTTTGGCTGCTGTCCTGGGTGTGGGTGCGTGCTCGCTCCTGTGGGACCCAACCGAGGGCATCGCCCTGTCCCCCGGCTGGGGGCAGAGGAGCTCCCAGCAGTCTGGGCAGAGCGGATCAGGCTCTCAACAAAGTTAGTTGGAGGAGATTTTGCCCCCGAAAGGAACCCTCTGCCAATACATCCCAACAGGCATCCCGGCAGGGAAGGCAGCCCCGTCCCGGGGCCCCCCGAGCCCAGCCCCTCGCCTCCCGGGCCGGCGCGGGAGCAGGATTTGTAAGCTGTTGACACGGACATCCTGCGTAGGCGATGGAGGCTTTTCTATCGGAGAACAGACACCTCCAGCAGACGCTTTCACTAACAGATTTATTATTGCTGGTGAGGAAAACGAAACCATGTGGAGCCGGTGAGCGGAGCCCAGGAAAGAAGCTTGCCACTTGGAGGCAGACGGGAATTTCCTGAAAGGTGAATATGGCAGAGCATTAAAAGACAAATAAATAAAAAAGCCTTGCTTTATTCCTCTGTCTCAGCTGTGCTTCGACTTGCCCCAAAGCCCAGATAATAAAGGAGCCTAAGAACTGCCATAAAGGGCCAGACCAGAGCTCCACTTAGCCTAAATGCCTATTCCTCCCAACACCCGCTACCAGATGCTGCAGGAAAGGCCCAAGACGTCCCATAAAGAACACTGATGGGGCAACCTGCACCAATGAGATATTTCTACCCAGCTCCAGAGAGTTGGAGGATGTTTTAGGAGCTGAGGCGGGAAGGTTTATCACCCCCATATTTTTCTCCTGTTTGCCTACCCGGCACTAATACGAGTGTTCCTGGTGAATCCATAGCACAACTACTCATGAGGGCCATTACGGTTTTTTATCTCTGAAGCGTTCTCGCCGGGAAGCCGCAGAGAAGCAGGATCTCACCTTGGCTCACCTCCCTGCAGCAAAACAGGAGCCAAGATCCCAGCGGGTCCCTGGCCAAAGAAGCCCCCGTCCTGCCGACCCCCCCGGGCAGTGCCAGCAGCCAGCCAGGGCACAGCCGCGGCCGGGAGGTGGGCAAGCCCTGTGCCCGGGTCTGAGCCTTGCAAACAGACGCTGGCTTGGCAAAGAGGAGAGCTGCCTCGTGAATTCCCCACAGTGACAGTATTTTTCCTCTGCATACTTCTCCCTGTGAGCATCTCTGCTCCCACTGCCTGCCACATTGAGCCCAGATGTCTCCTTTAAAGGGGAACTGCAAAGTTTTGTTTAAAATAACACTATTTAAAAAAAAAAAAACAACAACCTTTCCAAGATCCCCAGCAATTAATCAACTCTACGTGCAGGCTCCAAACTTGCAAACACATTCGAAAGCAAACTACTTGAAGTTTAGTTTCCCCCACGCTCACCTGCCAAGCCCCAGCATTACGATTTCGGGCATTCCCTGCCAGAAGCTGATTGTGCCTCACTGAAAGCAGTGAGTCAGACCCGTGTCCTAGCCCAGGCAAGGCTCCAAGTAGATGCAGAGGGAGGATTGCAAGGCGGGGGCTAGTCTGGTCCTGCATTCCTTCGGCACGGAGCTTTAGAGGCTTAATTGAGAAAACGGGGAGAGCTGAACGTCGGGAGTGGCATAACCAGAGCCCTGCTTGCAAATTCCCGCTGCGCTTGACTGCAGGATGAATTTTAGGTCCAAACAATGAGAACTGGGTCTTTTTCCCTCATGCATCCCTAAGTCTGAAGAGAAGTGGTGAAGGCAGGAGGGGGATCAGCAAGCTGGTCTGCAGTCACCAGTCAGCTCGTGATTCTGCTCTTGTCCTACCATTACTCGGATGGCTTCCACCAAGCCGACCCTGTCTGCCAAGGGACTGCCCTGCCTCTGCCTCTGCCTCTCGTGTGTCCTCCCTAACACCAGCCCTGCACACACCGTGACCGTGGGAGACAGCAGAGACCTGCGGCTCCCTGGTGCCCAGGTGCTGCAGGGCTGCCCGGTAGGCAAGAGGCACTTTGCTCCTCATCTTCATCCCCAAGGGTGAAGGCCCAGGCTCAGCAGCTGCGTCCTCATCTCAGCCCGGGACAGCTTCTCAAGCCCCGAATCTCTAAACAACTCCCCTCCTCCCCTGACCTGCTCCCCACCCCCCTGCCCTAAGTTTTAATTTATCAGGAGAATTATTAAAACAGCCATTTCTCAGCTGTCTAACGTTTCAAACCCTGCTCTCATTCCTCTGATAAATATTTACAGAGCTTGACATTGTCTTCAGCTCGTTCCCTTCTGCGCCAAACAATTCCAAACACTCACTTCCCTTCTCCTGTGGCTTGAGGAGTGGGGCTGCCCGCCCCGGCATGGCCAGGCACATGTGTGTGTGTCCCCCCCAGCACACCCTTCCTCAGGGGCATGAGGATGCCTGCCCGGCATCTCCACCCGGGAAAGTGGGCTCCCCGTGTCCGTGCTGGCCCCACGGCAGCCCAGGTGGTGAGTCCCGTGGGGCAGAGACCTGCCCTTCCCGCCTGCCCTAACACAAGGAAACCAAAATCATCCCTTCACCTTTTAGGAGGGGATGTCGCATCCTTGCTCCGCTGCAGCCTGTCAGTCACCTCAGCAGTGCTGGAGAAGCCAGGATAAACTGGTGGGAGTGTTTTTTTGAGCAAGTCTGGGTTTGTCTAAATACAGGATTTCATGAGAAGTGAGCACTCTTGTGGAGGCACATTGATTTTGATGCTATTTTCAACAGGTTAGGTCAAGGACTCTGCGGTCACCTCCGAACAGAGAGAGGGAGGCAGATGCTCACAAATCAAAATCCCAATTCTTCTGATTTGGAAAGGGATGTTTCAACACCATCCCATTCTGCAAGGCCTTACAGGAGGTCAGATTTTGTTTCCAGCAGAAAAAACCAATCAATTTCAAGATCTTGAAATTGTTGAGAAGCAGAATTGCCATCCCCTGCCAGTTTGATCATAGCACAATAATTTCTTTCCACGTATTTTTCAGGTTAGCGAGATGAAGTCTTTTCTGCTGCTGCTTCTCAAAACATTTTCACAGGGCCACATCATGGGTGGGAAGTGCTGAGTGGTTATTCAAGGAGCCTGAGGTCCCCAGCGAGGAGAACATCTCTTTCAAGCTGCAAAACGGATTTCTGAGGCAGGTCCAAAAGTCCTCCAAGAATCCTACCAAAGCAATCAGCCGGTTTTAAAAAATGCGCTCATTGTTTAGCAAGAGTGTTTTGCTGTTTTTCTTGCAAGCCAGTTGACCAAAACTCCACTCCGGGCTGGGCACCTCGCAGGTTATAGTCCCGTGCTCTGTGTGTGTTTTAGCGCAGGGGACAGAGCACAGAGGTGAAGGAAGAGAAACTTCATCGTACACATTCTCTTCTGCGAAGGGTTACTGGGGCGAGCTGGCCCAAGCAGCCACCCCCCTGCGCGCTGAACCCATTGCAGCTGTCTTCAGAAGCACAGCCATCAGCTCATCCACAGGATCCACCACCAGCTCCTCCATAGGATTTCCCAGCCATACACCGGTGCTCTTTCCAGTGGGTTAGGGAAAAAAGAAGGAGAAGGAGAAGGAGAAGAGGGAAAGGGAAAGGGAAAGGGAAAGGGAAAGGGAAAGGGGAAGGGAAAGGGAAAGGGAAAGGGAAAGGGGAAGGGGAAG
>JANZLQ010000040.1:23747579-23761565 GCA_026212715.1 Elanus axillaris
GAAGGGGAAGGGAAAGGGAAAGGGAAAGGGAAAGGGAAAGGGAAAGGGAAAGGGGAAGGGGAAGGGAAAGGGAAAGGGAAAGGGAAAGGGAAAGGGAAAGGGAAAGGGAAAGGGAAAGGGAAAGGAAGGGGAAAGGGAAAGGAAGGGGAAGGGGAAAGGAGGAAAAGGAAGGAAAATGTGGGAAAGGGAAGGAAAAGGAAAAGGAGAGACCACCTTCTTTGACCTTCTCTTTTCCCACATGCATCTACCCAGAAGTCAGTCAAGGTCTGCGGCAGCAGCCAAGGTTGTGACAGCTGGTACATGAGACAAAGTGCCTACACAGGGGCATTTACGTGAGGCTGTTTTTTAGAATGCTGGCGGGCTTCAGGAGTTTGTGTTTCACTGACCAGCTCAAAGAACTGCAGTTCAAAACTCTTGGGGTGCGCTGGGGGTCTTGCCTGCCTTGCTCCGAGGGGCTCTCCCAGCTCAGCACAGGACGGGGCTCTTGGACTACATTTTCCAGCCTTCCGAATGGGAAGTTGGGCTGCATTTTTTTCCAGGCATTCATGCGTGGTGAATTGTTAGCAGCAAACCTTACATTCAGTGCCTTCCCTTACAATAACTAAATAAATGCCACATGCCGGCAGTTCCCCACAGCCAGGGCATGACATGTGTGTTCGTTACAGATTAGCTGGTACTTCTAAGTCACTGAAAGACGGGGAATGTCGAGGAAACCAATGACGTTTCACCCAATTTCAGGAATGTGTTCTGCTAGCAGAAAAGCAAAGCATTTTTCACAGGAAAGGATTTCCATTTTGGGGTCATTTTCTCCCCCCCTTTTCCAGGGGGAAGGCTGGTGCGGGACACCCACAAGCCCCCCGTGCTCCCCCAATGTGGGGCCATTTTCAGCTCTTCTTGTACCTCCCCACCCGCTCTCCCTCTCAGGGTCTGCTGCCTTTCATCCCATAGGCAATTTTTCTGGCTGAATTCAAAATCCCCCTCCCAATCATTCCTCCCCCTGCCACCCCTCCTGTCCCAGTGCCCAGCTGGCCGGGAGGAGCTCATCCAAGGGGAATGGGGGCTCACTGGGGGTCAGCAGTGGGAAAATTAAAAATGAAACATATTTGTGAGCAGGAGTGGAGTTCTGACCTTATAATAAGGGGATTAGAGGTATTTCCCAGAGGAGTTGGGGGTGCTCAGCTGGGCAGCACTGCCCTCCTCCTGCACAGCCCCCCCCCCCCCCAGGGGCTGCCTGCCTTGCGGGGTTGGGGTTGGGATTATTGCTCTTAGAGAAAGACAGGTTTGCTTTTAACGAGACATTGCAGAGAGGCATGGCCCATGGCTGCTGGGGGGCAGCTCTGCTTCGGGGTTGGGGGGGACGGACCTTCGCACTGCAGCCCCTCTCAGGGCGAGATTCCCTTTCCCGCTTGGAGATGCCAGCGCGAGGCTGCCAGTCCACCAGCACGCAGCTCCCAGCCGGCGTCCCAGCCCGGGACCCGCAGTCACCAACCGCACTGTCCGCAGCGCAGAGGACACAAGTGGGGAGCTAATGCCCCCCCATTGCCTTGACCTGCATTCCTGCCTTGTCACCATCCTTCTCTCTCCGTTGTTCCCAGTACCTCCAGCACATCTAGCACCCAGCCGTGATACGACACGGTGCTAAAAGGACGTCTGTTGAAATGTGGCTTGGACGAGAAAGGTAAACCTATATATCAGTATATCATCAGCCTTTCCACCTGCCTGGCAAGGTCAAAGCTTCACTTACAGCCCATGTGTTAGCATTGCTCCTCTCCGTCTGCCCGCTCTTACCCTGGGATTTGCTCTTTTTTCCCTCCCAGAGCCCATTTTCTGCAGGGCACGGGGTTTTCATACCTTCATGGCTACTTCTGCCACCCAATATCTGCTTACTTCTGCAGGTGAGGGAGAAGGCAAGACATGCGGGAGGATTCATTCATTAGACACTACGCAGAAGCCAAAACCCACGAGGTTTATCTGGCCAGCTCCGAGGAGCAAGCTGTGACTTGGCTGAGCCCAGCCAGGCCCCCAGGGATCCCCACGGGGTCTCGGGGCTGAGTCCGCGCTCCGCAGCCCCCGGCCCCGGCCAGCCCTCGCCTGGCAGGTTTTCCCAAACCTGCCCCTTCGGCTGCTGGCATCTCCTGCAGGCTTCACTCCACGGCGTGTTGTCCAACACCAGCTCCTGTCATTCTCCCGCTGTAATTAACTTCAGATAACATACATAACCCACTCACTTACACTTACATCCCTCACACTTATATCTATCTGCTCGAAAAGCTTGCTTAGCCATGTGATTGACATCTAACAAGACAACTGTGGAAACAAAGCCATCAATTGACACATACAGTTTTTAACTGCACAAGGGTATTTGCAGCACTAAAGTGATGTCTCATTACCCTGCTGTAGTGATCTTGTTAAATGCCAATTTAAACCCTGATCACAAAAGAGTGGAGCACAAGATTCCAGCCCGAGGAGTGATATATTGCAGGAAAGAGAAATCTGCAGTCTGCCCTGTAGTCCTTCACTGCAATGCCATGGAGAGAAATGAAAAAGGCCTTTTTATCTTCTCACCTACCCTCCACGGGCCAATGCAGGCCTGTGCATTAACCTCTAGGGCTTCCTCCAGTCTAAATTTAAATGGCTCAGGGTTTCCATCACTCCCTTTAGGATACTGTTCTGAAGTCTCTGGAGCTGCTCTGCTCTATGAAGTTTCCCTGGGAGTCAGCCTAAATACTTAATTTCTTCCCCCTTTGTCCTAATTAGAGCTAGCAAAATAATGAGAACATTATTTACAAATTATTCAAAGTTAGGATTTGCACACAGAAATTCTGTGCAGATGGAGCACGTTTGTGGGGGGCACGCTTGTGCCATGCACGGTATGTATGACACTCACATCGATCTATTACTCAGCTGACCCTGTTCAAGTCCACTCCTTGAGGATCTTCCCAAACCCTTCGGTGCTTACACCCTTCCAGCCCTTAACCAAACCCTTCAGACATGCTGTTCAGCCCTCCGGAGGCTTGCACATCGGCTTGCCCACGGTGTCCCCATGGGGCTGATGCTCCAGGGAACCATCCCAGCCAGCCGCAGGATGCACAAGCTCCTTTCCCACGCCCCAAGCACAGGTTTTGTTCGGAGCTGGTCCATCCTGGCGTGTGTCTGGAGGGCTGTCCCCTCTGCTCCCGGTCCCTCGAGGCTCCCTGGAGAGGAAGGGTCCCGCGTGGGAGCCCACCACGACACCTCCCAGCAGCAGACTGCCGGTGTAGGCAGAGCTGTAACGCTGCAGGGAGCAGCGTGTCCGTCTAGAGGGTAATTTTGTCCCTGTCGTGGAAACATGCCTTCAGAAGAGGACGGAGCAGGATATGAACACATTGCAATCCACCATGTGCTGCCCTTGAGTGGAGAGGGTCTATGGAGACTTCGGTTATAAGCCCCTCTTTCAAAGGGTTTTATTACATACTTAGTCATAAAACTTTGCCTGGGGCTGACTTGGCAAACGAGGCCTCGGCCCGGAAGCCAAACCCTTTTCATTTTTTAATAACATTTCATGAAAATCCATTTGGCCCTTTGTAACTCGGACAGGTGGGAAAACAATAGAGCTTTCTCTTTCCAGCCCCTCTCACTGGCCGGGCGGCTCGCCCAGCGGGCGCGTAGGGATCCCGGGTGCAGCCGCAGGCGATGCTCTTACCCTGCTGGCTCCAGTGACAAGGACCGTTTTGGCACATCCCCCCATTATTAAGGAGTATGTGAGGGCCGAACACCACATCCCGGTCCCCATGTCGGTCTGCGGGGAGGTTGGGGTTTTGGGTTTTTTTTTTTATTTGACCCTAGAGCTGAGTGCATGGGGCGAGATGGCTGTTGCCAGCCCACGCTGCCCAGGCGCTTCCCGCATCCCCTCGCTGCAGGACCGGAGCTCCTGGCACCTCCGGCACCTCCAAAGCCCCTGCCCCGTGCTCGCTCCCTGGGCAGGTACCCACATTTTCCCCCGAGCCCTTCCCTCCAAGGCATGGTCTGGGCAGTCACGGTAAGCGTCACCCTAGAGTCACCGTCACTGATGCATGAGGTGCTGCCAGCACGGTCGGGAGCCTGTTCTAGGGAGAGGGGTAAAACCCGAGCCCTCGCCCATCGCCCCTTCCCCTCCCTCGACAGAAGTTCCCACCTGTAACAGGGTCAGAAAAGCTGTCACAGCAGTGAGGGTCTTTCCTGGCACAGTGGAAGCCAAGCTGTTTGCTGGAGCATCCATGCAACCAACACTCACCCTTCCCAGGGCTTTCCTTCAGTCCTCACCCTCCCATAGCCTCCTTTCCCAGACACCCTCCCTTCCCTCCTTCCCTCCATCCAGCCTTCGGCCAGCTCCTGGATGTGGGCTGTGCCCCAGGCTGTGCTCACCTCCACCCTGCCTCTGCTTGAGATGCATCGCAGGCTGCAAATCCCTAAATCCCTGTCCCCATCCTGACACCTCCCGCCTGGGCACTGAGCCCCACCGCTCCCCACGCCACCGGCTGGGTCACCCGAGGATTGAGCCGCCCCAGGGAAGCAATGGATGGAGAGACCTGCAGCTGCCGGCAGGCTGACATAAAGTTCAAAGACGTGTTAGATGGGTCTCTTGGCAACGAGCTCTATTTTTACAGCTTGTACATTAATGCTACCAAAGTTTAAACAATTGCAAGGGACCAGCAGCTTTGAAGGGAAAGAACACGTCAGGTTTAGTGCAGCCAGCGTGTGCTGAGCCCTGCACGGGGGGATTTCCCAAAAGCCCGGACACGCAAGCTCGCGGCAGGACGGTGTAGTGTGGTGGGGTCCCTCTCCGTCCCAGGGAGAGCCGGCGAGGGCAGAGCGGGTGGGCACAGCGTGGGGACCAGGGGACAGCCAGCGTGACCAGGCGGTGCTCCAGCACGGAGCAAGGGGCAATGCCTACTGCCTGCATCCCAGGGAAAAGAGATGCAGCATCCGGGGGGTACCGGAGCGCCTGCACACCCTGTGCCCTGGGCTCAGTGCATGCCAAGGAGCAGCCCTGTGCTGAAGAAGGAGCCTACAGTGACCCTGGAGGGGCAGAGGGGATAAGCCCCCCCATCACCAGCGGTGCTCTGCCTGCATCTCCTTTAATGCTTGCAAAATGCTGTCGCTCGAGCACTGTGCTTTAGAGGGCTGTAGGGGCAGTTTAATACCAGATCTGTGTTTGAAAGGTTGGAGTTATGAGTCTGTCAGCATTTCCATTACAGGGCCTGATTAATTTTGGGGGGTACAGGGGTAGGGTTAGCAGTTGTCATTCCAGATGTGCATTTTTGTTTTAATTCCTCTAAAAAAAAAGGGGGGGGGGTTAAATCCTTTAACTTTGTGTTTTCCCTTTCAAAGGAAAGAAAATATGTGCCGTCTGGGTCTGTTTTGTTTTTGCTACAGAGCTCCAAATGCTGTTTGCCAGATTCACGGCCATAAATGCTTTCATTTGAACCGGGTTCGCTCTCTGTCCTTCTTTATAGGATCACCCCAATTTCAGCCTGGGGATCCTAACCAGCATACCAGGGGATCTGCCTGCAGATAGCCCAGGCGCATGGGAAGGAGCTGCTCAGGCCTCCCGCTGCTGGTAGCCGCGGTGTGATGCTGCAGCAGAGAGCAGTGGGTAGCTTTTCCCAGAGGATAACTTGCGACAGAGGGATGTCAGGTTTGGGGACCCCCACCAGCGCCAAGGCCCAGCTACGCTACGAGCAGAAAGCAGGGTCAGTCCTTTGCAGCATTCGCTATCGGGTGCCTCAGTAAGGGTATGGCAAGTCCGGCGTCAAAGCCTCGGGTCTTTGCTGAGCAGCACCTTGCCAGCATCCCTGGCTCTCTGGCCCCACCAGGCAGCAGAGATGGGCTCAGGAGGCAGCGGTGGCCAAATGGTGGAGGCAAAACTAAATAAACTGCAACTTTGTACTAGGGGAATGTTGAAATGTATCAGCTTTAGCATTTCTGAAAAGCAAATTTCCAGCGCACCGTATTCAAGATAAAAACAGAAGTTAAACCAATGGAGTCTCCCCCACCAGGGAAACGCAGGTTTCCCCTTCTTCATGCTCAGAGCGTCTGTGCCTCTTCTCCGGGGGATGGCGGGTGTTCCCATCACCCCTGCAAGCCATTACTTCCCCTGCGACTTCTGCTGTGCTCCCCATCTCATTCATGCACCAAGTTCCTCACGTTAATTCTGTCCTATATAGGAAGCATTTTCTGTTAGCATTTATGTCTCTCATCTCATCCTCCTAAATGCTCCCTGGACACCTTTCCCTTGTTTTCACATCACAAGAAAAAATAGGGATTGGTACACCTAATTTAAATATCTCTATTCTCTGAAGCATCCTCAACGTGGTACATCTGTGCCACGTTCCCCCTTATCGAGCACACGGGGTGGGGTGGGGGGGTTGTGTAGCATTGTATACAGCCACTGAGGAATGGGTCTTGTCAGGTAAAAACTAAAACTGAAGAGGACAGCTCAGCTCATGCCCAAGTGCAGTGAAGGGGCACTTCAAGCAGATGAACATTTTTCTGAAAACCAGAGGAAATTCCCCAGCTGCCCTGTTCCACTGGTGTGTGCCATCACCATCCGAGCAAGGCACTGGAGGCCTCACTGCCTAGTTACTCAAGCAAACTTGTCCCTTTACGGGTTTTGCTGGGAAAAAAAAAACTGTCCCAAGGAAGGGAAGGGACCGAGTGGCACCTGGCAAAGTCTGTTCCATTCCTGTTCTCCCCTCCCCAGGACATGCCTTCCTCACGGGACACCTCGGTTTGCCTCCATGTGCCACCTGCGAGAGCCGATAGCATCCTTCTGCATTCCCATTAGCCTCCTCCTAAAAGATACAGGTAAAATCATATTTCTATCCTGCCCACTGTTCTTAAGCACGTCTAATTTATTAACCGCTGTCCTGTTACTTTAGTGGGAGGTCTTGTTAATTTTCATGATTTAATCATGCCAAGGACGTTAATATCCGATGAAAGCAGCGTGCGAGAGAGGTGAGAACATTTACTCTGACGATAAAGCAAAGGCAGAGCTTTCTGTGCACCTGGGAAAAGGGGTCTAAACCCCACGGTGGGTGGGTTTGCTCCATGCGGCTCCATTCTCTGTGGCTCTCGTGCACGTCCGATCCTGCTCCCCAGCCACGTGCTGGAGCGCGACTCGGAGAAAGGATCCCAGCTGCCGACCCTCCCCGCTGCTGCAGGTTTGAAAGGTAATTAAGAGGTGATGGACTCAGGATACAAGAAATGGGCACAGAGCTCTGCAAAGATAAAAACAAAAGCACCAGGATCTGCTGCAGCTGCTTGGTGAGATGTGGAGGGGGCTGTGCAATGGCGAATTTCCTTTTATTGCCATCTTTTCAGTTGAAAATCTGCCTGGCAGCTTTTCAGCTCTTTGCAGAGAGACGGTTGTTGTTGCTACTGCTGCTGCTGTTGTTGCTGCCAGGAAAAGACTTGCAAATAATCTTCCCATTAAAGCTGACTTGGTATCAAACTTGGTATCAGCATTTTTCAGCAAGGGCTTGCGTGGGGGCTGAAGGAGATGGGCGTCAGGCGTCGAGTGGCTGCATCTGTGCCGCACAGACCGGCATTGTCGGCGCTGGCAGGGCTGCCGGGGAGCTGGCGGGAGAGCCTGACGCCAGCGCTCGCTTTCCTTGTCCCGCTCTCCCGCTGCTCGAGCCCTTCTTGAGACCTTGGCGATGTAACCGGCCCTTCTCCGCGGGGAGGGAGGAGGGCTGAGGCTGGCATCCCCCCCCCCCGGAGTGCCCACCAGCTGCCCGGCGACTTTCCCCGGTGTGGGGCAGACGGGTGTCTTTTACTGGGACTCCTTCGTGAGGATCCCGCTGATGGGGATTTTTCTGTTCTCTACTTGAGCGAAGGCTGAGCTCTGATTTCCAGAGCTGCTTTGTAACTGAGCTGATTTTCTTCAAGCACCAAGTCTCCAGGCTCTTCTATCCAAGCCATCCTTTGCGTCCAGCCACAGGCTGAGCTTTTCTTCCCTCTTGCAGCCTTCGGCAGAGGCAATGCAGCGGGGAGACGGCATCTCAGGTGAGGCTCTGGGACCAGACAAACTGACCTCTCCGGGAGCTGTCAGGAGGGAAGCAGGGGAAGTCTGGGATCCAGACGTCTCAAAACCAGCCACAGCTCTGCCTCCTCTTTAACCTGCCCCCGCACCAGGTCGGATAGAGGTGTCCATAGGCAAGTCAGAGCTGGAAAACCCAGGTATCCCAAGGGAGAAAAAACCAACCAGAGATAATAGTAACCAAGACCAGAAGGGAAGAGAAAAGAGATGAGGACGGCACAGGTAGAGCTCTCCGCTAGATGATAGAGGGCTGGATGGGGAATGGCTGAGCCCCTCTGGGGTGGGTGGGCTGAGCAGCCGAGAGGTCTTGTCCTGCCCTGCCTCTGGCTGCCAGAGTGGTTGCAGCGGGGCTGAATCAGATAAAACAGAGTTCCCTGCTGTCCTGCATAAAACTTCCTAACAGCAATTAATTTTTATTTTTTTTTTAAACTGTAAAGAAAACAGCTGGAGAGGCCCAGGCATCACAGCAGCCTTCCCTGTCGGGCTGTTCTTCTGCACAGGGCGGGGAGTGAGAGCGGCTGCCAGTGGTCCCTAAAATTTTTCTATCTGTAGAGGCCTGTTTAATTAATAGCGACAAAAATACAAAACTGTAATGGTGCTAATAGGTGTGCAACTACGCAGCTACCTGCATTCCTAAAAGCCTGCTGCATAGTAATACCAAGTCAAGACCTACGTAGTCACATCCTTCCCACGAGCAGTTTCTGTGCTCGTGGGGATCCTCCCTGCCCGCCCAGCAAAGCCTCCGGGCCACCAGCCCCTCGCACCCCACGTGTGCTCCTGCCCTGTTCACGTTTGACACAACCGATTGACTTTCTTCCCAAGGAAATTCATGCTTCCTTATTAGGAGCAATAGATTAATTGCTGACATAAAGAAAAACCGCAGGAAAAATGCAGTTAAAGAATCAAAGTATGATCAAGGGAAAGGAAACCATTTCCAAACACGAGGTATCTTTGGCAGGGATCTGACACTGCCCCTCATGTTGAAGGCTGTGCCTTTGCCTCTATTTACTGAAAGTCCCAGGAGCAGCCGGCCTCGGGGAGGCTGTTTTCCAGAAATGACTGCTGATGGATGGGGAGCTGCCGGAGGGCAGGAGGGGGGGAGAGGAAAGCTCACCCTGCCACCCAGCCCTGGGCTGGGGCATGACGGTGCCTGCGCCCGTGCCTGCGAGCTGCTGTGCGGCGGGGGCTGTCCCCCCACCTCGCTCCGGTCCTCGGCCCTTGGTCCTTGTTCCCAGCCCTGATGCCCGGTCCCTGGTGCAGAGCACTCATCTGAGCTGCTCACCATGCAGACGCTCAGCAGCCCATATCCCGACGCCCCAGCTCCGCTCCCTTTCAACTGCAAAAGCAGTTTGCAGGGTGGTTTTCACAGCTTTTTAAAAAGAATTCCTTTAGTCTCTATTAATTCATACAATTTAGGAGCCTAACCATGGGAATGAAATGGCCCTGGTACCCACCCTCCCTGGGCAACACGCCGCCCAGCCAATGCTGGCAGGACGGGGTTATAGGTAATGCCGTGATCCATACGTCCCTGGAAGAGAGGTTTAGTGGAGAAGTGCAGATGGCTTTCAGGATTAGCCTGGGGAGCACAGGCAGGAGAGCCCCGTGAGGGCTGGGGCAAAGGATGTTTGCTCTTCGCTGGGAAAATTAATACCTGGGCTCTTTGTGGAAGGGCAGGGATGTGAGCAGGCAGCCTCCTCGCTTTCGGGGCCAGCCGCAAAGAAAAGCAGGAGAAGATCTGGCCGGACACGGAGGGCTGCCAGGGCTCCGCTGTCCTTCCTCAACCCTAGGACCAAGGCGCAAGCACAGACCCATATGGGATTTTCTGATCAAGGCTTGGAAAACCTGGCTGGAAGGTGGTGCCGGGCGCAGGGACAGCCCGCCACGTCGGTGGCTGCAGCTCCCACGGCTTGGAGCAAGGCACTGGTCCAGGTCCACTTTTTTCCAGGCAAATACCACAGGGGACCGGAGCAAGAAGGGGACACCTCGTGCGCTACCGCAGCACCCAGCGTTCAGAGCAAAGGTTTGAATTCGCAGGTGAAGTCACATCGGGAGGAAGGTGGTCAGGCAGGGAGAGGGGCAAGGCTCGGGCGCAGCTCAGGCAGACCGGAGCTGTTAATCCTGGCTTTACAGAGCTGAGCTTACACACTGAGGTGAGAGAGCCCGAGATAGAAAATGAAATTTCCGACACCCGCCACACTTTTTTTTCCACAGCTTTTGTGAGTTTTCCCATCTTTCACTCCCTTTTTTCTGCTGGTTTTCCCTGCTTTTGCTGGCCAGGCCCGGAGTGTGGGGAACAGATGTAGGTGGGAAAAGGGTAAAGGGGAGGGGGCTTCTGTGTGCAGATGAAATTAGTCATGGAAACGCAGACAGCATGTGCATTCGCACGTCAGCCTGAAATAAGTGTGTGTTTTTATGTTTCCCAAATGAGGTTGGGAAGTGGACAAGTAATTGTTTCAGGATTTGGTTTTAGTTAATTGATTTGTTGTTTCTTTTTTCCTGGCAAGTTCTCACAATGTGGGAAGCTGGAGCAGCCAGCCAGGTGAGAGGATGCTCAGCAAACACCAACACCCCAGCCCAGGATGGGAGAAACCCCACGCCGGGGTCTTCTGCAAGCCCACCCCTCATTCCTCCTCCATCGCTGTGGTCCCACAGGAGGGGCAGGATGGGGCAGGTCCCTCTGCCACCCCGGGGTGCCCCGCTCTGCCGGCACCGCAGCGATGCCCCGGGGAGCGCGGTGTGTCCTGGTGTGAGAAGGACCATCTGTCACCCCCACCTCCCCCCGGGGATGTAGTTGTGACTTCCCCAGAGAAGCACCATTAATTAGCGGGCAGCCCTCGCTGTCAGGCAGCTGCCCGCTGCGGGCAGCGCAGGGATAAGGAGGAGGCAGCCAGTGAGGGAGAGAAAACGGGTCATTTTTCAAAGTGATGAATGGGAGGAAAAGAAAGTGGAAAGGCGGACAAGGGGAAGAGAAGGGAGCTGATTTCCAGATAAAGTTTTCAGGACACTTAAATAAACATCTCAGCCAGCGGAGCAACGGGCGAGGAGGGACGTGTGTGAGCTGGGCGATGCTGGAAGCATTTCAGCAGGACACTTCAAATAAACAGCGTTTAAAACAACACGCGTGCTCTCCATCCCAGAGGTTTTCCTCCGAGATGCCCCCTCTGCAATTCCCACCATGTCTCCAGCTCGGCCCGAAGCTTGCAAGCATTTCCAGTCCCACTTTGCCCCCTCAGCAAAGGGGGGTCCCATGTCAGGGGGACCCTTGCCACGGCTGTGGGGTCCCTCCTCTCTCCCAGCCCTCCTTCCCGGCGTGGGCAAGAGCGGCCGCGGGTCCCTGGGGCCCTTCATCCCTGGAAGAGGAGCGGAGGAGGCAGAGCCATCCCGTCCCGTCACACCCCGCTGCGTCCTGCCGCCTCCTCTTCCTTTCAAGAACAAAAGAGCAAAGGGGGAGAGTTGAAATTGCCGAGCCATTAAAAACAAAAATGAAAGCCCATCAATGAATTAATACGGCATTAAATGTTAATAATTAGGGGATCGTAAACATTTATGGGAACAGATTAAAGCCAAGTTCTGCTCCATTAAATTGCTCACGTGGCCTCTGCTTTCCACCCACCTCAAGGGAGGAAGAGGGAAAACGGGAGAGGAGGTTTGCTCACGAAGGGCTCTTGCTCCCTCCAGCCACATCTCCTGCCCTTGAGGTGCTCGGTGCTCCGGGGGTGCCCGGGGACATCCCTGTGAGTGGGGACAGCAGGTCCCACGCAGGACGCTCTTAGGCGGGATTAGCTCCGAGAGGCAGAGCCTGCATCCACCGAGAGCCCGGCAGCTCCCGCGGTGGGCACACCGGGACGCGGCAGTCGCTCCCTGCCACGGCGCTGGGGAAACTCACCTTGGAAATGGCGTGTTTTGAGCGTCCGAGCTCAATGCCAGGATTAATCATCCACAGCGAGCCCAGTGATCCTTTTTATTTATTTGGGTTATTTAGGAAGTATTTGAAGTCAGGTGACCTGAGATGATGTGGTTAAATGCGCCCAACACAGGCAGAGCATCTCCTGGACACCTCAGCTGCGCTTTCATACGTGCCCATCAGTCGCTGCTCCCTGTTGGGGTCAATCACCTCGCCGAGAAAACCTCGTTAGAAACCGACAGCGAACCAACTGCAAAACCCTGCCCCACAAGAACGCAGCAATATTTACGAAGCCTCTTTTTCCACTAGTTAAGCCTATAGCGGGGCGGCCAGCGACATTTTTCCAGAGGAGATATGTTACTTGAGGGGAAATCCTGCCCGCGTTTCTCCCCTCCTGGGTTTGCAGCATCCCTGTTCCCGCTTTGCAGAAGCGGGCGTCTGGCAGTGTTGCATCCCAGCCTGGATGGATCCGACCCGGCAGCACGGGAAGGTTTATGGCAGCCCTGGGAGCGCAGCCCGGGTGAGCTGTTATGCTGGGCGCAAGCAAAGGGTGGAGGCTGGCTTTTTTCTACCCCACAGAGAATAAATAAATGTTTTATTTTTATCATTTAAGTCATTGTTTTTTGGGAAAAAGTTTCTGTTTTTTTCAGTGAGGATATGCTTAACGAGCATTTTTTTTACTAACCAGGTTTTTTTAAATGCCAAACCTTTTCTGAAAATATGGTTTTTTTCAAGCACTTTCTTTCATTTACCAAAAAAAACAACTGAAATTTTTGGCAACAAAAAAAATAATATCCTTTTTCAGCAGAATAGCTTTTGAATAAAAGAATGTAAGTAGATCTTAGGTCTCTGCTTGGGATGCCTGGCCCTGAGCCTGCCTCCTTCAGACCTGATTCACCTCCTCACTGCTCACTTCTCCTACAAAAATAACCATTTTTTCAAGCTTGTGTGGGGATCGCAGGAGGAACGTGAGGAATCTGTCAGGCGTCCCTGCGCTGCTGGGAACACGTCGCAGTGATTATCCCTCATCACAGTGCTGCCAGAGCCAGTGCCTGGGAAGCAGCGAGCGCATCCGTGGCTCCGTGATGGTTCGGTGGGAGCAGGGCAGCTCTGCCCAGACCCCTGGCCATGGGGAAGCAGCTGGGGAAGGAGGAAGGTTCCCCACACCAACACAGCTGGAAAACATCCTGGTTTGGGGCCACAGGAAGCCACTTCCAAGCCGGGTGGGATGCAAGGAGCGCGGCAGCCCCGTGGCAACCCTGGCCGCTGGGCTGATGGAGACGGGTGGCTGGTGGCCATTTCGTGGGAGCCCGCTCCTGCCCTCGGCACTGCTGCCCACCCCACGGCACCGACACCCTCCTGGCAGGCAGGGGATGGGAGCGGGCAGGCGGATCAGCCCTTTGCTTTATTTCTCGGGAAAAGCCCTCTCTGCAGCTTGCGTCGCTCGCCGAGGGCAGCCCAGAACAATGCGGGTCTGTACAAGGGTGGGCAGGCAGCAGGCAGGGAACACATATGGGCCCCACGGAGGCCCCGCAGCAACATCCCGGTGGGATCATGTTGTTGTTGGCCGCCCCGCACGGCTCCGGCCGTGCTGCAGGCTGGGGCTGGGGGTCCGCGGTGGTGGGGGCCCTTTGCAATCGAAAGCTTCCTGCTGGGGACCCTTCAAGGGCAGCCCTTGTAGCAGATCTAATTATACAAACAATTTTGTTCTGCTTCTCCAAATAAACACTGCGAGGTCTGCGGGACACGGCACGATGGGAAATTAGAAACGAGAACGCTTGCTAATGGGCTCCTTAGCTGCAGGGGTAAACAGATTATTTGAAAAGGCCCCGGCTGCCCCTCCAACAGATCCACTCGCTCCTCTCCCCTCTTTCCTCCCCACCTCCTCTCTCTCCCCCCCCCGCCGCACCAAATATTAACCAAGCTTGCAATTTAATCAAATCTCTGAACTGTGAAAGGAGACTTCTGTAGATTCGATTTCCAGGTTTTTCCCTGTTAAGATTTGCATTGAGAAAATTAGATT
>JANZLQ010000040.1:23786978-23798241 GCA_026212715.1 Elanus axillaris
AGCAGCTGAGTTGGGAACACCGGGGCAAAAGACTTGCAAAGTGGGGCGTGGGGAAAAAAGTGCATAGTCATGTCTTCTGGAGTCCGCCTCAGTTTCTCGATGGATGTCGGCTCTCTTCCAGCTGAGTGGAGACACAAAGGACTGATAATTCCATCTGTAAATGATTCGCATCAGCAACCAGCAGCAAATTTCTCCTCTCATCAGGGAATGGTCTGAACAGGGATTTTGTGAGAGGCTATAGAGGATCTTTCCCTGCTCTTAGAAGGAAATCTTTTTCCCATCTTTCCCCAGCCGTGGATGATCACCTTCTCTCCACGTCCTCGGCCCCTGCAGACTGAGGATGCTCCGCGGGTCAGTGTCCTGGCCCCTCGCTGCCACTCAACCTTCTCCGCTTTCATTTCCTGCTGCAGAAAGTTTCAGGTATTTCCTGCAGCCACTTTAAATTTCCTTGAGGGTTTCTTCATTTCACCCTCAGCGGGATGGCCTGGAAGCAGGACAGTAGGAGTCGCGCAGAGTGCGGTACATGGGAAGACTTCGTACTAATCAGCTTTTCTTGGCTAATTTTTCCACTGGCCTTTCCGCTCTGAGCAGCCCTCCCCTCCTCGCAGATCAGACTAGATAATTATATATGGTCCCTCCTGGTTTTGAAAATCAGTGAATGCAATTCCATCTGCAAGCGAGTCTAATATTACCACTGTCAGATCTTCCCTGCTCCTAGACTGCAGCTCCTGCCAGAGACTGTCCGTACCACGGCAGCTGCCGCTGGGGCTTCATCGGAACATACAGAGAGAATGAGCCCGTGGTGGATACTTTCAACTATAGATGGAAATTCATCTCTGAGGTACTTATTCTTCCGTAAACTCATTTGCCGTAACTCCTCCAGAGGACCTGGAGCAGGTTGCTGTGGTTTGCCTTTGCAGCAAAACAGAGAAGAGGTGGGAGAAAACCCACACACGGGCATTTTACCCTAATCCGCTCCCACCCCACAGGAGCACACAATCCGCTCTCTGCTCCCACAGGAGCCCCACACCTGAGCCGTGGGGAACCCCAGCCCGGCCAGCAGCATCCCCCGAAGGCCAGGCAGGGCAGGCTGGGCAGCTGCCAGGCTCCCTTTCTGCCAGGCACCGGCGGTGAGGAGGGCAGGGATGATGCCAGCGGGAAGCGGGATGTCTGACAGATGCCAAAGCCAGTTTTGGAGACCGGAGTTGCCACGCCTGGGATCCGAAGGCAGAGGAGCCTGAGTCTAGCCGGGATCTGCTGTAAAGCACAGGCCTTTTGGTTTCAGTGCCTTGAGGAGCAGCCGTGCACTTGGATCCCTGGGCACTAACAAAACTTTTGAGATGTATTTAAACTCCTGTGTTGGGAGATCATCCGGAGCTGGTGACAGCCCGTCACACGACGCCCACCTCTCTTGCACGAGCCCCCCACGCAGCGCCTTGGGGAGATGCCAGCGAGCTGCTCCTCCTGCGGCGCGGGAGCAAACTTCCCTGGAGCTGCCGCTGTCCTGGGACACGGCGTGCTCCCCGCCGGGCACTCGCTGTCCCCGGCTGTCCCCTTCAGAGCCGGCTGCTGCTCCCTCCCGCGCCTGCCCCATCTCAGGGACTCGCACCGGGGTTGGAGGCTCAACGCTCGGTCAGCTCGCCAGCCCGCGCTGAGGGGGTCCGGCAGCTCCCCTGAGCCACCTCTGAAGCCAGGCCAGATGCTCCTGCGAGCTGGGCAACGAGTCACCCAGCGGAGCCTCTTTCCATCTCTCCAGCCCTACATATGGCAGCCCAGGAAGGCAGGGGAAAAAAAAAAAAAAAAAGATAAAAATACATCAACATCCAGAACTTGCGCAAACGTAGCACTAGCTGCAAAATCTAGGATTTGTTTTTCCTTATCTGCTGCAAGATCGGTCATAATCTCTGCTGGGAGCCTCCTCCCAGTTTGGCCAGAGGAGACGGACCGTTCCTTTTCCCACCGTGGGGTCACTGGCTCCCTCCCCGCCTCCCGTCCTGCCCTGGTGCCTCTATCCCGGAGAGGGCAGCCGGCTCTCTGCAAAGCCAGAGCATCCTGCTGTGGCCATCTCCGCACCACGCTTGCCAAAAGAGCCTTCCCAAGCCCCCTGATATCTGTCTCCAAATGTAAACAGACATTTCCATGGAAAACCCACAGCTCAGCTCAAGCAGCGGGTCAGGGATGTTTGCCGAAAGCCCGTTCTCTGAGCCCAGAGAGAACCCATGCAGCCCAAAGGGTCTCAGTTTCCCTTGTTTGCACACGAGGAAGCTGTTTCTTATGGTAATTTGTGCTTCAAGAAACGTGAAATAAAATTCATTCTGCCCTTTCCCAGCTGGCGTCATCGCCGTTTCCCTGTTTATCACATCCTAACCATTGCCCCAGCAACCACAGCGCGTCCCAGGCGGCAATGCTGGCTGCAGGTGGGTGAGCGCCGGTCCTGCGCCCCGAAACAAAGCTCCCACTTTCCCACGAGCGTCTCCAGTGGCACAGCTGGGAGAGAGGGAGGGAGGGAGGCTGGGAACAAACACGAGGTGGGAGAAAACGGCTTCGGAAGAGGATGGTCTCGGCAGCAGCAGGCGCTGACCCCAGGCAGCAGCTACCAGCTTGAGCTCTGGAGGTGTCTGCCCTGGAGAACCTGCGGACTTGGGCATCCCCACAGCCTAACTCCAGCTTCGGGAAGGAGCCAAAGAGAAAAACCAGCTCAGAAGGGAGGAAGTTTGGGTGCAGTTTGCTGACCTGGTGCCGGTGCGAGCTCATTTCTGCACCCACTCCTGTTTGCCCACTTTGCTGGGACCCGTCCTCGCGCCGTGCTCCCCCACGCCCCATCGAGTACCGAGTTCATCCCTTCGAAACCACACTCAGAACTCGGTCTTCAGTGGGGTTTTTTCTTCCCCTTTTAACCCCGTATCCATTTGATTTCAGCACTCCCTTTACAAATGAGGTCATTACTCTCTGGTGAGCCCCCAAACCCCTCCTGCGGAGCAGCGCGGCACAGCCCGCAGATCTCCCTCGTCTCCCTCTTCTCCTGCTGCCTTGCAGAAGAGCCTGGATCTCTGGAAGGACGAGATTCCCGGCAGGACGGTCCGCACGGCGCCGGCCGGGCCTCCCGCGGTCTCCGCCTGCCCCCCCGCGGCCGCAGCCGGGACCCGCACCCGGACCCAGGCGGGAACCCGCGCTGGGACCCACGCGTGGACCCAGCCCCGGACCCACCCTGGGACCCAGCCCCGGACCCACGCGTGGACCCATCCCTGGACCCACCCTGGGACCCGCACCAGGACCCACAACTGGACCCACGCGTGGACCCAGCCCCAGACCCACTCGTGGACCCACACGTGGACCCGCACCAGGACCCACCCTGGGACCCATCCCCAGACCCACGCGTGGACCCAGCCTGGGACCCACCCTGGGACCCAGCCCCGGACCCACGCGTGGACCCGCAGCAGGACCGACACGCAGACCCACACTGGGACCTGCACCAGGACCCACAACTGGACCCATGCAGGGACCCATCCCCGGACCCACGCTCGGACCCACGCTGGGACTTGCACCAGGACCCACAACTGCACCCATGCGGGGACCCATCCCCGGACCCACGCTGAGACCCACGCATGGACCAGACCCATGCCCGGACCGGACCCACGCTGGGACCCACACCCACCCAGGGGGCCGGTGGCCTCTGCCCGTTGCCGCATCCCAGGCAGCGGAGGGGTGCGAGCCCCCATCCCCAGGCTGCAGCGGCGGCCGGGGGGGTCCTCCCGGGCCACGCAAGCAGGGACGGCGTCGGGCTCCTTCCCTCCTTTAGATCGCTTCACACCCCTGAGTTTTAATGGCGTTAAAGCCTCAGGTGGGCAAGCGGTTCCCGTGTGTCCTGGCTAGCCAGCCTGGGGGAATTCCGAAGATTTTGCCGCTGGGCAGTGGCAAAAGCGGGTGGGGGTGAGGAGCTGAGCGGCTTAACTCCATCCCGGGGGAAATACCCACTGTAAGCAGTGGGAAGGTAACGAGGCAAGGAGAGCAGTCAACGTGGTTTTCTCAAGAACAAATCGTGTCAAACCAGTCTATGGATGGAGACCAGTTTATGATGGAGCAACAGCCTTATGGATGGAGAGAAGCAGGACTTGTCCTATATTTTGTCTTTAGTGCCTTTTGATGTTGTCTCTCGTGGCACACTCGTAAGCAAGGGAGAGAAAAACTGAAATGATTATTAACTGGGTGCTCCCTGCCCAAAACCTGCACTAATGGAGAAGTTATCCAGTGTTTGCTGTCAGACTGTGAGCGTGCACAGCGCAGCGTTTCTGAAGGGCTGGCTCTGGGCTCATGCATTCATTAATGGCTTGGTTGATAGCATGAGAGCCTGCCTATTTATTTTGCATATGCGATGGAGCAAGAAGGACACAGGAAAAGGATTTGAATTGGAAATGATTTTGAGAAATAGGGGAAATAGTCTTGGGGGGAAAGTGAAGCACAGTTCAAGAGGAGTAGATGAGAAGTTCTGCCCTTACGAATAGCCAAGTGCACAGAAAAGGAGGAGGACTGACCGGCAAGGCAAGGCTCAGAGCTGCAGGACCTCACGCTGAGCATGAGCCCACCACGCCACACTGAGAGAGAAAGTCAAACGTTGCCTGAGGTGCCTACACAGCAGCAGCATTTTTGCTGCTTCTCCGCTTTGCCCTGGAGATATGTCAGGAAGAGCAGTTTGGGGCATAGCAATTTGAGAAGGATGGGGGAGAAGGCCAGGGAAGAAAAGGCGGATGAGAAGGATCAGAAGGAAATGCTGAACCGCTGAGGGAGAGGGTTTCAGGGCTGGGGTCCCCAGGGGACCCTTGCGCAAGGCTCTCAGCTGGCACAGTCAGCGAATGAAGATTAAAGAGCCAAGAAAAGTTGCTTTGCCTCTTATCAAAGAGCTGTTGCTCTCCCCTCTTCTTGCAATGACTCCGCTAGAGCGCTTTCCCCAGCCTCATCTGGGTCCTATTACAGCCTTGGACCCCACTCCATTTCCTTACAGATGCGGATGCTCCCGGAATGTCTGCCTCCTCCTCCTCCTCCTCCTCCTCCTCTCCAGTGTTTCTGCTTCTCAGGTGTCCCCCCTGCCCAGCAAACAAAGCAGTCCCCCAGGCAGGGCTCCCCTCGGCTTGTGCCCAGCTCCGGGGAGCCCCTCGTAACACGTGCCCCGGAGCCAGCGCCGGCTCTTTCCAGCGGGCATCGCGTCCTTTCCCTGGACGTTTCCCCGGGGGGGACTCGCCAGGCGTGAGCTTGCAGCCCACGGAGGGGAAAGGTGGGTGGGAGCGGGCTGGGCTACGCTGTCAGCCCTCCTGGAAGCTGCTCCTGCAAGGAGAGGGGTTGTGGCTGTACCTGGAAGTGGGCTTCCATGCTACAAACAGCAGAGCTGGAGTGGGAAGCCAAACCATCCTGCAAGAGTGAGAAGCAGCCGGGAGACAGTCTGGGATGTGACAAGCCCCAGCCACCGCATCCATGAAAGCGGAGAGACTTTTAGCCACCAGGCGCGATGCTCGGGCACACGAGAGGTGCGGGACCGCCTGGACCGCAGCCCAACCCTCTCGAAAGAGGGTGCTCCCCCTTTTTCGGAAGCCGAAGAGGCCTGTCCATGCCCGTTCCTGCCCGCTCTGCCTGCGTGGGTTTGGCTGTGGGTTTCAGAGCCATCGTCCTCTCCTGGGCCAGTTTAGTTCTGACCTGCGGAGGGGAAGGAGGAAGACATTCAGATTCAAGGCAGCGAGCACAGATTCGCTGGATCTTCATTACGAGCTGCCAGCTGACATTTCAGAGGGGGTGATCACATACCCCTCTCTTCAGTAAGGTTTCATTTAACTGTCTCAGAAGCCCATATGTCTTTCAGTGCCTGGGACAGTGGTGACTCAGGGAGGCGGCAGAGCTAAATCAGATGCCAAATACCGATTCCTCTGCACATCCCCAGGGACTGGCAACTGGAGCTCCTCTTACCACCTTTCTTCTTGGATGCAGCCCCCGGAGAAGATGCACGCTCCTACAGCTAACAGTGAAGCCAGCAAAAGGACAAACGCTTTCATTTCCAAGCCTATGGGTTTTCCGTTCAGGTATTTTGGGAACGCGCTGCATTAGGGGAATGTGTTTTGCTCCTTTCCGTAATGGGACGTAGCTGCTGCACTTGGCTGTTGTAACAGGTGCTGCATTGTGCTGGTGCTGTACTGCCCGTCACGGATGGCTGGATCGAGTCCTCCACGTCCCCTGCCCAGGGCATCTCTCAGGGAGGTGTGTTTGTGCTTTGACAACCTCAGAGGAAAAAATGCGTGAAAGATTGCATTTATTGTTCCGCATGCTCTTGCGCTTACACCAGGCAAGCTTGGAGACTGAATGGGTTGGCCAGAAACTTGGGACATAGGATAAAAGCATTTTCTTTCTAGATAGGACAGATCTTCATGGGAATGGGTCCGGTATCAATAAACTGTCAACTAGCAGCCAAGTTTGTTGTGTTAACTCAAAAGTAATGAGGTCGTTGTGAATCACTGGGCGTCTGGGACGCGGGGGTAGAAACCAGCCTGGAAAATACTAGATTAGGCCAAAACCTGGAACTGAACCTTTTTTTTTTTTTTTTTTCTTTATGGCTGAAACTATTTAACAGTTTATATTCTTCACATTAGTTTTCCATTTCAAGCTTCCAAGAAAATGGGAGGGGAAACCCCAGGTACCGCAGAAACCATCCCGGGGGTGTACAGGAGGAGCTGGGGGGGTGGAATCCGCTGTCCTGCCTGATCTTGGGCAGCAGGAGGAAGAGGAGGCTGGGGCTGAGGCCACCTTCCCGTTCTCCCCTCACCTCTCCATCAGCACTTCCCAAAGGCTTTTTTGTTCCTCGAGGGGCACTCAGTGGGCAGGCCGCTCATGAAATGTGGGAAAAACTGCCATTTGCAAAAGTTTTCCAGGTTATAGGTGTCTGGGGACTTGGGGAAACAGCTCGGTGGCGGGGTGACATCCGAGTCAGACGGGTTCTCACAGAGAAAGGGAGCTGCGGTGGGAAAAAACCCCTTCTCCCCAGCTTTGCATATTCATTTATTACGATTAACAGGCTAATCCAGTGCCCCTCCCTGCACTCTGACAACCTCAATACCCATCTGCACTTTGAATTACCTTTTTCCCTGCAAAGTCTGGCTCTTCAGACCACCCACAGTTTTGCCAACAACTCCTTCTTACCCCCCTGCCCTTACTGTCTCCGGGGAGCTCCCTCCCTTCAGGCATCACCCTGGGGTGCCAAATTCAGCTGGGAGCAAAACCCCAGCTCCAGAGGCTCCCATGCTTTGGGGGAGCTCATCCACAAATCCAGGGAACCCAGCCTGAGCTTCTCCCTGCTCTTCTGTCTCCACACAGTCGTGCCCCTGCCACACTCTTCCTCGGTTCTTCTTCCCGCGCTCGCTTTCTGGCAGGTTTTCCTCATCGTCCTTGTCCAACCACCCCGGACCTCTCTTCCCCAGCCCCTGCAGAAGTGCAAGAGCATCTCCGTTTGCAGGGGCACGCCAGGCAAGGTGGCACCTCATCTTCCTCCCTTCCTCCATTCCGGGGAGCCGGCTCTGGCCCCGTGGCACTGGCATCAAGCCCTGTTCCTCCCGCGGGCAAGCACGGATCCCTGACCTTCTCCTGCACCCATCCCGGTCCCAGGAGCTCCGCTCCCTGTGCCGGCATTGCCACAAGCTCTAAAATGTCACCTGCTTGGCTCTCTTCTCTCCTTTATCCAAACCCGTAGGGGTCTGACGACACTTTCCCCTGGGCGGTCACACGCACATACCCCCCCGCCCCACCTGCGTAGCTGGGATATCAGCGGCAGCCGCACATCACGCCGGCACTGCCCAGACCCAGCGGAAGCCTGCAGCCAGCAGCATCCCAAGGGGCTGGTTAAAGCTCACCAAGGTTGCTGGAAAGGCATTGCCCCGCTGCCCTCAAGCCTCAGGAACTCCCTCTCTTTGCTTCAGAAACGCTCCCTGATAATCCCAGAGCAGTGGAGGTTAATCCGTCTTCTTGGGGGTGAAAACTGAAACAGGAGAAGGAATATAGAAACTCTTCCGAATTGTGAGACGCAGCAAACCCATTGGATCAAGGATTCAGAAATGCCCCACTCGGACCATCAATGTTTTATTCAGCACTAATTTGCAAGTCTTTGCATTCAAGACGATACTGAAATTACTCTACTTTCCAACAGTGGTAAACCCAGGGCTTACGCAGACCTGGAGGAAGCTCATCTGCCTCCCCGCCAGCTTGGCTCCCACGGCATTTCTCAGAAGAGTAGAGAACAATTCTGCAAAGAATGAGCTGAAAAAGTGACATATTCACCCTCCTTTGTTTTTACTTCCATCAGCTGAAATCTTCCTCTTCTCTAATTCCTGAAAGGCTCTCATTGTAATTAACTTCGCAGGAACATGCGAGCGACACGACGCCGCGAATTCCTCGGCAGCGGAGGCAGCCGAGCAGATAAATCCGCGGGAAGCCAAGACTCTGCTTTAGCAACGCCCGTCCTCAGGGCTCCCATCCGCCTGCCACGAGCCGGGGCACGGAGCGATGCTGCTGCTCCATCCTCCCCCATGTCCTCCCGCTTGGATGGAGTCGGACCCGTCACAGCGCCTGCCCGGACCCCCCGAGCTTGGAGGGTCCCTGCCCCCGGCAGCCCCAGCCGGGGCCCTCGTCTGCACCGGCTGCCACTGCTCCCCCCCGTCCCTGGGGTGTTGTTCATTGCAGGTACGTTTTTTATTGGATTTTGTTAAATTAAACATATGATCCCATATTATCTGACCCAGCTCTCAAATCTCCCAGGCACAAGTAAGCTCTGCTGTCTCAGCTTTTCATTTACATGTTTATTTACTGCCTTTCAGATCACCCAGTTTGCACTGTGCAGCCTCTGATGAATAAATAACCACTGCCCTTGTAGGCCAGATTGATTAAATGTATTTAATTAATGAGCCCAGCTCCCCTTGAGGACTCTCCCAACTAAAATCCTGAAACCAGCCTTTTGTATATGACGGCGCCAGGACCCATTGATTTGCAGCGATACGAAAGAGGAATAATTTAGTAACTTCATTGATGCCACAGCAAGGACATCCCTGAGGACGGGAAAAGGCTGCCGAGGGGTCGGATCACAGGCGGTCCACACGTGGCTTGCTCGGCCACGCAATGCCTGCGAACGTCTTTATTTCTGGTGGCCGAAGGAGCAATTGCCCTCCGAGGGAAAAAAATAATCTGCTGCAGTTCGGAAGGTGCTTACTCCTTTGCTCGGGTCGATAAACAGCGGTTCAGGGGAACAGGCAGGGCAGGGATACTGCGTGAAAGAAGTACGGAGACGCTGCTGGAAGCCACGGGAGATGTGCTGGAGGGAGGGTCGTCGTCCATCCAAAACCACCAGGGGAAAAGGCACGGAGGAAAGACTTCAACGTGGGCTCGCCATCAGAACCGGGCAAAGCAGGGTGTGCCAGGAGGGAGCTACGGAGCCGCACGTGCAAACGAAGCGGTGTGAAGGTGCCCGGGAATGGAGGGGACGGGGAACCGCTGGGCAGCCCCAGCCCCGGGACGGTACTGGGATGGCAGCAGGGACTTCGCCTCCAGCGCACGGCTTGTCCCGCACGGAGCTCTCTCCTCCCACGGCACGTGTCTGCACCCACATACGCCATCTCCCCCCAAAGGGCAAAGCCCAGCCTGGTGTGGATCAACACCGCTCCCTGGGATCTGCCCGCCGAGCCTGGAGGATAACCGCTTCCCAGGCAGCAGGCCGGGAAGGCGGACGGTGTCCCAGGTGTCAGACCTGAGGTTCCGCGGCCCCAGCGGGAGCGGAAAGCCCGGAGAGAGCCCTGCACAGAGCTCAGGCGGAGGCAGCGCTAGTTTCAAGAGCAAAGGGGCTTTACGGAGACGATGCTGCCTGCGGTCGGAGCGACGAGGCGGCCTCCTGCCCAGCCCCTGGGCTCCAGGCTGGGAAGCAGGCAGCGGGCAGGATAACAAAACCGGTGCCGGGAGGGGTTCTGGTCCTGCGCGTCTCGCTGAGAGATGCCTGACCTGCAAAGGCTCACCATCAGCCTTTCCGAAACCCGCCGCTGCTTCTTCCGCCCTAATTCTCCATTAGCCACCGCGATGACCCGCAGATGTTAAGAGCTCCCTCGGGCCACTCCTCACCAGGCAGGTTGCTGAGACATCACAATCCGGGGCTCAAAACCTGCTCCGAGCAGCCCTGCGCACGGACCCGCGGCGATTTGTACCTGGAGACGGGAGCTGCTGAGCTGCGGCTCCCGTGGGAGGCTGCACCCGGCTGCTGGGGACCGCGGGGCTGCGGGGATGGGGGGGGGCTTTGTTGGGGGTCCGTGACGTTACCCCCAGAGGAGACAGCTGGGGTGGTTGTTCCAAGGTCAGACCTGAGGTTTGCAGGAGAGCAGAAGCCGGGGCAGGAGCGAGGAGCCCACGCTGGGCTCGGCGGGGAGGGATGCCCAGCGCCAGCCGGAGCGGCCGTGCGCTGAGGACCACGTAGCTAGAGGGGACAGATCCGGCTTCCTTCTGCTCGCAGCCGTGCAGCCTGAAGGGAGCTGCCTCCGCTTCCCGACAGCTTTCCCTCTTGGAAGGCAGACGGCGAACCCCTCCAGCCCCTACACCCTGCCGCAGACCTCGCCCTGCCGGGCTCAGCAGCGTCCGAGAGAAGATGCCGCATGGGTTTATTAATTAGTCCGTTAAATTATTGCTGAAGCTAATTGAGACCCGCACATTCCCCCTCCAGCTCCCTCCCCGCCGGCCGGCAGCTCCAGGATGACACAGCCTTACAAAGGATGGGTAGCGCGCAGCTAATTAGCTGCCGTCGGGAGCATCCAACGCCAAGCGTGCCGCGTGTCCTCCGTGCCGCCCGACGCCGACATCTGCCAGGCTCATCTCGGTGACGATCATCAGGTTTTAATTAGTCTCAAGCACGATTCCTGTCACAAACACTCTGCTGGGGGTTGTTTGTTTTAATTTGATCAGGGACAGGCGAAGAGAGGGGGAAGAAGGCAGGTAATTAAATTTGACTAAAAATCTTGGAATGCCATTAAAGCGGATGTCCTCATTTGCATAATCTGCTACCCACAGCGCCCAAAAAAATTCCTTCCCACGGCTGATTTTGGCCATTCCCCCCCTCCCCAAGAGGGTCCCGCCGCCCCTAGGCAGCACTGCCCGCCTGTGGAAACCTGTGTGGGGCAGGGGAGAGGGGGTAAATTTAAAATAAAATAAAATAAAATAAAATAAAATAAAATAAAATAAAATAAAATAAAATAAAATAAAATAA
>JANZLQ010000040.1:23798322-23822185 GCA_026212715.1 Elanus axillaris
ATAAAATAAAATAAAATAAAATAAAATAAAATAAAATAAAATAAAATAAAATAAAATAATAAAATAAAATAAAATAATCCTGGCTTGCTTTTAGCAAGGTGAGGGTTGCAGGTGGAGTGGTTAAAACACAGACACCTGGGTTAAGTGGTTAAAATACCGACAGCTGGGTTAGAGCGGTTAAAATACCAAGACCTGGGTCGCTCCTCTTCTGGAGCCTGCCGAGGATGAGTGCTCCAAGGCAAACCCCTCTGCCGGAGGGCTCAGGGCCAGCCTGGCGTGGAAGCCTGGAGCAGCGCGGTGCTGGGACGTGCTGTGGGTAAGACGTCGGCGGCGGAGCCGTGCGGCTGGGTGGCTTTGCCAGCAGGGCGAGGGCAGCTGGCTGTGATTCCAGATCCCCGGCATGGAGAAGGAGTTTCGGTCCCCAGCACAAGGCCAGTGAAGCAGCAGGTGGGTGTAAGAAGGGACAGGGTGTTTCTCTCCTCAGCCCTCCCTTTGTGTGGCCCTTTTGTGGCTCCTTTTGTCTTCTGGTGCTTCTGTTTCCCTCCTTGTATCTCCTTGTTTAACACGGAGAAAATGCTGCTCCTAATTTCCCTGCTTGGCTGTCCATAAAGCAATTATCTGATAATTATTTCTGCTCATTGGCAAGTTAGTTCTAATGATGTTTGCTAAACATTTGATTATTATTGCAAACACTGCTTTTGCATGTGGAGTCAGGGCTGTGATTGCTAGAGGCGGTTTCTGGGAGAAGGAGCTTTTTCAGGCAGGTGCTTTGTTTTTGCAGAGATATTGCAGTCAGAGCCAGAATCTGTGATGCTGTTAGGTTTTCTGGTTGTACAGATAAAATAATTAAGGTGATAAGCTTACACCGGGTTATCTACAAAGAGGGGTTTAATGATTGGTAGAATCAGCCAGTAAAAGTCCTGGACAGTTTTGGGAAGAGACACAGGGAGGAGGAGAGAATGGGGTGTTGGGGGAGCAGAGGCGAGAAGGGACGTCTCCTGGGATGTACATTTACAGCCAAGCAAAACCCTCTGGCTGTTTAAAGCAGGCGTATCTGCCCCCGTCCCCCCAAGCCCGTCAGTAGTAGGTGCCGGTGCCAGACACAAGCCAGGGCGATGCTCTGGAGCCAGCCTTTGCAACCACCCGGTGCCTGCTGAGGGCTGCTGCTCCCGCGCCGAGCTCCGGCCAGCCCCTGGCCGAGCGCATCCCTCCGCTATGCCCAGGAAGAGGAGATCCACAGGGAACCACAGCGGCCGGCAGAGCTGGCTCAGCAGGACCCCGGCTCGCCCAGCCCAGGCACCAGGATCTCGCGTGGAACAGCTCAAAGCAGCGCCTGCTGCCGAAGTCGGCAGTTCTGGATGTTTCTTGGAAGCAGTTGCTTCACCTCCCCCTGCAGCCATCCTTTTCCAAGCACTGGAGACCATTGTACAGTGCTTGAGAAATGCTGTTAAAGGCCTTTCTGGATGATTTTCCATAACCAGGGCTTTATAGCAAGAGCCCCCCTACAGCACGAGGATTTGCCCCTTGCTGTTGGCTGTATAAAGGCACACAAGCTTTTCTCGCGTAGTTCCCTCTTGCTGCAGGAGCTGTGGTGGCAAGAAGGGCCAGGAGAAATAGCAGAGTGGGTTAGAGTGTGAAATACCCAGGCGTGTGCTGAGAATAATGAAGAGAAACCCGCCGAGTTGCTTCTTTTCAACCTCCAGCTGGGCTCTAGGAGAAAATGTCGATTAGAGGTATGGAGCTGCCCGAGTGGCATCGGCTCTTATTTGGCTGAGAGAGCCCGCCCTCCAATCACTTGGCATTGCCACTGCCCCACAGACTTGGTGGGAATAAAGCCTTGGAATGAAGGAAGGAAGGAGAGAAACAATGTGGAGGTAGAGCTCCGAAGTGCTGGGAAAGCCGAGGGGTTATCGGTGCCAGGCTGGGTGCTGGTGGAGCAGAAGAGGCTCTTGTCATACAAATGCTACACAAAAAGAGGACTAAAGCCAGACAGAGCAGGATAAAGAGCTATTACAGGAGCAGTGGAGGAGAAGAAAGTGATGTGGGCAAAACGTGGGAGGCTTTTAGCAGCTGGGGTTGGTTTGAACGAGGCTGCGTTGGATGCAGAGGTTGTAAAGGACGTGATGGAAGGGCATCGTGTCTGTGCTTTGCAGCATCTGCAGAAATAGAAGGAAGCTGAAATGCCACCTGCTTCCAGCTGGTCTCCAGAGGCAGGAGCACCCAAGGAGGAATTGCCTCTTCCCCCAGTATGACAAAACTGCCAGTGCCAGGGACGAAAGACAGGGCTCGCGCCAGCAGCGTGTTAGGAGCTCCTTGTCTGACATTTGTTACAGCAGCACATATTACCTGTAAGAGATGGCATTGCGGTGTTCCTTCCTTAATAAAGGAATGGATTGTGTTTATCACGGGCCCAGCAGAAATAGGATATCATAACAATGAATCGTGCTTGCGAGCAGGGTGACATGTGTCATTACTATGGATGTGCCTCGGGAAGAGTCCCAGCTCTGACTGCAGCAGTCAGACATACTGAGTATGGACTGGCCGAGGGTACTGGGAGGATGCGATTCTCTTTCATGCCTCCGCAACAATAGCGTGGGATCTGCAGGACTTTGTCCTCCTAGTTAAAAAAAAAAACAAAAACAAACAACATGGGACTAATGACACATTGGCTGTCACTAAAAGAAGAGCTGGAGCATCCTCTGAGCACCTCTTCCCTAGCTGGCAGGCTGCTGCTTTCTGTACTGCCGTGGGGTGAAGCGTGAAATATTTGCAACGTGGCTGGAAAAAAAATAGGCATCATCCAAAAGTCATTGCTGTTGCTATTGCCCCTATCCCCTCAATATTCAGCTTATACTGGGGGCCGTTTATCTTCTTGCAGCTTTCCTTTGATTGTACAGTAATGGGGCTCCTACCGAGCTGTGTTCCCTGCCCTCCTCCGGTGGCACTTTCCCCTGGTGAGCCACGGAAGAACCGGCACCTCCTTGCAGTGCTGCAAAAATAGGCATGACACGCACAGGACTGGGAAGTGGGATTTGCATAGCACTTTAAATCTTTCCATTCAAGGCAGCCCAGTTGTCCGCTTTCTCCCTGGTCTCAGGCCCTCTCTGCTGTGACGCTTGCAGGTAATGATCTGTCCTTATCCATGCAAAGTTCAGGAGTCTCCGGCTGCCCAAAGCGGCCAAGGGCACAGATGTCCAAGGATGCGCTTTAATACAGTAGGCATCGGAGCCCCAGGAATTTGAAGATAAATCCATAGCTTTGCAAGGCAAGTCCAGACCTGCAGGGGTAAAGCTATCGGGGTGGGAAGGATGGTTTTTCAGTGTCTAAAGGACCAGCCAGTAGCAAGAGGAAAGTTGTGCTAGTTCCCCAGTAAAGCCCAGAACCTGCTTAGTCCTTGTCCAGACCTGGTGGCTTTCAGGGAGCCAGTTCTTCTCCTGGACTTGAAAATCTGGGTTTTCCTGCTGCAGTGGCTCCCAAACATCCTCCTGCAAGGTACTTGGCAGGCTGTATCTCAAGACGCCTAAAGCAATGGAGGGTACGAACCCTAAAAAGCAGCACAGCTCACTACTGATGTTGAAAATCCAACATCAGAACAAAGTTTTGTGATCAAACTTCTTGTCGGCTTTGAGGTTGGCAATTTCACAGGATTTCAGCATGACTACCGGAAAGCAAAGGCCCAAATGTTTTCCTCTGACTTATTCTGCAATGATCCGCAGAATTAAGCAGCATGTAAGTTTGCAGAATATGGACGAAGAACTGCAGAGTGTGCCAGCTTCAACAGCTTTAGAGATTTGTTCCACTCCTCCTTCCCAAATGTTGCACAGCCCAGAGCAGTTACAGGCTGCTCTACCTATGCCTGGGTTGGTCACTGGTGAAACTGGTTCTGTTCCTCCCTCACTGTTTAAACCATAAATGAGTGGGGTAATTGTTTCACTTCAATATTTATGGCTTCGTTGCCTGCAACCGTACTTCTGCCCAGCTCTGGGAACTGTGAGTGCTGGTCTGATGGTTCCTGTGCTTCCTCCTCGGCTCTTATGACCCAAGTGTGGTGGGTGGTAATGTTGGTAAAAGCTCATAGAAAATCAGGGGTCAGAGCTGCTTTACAATGCAAATGCTAACTCAAGTAAAGCTAATGCTTCTCTTTAGCTTCAACCATGCGTTTCTCTCTATGAATTCTTATTTCTTTGGGGAGTCCAACTTTTATAATGGTTCTGTTTTCTACTCGCCAATTCCCTCTCGGAGGCTGTCCTGCTAAGGTAACGTTATGCTTTCATGGGGACTGCCCCACGGCAGGGGCCGTCTCGGTGGCGGTGGAGACTGACCTTGACCTGGCTGCGCCTCCGACCGGGAGACTCCGCACGGAGCAGCCCAGCAAGCCCTGCGGCATCCCCTCAGGTGTGTGCGACTGCACTGGCACTGATGCTGCCCGGCACAGGGATGGTGTGTCGGCATGCATTAAAATGAGAACTACATGGTAAGAGGTATATGGGACTACCGTGCACTAGCGTTTACCCTATTTCACAGGGCAATGCGTAGACAGCAGCCTTTGTGCAGCAAGGAAATGTTCTTCGATCCTGTTTTGGAATGGTACTAGCTAAAATCTTGATCAATGTTGGGGGTTTTCAACCTCAAATGGCTCTTCAGCCCACAGAATGAAATTAGCAGCAGTGCAGCACGGCCACATCCGGAGCAAGCACGGGAACCGCAGAGGGAAGAAGTGCTCAGCTGAGAGTGCGGAGGAGAGCAAGCGGGCAGAGCATTTCTCCCCACCTAACCTCTTTACACCACCGGTGTTGGAGTTTAATAAAGACCATGACTCAGCCAAACCTTCAGTATCAATCTCATTAAGCAGTAGAGCTCTAACATGCCCTTGCTCCTAAGAAAGATTTTCTCTCCTAATTCTTCCAGTTCCCAGGTTCTCCCCCTTCCAGCAGGGACCTGTCTGACTTCACTTACCTCCAGGTTTGGGTCCAATTGGTGCAATCTCTTTCCAGCATGATAAAAAGTGCTAATGCACAGGAGAACCGTAGAACAACATGAAACTCCCCAGGGATTCACACGTGGAGGGCAACAGCTTCTTGCTGGCTCTGCTGCGTCCCCAGCAATGCTAGGATGTGGCTCTGCTGCGGCAGCCGGGAAAGTCCAGGTAAGGATGGTGTCAGCAAGGTCTGGCTTGTGCTCTGGCTCAGGGCACTTTTGCTCAGTCCAGACTGATTTCCCCGCAAACACTGCAGCATTTGTATAGCCCTCGTGGTGCTTGCTAATATGATATTTCTGTCCCTTACCCATGAAGGAGTGTGGTAGGGAAAAGCACTCCTGATGTGGAAAAGGGGCTTCCCAGGGCAAAATACAACCTTGGTGCTGGGAGCGAGCTATCGCAAAGTCTGGGCTTTGTTCCACCAGCCCCTGTGCTGTGGGAGTTGGCACCAGACCTCCAATTCCTGCAGCATCACAGCTTTGGAGAGAAACACCCCCCCCCTCCGCCCCGGAGCTGTAGAGGAGCAAGAGGCCAAGCCTCAGCAGCAGCACAAAATTCAACACCGCTGTTTGTAGCACAGCCTTCCTTTCCAAAATGCAGCCCTGTCTGCCTCCTTGAGAGCCTTTGGAGCATTCCTTGCAGTCCCCCCAGGTCTGGGAGCAAGCCAGCCCTCTCCAGAAGTCCAGCTCCAGCTCCTGGGTGGACTTGGGAACTGTTGGCTGGAGCAGGAGACCTCTGCGCTGTTGCTCTCCTGGTGTCATCTCTGAGCCTTTCTCCTCTGGACTACAGCCTCCCCACTTCCCAAAGTGCAGGACAGCAATTGCTTCTTGCCAAGCCATAGAAAAATGAGATTGAAATGAGCCTTTGTTATTGCTCCTTGGCCCCAGCCAGAGAGGGCTGCTGATGGGAAAGGCGCTGGGATTCCCAGTCACCCTGCGGCAGGCAGCGATGCCTTGGGCTCCGGCTTACGGGGGATGCTCTCTGGTGGCGATGCAGCTTTCGGTTACCAGTGAGGACTGGAAGAAATTGTCTTCTCCCTTGTCCAAGGAGGAAACACCTCCCTCAGCACCTCCAGGAGTATTATCCATTGCCGATAGAAGAAGAGAGGGAGCTGAAGTGGTGCGAGCTGCCCAAACGCCTGTGGGGCATCTGCCCAGATGTGCAGGGGACCCCCCCCAGGAGAGAGGCCGCAGAGATGGAGTCGGCTTTTTCTGTAGCCGTCTGGAGCAGCAATAGGGGCGAAAGTGCTGCTGCTCAGCCCGGGGAGGACTTGGCAGGTTAAGGAGAGGCTGCTGGGCTGGATGAGACCCACACACGCACTTTGGTCCAGGAGGGGAAGGGCAGCTTCACCTCTCTGCACGTGGGCCTGCCGCTCCACTCATTTCTTATCTGTGCTTCCAAAGATTATAATGAAGAAGAAAATGGGGGGGGGGAATCTAAATCTCTCCACAAAACCCACTTTCCACTCCTCTTGGTACTTTTTCTTTTCGTGACAGGTTTTTCAAAGCACTGCAGCCTCCAAGTTTGGTGAACGGGGACTGTTGGTGGAAGCCAGGTGAGGCAAATCCAGATGTGCCTGCTGGAGGACAGGCCATGTGCATGACAGAAAGTCCAGGGCAGTGTGTCTTTTTTTTAGGGCAGGAGGGAGCAGGGGTTATTTCCAGGTGAATGAGAGCAACTGCAGGTTGCAGTATCTCGTCACAGACCAGCTTTGCAGAGAAAGGAGCGGTGCTCTCCCTGCTCCCAGGGGCTATCGAGTGCTGCCTCTGATTCTCCCTTTGCAGTTTCAGATGAAGCCATTAATTTCCAATTCTGTGACACAAAGCTGTTTCTGGGAGCTGTTACCTGGTCCATATTAGAGAGCAGGACAAGGCGATGTGTGTGTAGATAGACTGTCCAGGGGGAAGATTGTGTACAAACGTGTGCATTGTTAATCATTAGTGTGTTTTCTTATAGTTCAGCAGGGAAAGGTTTCTCCTGCCCATTTGCTTGTTACTTGGCCCTGTGACCTTCTTTCTCCCTGTCCTCTTCTGCCAGCTAATAAATGAATTTTCTGGAGAAAGGTGTTTTCAAGTTCACTACCTCTAGCTCCTCTTAGCTGTTAACATGGCTGATAATGGGATTGAACTTTGCCCACATTCCTTTTTTACCTTTCAAAGCACCAGTTAAAGTTGTATTTTCTCTGATTTGCCCTCTTCTCCATCTCCTTTCTGCCTGGAGGATTGGATCCGAGGACAGAAGAGGAATGCAGAGACCCGACGAGGTACCTCCCCGCTGGGAGCTGCTGATGGATAATCTGTGGTTTTAAGTGGGCTGATCCCTTGTGAGTCCTGCTGCCTGCTGGGACCACTCGCTGTCCTACGGGATGTGTGGGAATTCCTTCTCCCAGCTGGGTGCAGGGAGCCCAGCCTGAGAGGAGCCGTCCCCAGCGCGGGTGTCAGTGCAGTGCTGGTGGGGCATGGTGTGCTGGGCGAGTTCACAGCGCTTTCTCTTATTCATAAACGAGCCTGTTTACCAAAAAAAAATCTGCCACCCCAGGGTCAGGCAGTAAAGATGCCTGGATTTCCTTCTTGTCCTTGAACCAGATGATGTCTGTACAGCAGGGATGCTGAAACTGTTGTGTCTGTTGATGTGGCCGCCGCACTGAGCGGGTGGCACAGGCTTTGCCCGGAGAACTGCAGAGAGGATTTAATCGGGACTGAAATGCATGCTTCCAACATCTTGCCTGGCTGCAGACATCATCCTGGTCTGATTAATCCTTCATGTCTCACCAGCGCTGACCTGTTCCTGCAGGTTTTTTGGTCCGCCTGAAGTCAGTTGTGCAGAAGGGCTGTCAGCATGGGATGCTGCTGCGGAGGGTCCGTCTTCCACCTCCTCCAAAGACGTGAGGGGAGTTTGTGCCTGGCTGGTGAGGCCGTGGTAGGAGAGGGAAGGGGGGAGATGCTGGGCAGCACCAGACATTACAACCACAGACCAAGGATGTTTCAAAGCCTGCTCTGAATTTGGCTCCGAAGATTCAGAGCTTTGCCTGGAACCGCCTGCGGTTCGGACCCAAGGCTGCTGCCGGCTCCGGTGTGCTCAGGTTGGGATGGGAAACCTGCCTGCCCCTTCGGCAGCAGGGCGAGGATGGGCAGATGGGTGGGAAGGGGCTGCTGACATAGGGAAACATGGATCAGCTTCACATCTGCTTCCTCTGCCTCAGCCCTGTCCTCCGGAGGCAATTTCTCCAGCTGATGAGTATATTTCTATATTATAACCCTGAACCACAGCTGTTCTGCTGAGCTCAGCATCCTGCTTCCCAGGCTGGGAGCAAGGCAGCAGGCTGTGACTGTTGTTAGACGGATGAACAAACCCAGTAATGGCCCCAGACCACCAAAGCAGCCAGATCGACTGCGGTGACAAAGGCAGACGCTGCCCACAGCTGCCCCCGTGTCTGTGGGGAGGAGCTGGGTGGGAGAGCAGCATCCCACCAGGCAGCGATGGCACCGGGGCCGCACTTGTGGCCAGGAGGGACGTGCTGCGTGCCCTGGCACAAAGCAAATAGAAAAGCGCTTTTTCTATACGCACACCCTCTTTCATGCTGCTGTATCCTGGGTTGCTTCACCGCTTAGTTCATCCCCATTAGGTGCTCCCTGAGAAATGCCAATGAACTGCCTTTCCTCCTCCAGCTATTCCCAGGTGGAGATAAAATCCAGTGGCCCTGCAATGTGGGGAGCATGCAGATGGTGAAATTCAGCAGATGTATGTATAAATTTAGAATACGGTGGGGTACGGTGTTGGCGGTGGGGCCGTGACTCTCCAGGACTCGGTCTCCGCTCTCAGCTGCCCACTCGCTGCTTGGTCAGGGATATTTATCAAGAACAAGTGACTTACAGGCTTCCTGCCTGGAAAAGGGAACTTGCCTACATGCCAGTGGAGGGTTTATCTTAGTCTAAAGGAGCAGGAGGTTTTTAGGAGTGAGGAAGAGACCACAAGCCTTGCGACAGCCTTTCCCCTGCCCTTCCCTCGCCTTTGAACCGCCCCGCAGGACAGGACAGAAAATGGAAGGGAAAAGCTGTGAGCGGGGAGCCTGGCAATGGGCCATCAGCTGGCAGTGCCATTGCAAAGAGAGAAAATGTCTCCTAGCAAGACCCAGCAGCTGTTTCCCTGTACCCCTCACACACGGCTGCCTCGGGCAGAGAAGGAGAGAGGGCAGCAGAGATTTCTATCGTGTCAAGCCTTTGCTATAAGAACCCGTAGAGTTTGCATGCTGGGCTGCAATTCCCCTTTATTACATCTCATAAAAGGCTATTCCAAGACCAATGCTCTATAGCAGCGTGGATATAAATAATAATAACCAGCGCAATATGATCACGCCTTGTCCAAAGCCTCCAGCCGGCGAGCAAACCCGTGTCTCCCACCCGAGCGGCCGCCTTAGTCCAGGGGAGGAACGGAGCGGAGGAGGAATGAGGGAAGACAAGGAAACGGAGGTCATCTTCACCTGCTGTTCTCCTTATTTGTCAGGCACATTATTTTGCTCCTGTTCTGATGCGGGGGAGCAGGGATATGAATTAAATCCATCTTTTCTGTGGCTCGCCTGCTGTCCTCTTTGCCACCGCTCCCACCCCAGGGACGTGACCCAGCTCTTCTCCCCGCAGCGACCCGCGCTCCTGCTGTGAAGAATGCATCCCGAGTGGCTGTTAATTGTGGCTATGGATTTAAAACTGATACTTTGTTTCAACCTCCGCTGTCACTTTCACACCAACAAAGGGGAAATTTGGGAACCGACATACTCGGCTGCATCCCTTGAAGAACATGTGGCCGTTAGGATCGGCGGAGGTCCCAGAGCCAGCTGCAGGATGTTCCTCCTGGTCCTTGGCTGCGTTTCGTGATGGACTTATCCCACCTTTGACACAAAGTCCGCATCTGCATCGTCACAACCCAGATCTTGGCAAACAACCGAGCAGTGACTCAGTTACCCAGTAATTTCAAACACATAAACATCTGCTCCGGAGCAGAAAAATTAATGACTTTCTGGTTCATCCCCTGAGCAGAAAAGCTTGAGCCCTCAGTTCCGAGGGTCGACTTTTTAAACAACTTCCCATCAGAAACGTTTTGCTTCTAATTGCTGTGGGATGGACACACGTGTTAGCCAGCACAGCGAGCATGGAGTAAACATGGAGAAGAGCACAGAAAGGCACTGGCTGCTGTTGTTGGCACGTGCCCTTGGGGAAGCTCAAGGCAGAGCCCTGATCATCTTCCACGTGTGGTTATTGAGCACGCGGGACAGCTACGGTTTGGCCAGCACACTGGGAAGAGTGGTAAGAGACTGGAAGGTCTAAGCAGAGCGTGAAGTCTCCCAACAGGAACGCCACTGACTTTTCCCTCGGGAATGTTTTCCAGAGCATCCCCCACCTGAGGACGGGCCCCTGCTCGGCTGGCTCACCAGAAGAGGAGGGAGCGTGGCCAACTGGCCGGCGGCAGTGCATGATGGCCGGTGACGCTTGGACAGCTCTGGAATTTCCAACGCCCTGCACCTTGCGGAATCCCTACGGATGCTGTTGTGTTGCACCTGCCTGGGAGCAGCCATGTGAAGAGAAGGTGACTTACCTGCAAGCTCCAAAATGTCCCCAAACGTCAACCTTACACTGAAATCAAGGGGGGGGTATGTTTGCCCAAGTGATGACAGAAACACCTCCAGATGTCGGTCCATCAGGCCTGTGATCCCAGCTCCATGTCTCACTAACTTCTGGACTAGAATAGAATGAAGCAAAAACAAAAATCTCTCTGGGTACTTGGGGCATTGCATCCCGCCTGCGTGCCAGTTCCCACGCTGCCTTCAGGGATGTGCAGGCAGGCAGTGGCTGCCCATACCTGGCCGAGAGGGGCATTGCCCACGCCGCTGACGTCGACCCGCTCAATGCCCGCGTGAGAGCAGAGCCCGTCTGTGACATGCAGCTCATGGCCTCGGACACAGGCAGAGACTTGCCTCAAATGGAGGGGAAAAAAGCACCAGAGAAGTCAGGCCTGAGAGAGAGCCAAGGGATTTGGCATGAGGAATTACCTCCATGGAAAACAAAGGGGAAAAGCTGGCTCGATCTGCTCAAAAGTAACATTACCCCAGGAGATGGCAAGGACAGCTCTGCTGGGGAAGGTGCTGTGCAGGAGCAAAGGCTGCCTGGCAGATGACTGTGGAGCTCTGCAAAGAGGCTACGCTTTTAAAATCCTGGGATATAAATCTCTGCCACGCAATCGCACAAGTCCTCTCCAAGCCCCTCGGGGCTCTGTATCTTAATGTGTTGCTGGGCTTCACAGCCCAGAGATTAATGCCTGTGGGGAGGTGTCCAACACGCATACATCATCTGGGTAGCTGGTGGGAGCTGTGTCCCCAGGAGCTGGAGGAAGATTGCTGCCAAAAGGTGGAAATTTTTTTGGCCCATTAACAAAGCTCATGTTAAGAAATAAAAACTTGGTGTAAAGATGCTGACAGCCTGCAGGAACATGGGGAAGAAAACGGAGAGGCTCTGAGAGTGCAGGAGGTCGGTCAAGGACCAGAGCAAAGAACAGGACACGGAGATACCCTGGAGAGGTGCAAGAACAGCAAGTTGGATGAAGAGCAATGAAATGTGGGTGTAGGTAGGAGAAGATGGGTGCCCCTTGGCTCCTGCTGGGCTTCCTGAGGGGAGGAGGCTCTGCTGTTGGGTTGGAAGCAGTAAGGGATGCGAAGAGGAACATCTTTCTGCACCAGCTGGACCCCCATAAGTCACATCCTTGCTCCCGCTCCTGATGGAGCGTCTCCAGCTTCGGAGCAAAGCCCCGACCCTGCACCTTCACACATTTGCAAAAGTTTGCTACCTGGATCTCCCTGTTCTGCCCACAAACCACCCAAAATCCCAGCCCAGGCCTCTGTGCAGTGGGGAGATTCCTGAAGGCAGGTTCATCAGCTCAGGCCCACCATTTGCTGCTGGGGTTTATAACTCCCAGTTCTGTGGTGCGCACGCACCTTCACACGGGCACCTGGGACAGGGGCTCCTGAAAACTCCGCAGAAGAAAAGGTGCCAGTCCCTGAAATGCACTTTAATTTTAGAGCTTTGATTTTTCTTTTTATTTTTTTCCCCTGGCTGCAGGTTCAAAGGCTGTGCAATCACTGTCATCTGGCACCTTGGCATCCAGCAGCAAATGCCTGAGTTTGAACATCAGGGCAGAAAAGTGGGTTTGTCTCCTGACACCGAGCCCCCGTTGAGCCCTCGAGACCAAAGTGAGTGCTTTAAACTGCAGCAGTGGAATGGCAAAACTTCTGCAGAAGGTCTAAGATTTGCGTGCACAGAACTTTTTTTCCAACAGCTTCTTTCCTTCTGTGACAAAATGAAATATTTTGCCTCTTCCGTTTCCTCTTCCCCCACCAGCCTCACCCTCTCTGGCTTTTAGCTTCAAAGTTCCCTTATATCTTAAATAATTTTGATTTAGAGCCACAAATACTTTGTCATGCTCTTCTGGAAGCTGTTCCCTGCTTCCTCGTGCCACGACCACCGTAGAGCCAGCTCGTGGTGGGAGGAAAGGCTGCCTTTCTGGGACCCTGTTTCCTTCGACATGGGAGGGAAGGGCCGTCAGTACTGATGACAAGCAGGAACAGGGATAGAAACAGTTGTTGGGTTGTTTTAGAAGCATCAACAAGAATTTTGGTACTTTATTGACAAGCTTTAAATGTGTTAGTATTATGAATGTGCAAATAAAAGGGGGGGATATGTCATTTAATCCCACACATTTACATCTTCAGGTTGAGGAGAGGTGGGACAGTGGGTCCTGTGACCCGAGTAAAGATTTGCTTTCCGGCAGCAGGGGAGGGGTCAAATTTTTACAGATTTTCTGGACCAGTAACAGGCCTTTGGAAACGCTGGGGAAAGGAGACTCCAAGGAGACGCGCGCTCATGGTGCAGATGGCAATGCTGTGGCAGGGGTTTGCTCTCTGGCTGGGACCCCCTCCCCTCCCTCCCCCTCCCCAGCTGTGAAACACGGATTCCTCTCCCTCCTCCTCGACGCTCGGCTGAATTTGAGCCCAAGGCAGCCTGCAAAGGGGCAGCTGTGCCACCGCTCATCCCTGGCCGCTTCGGAGCCGTCGCTGGCACGGCCAGGCTGCCTGGGACAGCCCCTGCAGCGGGAGGGAGGACCTGTGCCCAGGGTGGGCTGCACAGCAACCCCCCTCCATCCTCCTCTCTGCTCCTGGGATGGGGCAGGGTGTGCGTGGAGGGGTGGGAGGCAAAGGGATGGAGAGGGAGTCCCAGGCGGGATGGGGATGGGGATGGGGGAGGCCCCTACCCACAGCCCTCTGCAGCCCACCTGGACCCCCGCTCACAAGGTCTGAGTTACCCTCGTGTGTGCTCAGGGGTGGGGAGCGCCTCACGCCCATCGGGGCTGCATCCCTGTGCTGGGATGGGGCAGAGATCCCTGTGGATGCCACTACTGGGTCATGTCCATTGGGCCACGGGCCATGGGTGGGCGCAGGTACTGACTGCAGATCCAGCAGAGAGCCATCGAGGGGAGGAAGCAGCCCTCCTCCTTCTCCTCCTCTTACTCCTCCTCCTCCTTTTTCTCCTCCTCTTCCTCCTCCCCAGGCCACCCCTGGGGCACAGACCCCAGGGTACCCCACGCTGTCCCTGGGGTGGGAAGCGCTGGCAAAGGGCTGCACCCCACCAGTCGAAGGACCGGATTCATTACCTCCTCTTCCTCCTTCCTCGCCACACAGATCCCCTCGCTGGATTTTACGCCCAGAGTCCCACACAGGCTGCGAGGGCTTGCAGATACACCTGGTTGCTGCTGCACCAGCCCCGTCGATGGCTGCACAGCGTGTGACATCCCAGGGACCAGGGACAACCTGTAGTATCTCCCGTGCTGGCGTGCGTGCTCCTGGGAGACGTCGGTGCGTTGGTGTCTGTTAGCAGGAGAGGACCCGCAGCATCTCCATGTTCTCCTTCCCTCCTCCTTCTGCCACCCAGGAGATTTCCAAAGCTTTCGGGGCTGGGAACTGCTGTGCCAGAGGCTGCTGATATGAGGTTGCTCCTGGTCATTCTGCCATCACTTCTTTACGCTGCTACAAGTAAGTGGCTGTCTTTGCAGGTCACAGCATCCAAAGGGGGGAAGAAAACAGGCCATTTGACGGGGGAGAGCCGGGGGGGGATGGAATTTTGTAGCGGGATTTCAATATAGATCCTGGCACATGGCACAGGGATGGTGGCTGCTGCCTGAAAAGAGCCGTGCGCTGCTGAGAAAGAGCTGTCCTGTGAGGAGAGCTCCTGTGCCTGGTAACGTGGCTCTGTACCGCTTACTGTTGACTTTTTCTGGGCTTCTGTGTTGCCTGTTAAGCCGGAGGTAGCTGCAAATTGTGATTCTGCCTTTTATTCAAGAGAAGAGAGAGCGAGCGTGGGAGAGGAGGGGGAGCAGATGCAGCCTGAAAGGGGAGGGAGCGGTGGACAAAAACCAGACTGAAAAGCGACACTTTTTGCTGGAAGTTAGGAAGGGGGATGGTGGAAAGGCAGGAGCTCTGTGCTGTTGCCATTTGAGTCTGATTTGTTGTGGTTTACTCTTGTGGACGGCAAAGCAAACTGTTGCCTCCCTGCCTGCCCTGGGGGAGAGACAGAGGGGGTTAAGCCTTTCTCTCCAATCAAACAGTTAATTGTTTGTCTCCTTTCCAGTGGTTTGCTTTTTAGGTGCAGCTGGGTTTGGGAAATGTAACGGGGATTGTCTGCAGTGCGCCATGAGAAGGGGGTTGCAGTCCTGGGGGGGGGATGCACCTTGGTGTGGAGAACCTGGGTGCTAGAGATGAAGGGGATGGGCAATGCATCATCCCAGACCGTGTCCTGCGGCTCCAGGACTCGGCTGGCAGAACTTCCATGGCTGCTTTGCAGACAGAGGCAATGCGGACCCAAGGCGTGTTTCATTCAGCCTGTTAGTTTGTAGAGAATTTGGTCACGGCTGTTTTCTTGGCAACGCATCTGCTTCGTTTACAATCCTGGGTGGCCCCTGTGAGAAGTTGAGGCAGATGCTGAGGTTAATCCCGGCTACATTTGGCTGCCTTTGCTGGCCATGCTTCCTTCCGCGGCCCCGCAGAGCCGGGGCCGGCTGGTGCCCGCTGCGGCACAGTGCCCGTGCCCACCCCGTCCCACCTCTGCCGGGCACGGGCAGTTTCTCCAACAGGCTGCATCGTCTGAAAATCACCCCTCTTCTCAGCATTTGACCTCGCCTGAAACACACGCCTTTCCTCGGGTTTGGTTTTGGGTTGGTTTTGTTTTTTCCCCCCACTTTCTCCTCTCCTGTTTCAGGTTGTTTCTCTGATACCTGCCCTGCGCCATCCCTGGTTTCTCTGCCCCTGGGGGGGTTAGTGCAGAGCAAGGCCCTGGGGGGGTGGCTGGAAAACATTGGTTTGGCTGGGAATCTGGGGCATCGTTCCCGAAAAAATATAAACACAGATAGCTTCTATATATAAATACATATATGTATAAACTCTTCTTAGTGTTTATGGAGCTCCATATGCAGATAGGCTGTCTGCAATAGGGACCTAGGGGCCCTAGAAAGGTTCCTGTGGTGTTCTGTGGCTCCTACATAAATTCAGACTAAGAAATGAGCCAGAAACCTGTGCATGACAGTATGCAACAGGGAGCCTCCTAGAAAAGGGAGACGGGGAAAAAAAAATCCCTCTGGAGAGACTCAAGCTCAAGTCTCAGGGCTGGGGTCAGATCTGGTTCCATTTGCAGGACTTGGAGAGGGTAAGGGACACGCTTCCCTCTGCAGGGGCTGCAAGAGAGCAAACCCCCGGGGTCCTGCACCCCCCCAGCCCCCTGGGTTTGCGTTTTCTTTCTCTTTCGTCCCCCAAAACACTGTCTTAAGGAGACCTGGTTTTCCTAACCAGCCCAGCCCCTCGCCGGCTGCTGCCTGCCAGGGCAGGACCCGATGGCACCTCCAAAATCTCATTTCTCCTGCCAGCGCGCCAGCCTCTTCTAAGAGGTTTCCCATTTGGTCTTAATTGTCCTTAACCTTTGCCCACGTTTTAATTCCCTGGTTTGGTGTTTGTCTTGCGGGGACCCAGGAGCCCGCACCCGTGGGCTGCGGCGGGTCCTGTGCGGCGCTCGCTGCGAGCACCCATGGGAAGGTCTCGGGTTGAGGAGCAGCTCCCAGCTTCCCACGGGTGCTTCGCGCTGCTACACGGTGCAGGCTGGAACTGTTTTGATGCAGATGTCGTTTTATTTAGTTTTTTGCACATGCTTCTATTATTGGATGTGATCTGCCAGCCTGAGGTATTTTTAATAAACGTGATAAAACTCTTTTATTGAAGCGTTAACACTCAACAGTTCTAATAGAAATAAACTTACGCTTCAACTTGGCTGAAATTTTTATTCTATTTGCTGCCTCAGAGAAACAGGTGCTTAGGAAAATCAAAAGGAGCTGTCGCTCATGATGAGTTTGCCTCTGTCCATCTTGCAACACATGAATTTGTTAGAGCAAGTGCTTGCGCATGGCCTCTGTGAGATATCACCAGAGCCTTCCCCTGGTTTTTATCCCCTCCTTGGATGGACATCCTTGCTCAGGTACCCATTCGGACCTGACCTGTCTCGACCTGCTGGCAGAGAGAGCAACTCTATGGGCACCAGCCCTGCTCCTCGTAAAGCCTTTTCTGTACGCTGCTGCGGTGCTGCTTTTAGTGTAAAACAAAAAAACAAACAAAAAAAAAAAACCAAACCAAACAAACAAAAACCACCAAGTGTTGCAAAATCAATTCCCCTTCCGGCTCAGTTGTATCTAACAGGTAGAAGCGTAAAAGGTGGATTTGCCCTTTTCCCTACCCGCCCCGGATTTCGGCAGCAGCCTGGCCCGTTCAGTCTGGGAAGAGGTGGCAGTGAGTGATGCTGTTGCCGGAGGAGACGCCTCCCAGGGCCGTGTTATTCCAGGTACCTGCTTCATTCCAGCTGAATCTTTCATGCTGATGGCGATGCTTCTGTTGCTTCCCAGCAGGATGGAGGTTGGCACCTGGGAAGCCCTATTCATTTTGGAGCAACGCAAGCCGAGAAGGCCGCGCGCAGGGTCACGCACAGCTGGTAGAGACTTGCCCCACGTGTCTGCAGGAGCCCATGCCAGGGAGCACCCTTGGCTGGCTCCATCCAAGGGCACTGCCTACCCTTTTCTCACTCTCCCTGTTGCATTTCCATAACAGCCCCTTATTCCAAAGCGGATGTACTCTGGAGAGCACCAGCCCTCACCGCCCCCCTCTGAGCTTTGGGTGGACCAAAATTTGCTCTTTATGGGTAAGAGAGTGTGGTGCTAAGTGACTGCCCGTCACAGGAGGTCTCTGTCTGTCTGTGCCTGTCCTCGTGGAGATGTTTGGCTTCATAAAGCAGAATCATGCTCAAAAGCATTTAAAGACACTGAGACTCTGCACTAAGGAGAAGTCTTGGGTGAGGCTGTCCAGTAACGAACCACCCCGGGCAAACTTCCTGGGAAATGCCGCGGGAGCAGGAGCTGCCTGCACCCCTCACCAGAGAGGAACAGCCACGTGCTGGCTGACGTCTTCCTTCTTTTAGATATTTGTGACATTGGCACGGCATTTGCAGGCTGGGAAGGGAGGACCTCCAGCACAGCCAGCGGTGACTTGTCTGTCAACAGCCTCGCCTTGTGTTTGTTGTGTCATCAGAAGGAAATAGATGTTCTTGCTCCCAGCTAAAGAAACAAAAGATCATGCATAAACGAGTTTTCAGTAACAAATCTTTGCAGCATTTAACAGCAGATATGCTTTTTAACGTCCCAGTAATTCGTTTGACAGTTGTTACGCATTTCAGTGTTCTGCAGTAGCACGTGCCATACCCCTGTGCGTTTAGACGTGTCTAATACAGAAGTATAGCCACAAGCATTTATAAAAATCTAAAGTTACCTCTTGGTTTGCAAAAAGACTCGTCAAAGGCAGGCATTTCCAAACCAGAGGTCTCTGGAAGCCCAGCATACTATACGAGTTGTACCAAGGCTACAACCCAAGAGTTTTTACTTTGGGGTAAAGGTGACTTGGCCTTTTCTGGCAGCGCGGAGCCCTTGGCACAGGAGCTCCCTGGAGGGCTGGGTCAGCCCGAGGGGTCCCCAGCCGGGGAGGGAGAGCTGCCCCCCACCAGCTCCCACGCACTGGCAGGCGGCTCCGAGGCAAGGTTCAGCCTCCAAAACCTTATAGGAATGGGGTTTTCCTTCAGCCCCCAGGCCGCCCTGTGGCTGGGACCTGGGGTCCCGGCCAGTTCAAGGTGGGAGACAAAGAGGAGCAGTGGCGTGGGTCTGTCACTTGGACCTGCTTTGTGGCTTCAAGTGGACAGAGATCCTCTCCAGAGGTGCTTGGGATAGCTCCAGTCTTCAGGAAAGACTTATGGAGCCGCGATAGACTCTGTTTCCAATCTCTCTGAATCGTGCTGATTAAATCCATCAGGTTTTGCGTGGATTTGTAGTCCTTGTTTTCCCCAGCTCGCGGGACTCTGGGCCGGTCAGAGATGTCCAGCAGGGATTCAGGCAGTGCACGCTGTTTAGGTCTAGCTCAGCCAGCTACTGCAGAACGTGGGGATATTTCTAGTCTGATGGAAAACGTCCTCAGGTCCAGGCATAACCTGTCTGTGGGAAAACTCCGCTCGTGTGGACTGGGCACCCACGATTCGGCTGCCAGGCTGGCTTTGGGGACCGCATCCATGCGATGCTGCCTGCCGGGGCATTGCAAGTCCCCACCAGTCACCCCTAAATCCTATCCGTTCCCGCATCATGTCGCGCTTCTTGCTGATGGGATGGTTGCAGGGCTGTGTGTGAGCGAGGCAAAGTGCTTTTAATTACAGCATGCACCATTAGCCATTAATAGCCTGGCAGTTGGAGAAAATCCTGAGCAACAAGCTGGGTCCCCCTCCCAGCCGCGTTCCCCCGGTGCCTGATGGCCGCCGCTTCCCAGGGCCCCGATCAAAGCGGGCTGTGGAAACGTTTAGCTGGGTCTGGAGCATGCTTCTGCTGTGGATAATTGCAGAATATTAATGAACAGGGCCCTGCAGCTGGCTGTCTTTGATGGCTCTGATGGAAAGGGCTCAGCAAAGGGAGAGCTGGAGCTGCCAGGACAGTTTTGCACCCCGGGACGGGGGACAAGGGTGGCCTAGGAGGGATGGGGAGGTGGGATGGGGTGGCTGGTTTGTTGGGAGTCTCCGCTTCCATGCGCTCCTCAGCAGAACTGCCTCTGCCCGGATCTCCTGGCTCCAAGGAGGCGTTTTGCCAGCTAAAAGTGCTCAAGAAACAGGGGTTTGGGTCCCCCTTCTCCCCCGGGGCACGCTCCTGCCTCCTCGGTGGTCTCCGGGACACCTTCAGCTCACGCTGGCTCCGGCTGGAGCACGGTCCCGTGTAGCCATGCTGGTCCTCGTCAGCAGTACAGGCACCCTTCAGCCCCCCCGCCCCGCTCTGCCCTGAAAGTACCGGAGCTGGGCACCAAGCAGGATGCGGCCCCAGGAGCTCAGCACCCCAAAGGTGACAGCGCAGCGTCTGCGAGGGGTCCGGGGGTGTTGGGGGTGCTGCCCCAGCACTGAGCACCTTGTCTTCCTTGGGCAGAGCCTCCTCTGATCCGCTCCCGGTGGGATGGGCACGCGTGTCCCTTGGGGCAGTTTCCCTGCGGCAATCTCTCCATCTGCCTGCCCCAGGCCCTGCACTGCAACGGGGAGGATGACTGCGACAACGGAGCTGATGAAGAGAACTGCGGTAAGCAGCAAGCCCCTCGCAAAGAGGGATGCCCTCAGAGTGAGTAACTCCCAGACCTGGGAACACCAGGATCTGGGACCACAGGTGCTTCAGAGCGGAGCTTGCTCTTCCCCTGGGAGCAATGGCAGCGTGAGGAATCCTGGATCTGCTTCAGCATCCAGCTACTTCCCTGACTCGGGCGTTTGCAGCCCAGCACAGTGGCTGTGTGCGCGCCCCAGGGAGCAGCTCATCCATCAGGGATTCTCCCAGGCTGGGGTGCAGGAAAGCGCTTGTTGCTGTGAGGCTGGGGCAGTTATTTCTGGGCTGTGGTGGAAAGGCAGAGGAGCAGAGGGGCTCTGCGCTGTCAGCCAGGAGAGGCGGGTTTAGCAGATTTAAAGACACCAAATGAGTTCCTTTTTTTTGCACAATACATAGTGCCATCGTGGAGCTCTTTGCTCAGGGGTGCTGAGCCCAGGAGTGTAAATGAGGTAGAGACTGGACAAATTCATACCATCTGGGAGCTGATTAACTGAGTGGCTTGGATGCAGCACCTGGCTCAGGGTGTCCCTAAAGCGGGTGAGGTGGGATGCTAGAAATAGAAGAAAGAAAATTTTATTGTGACTGTGCTTGGAGACATGCCACACGGGGCTGGATGAATCTCTGTTCTGCCCTGGTACAGCTGCGGGGCTGGAGCCACATCTCAGGCTTCCTGCGATCCAGCAGCCTCTCCCAAGGCTGCCGGGGTTTTGCTCTGGACCGGTGTCCATGTGGAGCAGCCGGTGCCTCTAGCAGCGGTCCCTGCTCTCTGCCCTGCAGTGGATGACAGCGGCTGGCTGCAGATCTTGGGCAACATGCTGGCTACCAGGAGGAGCAGCAGCAGGATGGCGGTGGAAGATGAGGGAGATGCCTGCTGTAAGCTGTCCTCCCCGGGGCCGGGCATCCTCCTTCCCCATCCCACGGGTCTCCCCAGCCCCCCACGGACACCCTCAGCACATCCCTCTGCTTGGCCGCAGGGCTGGAGATCTTCCCGGAGCGGTGCCGGTGCTGGGGAAGGGCTGTAGACTGCACCGAGCGGGACCTCGTCGCTGTGCCCTGGGTCTCCTCCAACGTCACCAGGATGTGAGTATAGCAGTGGGTGCACGCACGCCTCTCCCCCGGGGAGAGGCACGAGCAGGGCAGACGCTGCCAACCGGCAGGAAAACAAGCCTACAGGGAAGGAAATAACATCCCCGGCTTTTACTTGTCCTTGGATCCAAAGAACCCTTTCCGTGCCAACAGACCCCTCTCTGCTGAGCTTCAGCTGCTTACTGCAACCCTCCCACAACGGCACTGAGCTGGGAGCAGGGAATGGCCAGATCCTTCCCCGGGGCGAGGACTGGGAAGCCTGCCTTCGCCGCTAAGCCTCCAACCAAGATGCTTGGGGTCAGAGCCTGTCGGCAGGGTTGAGGCCTGGGGTGCCTTTGCACCCACAAAGTCAGGGCTAGGAAGGGAGGATAGTGTGGAAAAACTCATCTGCAGCAAATAATGCAATAGATTGAGATAGGCAGCAATGTAGCGTTAATGAAGAGCAGCTGCCTTGCATTTTGTTTGAATTGCACAGGAAGAGGAGGGTTTAGTCTTCACTGTTCTCCTTTGATAAAGGTCTCTGCTCTGTCCTAGTCTGCTGCTTCTGGGCTTGATTTTTTTTTCCTTTTTGTTTTCCTGCTAGGGACCTGAAGAAAAATAAAATCCACTCCCTGCTGGACAATCAGTTTTCCAGGTACAAGAATCTGCAGAAGCTGTAAGTATTGCCTTCTTTATCCTGTTCTCTGGCTTGTGTGTGATAAAGAGGAAGAGCAGTAGACGCACAGGTCAGCAGCGGTGGGGCTGTGTGTAGAGGAACAAGCGCGTGCACTTGTGGGGACAGCTTTGCCTGGGACAACGCACCCTGATGGAGCACTGCATTTGTCCAGACAGCAGCTTTTTGCAGCTCCTGGAGCCCGTGGTGCCCACTGAAGTCAGCAGATACCTGTTAGGGCCATTGCAAGCTCCAGCCACGCTGTCCCCACCGTGCCATTCCCCACGGGTGGGCGAGCAGGTCGTGGAGCAGCGCCCACGTTGGCTGATAACTGCCCCGTGTGCGCGGTGGTGTGAGATGTCTTGGGAAGAAGCTGTCCTGGTCTGGAGAGCTGGGACCCTTTGGTGGCTCAGCCCATCGCCTTGCCCAGCTGCTGCCCTGGGGAGTTCGGGGAAGGAGCCTGCGGAGCGGAGAAGAGGGACGTTTGCTCTCGTGGGTGGCTTGGTATGGCAATAACCACGGGAAGCAGCTCGGAACGGCCGCTTGTGGCTGTCGGGCATCTGTACCTTCAGCTTCCTTCCCTTTGCGCGGAGTAAATGAGGCAGAGAGGGAAAACAGTTTCTCCAGGGTTACGTGGGACGAGGAGCTGGGGCTGCAGCCTGGAGCTCTGTCCCCGAGCACTACTGGGGGCAGCCGGCCCTGCGAGCCGTGTGCCTGGTGTCCGGCAGGCACGGACACATCCCACGGACCCTGAGGATCCCTTAGAAAAAAATACTTCTTCAATATATTTTTCTGTTCTCTTGTTTTAAATAGGTTTTTGCAAAACAACAAAGTCCGGTTGATCTTACCCAAAGCCTTTGCTGGACTTTCTCAGCTTAAAACGTTGTGAGTAAAGGTGTCTGCGTGACGGGGCCCTGGGGCGGGCGCAGTCCTCTGCTCCTCTGGGCACCAAGTCTTGCGGAACAGCCGGCTCAAGGTCAGGTTTTGAGCCCTTTTTCTTGCTCCTGCAAGAGCCTCTATCAAGCGTGCTTTAAGCTGGCGTTGCATGTATTTTGGGTGAACGTGGGACAGAGCAGAAGGCGTTTGCCCTCCTGCAAAAGTGGCTGCTCCCATCCCCGTGTTTTCCAGCCTGAGCTGAGATCCTGTGCCTGAGCCGCTAAGGGAGATGGTTCTGGGGCACCCAAAGCCATGGGCAGCTTGGGGAGAACAGCTTTAGCAAAAGCGGGTTTAATTGGCAGCCGTGTCTGAGGATCACTCTCCTCCCCTGCACTGCTTCCAGGTTCCTCAGCCACAACAGGATCGCGCAGCTGAAGCCCTGGGTTTTTAAGGACCTGCATCGCCTTGAGTGGCTGTGAGTTCCTCCTCTGGTCCCAGAAGGTGTGACTGATCCTGATTTTCCCTCACATTTACCATAATTTCTTGTCCTTGATGAGGGAGAAGGAAAGCAGGCACGATGGTTTCGGGGTGTGTGTGGGGGTGCGATGCCTGGCTGGGTGTCCACCTTCCCCGTGGACCAGCGCACAACTGGCCTCAGCTGCAGCTCTTTTATGAAACTCCTATTTGAGTTTCCCTCCCCTGTGACTGAGGCCAGGCTTAGTATGGACTGGACGTGGTCTTGACCAAAATCTCATTATGGTGGGCTGGTGCTCGCCCTGCCATGCTCCCTTTGCCCCTCATGGTGCTCCAAGGCTGGAGCACCGGAGATTCATATGTAAAAGGCTTTAAGTGCGCTGTTCAACATGGAGACTTGCAGCTCCCTCACCTTGAAAAACGCACACTGAGTTGAAAGTACAGCTATTATCCTTCTCTTCTGTTTATCCTCAAAAGCTGTGTTTGATCTGGACCCACAGCGGTGGGTGGTTTTACACCCAGAGCTTATAAAGGTGTTGCTACAGAAGAGAAACCTTAAAGGCCACTTTACCATATGGCTTATTCCCCTTTTGCATTTGCAGGGGCAGGTCTGTCACCCCCCAGGCTTCCCTCCTCTTGCCATGGCACCAGCCCGGTTGTGCCTCAAACCAAAGAGGGAAAAGGGAGGATGAGCAGCTCGCAAAGGGTGGTCTGTGGCACAAACAAGCCAGAGGACTTTTGAGAAGCCAAGCACGGCCCTGGACGGTTTCTAATTTATCTTTATTTCACAGCAGAAATGGAAAAATCCAACACACCCTCATTGTGAAGGAATCCAGACTCTGCAGCTGGATCAAACGCTTCAGCCAGGGCTGCCTGGGCAGGATCCAAGGGGGGGGAAAGCTTCAGAGGGGGGCAGCCCCCTTCCTGGGGATGGGTGTCCATGGATGCTCGTCGGGGAGGAGGGAGGGAGCCCCTTCCCACCAGGGCAGCAAGAGCGCTCAATACGGGGGGTTCCCCTGCCGAGGGTCCCGCTGCCTCCTCGCCCTCTCCGGGAGATC
>JANZLQ010000040.1:23835998-23870184 GCA_026212715.1 Elanus axillaris
CCCCAAACCCCCACCCCCCTGCAACCCAGAGGAGAATCCTGAGTGAGGGGCGGCTGAGGAGACACCAGTGGACGTGGAGCTCCTACCGAGCCCTCCCGCTTCACCACGGCCAAGCGCCATGAGAGATGAACAAAAAGCATCCCTGCAAGCTCGGAATATTTGGGTTTTTTTCCCCCCAAATCACAGTGCTGCTGTACAGCGGCAGGTTCAGAGCTGCCCCAAAGCCGCGGCATCACCTGGTCCAGGCACTGGCTGCGGATGTAGCGCATTGCCTGCTGGATGCTCTGGGGCAGGGGCTGCCCCGTCCGCTTCACGTTGATGATGGGTGGCACCCCGAAGACCATCTTGTCCCTGTAGTCGGGGACTTTGCTCCGCTTCATGAACTTGGGCACAGTCCTGTGGGGTGGGACAGACAGATGTCAGGGCAGCGGACGGCTCCCTCAGCACCACCTCACGGAGGGGAGCAGGACACCAGGTAACGCACACATACACGCACTTCTGCCACGTTTTAAATATAAGCAAGGCAGCTCTCGAGCAGGAACGGCAGCACCTTTTATTAAGCCAAAATTCTTTAATACTTGGCTACAAAAGGAAACCGCTGCTCTCTCTTCCTTTGCTGCAGCATTTGTAATGCCCCACAAATGCCTGCGGCCCTCCTGGATGCAGATGATGCTGGGGGACCCCCAGCTCACGCTTGCGAGGATGCCCACAGCCACGCAGAGCAAAACCAGCTTTTGTTTCAGCTTTTTTCCCCTCCCTCTCCACCACCTTCATCCCAGGCTGCAGGACCCGGGCTGGGAGGCAGTGCCTGGCACAGCGCAGAGCTGCAGCCTGTGCCCACCACGGGGGCACCGTCCTGGATCCCCCTTCCCACCAGCTCACCACGTCCAGGCTTGCTTGTGGGGCACAGAGTACTTCTCCATGATGGCCGTGAGACGGAGCAGGGAGCACTTCTGGAGCAGGTTAAGTTGGGCAGAGGACTGGCGGTTGATCTCCAGGGAGGCAGAGTTCAGGCTGGGCCGGTGTGAATTCTGGAAACTGTGCCAACGCAGCTTTCTGCAGGGAAAGGCTGGCGGTGAGAGCTGGTGACCCCAGGGAAGGGTCTTTCCCTGCCCCGTGGCACCCACTGCTTTGGGGGAAGGTGCAGGCACAGCGGCAGCCGGACCGAGCCCAGCAATCCCAAAGCCAGCCCCAGTGCCATGAGCGCTACTTCCTCGCCCTGGATGCTCCCAAACCCGCTGTGAAAGGGTGCCAGGGAGAGCACGAGAGACGCTTTCTCTTGCCTCAGAGGACTGCTCCCTCCCCCAGGTTTCCCCCGAAACAACCAGCATCCTCCTCCCCACTTGCACTTCAGGCTCCTGCCCCAGCACCCAAGGGCTGCGCTGGGCTACAGCCCTGCCAGGAGACCTGGGGAGAGCTCAGGTGCTCAGGGTGACACATGCCTGCAGGACCACCAGGCAGAGCAATGCCACAGCAAAGGGGACGTCTCCAACGCCAGCTTTCTCGAGAACAAAAGGGCAGCCCAATGAGGTAGTGCTCTTTTGGGAGCCTGCTAAAACCCTTCCCAAGTCCACACTGCTCCGGGAAGGCTCCTGCCCAGCTGCTCCGGTACATGCCCAAGCCCAGAAGGGACATTCCCAGCTAACAAAAAAAAAAAAGCAACCCCACTCCTCCTTATGCCTCCATGCCTGCCTGCAGGCACATCCCCCTCCAGCATCAGCCGAGCAGGAGCTAGAAAAGTCAGAGAATCCAGCAACAGCTGGAGTTTTCTTGGGAAAAGCACGAGGGAGCACTAGCACACTGGAAGCAAGTGCCTCCTTCATTTAGACCTGTTACTAGTAAATGAAAAACCATTTAATTACGGGGTCGCAGCCTGTACATAACAGGCAGTGGTGGCTTGCAGCCACCAGAGCGCACCACCGACCCACGCTGCAGCCCCTGCCCGCACCCCACCACACCCCGATCTCCATCCATCCATCCATCCATCCATCCACACTGCTTCTCCCGCGAGGGACAGGGTGACCTACAAGCCGGGGCTCGGGCCAGCACCCTCAGAGGCACCCGTGGGATGGGGGAAGCGGCTCGCGGTGGTCCCCTGGCCGGCAGCATCCTGGCAGCTCCGGGAATGAGCCCTTCCCAGGCACGGTGGTGGGGAGGATGACGCAGCCCCAGCCCCAGCTTACCTGCAGGGCCTGGTGAGCGATGCTCCCACCCCCGAATCCCGCCGCTCCCGCATCTCCGTCTCTTCGGCCTCGTTGAGGGAGTTGCCCGTGCTGTCAAAGTCGCTAGCAGAGGTGCCGACATCCGACATGGACCGCTCTTCAAAGTGCAGGTTGGAGGGTTCCCCTCCCGAGTCCGACTCCTCTTCCTCCTCCTCCTCTTCCTCCTCCTCGCCCCCCTCCTCCCCAGCCAGGTCGGGGGAGATGGCTTTATACCAGAGCTCCACCTTCTGCTGCAGCCCCCACATGTGCTGCAGAATGTCATCGAGGTTCTCGTAGGTCACCTCCCCGTCCTCCTTGCAGAAATCCTCGCTGCTGCCGAACTCCGGCACGTTGTCGTACACGCTGACCCGGCTGCCCAGGGAGCTGCAGGAGCCCCGCCGGCGGCAGGCAAAGCCCCGCGGGGAGGACGAGCCCCCCACGCTGCTGCTGCTGCCGTCCCCGCCGCCTCCCACCAGCCCGACGGGCACGTTCCCCGATTTCCAGTGGGTCAGGGAGCTGCTGCCCAAGGGACACAAGCTCTCGATGGAGAGGGATTTGGGGAAGGTGCCCGGCTTGTGGTCCCGGGGGATGTAGACCAAGCAGTCCCCGCGGCGTGCCTGCTGGTGCTGACACTCTCCAGCAGCCCAGTTGCCGCCGGCTGTCACGGCCGTTCCGTAGTCCTCCAGGTAGACTCCGCTGCGTTTGGGGCTAGAGCTCACCTTGCTCCCACCCGAGCCCAGCAGGCGGTTAGTCCTGTACGATACCGAGAAGAAGTGTTTTTTGCCATGGAAAGAGGCGGATATCCCTCTTTTAGAGGAGTTGCCCTTGGTGGCTGCAAGGTCCCCGTTACTCTTCAGGGAGCCCCATCCTGGTGTGGACGCGATGCTGCCGTGCGGGGCCACCTTCTCGTCTGGGCTGGCTTTCTCTTTGTCCTTCCTTCGGAGAGACTCGATCCTCTTCAGGAAGCTGCGAGACCGTCGCTTCTTCGGCTTCTCCTTGGAGCCCTCGCCGCGGCTGGAGGGCTGCTCCGGCAAGGAGTGCTCGCTCCAGCTGCGGCTGGAGGCGGCGATGGTGGTGGCACGGATGGGAGACGGGGGGTCGGGCGGCACGGCCCCGATGCCCAGCGTGCTGCCGGTGCTGTGCAGGGACACGGCCTCTGGATTGGTGCTGAGGTCCGTCAGGACACTCTCGTGGCTGGAAGCTGGACGCATGCTGGAGCTCAGGACCTCGGAGCCCTGGGAGAGGACGTCGACCGACCCCACCCGCGACCACCTCTTGCTGTCCCTCTGAAAAGCCCACCGGTTGCTGATGGCACACAGGTCTTCCTCCTCGGAGTCTTCATTCTGTGGGTGGTTGAACACAGGGGACGATCAGTTGGTTGGAGCCACGGAGGGTCGGCACATTCCCCTCACCCCGCTCCCCCCGGACAAGCACCCCAGAGGAGGACACAGCCACCAGCACGGCCCCGGGCAGGGAAAAGAGCGGCGAGCAAACCCCCTTAAACCAGCTCCAGTCCCCTTCAGCAGCAGAGGCTCCAGAAGCCACCAGGCATCATTTAGCCGTGCCCGAGGGCTATACTGCAGTATATATACTGCTATATATACCAGGGAAAGGGAAGGTGCCGCTTCCAGGCTCCCTCTGGATAGCTCACAGGCACTCGGGACATCCCTGGGGAGTCTCCCGGCAAACCCCAGCCACGCACGGCAGCGCAGCGAGGGATGCTGAGCGGCATCCCTTCCCAAGCCAAAATAAAGGCAGTCAGAACAAGCAGAGATACACGCAGCAATGATTTCCATAGGCTAAGCACCAAGCCGGCACGCGTTTTAAATGTATTACTCATTAAGGGAAATACAGAAGTTTTTGTTATTAACATGCCAATATTAATTGTCGTTTGCGCCACACGGGCTGGTTCCACCCATCCCTCTGGTCAGGCTTCCTCCCGGAGATGCGCTGCCGGGGGGTCTCGGAGCCTGGCTCAGCAGAGACCCTGAGGGTGATGCTGCAGGTCGCAGGTGCAGCCCTGCAGAGACCACCACGGCTGTGCCAGCACGGGCACAACAACAGCATTTTGACTGCTGCTGCCAGGGCAAACACAGGCACCCGCTAATTCAGCCGCTAATTCAGCCAGGCACCTCTGGGGTCGTGCCTGTCCTGGGAGATGGCGAGAAGGGAGAGCAGTGCCGGGTGCTGCTGCCTGCCCCAGGGCAGTTCTGCAGCACACCAGGGTCGCTACCCATCGCAGAGCTGCTGGCCCAGCAGCACGCACGTTCCCCTGCGCCCCTCAGCCCCTCGCCTGCCCTTGAACACCCAGGACGTACCTGTTTACGCTGAAAGTGAACTTCCAGCTTCATGGAGGCACATGTGTTCAGGGTCATCAGCCTCCTGCAAGAAACCAAGAAAGGCTTTATCCCAGTTCTGGCCCCTGCTGAGGCCGCAGAGCTTGCTTTTTATTTTTTTTATTTTTTTTTTTCTTTTTTTCTCGCCCCTGTTTCTGTCTCAGAGCCCTCGTTGTGCACCATCACCTGTCACCCAGCAGCTGTGGCTCCAGGGATCAGAGGGACACGCGGAGCCCGGCACAGCTCCAAGCCTGCTCCCGGGGGGAGCGCGGCACCCCAAGCTGCATCCCTGTCCGCAGAGCACCCCGCACCTCCACCACCCACCCGGGCACCCCGTCACACGAGCCTTCGGCATCGCAGCCGAGGCGTGAAACCGCTCAAGCGGCACAAGCCCTCGGTCCTGCACCGGCAAGGATTTTGCAAGCGTAGCCATCGGAGCGGCACTCCGGGACGTCCCGGCTGTGCCCAAATGCCTGCAGCCACCCCAGCACCGTCGTTCGCTCTCCCACAGTGGCAGCATGGAAGGATGCCGGGGCCACGCGGCTGCCGGCCACCTCTCAGGCAGTGTTTGCCGGGCATCCCGGCTCCTTCCATCTGCTGAGGGTTTGCCTTTGCCGAGAGCCAGCCCTACGGACGGCTGCGGCAGCCGAGGGCTGCCGGGGGGGTTTCTGCGATGTCCGAGGGCAAATGCCAGGGCTTGGGAGACCCATTCCCTCGAGCACGGCTGCCAGGCAGCCTTGGGGCACCCTTCTCCAGCCTACAGCTTCAAGCCCTGTTTTTTTTTCCTCTACACAAGTGAATGAATCTCCAGTTAATTTACTTTCATTAGCACCTTCACGAACACTACTACAAGCGCTTTTGTTCCAGCGTGCAAGTACCACGTCTGCACAGCCAAAAAACAAACCCGCGGGACATATCACCAAAAATCTGACTAATGCTCCTCTTGCAAACCCACTGAAATCCCCCAACCGAGACTGTGGTCCTGCCGCAGGATGAAATACAAGAAGTCTGGCAGAGGGAGCAAGACGGGAGCACACGTGTGCTGGGGGGAAGAGAACACATCCAGGGGATTCATTTTCCTGGAAGAACTGCGTTTTCCCGTGTCCTTCTAGACCTTTTTCTTCAGCAAACGCTGCACGGGGCCACCTCAGGGACCCCCGAGACAACCTGTGAAGCAGCCGGGGACATTCCTGCCCCGCATAGCCCACCCAGCCGCACTGGGCAGGGATGACCTGCTCCGGATTATTAGAGCAAAACAACACCAGAAGCTCCTGCAACCAGCCAGGCAGTGACAAAAGGACCCAAAAGCTCAGACAGGGCAGGATGGTCAGAGACCTCTTGTCACCTCCCACCCCACGGCCACTCCCGGGAGGGAAAACCAGGAGCTCACCGGGAAGCGGCACAAGGGATCCTCTCCTGCCCAGCACGGCAGCCTCTCCGTTGGGAGAACAAACGAGTAACAGACCCTTTTCCCATTCCTTCTCTGTGCGTTTCGGCAGCAGCGTGTGTGGGAGGGATGGCGAGAGGCAGCAGGGCTGAGTCACCCGCAGCACCAGGGGACACACAGCCCCTCCGGACAGACAGACTGTCCAGAGGGACAGACGCTGGGGGGGGGGTTGTCCCTCCTTTTGGGTGTTAGCTCTTGCTCACACCGGCAGCACCGGGAGAATTCTCCCTGAAACACAGGCTGCCTCCCTGCAGCCACACGCCCGGCAGCACCTCCCGGAGCTATTTTCAGCCCCGCTGCTGCAAGGAGTAGCGTGTCCCGGTGGAAAATGTACGGCAGGGCCATGTTGCCAGGCACCGGGATGACGAACGTCACACGAAGCCAGCGAGCACTCGCGAACGCAGAGATCCTTGGCCAGAGCAGCCGACGGAGCGGTTGTTCCAGGGAAAAGGAGGGACCCACCAGCGCAGACTTCACTTGCGCAAAGCAAATCATGGTGCAAAGCGACAGCACCCCAAGCCTCGCCGTGAGCACCCGCAGCTCCTAACGACCCCCACAAAGCGCTAATTCCGTGGAGCCCCTCGCATTGCCCCACTGCTCGGCAAACCCCTCGCTGCGTGTTTTCTCTCTTTCGCAGGCAGCACGCGCCTGACAACCGAGTGAAACTCTGTCCTTAGACGCGATTTCATCCACAGGGACCTTGACCTGGATCCGCCTTACGCCAACAACCAAGCAAGAGCCCTTCACTCTGGCGCGGAGACGTGGTTTCCAAACTCCCTTTCGTTCTCAGAGGTGTTACGAAGAATCCTTGCAAAATAAAGCAGCGTAAAACGCACCCTGGGCAAACACAGCTCCCTGCCCTGGGGACGACAGCTTGCGAGCAGCCACCCAGGGCAGCGGGCGGTGGAAGGGGGGAGCCTGCTCAGTTTGACAGTTCAGCTCCGACTAATCTGTTTCTAATCGAGCCCTACAGGCCAGAGGTACACAAGCGTGAAATTAAAAAGCAGCCCGAAAGTCACACAAAGAGGAGAATTATTCCTAGGAAAAGTTTCTATTCTCTAGGAGCTCTGGATGTTCAAACCAAAACCGCTGTCGTTTCCCTGGCACCACCCAACTGCCAGCAACGCTCTCCGACTCGAAAGCCTAACGCATCCCAAATCCCTCACTGCAGAGGGAGCGACAGCACCCGGGCAGGCTCTGAGCCGCAGCCGGGGTGCAAGGCAGGCACCCCACAGCACCCACCACCCCCTCGGCCCCAGGACCACCGGCAGCTGCCCTGAGCCCTCGCTTGGGGCACGTCCTCACGCTGGCTCCGCAGCCGTGGAGGGGTGCAAGGGAAAAGTTACCTGCACAGGGATTTGAGGGAGTCCTGGTCCAGGAAGCTGTGGTCCTTCTTCACAGCGCCGATGTCGAGAGGGAACGACGAGTCTGGGGAGGAAAGCGAGAGGAAAATCAGCAGCGGTTTCTGAGCCAGCCGCTCTATCAGGCAGAAGGGCCAGCGGTGAGCGTGGGAGGAGGGAGATGCCGAGAGGAGCAAGAGGAGGAGAGATGTCGAGGATGGAGAGAGGTGGGGAAGCGGGAGAGCAGCAGAGGGGAAAAGCGTGGGAGGCTTCGAGGCCACGAGTACAAGTCGGAAGGAGCCGGGACAGCTAAGGCATCGCATTGCCACTGGGAGCTGCCACCCGTGACAGCCGTGGCTGCGGGAGGGGAACCTACGGAGAGGGACGGTCCTGCTGAGCCGGCCGGGAGGCAGCTCTCTGCAGGCAGGACTTGACCCACGCTCCTGGCTTTTTGCCCACAGCTCCAGCAGGCCAAGGGCGAGAGCAAGACACAGAGCGGGCTGGCACGGAGGGTCTGGGGCTGCCCTGGTGCCACGGCAGAGAGCACGAGCCAAGTGCAGAGGTGGGAGGGATGAGTCGGGCAGAGGAGAAAGATGGAAACGAGCCCCACCAGGCCGGGAGTGCGAGGGCTTCCAGCAGCCCAGATGCTGGGAGTGGATCAGCGTCATGCAGCAGATATCCCTCGTTTCATCTCGCCCTCAGGCAGCTTTCCCCCTGCGGGACAAACAACCCGGCCACTGCGCCGGGGACCTTGGTGTGCCTGGGACAGTTATAGCCCATGGGAAAGGCTCCTGCTGGGCTGGGGTGCTGGGCTGGCTTCAGCACTCGGTGATATGAGCCGATTCAGAAATAAACACCGGCCCTTCGCGGTGCTTTCACACGCCCACGCAGGTACCCTGCGCTGCTCTGCTCCCAGCTGAGCACATCTGGAGCCCAGGCTGCCTTCTGCACGTACTGCAGGGGGACGGGGACCCTCAGCACCTCGTGGTGGTTTCTGGAGAGCAGTCACCTCCCTGCCACCGCCCAAGAGACTTCTTGGTGCCCCGTGAGGCAATATATTACACATGCATTGATCAGTCATCAATGCTTCCCTTCTCCCACAGATCTCCCAGGGTCAAGAAAGCCTCTCGGGTCCCCAGGGGAGAGCCAGGAGCTGCTAAGAGGTCCCCCAGGGGCAAGAAAGCTGTCCCAGCATGATGGTACAGTAGATCTAGCATCTCATTCCATCCCCTCCACGCCTCAAAGGCCACGGGTCAGGTCTCCGCAGGCGGATACGCTCATGGCGTCAGGGCAGGAGCTGGAGGAACACCCCGAGGTGGTATACAGCCGGGGTCTTTGGGCAGTGCTCTCTCCAGGTAAGTTAGGTGAGGGATGACGAGGTGCCCGAGGGCCTCCGTCCAGTTCCCTGCTCATCCCTGTGCACTTGAAGAGAGCTCTGCTGGGATCAGCTATGTAGGACCTGGACCATTGACCACAAATGTCTAAGCCCAGCTCTTAACGAGGCTATCGAGTGCAATTACCAAGGGGATGCTGAGGCCTGCCAGCTGGGGAGAAAAACAGAATGAAACGCTCGGAGGATGTGGAAAGTTTTGCTCAGAGAGGCTGGAAAAAGGGTCAGTTTATTCATAGACTCCAGCACCCAGCACCCGCTCCTCGCCGTCCTGGGGCTGTAAGCACCACTGGGGGCCAACACCTGGGGCTGGGTCTCCCTGCAGGAATCCGGCCAGTCCTTGCACGTGGCCGTGCCAGGAGCTTGCCCCCTAAAATAGAAACCAGAGGCAAACAGGCAGCCTGTAAAGCCATCACCCGGGGGGAGCAAAAGCGTGGCTCCCGTGCACGTGTTGCGGGGGGCAGTGGAAGTGCCCAGCCGAACAATAGCCATCGCTGCAGCCTGCCGGAGACCCGGCTTCCCGCTATTGTCCCGGCCAGCCGGGGCCGGCTGCAGCCACCGCTCCTCGGCACTGGCCCCCTCCGGCCGGGACCAGCGGTCCTGCCGTGGGTTTGCCGTAAACACAGCTGAGCCGGAGGCGAGACCCACCCCGCAAACCACCCGAGGGTGCGTGGCAGAGGAGGTGGGAGCGGGTCCATGGGGGGGGGGGGTGTCTGTCCATCCCCAATGGACCAGTCTGCTCCGGGCATGGCTTGCTGCGTACTCAGAAAGCGCAGACCTTGCTGCCAAACGGTGTATCGGGGCAGGGCAGGAGCTGCAGGAGGAAATGCTGGCTCTCGGCCTTACCTACGTCGGCTGCCTCTGCGCTCCCACCCGCTGCAAACACTCCCTCAACTCCTGAAGAGCCGATGGCTCTCCAAAACCTGCCTGCCCTTGGCCTCAGCAGCCGCCCCGGGGACTCCTCGCTGCCCTGCCTGCAGGGGAAAAGTTCAGGAATGCAGAAAAGTTAACAGCATGGCTGGCTCTCCAGGCCACGGCCAAGTCCGAGGGCTTCAAGTTTTAACACATGATCATGTAATTAGTAAACAACCCTCTCCATCCTCTCCCCAGAGCTTTGTGAGCTCCTCCCGCAGCCACCCTTGGTATCTGGGTGGGATACAGGATTCGAGACCATGTACAGAGCAGGGACCGGGATCAGCAGGAGGAGGCGGCTCTCACCTTCGTAAAGCTGGGCATACTGAGGGAATCCCGCCGCTCGCAGCCAGTCACAAGCTTTCTTGGCTTCAGTTTCTGAAAGAAAGCACAGAACCAGCCTGAGCATCCCACCCGGCAGCAGCGATGCTCCCCCCAGCTCCCACGGCACCCGCGCCCGGGTTTCATGCGCAGAAAGCGGCTCTGCCCAAGGGAGCAGAAACTGCTCGGCTTCAGCCTCTCCGCTAGCACAAGGCAAAGAGGAGCAGGTAACACAGGAGTGGTAAGGGCTGCGAGACACGATTTTAACCTCCTGATGAACCGTTTCATTTCTGAACCCACCAAACCAAACACAGTACTCTGCCAGGCAAGAGAGGAAGATCTTTTACTTTTGATAATTAGTTCAGAGCTCGTCAAAGCTTAGGGACGGTCACTTGTGCAAACATCCTCCAGAAAAGCCTGCCAAAGAAACCTTTCCTTCTCCTTCCTCCTTCCCACCACCCCAGATCACCACACCTCTTCTTTCAAGCTGGCGTTCATCCCGGCAGGCACCAAAACCCTGATGGTTTTCTACACACCCCCCCGCCTGGCCAGTTCCCTTCCCTCACACATGGTTCAGCTATCGCCTGGATGAGGCCATCCAACAGCCAGCACTGTTTTCTGGGAAACGTCTCAAATCTACAGAACTTGAGGAAAACCAGCCCAAAGCTCGTGCAGCCAAAGCAAGCTGCTGCCCGGTGTCAGCAGTCCATCAGTCTGCTGAGATTTATACTGCTGAGGGTGACAAACATTTGACCTCAAGTGTACAAAATGCGATGGCAGTTTCAGGGTCTCGCCCGTCCCTCTGGAAGGTACCACCCAGCACAGACTGAGGCCGAATCCACCCAGAGCAGATTGCAGTGAAACACCCCAATTTCATCACCATCCATCAACAGCCTCAGCCGAGAGCTCTGGCTGCATTTCCAATTACAAAGCTACAGCAGGGGAAAGGAGAAAAAAAAAAAAAAAAAAAAAAAAAAGCAAGCTCAAAACAAGCAGTTCAGTTCGGGACGGGCCCAAGCCAAAACCCTGGACCCAAATACTTCAGAAGTTTTGGGAAGAAGTTTTGGAATAAGCATCTGCATCTGGGTCCAAACTGTGCAGCTGTCCTTAACCGTGCCGTGAACCGAGCCAAAATCTGGGGCTGACCCCTCCTGCCCTCGCCAGAGCTCAAACCCAGTAACCCCAGCAGAGACCTCAGCCCTGGAGCTCGCCTGGGTCAGCCCGATCCCTGCGGAACACCGCATTCCTCCCGTGCACCCCGGCACCTCCGCAGGGGAAAAGGTGCCCCGCCGCCGCGACCGTCCAGCCGGGAGGGGACCAAGACTCACGCTCCACGGGAGCGGTACGTGGTCGTGACAGCTCCGGAGAGCAGATCCCTCCCGCAGATCCCTCCCGCAATCCGCAGGGCAGGCAGGGTCCCAGGATGGGCACTTCCCACACCCCCCTGCCCAACACGCCTGCCAGACCCCCCTCCTGCTCCCGCTCCGCTCCTCCATCGCTGGCCACGGGGCCATGACGGCCAGAGGTTGCCGTTCAGGGTGCCCTCAAGCCAAGAACAGAAGACTCCAACCTCCCAACCCGCTATTGCTCCATGACGTCCGGACCCCCGCGGCCCCCAGGGACGGATGGGTCCGGCATCTCCCCCCAAAGAGGAGAGTGGAGGGAAGAGCAGCCAGAAGCGGAGCCGCGTGCCGAGCTTACCCCTGACGGCGGAGGGGCTGAACTGGTAGAAGAGCATGGCCGGGGTGCCGATCGGACTTGCAGGAGCCGGGTGATTCCCGGCACGGCCGCGGCCGCTCCGCCGGGCTGGGGAGCAGCCGGGTGCCAAGGCTGCAGTCTGCAGCAGGATGCTCCCGCGTAGGACTGAGCTCGGCCGCCCATCGCCCCGGTGGAAACGAGGAGTCAGAGCACGACATTTCCTTCCTCTTCTTCGCAGCCTCCTCCCGGCACGGGGAGGGGAAGAGGGGGAACGTACCTCTCCTCGCCCCATTTTGGAGCCAGATCCCTGGCATCGCTTGCTCCGGCGAGTCCTGCAACCCCGCCGGGAGCCCCACGCGGTGGGGAGCAAGCCCACCAAGGGCAGGGGGGCTCTGCCCATCCCAGGCGTCGAAGCGCTGGCACAGAAAAGGTTTCCAAGTGTTCGTGTCCCGGACAGAGCCGGCAGCCAGCTTCCTCCTCCCGCCCGCCCTTCCCACAGACATGCTTTCCCAGGGAAGCAGGAGCGGGCGGTGAGCTGCCCGTGGTGGGCACGGCTGCGCTGGCAGCACCAGGGCCACGGACGGACGTTGTGCGTGGGGTCACCCATCGCAGCCCTCCCCGCCGCCCCCCCGGGAGCTTCACTGCCAGGGTAAGGCGATGGGCGACCCAAAGTCCGCACCGGAGAGCCGGCAGCGCTAGCGCCTGTCTGCAGCCTCTGCTGGAAATCCAGTCCGAGCCGCCGGGGATGCTGCCTGGAGAGCCAGCGCTGCCTCGAGCCGGGCAGAACAGCCCCGAGCAGCAGCAATGGAGATGGGTTTCCAACAGGGCTGCATCTCCAGACATGCAGATTCTCTGATGTCTAATAAAAGCTCATCGCACACTACACCCACCCCTCACAGCAAGGCGAGGAAGAGGGTCTCGTTGCCTCCTCTGCTCAGCAGATGATTTTCACGAGCTCGTAGCAACTTAATATCTTTGCAATCTGTAGTTTAAATGTGGCAGAAATGATCCCGTTCGAATCGTACTGTGGGAGGGGCAGGTACGCAGACACTGGCAGACAGGCACATAAACACGGACAGACAGGCACATAAACACGCACAGCGCCCACGCTTCCCTAAGAAACAAGAGGATAAATCTCACAAAGCTGTCTTCCCACCACACGCCGAACCCAACCTCAGAGGAGCCCAAACACACCCCGCACACGGGCACCCGCTGCCGCAGAGCCGGAGTCGCACGGGCCAGCCACACGCCGGGATGCTCGGCTCAACCCCGCTCCGGCACCACACGGCTCCTCACCGAGGAACGAGCAGCAGACGAAGATGAGACACAAAAAGACGGCAGCGCTTCCACCTGGGCTTTCACAGAGGTCTGCGGCAGGGAAAGAGGGGCTGGCGGGTTCCTGGAATTTTCAGCTTGCGCAGCCTTCTCCGTCTGCGCCTCTGCATCACCCCAGCCGTCAGTACCGGCCAACCTGCCGGCCACCTTCACCCCCATCTGACAGAGGAGCGAAGAGACGGGCACACACACGAAGCTGCTAACTAGTTTCATGAATGCAGACGGGGAAAGGAGATGAGCGGCCCCATCGTGTCTCCTGCTTCCGAGGAAGGTCTCCGCGTGAGATGAGCCCTCGGTTAGCACGTGGACAGCCCCACGCAGGGAAACCAGCACCAACACACTCGCTGGAAAACGCTCCCAGTGGGGCACAGCCCTTACGAGCCACCAGAGAATCCCGTCCAGGCGAAGCCTCTGCCCTTTCTCCAGCAGCTGGATGGGGCTTCCCAAGGAAAAGGCATCCACAGCCACTCTCCCCATCCCTTGTACCCAACAAGGGGCACACGCTGTGGCCCAGGTGCCGCCGTGGTCCATCAGAAACACCCCGAGTGGGTCCGGCGGGGGCAGCTCCACCAGCTCGGCTGCTGCAGAGCGACGTGGGGATGGAGGGCTCTGCGGGTGGGTGTCGTGTGTGTCCCCCCCCAGACTGGGAACCTGGACCCCCCAGCACCTCCCAGCACACCAGGGCAAGGGGTAGAAAGCAAAAATGAAGAGAAGCGGCTCTCATTTTGCTAGTGAAAGTGGAAGAAAAGGATGAAAACCAACATGAAAGTGGAAAAAAAGCAACAAAATTCCCCCAGTCCTCTTCCTGAACAGTCCCGGCACCGTGGCACTTCCCTGGATATAACCCCCCAGCAAGCGAGCACCAAGATCCGCGCCAGGTCCGCGGCGGCTCCGACAGGAACGGCTCCTGGCCGTGGGATATTTAGAGCCTGACATCTCTCCCTCGAGTGCTTTTGGGGCTACAGCTACCCCACCCCTGACCTGGAAGAGGCACGGATGGGGAAAAGCCCGGGAGATGCAATAAAGGCTCTAAAACAAGCAAGCTGGAACACCGGAGGCAAACGTAATTACAGGCAGGAAAGCCACTTCCCAGAACCCCAGCTCTGCACTTTCGCTTTAAAAATCAAAAAGAAAAACCGAGAAGTCATACCCCAGTATCCCAGCTTCTCACGGTGAGTTTCCAAATTCCCCATAAAAAGTCCCACACAGCCAATTAGTGTGTGAAGAGAAAACCACATCATAAAATTGCCCATACGTTACCTAATGGAAAGCTGTGAAACCAGCTGCCCGGCAGATGCGGGTGGGAGCCCTGAGCCTCCGGCTGTCACACTCCAGTGCTAGCAGGGGGAACACTCCTTTTTCTTTCCATCCTGCCTTAAAATAAACTGTTGCCTACAACAGTGACTATGCAGAAGTGGAACCCAGCTTCCCTTTCCAATCTGTGAACAGAAGCACTTGCCTACTTTTTACAGAAACGACAGAAAATCCTGACACATCGCCCAAAACCAGCGGCGTGGGCCTTCGCCGCTTGAAAAAGCGAGGAGCTGAAACAACAGTTTCCCATGGGAAATACACATCCTACTGCTGCTGAAGGCGCTGGGGCCGGGGCATTGCCAGTGAAAGAAGAATTATCTCTGCCTGCAACGCCCAGCGCTGTGCTCGCAGAAATCAGCGTCACCTCTCTGAACGGGGCATCACTCAAACACATCCGAGGGCCAAATCCAGACCCCTCCGTGCTGACTGAAGGCACTCCTCCCCTTTTTTCAGCGGGCTTAGGCGAGGTGCCCGGAGTAATTCCCCGCGCTGCCTCCCACGCTCTGCCGGGGCTGCACTCACGGCCCACGCCGACCCGGGCTCTCGGAGCAGGAGAGGCACGCCGAGTTTTACGCAGCCACGGGCATCCCCCGTCCATGCGCGGTTTGGCACTCAGCACCGATAAATACCGGTTATCTGCTTCCAGCCCGGCCAGTTCCCAGCACCATCCAGCAAACCGCAGAGATTTCAAAGCCGCCAGCACGGACAGGGCACACAGATAGGAACGAGACACGCGGCTGGATGCTCTCCCAGATGCGGCGGGTTTCCATAATTAACCTTCATGCAGTAAATAGGTCTCAAGTTTTGGGAACTGCTCCTTGCTACGTCGCCAACGAGGAATTGTTCAAATGCCTTCGCCACCTCCAGCCCCGAAATGCCCTGCCTGCTCCCAAGGGCATCGCTCCCCCGGGGATGGCACTGCACAGGGGGTGGGTTATGGCACGGCAGGGGCACCGCCAGCCCCGGCAGCTACCAGAGCCCACGGCCACCCTGTTCATATCCCGGAGAGCCGCTGCCCGGTCCAAGATGAACATGGGAAAAATCCGAGGGTAAAAATAATCTGGAGGTAGCACGGAAGTTGCTGCCCGGTGTCCGCGTGGTTGTGGGTACCCGAGCACCAGCTGGCACAACCCGGGCGAGAAGCCCTTTGGCCACCATCCTGCCCCGTGGCGAGGAAATGGAAGCCGCTGGGTTTCTGGATCACCTCGTGCACCACGTTCCAACGGCACCCCGAGCTCCTCTGCTCCCAGCTGTCCTCCCGCTGCCGGCCGGGTGCCCTCCTCCCTTTCCCTCCCCATGGCCCCTGGGCAGCGCCCGGCTGCGGGAGATGCTCACAGCCATCCTGCCCAGCGCCCCGTGCCCGAAAGCTGGGCAGCAGCTCCCCAGTTAGGACAGCGGAGAGGAAGGAAGGGCCTTGGGAGACCGGACAAACCACTGCTCTATTGTCAAAGCAAAGTTTCCAGGTAACAAAACGGGCTCCGCTCCGCTCGTGCCCCCCAGCCCAGGGCAGAGGCGGCTCCACGCAGGGTTTTCCTGGAGCACCCCGGGAGCGCTCCCCCCACCTTATCTCTGCCCCGCTCACATCTCGGCTCAGCTCCAGAGCTGCATGTAACTACGGTTATCAACTGGATGTGACAGCTTTGGTTTCCTCTCCTGCAAACGAGCCTAACCGTAGTCTCATGTCTGCTTTTTTTTTCTGTTCTAAAAAAAGTTAAAACATAGGCCTTTGCACCCAGTGCAAGTATAACTTTGTGCTCTGCAGTGCAGAAATGTGACTGTAAGACCACAGCCATGAGGAAGTCCAGGGCAATGCTAGAGCTTGGCTCTGCACCATGCCCGGCCAAAAAGCAACTTCTCCCCTTGCAGGCTGGCACCTGAGACAAGAGCTGCATCCAGCCTGCAGGGAGAACACCACCACTTCCACAAACATCACTTTGAGCAATTTAAATTCACGTTTGCAGCCTTTGCTGTCTTTAATAAAGATTGCAAGATAGCCCTGACGTAGCCACATCAGCCCCAAACGAATGAGGCTTCATCATACCTTTGCAAAGATGTTCGTTACCTTTTTACTTCAGAACGGGGAGAAAACCTCTCCTCTCCTTCCAGTTTTCACTCCTCTGGGACAACAAAGCCTAACAGCCACCTCCAGAGAAGCCAACGTTCATCTTGCGCAGCAGCCAAGGGTCTCTTCCTCTCTTGGGGTGTTATTTTAGACCCAACAAGGCAGGGATGAGCAACCAACATCCATGCTCAAGGGGCACGGGATGCACCAGCTGCTGGAGGGAAGAAACCCGCTGGGCTGGACACGGCATCCGCGGGACGTGGCGGCAGGACGCGGTGGGGTGGCGGAGACGGACCGAGCCAGGGTTCCCTCGGCACCGCCACGACAGCTTTCCTTTGCGAAGCAGTGCTGCTCCCTGCCCCTGGCCCGCCGGCGGGATGAAGGAGGACACAGCCAGTCCCCTTGGAGCTGGTGGCTGTTCCTCTCCGTGGTTTTGGGTCACACGTAGCACGGCAGACTGGATAAAGACAGATCCGTGTGCAAGCCGGGCGAGGCATTCACCGCAGGGGTGGCCCACAGGACGTTCTAGATGCCTGCTGCCCATGAGTGTTTCTGCTCCTCAGAGCCTTGCAGCACCTTTGGCCACCTCAGGGCATCTCCTCCTGGCCCTCGGCTTCAGACCGTCCCTGGGAGCACGAGCGCTGCAGCAGCTCGGGGGTTAAACGTCCTGCGTCGGAGTGCTGCAGCTGCAGAGCAGATGTCTGGTGGGAATAAGGGGATGGAAAGGGCACCAATAGGAACAGAAACAAAGGGCCAGGAAGGTGAAGACCCTGGGCCGTCCTCCTTGCCTCCTCCACCTGCATTTTTGCAGCTGCTCTGACCCCACAGGAACAACCCACAGGGCAGGAATCCGTCTCCCCTCCTGGAGCCCAGCAGCACGTCCCCCCTTCTGCGGGAGGAGGGAGCCCAGCCCGAACCTCGGTTTCCATGTCTGAGGAAGGCAATGGCAAAGCAAGCTCAGGGGAAAGACAGCCTCCGGCTCCAGCCCACCCCGAGAAGGTCCGTCAGTGCCAGCACGGCCCACGGCTCCCCTCCGCCCGCATCTAGACTTGGCTTGAAAGCTTTACCGTCTTCTCTTGGGCACCCGCGACATTATTCCCTTCCTGGGTTTCAGGCTGTTGTTCGCTCTGCTGAGCTGCCGGCATCTCTACGAGCGCACGTCCGTGTGCAGGGAACAGGGAGCAGCTTCCCAGTGAAAAGAAGAGTTAGAAAGGCGCTTGCGTGGAGCGACCGCACTGCAGCAGCGGGTCTGTCTGCAGGTCACTACCCTTTCCCGAGCAAAGAGCACCAAGACGCCCCAGTACAACCCCACGTAGCTGAAAGGAAAAGACGGCACCCAACTGCGGAATGACAAGGTAGAGCGTTGCGGGTCCACCTGCGTTCCCGCTTCCGCACATTCATGCTCCGACAGCCCCGTGCCTGCAGCCAGCAAGCAACCGCTCACAGGGGAAAGGGCAGCCTGCCCCATCCAAACGCAATTACTGTGAACACAAAGAGCGTTAGATATATGTTGGCATGCGCATATGCGTTTCTGCTGTTCAGGTGGCTGCGGTGGCTGAGTGCTCTCATTTCTCCTATTGGAAACCCAGAAGAGAAGCAAGATGAAAACGGCTACTCAGATGCTGAAGAAAATGAATACGTCTTCCCATCCTGTATCCCACCCTTTCTAAAACTGCACTGTTGTTTCCCTGTTGATCATCCCATCGTGCGTTTCTTTAGGTGGAGAACAGCAAGAGTCCATTTTTCTGCTGCTTTGAAGAGCGTTAGACCCGGCACCGACAAAACGATGCGCCCACAGCCTACCCTCGCCTCCGGCACGCTCTGAGGTCGGAGTCCAGAGAGCTGCACCCCGCTGCTGCTTTCGCCGCAGCCCTTGTACCGCAGACCCAAGACGAGCCACCACCAAAGGCCAAGGAAGGCCAAGGCAAAGGAAAACGACAGTAGTTTTGCTAAAAAAGCCAGAATCACCAGCAGCTCTCGCCTTTGCAGAGCGCTCTCGACTCCCTAACGCAGCACCTGCAGCTGATGCACATTCCCATCTCCCGTCAGTGCAACCCGCTGCAGTTTCTCTCCTGCACGACTTGCTCAGGAGCGATCCTCGGCGCCTACTTTTAAATCCAGGCGTTAAAAAATAATGACTTGCTTAATACATGAGGGAACTTCCTCCTACTTTTATGCATTTATTTAGAACAAACACTAGTGCGTGTTACCAGAGGAACCCCACGGAGCAGCATTCCCTCGTGGTAATTCTGCAGCTTTGTCGTACAGAATTACAAACCCATCCAGTTCCCAGCTGAGGAACGCACAGGCTCCTACGGCCTTCGGTGCGAATTCTGCCAGCCCCCGGGGACGGTGAGGCCAGAGCCAGAGCTGTCGCACCCGCTCCGGTGGCTGCCCGAGCCGATGGCCAGGCACGGCCACAGCCCCAGGACAGAAACGCATCCTCGCAGGAAGAAATGGGCACTGATTTCTCAGCAGAGGCACAAAGGGTTGCTTCAGGGCTCTTTTCTTCCCTTTTTAAAGGCCGCAATACAAAAATTAGCCAGAATCGAGTATTTCTCCAGCTCTGCGCAATAATCTGCCTCCTTTTTCCGCCTCACCAATCCCCCACTGCGGACTCCGAAGCCTGAATCCGAAGCCATCCCCGCTCCTGCCGCAGCGTGCCCTCGACCAACACCCCACATTTTGCTGTGGCCAGACTCCGACTATCAAGCGGTCCCCACATCTGCTGCAGCCGGGCGAGCAAAGGTGCTCGGCGCTTCTGCACAGAGACCCGCACACGCTAAACTGCTGAAAATCCCGTCCCACGTCAGAAAGATCTCTGCAAAATTCAGGTTTTTGACACCACGAACTCCTGCACGTGCAAATGACCACAATACCAGCCCTCAGCCTGCAAACGGAACGCGTGAGGTTCACTTACGGAACGGCCCTGCCGGTCCGCACGGCAGCGTCCTCCGCAGCAGGGACATCTCCCTGCAGCCCCTCTGGAGAAAACCACACATTAAAGTGTAAAATCAAAAAAAAAAAAAGAAACAAACCCAAAACTTAAGTTTCGAAAAGCAGCCAAGTAACATTTCTCGTGTGAACGCAGGTCCGCATGCGCTGGGGCAGGACTTCCACCCTGCCGGAGGGATCTCTCCCATCCGGAGCGTTAAGGGCTCGGCAAGAACCCACGGCCCTTTTGCGGCTCCTGGGGGGGCACTTCCCACCCCGCAGCTCGCCCTTCCCAGCCCTGAAGCCCTCTCCCCCCAATCCCTGTGCCCTCCTTTCCTCTCACTTAAAACCGCTATTTTTAGTAAAGCGGCGTCAGCCGGCAACGATGCCACATCCCCGGCACCATCCGTGCTCCCGGCCAACGCCGGCTGCCGCCCCGGCCGCCCCCGCTGCCAGGCTGGAGGGGGGGTCAGGATCACCGAAAGGCATTTTGGCTTGGGCTCAGGAAACAACCGAAGGTTGGGAGGAGCCGGCGTGCCGCGTGGCCACCGCGCTTCCACCACTTTGGTTGACTCGGAGAGAACTAAGCAATATTAAAAAGGCTGCGGAGCTATTATACCTACTGCATCTTAAGCGGGGAGCAGAGGGGTTGAAAGAAAAGGCACACACAGTGCGGCTGAATCCAGCCTGGACTTTGTCGCATCCATTTCCCCTCTCCTTCCTATCACGCACAGCCGCACCCTCAATACCGGCGCCTTATTTCATCAGGGGTCCAGGGCTCACAACGCACCTAACGGCAGCCCCTCTCCAGGCACGCACGCTCCCGTCAGGGCAGAAGGTACAGATCATTTCAAGGAAAAAAAAAAAAAAGAACAAAAAAAAAAAAAAGGAAAGGAAAATCTGGTCTGTTTTTCAAGCAAAGAAAGAAAAAAAAAAAAAAAAGCTTAACAATAAAACAAACTACACCTCCTAACCCTGCCCTCACCCTGCTGCATAAAAGCCAAAGCAAACTGACTTGCTGCAAAGGACACGCTGTTTTCGAGAAATCTCTCAGAAGAAAAAAGGTCATTTTACAGACTTTCCCGTCTCCCCCCAAAACCGTGTTTGCTGGCTGAAACCTCCTAATACAAATACAAAGCTGGGACACGAGCAGACTCACCATGGCAGAAGCTGTTAATCCTGGCTTTGTTCATTGGAAACCGTGGATTAAATACAGAAAAAAGTATTAGCATGACCTCCAGCCTCCTCGAGCCCCCACCTCAGCCACCCCAGGACCGTCCACTGGAGGCGAGACCACTCCCGGCCGAAGACCTTCCCGCAGGCAGTCAACTGGAGATCTCCGATTTTTCCATGCAGGCCGACTGTACCGAGCTAATAAAATCTGCCCTCGTTGACCCTGCCTGCCCGAGCAGCCGTCTAATTTCTCGTTAGAAGCGAACAGGACATCCCAGCCGTGCAAAGGGCTGAACTGTTGAAGCGGCGGGGGTGGGAGCAGGCGGGAGCGCGCGAGAAAGCCGGAGCGAGAGCGCACATGCACGCAGCCACGCTGCTTAACCACTTCCAGCTCTCCGTAAGCCCGGCCCGAGCGGCGGGACGGGCTCGCTGCCCCCAGAGCAGCCGCTCCTGGGGCATTCCATGAGATGCCCTGGAGCAGGGATACCGAGGTGGCCTGGCCTGGCCACGGCCGGCAGGGCACGGGATGCCCGTTCCAGCCAGGTGGGTTGCAGCTTTCCATCGCAACCGGAAAAATTAGGTACCGAGATAACGCTCAAGCGCGACGCTTCCCGCAGGGCTGCGTTTTGCTGGCAACGGGCTCTGGAAGCGGGAGCGACCCGGCACTGCGCTGCCGTAAGCTGGGAGGGAGGAGGGCGATGGACACCACCAAAACCCCTTTTCCCACCCCATCAGAGATGGACTAGTCAAACCACTGACCGTAAAGCTCTGCCGAGGACTTCTCTTGGTCGGCCCTTTGCCAAGCGCGGGAGCTGCCGTCCGCTGGCAGCCAGGCAGGGCAGCGCGTGCGAACGCAGCCTTTCCCGTCTGCAGGAGACGGGAGGGCTGGGAAAGCTGAAAGCAAAGGCTGATCCATCAGAAATTTCCCAGTCTCTCAAGATAGCGAAGAGGACTAAAAGCTTTGGAAGAAGATGGTTCAGGGACAAGAACGGGAGCACCCGCTATCCAAGGTATCTAGACCTAATTGCCTAATTTTCTACAGATTCACGGTCCGTGCTCAAGCCATCGGTGCTTCGCCTTGCCCTGGGAGCGCTCCTTCCCTCCGTGCAGGCAGGAAGGACTCGCCTAATTTTTTTCAGGCAGACCAAAGCCGAGGGAAACAGCACGGTCCAAGTGAGAAGCTCTGGTTGACATGGGATTAGTCTCTGTAATGAAAAGCACATTCTCTGCAACTACACTTCCCTAAGTCGGTGCTTTTGGCGTAAATAGTTTACGGAATGAGCTGTGAGATCCCCTCGGTGGAGCGGGACCTGGCGGGGGAGATCCTAGGACCAAAGCGCAGAAGGGGACAGTGGAGAGGAGCAGGCTGGTAAACACATCTGCGAGCAAACCTTGGAAAGGAGCGGGATGAAAACACCCGCACACGTGACAGCAAGGGCGTCCAGCTGACAACAGCGATCGCCTTGCAGATGGGGAGGCGTCTCAGTGGCCATCCAAGTTACCAGCGACCATGTGTAAAATTTCCACCAACACGGGAGGAGTCAAAAGCCGCTTCCAAATGTGATCTCACAGCCCAGCGATGCAGGGAAGTACCGGGCCTCAGAGACGGCAGGGCTGCTGTCCTTCAGCTGCTTTAACGGAGGGTGCCTCGGCTGCTGCCCGGTCCAGCTCACGCCACGCACTCCACTAAAGCTGCTCAGGGATCCCACAAAGCTGTTTTGACAGAGCAGGTTAATGAAATCCCTGAACCGAGAGGTTTTGATCCTCTTGGGACTGAAAGCAAGCACTCCCCTTGCCAAGAGACTATTGCTAATAGCCAGCAGCGGACTTAGCCAACCGATAACCAGTCATAACCGTATGTGACGGTGAAAAAGAGCTCTCTGTGCACACAGGACAGCAGACGCCAAGCCCAGCTGATGCCGCAGGTGCACGCTGGAGATGCTGGATGGTGGTGGCCGAGGTTGGCTCTCCGTGGGGGACACATGCCACCCACACTCACGCCAGCACTGGGACCGTGTCCCAGCCGGGGCGAGTAAAAGCTTCTTCCACCGCTATCCCTGGCCGGTCCTTCCCATCCTTAATGCTACCGTGGCGCCACAGAAGGAAACCAGACCGTAATTTCCAGCTGCAGCAAAAGAGCAGCAGCTGCCTCCTGGGTCTCCAGTCAGCCAACATCTGTAGGTGGGAGAGAAGGGAGGAGGGAGCCTTTGCTGGCTCCAGAGCGATGGGAGAGGCAGCCAGGCATCCCCTTGGCCGGAGCAGACTGGAACGCAGCCCAGGAGAGGAGGCTGAGAGGGTCCCTGCACCTACAGCTCCTTCTGGAGCACGGAGAAGGTCCCACTGCCACCGTCCCCTCCGCCCACGGGAGACAGGGGAGCTGGCACAGGCTATCCAAGGGGCTCCCTGCGTGTCCTGGGGAGCTGCTGCCCGGAGAAGCGAGGGAAGGGGCCCCAGCGCCAGGAGAGAGAATACCTGGCATGGGGACCTGCGGGTTGGCTTGTTAGCTCATGCTTCTCCTTCTCCAGTTGGTCTTCTCCTGAAGTCTGGCTGTAGGGTGACCGAAGGAGGGCTGACACGGTTACCGGGCACATCCTGATGCAGCTGGTAACAAGCTGGATTAATTCAAGTCAAACTCCACTAGGTCACACGGCGGGCTTCAACGCCAGGTTATTTCTTTCTCGCCTTGTTTCCGACTCCCAGTGGGAAACACAATAGGTCTTTCATCCCCCATCAAGGGCTACAGCATTGCAAAACATCCCACTCCCCAGTGGGCGAGACAGAAGAGGCCAGCGCTACAGGCAGGACACCAACCCAAGGACCACTGCGGTGGCTTCTGCCTTCTCCAAAGTTCTCCTCCAGACCGCGCTGTCCAGGTGGGCTTCAGCGCGATGGAAGCACAGCTAACGAGCCCATCGTCATCACAAAAACCCGGAGGTCAGAGTAAAACCTCAGGACAAGGGTGGAACCAGATGGCATGGACCTGATGTTTATGGAGGTCACCTGAGTCAAACAGGAGTCCACGGCCTTTCCTCTCTCTTTTTTTTTTTCCCCCCTTTCTCCCCACTGGAAGGAGACGGCGTTGGGGCTGGAGTCGAAGCTGAAGGCTTCCTTTTCTTTATGAAGCGAACAGGAGCTGCTGGAGAGAGCAGGCCAACGGACTTTTGGAGAAGTAGCTTTAAAGGATGTCACAGTTTTGCAAAGAGACAAAGGAACATTTCAAAAAAAATACAGAAGTCTCCTTGCCAGGAATGTGGGGAATGTCAGGGAATATTACAAAACAGGATGCAAAAGCTGGCCTCAAGCAATGTTGCAGACTCATATGCTGGCCTGACAGTCCAGATGCTGAATCCCAATGGAAGACGAGCCACGGGAATGGCAGACTGCTTACCTGGCTCGGTCTGTCACCCACCAGAGAAGCCAGCCCTGCGCCCCTTTCCACGGACGTGCCGACCCACAACCCACGCACAGTCTAAAACGTGGTCCTTTAAGTATAACATGGCATTTTGTGAGGAGCTGAAGCAAGCAAAGCCTCGAGGGACACAGCCAAAGAGCCTGCTCACATCACGGCAGAGGGATGAGGATGCATGGAGGGAACGGGACTGGTCCATAGCCGAAGGATAGTCCTGACTCCCAGACCTTTGCTGTAAGCAGTAGGAAATGCTTCTTGGAGATGGTTAAAATGACTCTCTTCTTCAGTTTTGTTATTTAACAAAGTACTTCCCAGCCTTCCAAGGGATTTACAGGCATATAAGCTCACACACCCTTGCACAGCTATTCCGGCTCAAGGGAAGTGATGACGCTGAAGGCATCAGAGCCGGTGCTGTGGCTGCCGACAGCAAGGTCAGAAGCAGAGGAAGACCTCCCCAGGGCCAGGCCGAGGAGAAGCCCGTGGGTTAGAAGGCAGCAGAAGCCCTAATTCAAGACACCAACCATTTGCAGTAGCACCATTAGAAAACAGAGGCCAGTTACTGGCAAAGCAGCGACTTTTGGCAGGAATGGGCATGTTTTTTCCAGCTTCCCTTCCATGTGAAAGCCCCTGCAGAAGTGAAAGAAGATTTGTCACAGCAAGACCTACTCGGGGTTTTCTCGCCCGGCTAAGCGTTGCCCCAAGAGCACAATGATCTCGCTGGTGCTCGCAGCCGGACACCGTGAGGAGTCGTCTGCTGCTGACGGGAGACAAATTCCCCTCCTGATGATGGGCTTATGCACGGGGCTGAAGGCTCCAGGTGAAGGCTCCAGCCCGTGTCCGATGCTTTTTAGGGCTTATACTAGGAAAACTTTGCCCTGGAGACAGCCATACTGGAATATCCGCCTGTGATCCCCCACGGAGGAAACTCTGCAACAAAACCTCTGCTGCAGCAGCCACGCAGGGAGGGGAATTCCCGTTCTCCCCATCATTTTGGGGCAGGAGGACCAAAGCAAAGGCTGTCCGCCTCAGTCCCGTGCTTAGGTGCTTTGCGCGGCAGCGTTTTACATGTGCAAACCTCCCCAGCAGTCATCTCTGCATCCTTCAGAACAACGCTTTAAAATGTTTCTATCTTCTCAAGCAAGCGTTGCTTTCCAGTCTCACCAGCGTGCGGCAATTCTGTTGATGTTTTTGAGGAAACCTTTGCCACGGAAACTTCTGCCTTAGAGCTGCAGGCTAACATCATTTGTGGTAAATCAATCAGCTCACATCCTTGTCTATTTTTGTGAGTCACTGATTTTTGACTCACACATGCATGTTTTCTGAAGGGACTCAAAGCCCTTCATTAACACTCGGCTTTCACAAGTGGTCAGGAAAATTGAGTGCTGAGATGCTTTGAAATACCAGGCTGTGAAAGTCTCTATTCCTGTCCCCTTGCGAAGGGCTGGCCCAGCGTGCCAGCAGTCCTGCTCAATCTCAGCACCTTCAGGGGCGAGCAGCACCAGCCCACCAGCCGCTCGCTACCTGGCCCCATCCGAGACCGCTTTTTTTTTTTTTTTTTCCCCAAAAAAACTGCAAGTCCCAGTGCCTGGATGCATGGATGCAGAGCTGCTTGCCTGACACTCGGCTGAGCGAGCTAGAGCCGCGAAGACGGACGGGCACGCTCCAACGCCGGCCCAGCGCGCCGGCTTGCACGCGCAGCTGATCTTTGCTCTCCCCGGCTTTCCAGAGCGTTCCCGGAGAGAGGCGTGGGATACGGCACTTCATCCCGCTTCCACTGCAACCCCCCCCGTGTCCGTCCCCCCCCGCGGGCTGGCACTGCGGAGGGATGCAGAGGACCACGCGGCATGGGCGGATGGATGGGGCTTTCTCTGCCATCCCTGCCTGCGCTCCTGGGAAGCGGCACGTGCCGTTCCTCGCGCCCACCGAGCTGAGCAGAACCCGCTTCTCTCCTTTCATTTTCCTCCGCACGACGACCTACAGCCTCTCCCCTCACACCCTTCTTGCCCTGAGAACGGTCTGAGGCATACCAAGTACCGGTTCAGGCTATCCATCAGAACAGCCCTGCTGGAGGTGGGGTTGCTCCAGGTTGCTCTCCTCCTTTCCAAGCCCTGCCTGCTGTTACTCTTTTCCCCCCTGGACAAGGAGCCTTTACCGGATAAATTACACGTGCCAACCGGCTGGGCCAGGGAGATAACAAGGCAGGAGCTCACTGGCATCCCGTGGTTCCTCCTGCCCACGGCCGGCACAGCCCGGCTCACGGCCGGCCCCAGGCAAAGCCGGGGATGGGGGAAAGGGGAGCAGCGTCAGAAAACAGGGAAAGCACTGTCAAAGCCACTAGTGCACCATTCAAAAGCCCGATGGGCTTCAGAGCCCGGCCGAGAAGCAAGAGTGCCTCAATAATCTGCAACACACAGGCTTACGCCATGCAGAGTTATATTTACCCGTGCTGTCTCCACGCTGCCAGGAGCCCTTTACGAGCACGGCTCCTGGTCCCGGAGTGGCACGTACCACCAAAGAACAGGTAAATCCCCCACGTCAAGCAGCTGGGCAGGCGAGCGGCTCTGCCAGCGGAGCCAGAGAGAAGCCCAGGGACACCCCGGGATCCCCGTGTTGATTTGCACAGAGCAGATTGGGATCTCGGAGGCTTCGGGTGCCAGGAGGCAGGACCCCATCCCGACCCAGCACTGGGCACTCAGGGAAGGCTGACCCTGCCAAGACAGATACTCTTAATTCACCCTGTTTTCCTCCTCTCTATGGAGACAAAAGAGAAAAGGTCAGTGAACCTTACCAAATACTAATCATGGAGACTTCTGACCTTCATTACCCTCTGCCTTCTCTGACAGCCGTGGCCAAAGAAATAGAGATGTGATTACTCTGTGCACCATTTGTACAGTCCAAATTTTGCAGGACCCTGCCTGGGGGACCTCAGGCCACCACCCCAAAACGAGAGGTGCCACCCTGAAGCACAGCTCTGATGGAGGAGATAAGGAAGGGCAGAGGCAGGGGCTGCCGTCGCCGAGTGAAGGGCTAGCTGTGGGCTTGCAGAGCCGAGAAGGGGCAGGAAGGAAAAACGTCAAACCACAGAGCTCTGCCAAGTGCCTGGCGCTGCTTCCGGCGGCAGTTTTGCAGAACTTAATTAATGAGCAAACATCTGCGGCTTCACATCCCGTAAAGCGCATTCACAAAAAACATGCTCCATTCATGCAAAAAAAAAAAAAAAAAAAAATTAATTACCAAAAAAAATTAAAAAAAAAAAATCACGGCTTCTCAAGCAGGTGGGAAAGCTGTGGGGAACAAGAGCAGGAGAGGCAGGCATCGCCGGCGCGGGCTGCCGCGGCAGCAGGACGGCCGTGCCCGAGCTCCAGGGACAGCGTGACCCTCGCCACGGCTTCCTGCGCTGGAGGAAGAGGTCTGGGCACACCCAGCTCCTCCCAAAGCAGGCTCTGCTGACAGAGAAAGGCAATCCACCGAAAATTCGCCTTCAGCCAAGTCCCAGCCTGTCTCCACCTCCCCGCTGCCCAGAATCCTTCGGCCACTCGCAGCCCGCTCGAGTTGCGGGCTACGTACCGCTTTCCTGCAAGTCCACGGTCGTGGAGAACGGCATCCGTGTGCCCAGGGAAGGGAGCACGAGGCACCACAGCTTCGGCTCACCAGCAAGCTCTGACTTTCCTCTTTCTTGCCCGCTTCTTCACTCCCACGCTACATGTCCTGCCCCCACCGCAGGGATCTCTCCCGGTGTCCGGAGACGGATCAGGGAGGGCAGGATGGGGATTGACGTGGGCACCTCACCCATCTCTTTGAACCCGCGTGCCAGAGCAGGAGCGTGCTTTGCCCCAGACACAAACACATCATCCTTCACCCAAGCCCTTCGGCTGCAAGAGGACCCCCCCCCGTAACCTCCCGGCTTCATCTCCGTCTCACTCCTGGTTGTGAGGCACGCAGGGGAGAGCAGCAGAAGAGCGGAGGACCACGCAGAGCAGGATTCACTCCCGCCCGTGGCCAAAAGCAGACGGCCAGGGAGGAGCACCAGACCAGGATCTGCAGCTCTTCTTCCCCAAAAGCTCCGCTGGGGCTCTGCTCGGAGGACAGCGAGCATCGCAGCCGTCCCAGCCGGGATGGGGGGGGGGGGGGAAGGCTGCCCTCCCACCCAGCACCCACATCTGTGCTTGCAAAGTGGAATTTCCAGCTTTTCACCACCACAACACAGATTCCACCCACCACTCGCCTTACCAGGCAGCAAGGAGGAGGAAGACCAGCCTCCTGTTTCACCAATAAACACTTCTGTCGTGTTTGTAGCAGCTATTCAAGAAGCAGATCACTGTTTTCTTCAGTCACGTTTCCTATTTAACCCCCCCCCAATGAGAAAATTAATTCACACCTTTTTGCTTTCTGGATCAAACGTTTAAAATCAGAGCTAACGGTCAGCTGGCATTCTTCCAGTTCCCAAAGAGAGGGGTTTGGTGTGAGCGCTGGCACAGCTACAACTCTGACTGAGAGCAGTCTGCAGGGGTTTTAGCCAGAGAAACTTCACAGATGCAAAACCCAAGGGGAAAAGAGACCAGGGCACAAACACAGCCAAAGCCGAAACCTTTTGACTCTCACACAGGGACGGTTTTGGCATTACTCATGCTGCCCCAGACGAAGCTGGATGACCGGGACACACTGAGCAAACACGGTGCGGCACGCGCTTCCGAAGGCTCCTCTTCCCCCCGCTCCTTTACAGCGGGTAACGCCGACTGCGGGCTCGATGGCTTTCCAGCAAACACAGCCTTAGGTCTCCGATTCCCAGTGATAACAAAACACCTTTAAACAAAATCGATTCCCTTCCTTCCAATGCTTTCTATGTCACGATTGGCAGAAATATCCCGCGCCAGTGCCAGGATGCCCACCCAACACCGCAGCCCCAGCTGAGCACTGCCCCTCGCAGCACCCGCCGGCAGCACCCCAGGGTGGTCTCCAAACTCTCCCTCTCTCCAGTGCCTACAAAAGATTTAAAAATTAAGCAGCTTCTTTTGTGCTGGGAATAATCCTCATCACACCAACCAGCACCACCTTATTTTATCTACCCGCTCTTCCCTGGTTCCCTCCTCTTTTGCAGTCTGGATCCATCAGACCAGCGGCTACCTCCGTACCCAGCCCAGCACAAGAGAATCCCAGGCTGCAACCAAAATTCGGAGGAGCTGTGCCGATACCAGTACCATTTTTTTTTCACTGCTCTCTGGGCGGTGTCTCGTCTCCATTTCAACAGCGGGCATCTGGTCACGGGCCCCACGGTCCGAATCCCATTCAAACATATGGGATCCCAGGAGCAAGGTGGCCATTTGGAGCACACGCTTGGGGTGTGTTCAAGCAGAAACGGCAGCAACTGGCCCCTCCGGACCGAGTCTTGTTGGAAGAGTGGACACGTACTGGGAAACCTGAGCATCCCTTGCTGGAGCAGCGGCCAACCAAGGCAGCAGCCGCGCAGCAGGCACGCTGCCTTCTTCACCTCTGCAAAGAGGCAGCCTCCAGGGAGCCTCCCAAACTTTCCTGGAGGCTATCTCCAGAATACCAGCGTTCCCAGTTCAGCCTTTTCACACCCCCACATGGCCAGCAGCATTTCGTGGCTGGGACGGCTGCTCCCCGGGTTGCCAGAGCCAAGCGGCACTACCAGTGGCCCCGGCAGAGCCGCGGCCAGGAGCCAACACGAAAACAATGGAAACCATTTACAGAGCAGGAAGCTGCATCTGCTGGATGAAACGCTATCTTCAAACAAGACGTGTTTGGATAACTCCAGTTTCATAACTCGCCTCTTCCGATGTTAGGAAATCACAGTAATAAAAAGAAAACAAAATGGGGGAGAAGGAACTTGGCATGGGGAACAATGGGAGAATTGCTTGAGCCACGGAGAACTCCCCTCGGAGGTGAGCCCAGCCTGCTGCGTCGCACCCCGGGGCAGCGCGGCTCCGGCTGCAGGCTCCAAGGACCTTGCACAGGAGTTAAGGTCTAATCAAGTACCCATGGAAAAAGAGTGAAATCTGCACTACAGACATCAAGAGCACAGTCAATTTTGATGATCTTATCTATTACCGCGTTTGCTTGATTGGTTTTGTTTTCAATGGAAATCAAAGCCGCCTTGGGGGAGGGAATTAGGCAGAGATCAGAATTTGGGGTCCAGCAGCACTTATCTTCTTCATCTTAAAGGTAATGGAAGGGATGGTCTTAAAGGGCGGAAGAGGATGACAAGTCACCTTTTCTTGGCACTGACCACTTCTTGGGCAAGGACAGACACCTATTTTCTGCTGTTAGCAGTGCTGAATTATGGTGTGGACCAACCTGCCTGCTCCACAAATTCCTGCTAATTCCATGCTAACCTGAAAACCCTACAGACATTACAGAAGGACTTAACGGGAAGACAAACACAACAGCTCCTCAGCTCCAAGCCCAAGGCAGCTGCTCTCCGACCCAGCACAAGGTGAATTCCCATCAGAGCTCCTGCCTGAGCAGCCAGGTCAGCTCAAATCCTTACTCCGAATCACACTCCCCAGCCAGGGGCAGCTTCGTTTTCCAGGGTGCACAGTTCCTCTCCGACAGTTTTCCCAGACGAAGCAATAAACAGCCCTCACCCTCCATCGCCCCGTGAGGCGGAGGGGAGCGGCCAGCCCATGCTGGGTGGATCACCCCACGGCTTGGCCGCACCAGAGTGGCCGGCACGGCACGGCACCCGTGAGCACCCATGAGCACCCATGGCCCCCGGCTCTGAAACGCACCGAGGGGGCAAACCAGCCACAAGAACAACGCAGGGCGCTTGCAAAGGCAGGCCTTGCTTGGTAATGGGATTTTCTTCCTATTTTTAAACTCTGAGGCTTTGATGTACATCAGGGCTGGCTGCTCCACCGGCAGCTTCACGCTGTTTGCTATGACCCGTCCGTGCAAACGGGCGTTTTGGGTGCTGGGGGCCGGGACACGGGGGACCCTGCTCCGACAGCCAGCCGGTCCCACGGCCACTGCTCCCGCGGCTGCCACCTCAAACAATTTAGGACAAGGAGCCAAAAGCTGAGGTCACTCGGCTCGGGCTGCCGGACCCCTCCCCAGCACCCACCTCCGGCCATGTCCAGCTTTTCTGGCCCCTCTGACCCACCAGAGACCCTCTAGGGAAAAGGGGGTGGGGGGTGTCCCCTGGTGGGTGCTGCGGGAGGAGGAGGAGCAGGAAGGCCTGGATGAGGACACGGCATCTGCCGTCGGGGAGCCTGTTCGGAGCTGAGCGTCACCCGCTCTCCCCTCTGGTCTCCTCATCAGTGATGAACACATGCACAAAGGGCCACCGCAATGAAATATATATTTATAACAATCATAATTATTATTCTTTCACCAATTTTCTCTTCCGTGGATGGAGCCTGGCAGAGACTACAGAGCAGGCAAAACTGCTAAAGCAGAAAGTAATGGTGCCCCCAGGACGAATAAAAAGTGTACTTCAAACCAGCAGATGCTGCTGAAAGCCCCAGCGCAGGAAATATCTGCAGAATAAATCGGGATTTTTATGGAGCTTGGTTTGCAGGTTTTATAAGAAAGTTTCACCAGCCCAGGAGGGGAAGGGAAAGGAGGACCAGGGGCTGGCACCTCGGGGCGTGGGCTGGCACCGTGGGGCACGGGTGCCAGTGCGGGACGGCATTCCCGGGTGATTTATGGGTCTGGCATGAGCCCCGAGAAGAAACACAGATGGTTCTCTGCTCACCGGTTCCCCAAAGTGAAACCCGAGGAAGAGCGGAGGGTCGCGTGGCACCGAGGGGCTCCATGCCGCTGGCTCTGGGTGGGCGCAGGGAAGCTCAGCCCCAGGGAAGGAGGAAGAGGGCTCTTACAGGAGGAAGGGACAAGGTCTACGGAGCAATAAATGTGGGCAGCATCCTGGGTGAGAAATGGGAGGTCCCGGCCCCACGGCACTCCTCACACTTCCAGGCTATACCTACACTTCAAGCTCCATGCGTGCGTCTCTGATGTGGGGAGTCCTGGGCCGTGATTCAGGAGATGGGACACAAGCAGGCTGTGTGTAAAGGGCGGATGGTATCACTGACTACGTATAGCCATGACTGCTGCTGCTGCCTGATGCCAGAAAAAAAAAATAAGAAAACAAGGTTCCTGTCCTGAAAAGCCTTCAAACTATGCTGGGAAGAGCTCAGGCAATCCGGCAACAGCTGGAACAAAGGCATTCCTGCATGTGCTGCTGAGGTTTGGCACGTGCCTTGTAGTTCCAGGATTATTTTTTTTTTTTATAGTACGTCATAAAATAATGTTCTATATTCTATATATTTTTATGGCCGGCAGGAGAGCAGTAGAGGGCAGGGAACGGCGGAAGGCTGGCCAGCAGAAGGAAAGCTGTAGGAAAGGAGTCTCCAGAGGAGCAGCCCAAGGCGGGCAGGTACCCCGGGACCGGGGTCTGTCCCAGCAGGGAGCGGGTGAGCGATGGGGTGAAGCGCCCAGACGTCTGCAGGGGGGATGAGTCAGGGTGCAGTACGCCAAAAACAGGCGGATGGGGAAGGAGGGGCGGCTGAAGCGGAGGTACCGCCCCGGTTAAGCTTTGCCCAGGGCGGACACGTGAGGGAAATCCCCACGCTGCGGGTTGGGAAGAGGCCGTCCCCTCCTGTTGGAAGACCAAGTCCATCCAAGGTCTTTTTCATCCGCTTGCTGGATGCTGCATTGTTAATAGCGAGAAAAAGTGGGGAGGTACGGAGCTTTCCGACAAATGGCCTTCAGCCGGGCTGTCGGGTCCCCTCCGAGCTGCCTGCAGGTTTCTCTGCTGCTGCGTTTGTGAAAGGGGCTGGCTGGCCCTGCAGCAGCGAGGAAAGAATCACGAGGAATCGGGATGTGAAGGTGTTTGCAAGGCGGACAAGCCCTTAGCTTTAGCCTGAGGGCACGGGTGAATGCCCTTCCCCAGCGAGCCTCCCCTCCTCGCAAGTGATGGGGTGAGGGAACAGAAGCCAAGGATCGCACAAGGCCTGAAAATGGATATTTAAGGAGCAAAATGGGTTTTGGAGTTGAAGAGCAAGGGGCTCTGCTGAGATAATGCAGAGCCTGAGGACTCAGGTCACGTCTTCCCCACTTCCCCAGTGTCGTCATGCCTTCGTTTGCCATCTAACCGGTAGCAGCGTCCCGGGATGTCCTCTGTATTCCCAGCCCACCTCCCTCAGAGAAGGCACGGAGAGGGCGTTATGGGATTCAGCGGACAAGCCAAGCAGAGCTGTCTGCCGTTATGGGAAGGGCATGGTACAGAGCCAGCGCCAAACTGGAACCCAGCCCTTGGCTTCAGGATGGGGCTTATTAGATGCTTAATTTTTAAGATGTTCGCTAACTTTATGGGTTCTTTTTTGGCCAAGTGGGGAAATTTGCCTGTGGTCTCTGATGGCGTCTGTGGGCTCAGGCTGCCGGGGTGGGAACGGAGCACGGCATGTCAGGACCTGTGCCGCCGTGGGTGGTTGGGTGGGAAGGCGGGCGGGAGCTGCGGGTTGCATGGACCAGAGCCCACCCGCCTGCGCCAGGCGTGTTCCTGCAGCCCTTCCCGGGCGATCCCGGCGGGAGCCCAGGTGATGGTTTCTTTCTGGTCCCTGCCCCTGGAGCAGCTCCAAGCCTTTGATTTCAGAGGCTTGTCAGGACACTTTAGCAGCCTCCAGAAGGTGCATGTAAACACAGCGATTAAAAAAATATGGTTCCAGGGGCTGTGCTGAGGCTGAAAATGGCACGGAGGTAGCCCAGAGAGAGGGAGAGAGGTGCCACATCAGCGATTTCTTTTCTTTTTAATCCCCTCGGAGCTAACAGGAGTGGGGAAGGGGTCACAGCTCAGGAAGTGGGAGGGGGTGAAGGCCGGGGAAGGACCTCACCCCCAGAAGAAGGCAGGAGTGGAGAATGCATTGCTGTAGGCTCGGTGGAAGATGCTTTGACTGCTCAGCAGGGAAGGAAGGAGCAATTTTTAGATAAACCGATAGGACTGCCTAGACAACCACATTGTTTATTAGTGGGAAAGTTGGAGAATTTTAGAGGGAAGGTGTTATGAAGGTCATTTGTTATGGCTAGCTCTGCGGAACAGCACCTACGGGTCTCCACGGCGCACAGCCGCAGCCGGAGCCCTACCAGGGCTCGCTCCCTCCAATTCCTGGCGGGTCGTGTAACGGCTCGTGGATTTTCTCCCAGTAAAATACAGCTGGGCAAGAAAGGTTATTTCTCCTTTCCTCCTTTCTTTCCCATTTCTGACCTTTTTCTCGCCACATCAGACGCGCCTTTTGTTTTGTAACATCTAGACAGGCACTAAAGTTGAGCCACGGCCAGGTGAGATTGGGGGGGGGG
>JANZLQ010000040.1:23886440-23901331 GCA_026212715.1 Elanus axillaris
CCTGCAGCCCCCTAAATCCCGAGTCACCGGGAGGGCAGCAGCGCTGGAACGCTGCCCTGCCTCCGCTCCCCGGGGCGGGTCGGTGTTGGGAGCCGCTGCGGCTGTTTCAGGCAGGATTCAGAGTGTCCTCATTAAGAAAAGAAGGAATTAACGTGATCGGACCGGCCTGCGAACACCTCACACCTTTTGTTGTTGTTTCTTTTCTCCCGTCTGACCTCTCGGGCTCTGAACAGAAAACCACATCGGTATTATTACAAAGCACCCACAAAGGCCGCCTTCGCTTGCGCAGCCCCGTGCCTCCTCCGTTCTCCGCAGAGCTCCCTCCAGAAGTGCAGGCGGGTTATTTCAGACAGGAAACATCACCTTTTCTCCGCATGTTTAACGCGGCTTACATGTCAAAGCTCTTCCCAAAGAAAAAGCATCCCACAGCCAAACCTTCCCGTCGGCTTTTGATGTGTTCGCTCGTTATAATTTCAGGGAAGTTAACCACACTCAAAACTTCCCTCTTGATCCTTTTGGTCTCATGCAAACTACCCAGAGGATGCAGATATAAATGTACTTTCTTGCCTGCAACTTCTTTCCAGTCTGTCTCAATCGCTCCTTGCTGCCATGGGAGAAACTTGGCGACATACCGGGCAGGAGGCGGCCCAGCGGGCCTTTTCCCAGCTCCTTCTCTGCCCTTCCCAAGCCGACAGAAGGAAAAACCCTCACTCTAATCCAGGCCTCCAATCTTCCCATCTAACCCAATCTTCCTTTCTGGCCTTCAAAGAAAACACCCAATTCGTGATAGGAACCTGCTGTTCAGAGGGGGGGAATCTGTGTTTTGTTAGCTACAGGAAACAGAAAAACTTCCAGATCCTGAAATTAAAGCCCCAGAAGGACAGAGGAGGTGAGCTGGGGGATGGGGATCAGTTCCTGCAGCAGTCATTGGGTTTCAGAGTTACAGAAATTTTTATCGGCAGAAGGGGAACAAGGACAAGAAACGGCCTCTGTCCGTGGGCTGGAGGAGCCTCTTGCCTCTGACAAATAGTTTCCCCGCGATCATTTATTGGAAAAACTGCAGTGTGACCAAGTTGGTTTTGATATTCTTTTAAAGTATTTTTTCTCATTTCACGCTTTCGGCTTGTTTCTCAGGAGCCGGCCGTGGCGGCACGAGCCTGCCCAGCCCTTTGGGGGGAGAGGGGGTGGAAAAGGGGGGGGGGCGATCCAGCAGTCTGCATTTTTGCCTAAAGAGCAAAAAGGTGACACGAGAACCAACGGAAAGTGTTTCAAATCGCTGTAGGCCAAGATACTAACAGGAGTCCTTCGCATGCCCATATCGCGGCCACAGCGGTTCCTGTTAATTAACCAAGGATGTAATTACATGCACGGCTCCATGGATTTACATGGGAGCCACCTTCCCTGCAAGCAGGTCTCTGCGGGGCTGCGGAGAAGCAGCAGCACAGCAGCTCCCGAAAAGCGGCTGGGAGTCACGGAGGCTCCGACGGGGCCGGCAGTGCCTAGCGCAGCACCGAGACGCGTGTTTCACTGAAAGAGAGCAGAAGGCATCTTCCCAGAAATACCCCCGGGCAGGGACCCACGGGGGACAGGCAGGGAATGCCGGAGCTTGCAACCTTGGCTCTGCCCAGAGGCTTTAGCACCAGCTTACCTTCTAAGGGAAATTAAACCAATATGGGTAAATACGTATCAAAGAGCTCAGCGGTTCAAAAATAACCTCAAGGGTTCACTGAGGAGGCTGAAAAGGAAACACTGGGGATTGTGTCTCGAGCCTCAGGAGATGCTGTCCCCAGCTCCTGAGAAAACATCTGACGGAAAGAAGCATAAACTGTTTGAAGCTGCCCTGGCAGCACGATTTTTAGTGTGGAAGTTCTTGTTTAGGAATTATCTTTTTACTTTGTTTAAACTTTTTTACTACTTGCAGCTAATCACAGAGCATTTTACGCTAGCCAGGCCGGGGATCGATTCCCAGAGATAGGCAAGCGCCCAGGAGTAGAGGACACAGAGGCTGTAACAGAAGGAAAATGAGAATATTTGAGAAACAATCCTCTGCCTTCGTGAAAAATAACCGAACGAGTGGCAGAGCCTGTCCGAGCAGGGGCTGGGTGCTGCTGCTCTCCGGCCAGCACCAGCGGAGCTCTGGGTCGGGGCTGCCACCACCCAGGCTCCCGGGAAAAACCTGAAGTTATTTCGGGACCGAGCTCAGCATTTCAGCGTGATCCAGCAGCTGAGCCCGAGACTGAACCCGCGGGCGGGCAGGGAAGAGGAAGGAGCAACGCAGAAACCTCTTCATCACATGTCACACCGAAAACACTAATAATCACATTCAGTTCGGCTTTTCTACTTCCTACCTCTTCGAACGGCATCGAGACCCCTGACCACATTTTCCACCACGCAACAGGCAGCGATTTCTCCGGGGGTTGCAGAAATCCTCAGAAACAGGTCCCTGCAGCCATGGGTGACATCCCACCCCACCCCATGCCTTCAAGCCACAGGTCCCCTCCCTTGCATGGATGCTGCAGCCATACATGGGAAGTGAATGTCGGAGAGGAAGCGGAGGGTTAGGAAATCCATGGAAACCCGGTGCTGAGGGCAGCGGTGCTGGTCCCTGTACACCCACCGCTCCCGGCACGGCCACGCACCCTCGCAGCGGCCACCCTGCAGCCTGCCCCGGTCTCTCTCCCTTTCCACCCGTTCGGGCAATGGCAGAAAAACAGATCCCGATCCCTGTCTTCTCCCAAAAATACCCAGGGCATCGAATGCGCGGGCACACACCAGGCGAGGAACAAAGAAGGGCTCATGCTCAGGCTAGAAACCAACAGAACCAGCGCGAGAGACTTTCACGTAAAGAGAGAAGAACTCAGCTGTGACAACATATCAACAACAGCTAAATTTAGCGGGTTATTTTCGGAGATCCAGATGCTGGGTAAATACAACCTTATTATTTCATGCAGGGGCAAAAGTTCAGCTGAGTCCCTCGTGCTTCTTTTCTCTATTATTTCACCATGTCCAGCCGCAGAAGGCCACTTTCGAAATATTGTAAGATCGTCACTGCCTGGCTGCGCTGAAAGAAGCCGTGAGCTCAGTCCCCGTCCCTCGGCAGTTAGGGGAGGCCACTGCTTAATGACATTTGCAGAGCGTCCTACTTTTGGCAAGCCCTGATGCTGCTATCGGCGGGAATTTATTCGGAGGATGCAGTTTTCCCGTGCACGGCTGGTGTGTGAGCCTTTCTGCTTTGTCCAGAACAATACATGGGAAGTGAATGTCAGAGAGGAAGCGGAGGGTTAGGAAATCCATGGAAACCCGGCCCCGGCTGGGACTGCTCCAGCTGGACGGCTCGGGGCCGCACAGCGGACGATGTGTCCCACGCAGCCTGGGGTTGCCCACAGGAGGGGACCGTGGGGCAATGGGGGGGGGTCAGGGTGGCGGGACGGTGGGGACACGGGGCCACCCACTCACATGCAGGGAAGGAGGGCTGCCCACAGCGTCAAGGGAGCCGGCACTCCCCTCCGGCTAGCACACTGCACAGTTTGGCCTGTTTTGTCTCAAAAATCAAAGTTCTGGGTTTTTTTCCTTCAATTAAATTGTTGGAGAGACACCCTGCCCGTGTAGGTGGGTTACCGGAGATGCAAGGGGTGGGGGCCGGGAGCTGGGAAGGGGTCCGGCTGCGCCTCGGGAAGTGGCTCAGGGAGTTTGGCCGGTGCGGCGGGAGAGCGGCACTGCTGCGGGGAGGGAATCGGGGCGGGCTTCAGGAAGCAATGGAAGAGCCAGGAGAGGCACGTTCCCAACAGTTACCCGGATAAAAGCAGAACCGACTCGACCCTGCCTCACGCCGTTGTCTCAAGAGCTGAGGTCCTCTTGGCACCCACCCCAAAGGCATTAAAAAATCATCAGGGGAAGGAACGGTGTCTCCCAAGAGCACCATCTGAACGTTTCCTTAAGTGACCCCCGTTTGTCAGAGCACCTTCTGGGGATGCTCAGCTAAGAGGACAGCATGTGGCTGCGCCCGTCTCTTCTCAGAGCTTTAAAAACCCCAGCGTGGGTACGAACCGATGGCAGGCTTGCTCCAAGTCTGGCGTAATTCACGTGAAAGGGAGAGCTTCAACCGTGCTCCACTGGGCTTCACGCTGCGGGGCACCACACTACTGCAGATCGCAGGGACGCAGCCGATGCATCGAGTCCCAGGTGAGAAATTCTTCGGTGTAAAACCTGCAGCTGCTCGCGTACGTGAGGGCTCTGGCTCCTCCTGCCCTCAGAGCCCGACGCAGGCGTGATGCCACAGTGGCCGAGCATCCCTCCAGCAGCACGGAGCTCGTCGGGCTGGGAGGTGGACGTGCATCCAGGAAGGTGTCGGCTGGGATTGTTGCTGAGCCTTTACCAAGAGACTTGGATTTTACAGGCGGTTTTAACCAAGGGGGAAAAAAAACCCTAGAAAAATACTTCCACAAAAAAATCCAGCCGTGGATGTAATCTGCAAGAGTCTTCCCTGCCCCATCCCTTGCACAGGGCTCTTTAATCCTTTTAACAAGCTCTTGATATTCACGTTGTTAATCTCTCCCGTGAAAAGGCAAGAGAGACCACCCAGGATTACCTCTGGAGCTCCATTCACAAAGCACCTTTTGTTGCCCAGAGCTCTCCTGCGCTCCTGGCCTCTTGCGCCCGGCCAGGCTCAGCGCTCCCCTAACCCTTACGTGGATGAAGAACAAGAGGTCGGGTCATTGCAGGACCTCCATCCCTCTTGCCCACGAGCTGGGCCACGCTTGGCAGTGGGATCGCTTCTCCGGGCTGGACCACGAGGCCAAAGCGAGATCCAGAGCATTTCTTCGCAGCCCGCAAAGCAACAGCCAGGACCAGCAACGCTCTTTCACACAAGTTTGGCAGGAGGGCCCTGCAGCGTTCTTAAAATGAGAAGCTAGCTGTGCCCCATCCGAGAGCCCACAAATCCCGTCCACATCCCTGGTCCCCAGCCCTGCCGGCGCACACCTCTTCCTCCTCCTCCTCCTCCTCCTCCTCCTCCTCCTCCTCCTCCAGACCACCGCCAGCCTCCTCAGCACCCATGAGCCCCCCATGGCAGGGTGGCCCCGACCCCCAGCCTCTCCCCCCACCTTTGCAGAGGGACGGTTGGGGTAGAAGCAGCCCATGGACACGTGCGTAATAACACAGATCAGCCCGGAGCTGAACCCCAATTCTCTCCTGCCCAGCTGTCGTCGCTGGCGAGACATCTCGATCCTGCAAAGCTGAGGGGACTCCAAGCAGGAGGAGACCCTCCTGCCTACGGCACAGCAGATTCAAGGCTCTGGAGCTCCTAACGAGCTTATCTGCAGAGCATGAAGATGTTCACCATAAAGAAGAGAGGAATTGAAAAGGAAAGAGAAAGGAGCAGAGCCGCTGCTGGGCTGGGCGAACGGCAGAGCGACGGCAGCGCACGCCCTGCTGGGGCTCAGCAGGTGCCCTGGGGGACGCTGCCTCACGCTGGTTGCCTTCGCTGCCCCTTTGAAAAATAACAGTTTGGAAGGAAAATCGTATCGCTGGCAGAAGAAACCAAGAAGCCCAGCAAGGGGACAGTCCTCCTCGTAACCCCTGCCTGTCCCGCAGCATTCCTGCCCCGAAAAACATTGTCGCAGCTTACCTGCATCTTTTTTATCTTCCAGCAATGTGAAACACTGTGAAAAGAAAGAAAAAAAAGAACAGAAATCATTTTGTTATCTTTTTGATTTTCACATTCATGACTCCTACCGCTCGCATTTGGGCTCAGTGTTCACTCCAGCCTCCTCTGCCAGGAGAGGGGCTGGGATCAGCAGTACCTGCTCCAGCTCTGAGGGCAAGCAGAGCTCTAGCAAAGTCTTGTCCCACTGGCTTTAAAACACCAGTGCCAAACGTGCCACTGGGCAAATGCAGCACACCCGCTCCCGTGGCTCCCTGCCTGCTGGAAGGAGCAGCAGCTGGAACTGGGGCTCTGCATCCCTGGTGTGGGCAAGGAGCTGGGAAGAGAGGGAGGGCTGGAGAGACAGACCTTTCTGCCTGACAGCTTGAAAAGGACACTGCAAAACTGCCGGAGAGGGAACAGCTAGGCAGGCAAGGGCTGTCAGATCCGCAGCAAGGGATCAAAACAGAGCTTAGGAGGACGCGGTCTCTTCCCCCGCGTGTGCAGGCCACAGTGCTCTGCTCTGCAGGTGACACCCATGAGCCATCCGCGCACCGTGCATCCCACCCGGATCCGCTTCCCTGCCGGAGCTGGGTCTGGCTCTGAACTGCACTGGGGAAGCCTCGGAGGGGAAGAGCCTTGATCCAGCAGAGGAAGCACCAGGCTGGGGTCCCCCCGAAGATGTGCCTCGGTACCCGTGCAGCTGCACAGATGGCAGCGGAGATGTCCACATTTTAATCGCATTAGCAGGTCTGGGAACAGAGCGTACAATGGCGTCTGCAGGCACGGAAAGCCAACAATAAAGAAAGGGAAAAAAAAAAAAAAAAAAAGCTGAAAGCAGGCTGGGCTCTCGCTCCCCAGCCCTCTCCATGGGCGCAGCACCCAGGGTGGGGAAGGAGCCACCAGCACAGGGGCTGCACTTCTGCCGGAGCAAAGCCAAGGGAAACGGGATTTACAGATGGCAGAGCCTTGCCAGCACACGGGAGATGGCGGCGATTTGCATGGAGGTGGAGGAGCAGGAGGTCCTGGTGCTGCTCGGGTCCCAAGACAAGCGCAGAGCCCAGGCCCCTCTCCGGGTGCAGGCGAGCCCCCTCCAGTGCAGCCGCAGCCCTGCAGAGCGGGGCCAGAGGTGCCGGCAGGGCAGCGGGGATTGCTGCAGGAATGCAGAATGCTGCTGAGCGAGCCTTTCCCACGGGCCACCCGGGATCCCTCTTCCTGCCGGGGCAGCGGGGCTGGGAATGACCCAGGGGGAAGATGGGCTTAACCATATTCCTGCTGCCGGGCTTCTCACGCCTGCCCAAGGGGTGCCCGTCAGCGGGGCTGGGGTTATTGCTGCAACCCCACAGCGTGCCTGTGTTTGCAGTGGGGTGTCACCGGGCTTCTCCAGCTCGTTTGGCGTTGCTGAATCGGTTCCCACTGGAGAGAAGCGCAGGGAGCCGCTGCCTCTGCGGTGCGCTCGGCTCTGTCCTCAGGGAGAGCCTGTGCAGACGCCTGAGCCCTGATCTGGCAGCGTGTGGGTAACTGGAGAGCATCAGAGCCGAAAATATTTGGACAGGGAGATGATCACTGGGACCCCTATCAATTCTGTTATCGCAAGCTCTGCAGCCACCATCCTGGCAGCCGACACATGCGGTAGATGCCCACAGAGTGGGGCAAGGTCTGGCAGGCGATGCGGTAGGGCTGTTCTCCATAGCAAGGGCAGGGAAAACCGGGAAAGCTTCCTCTCCCCTGCCATCGTGTCCTGGCCCTAACACCTTCTTTTTCCCATGAAATCTCCCACCAGCCACAGCTCCACCTCGTTTAACCTCAAAAGCTTTAATCCCACAGCCAGAGCCCTGCACGTTTCTTCCCCTTCAAGAAATTCCTCTGCAGCTCACGTCGAGTAGCTGAGCAACACCAGCATGGGGAGGAAAACGGGAAACCAGGCTGAAGCAGAAGCCACAGCCCCACACGAGGCCATTGGTGCTCACCGAGGGAAATCAGGAGGGTAATGTCCTCCATCCCTTCGGCTTCTCCCAAAAGACCACCCAGCCGCTCGGCCCTGGGAGCTGCTCCCTGGCTGCCCCTCTCCCAAAGCCTTGCACTCCACGGGGATTTGTCCAGCACTTGTGGGACACGGGCGGGGATCATCCCGGTCTTGTTTGCTGGTGGGGGGCGGCTGCTGTGGAACTGAAGTGGAAATATGGGAACGGCAGTCTGCTGATGGAAGAAGGAGAGAGAAACGAAGTGTCCACCAGAAGACGTTGTGTTGCTGCAAGCAGAGCAACGGGAAGCTTAAAACCAGCAAAGGAAACCATGCAAAGAGCACAGCCACTCCTGAACTTGGGAAGAAGGCAGCTCTAACATCTACCAGGGAGACCCTTATCACTGTTCTGGGGTTTTGCGATGCCATATTCAACAAGAGTCTCATGGGCTGAGCTAACGAGGAAGCAGAAAATACAGAAACACCCTTTTGGCCCTAGCCTCTGAGCATCGGGGAAGCTCCCATCCAGGCAGCATCCCCCATCCCTCGCTGCGGGGTCCCCGCTCCGAGAGAAGCACATCTTCGCTTACACCTACTGAAAGAGATTTTCTTTTTCCCCGTGGCAGGTAGCTGGAGGTGGTGACCCAAGGGACTCTCTCCCTTGTTCTCCTCGGGCAGAGCCCATCCCTTCTGAGTGTGAGGACCATCTATCCCACCGCAAACAGTCAAATATCTTCTGGAGCCTCCGACTGCCTGCAGTTTCCCTTATCACAGTCCCCTGGCCACAGCACCTCGGTGTCCAGGTGTGACAGTGGGGGGGGGGGAGGAAGAGCCCCAGAACCGAAGGACAAATTTATTCCCAGACCCGTGAATGACTTCAGCCCACGCTCAGTCCCCACGCAGCTTCAGGCATCCTGCAAAAGCGTTTTCTAAGCAAGAAGGAGATAAAAATATCAGGTTAATTTGTAAAACCGGAGGGTCCAGGTGGGGCAGTATCCTCAGACAGGGAGGGGGGGCCGGGAATGTGCCGGGGCAGCGGGAAGCGCTGCCAGAGGAGCAGCTGCAGCCGGGGGGGCCGGGGAGAGCGAAGGCAGGAGCCTGCCCACAGCTCCCAGCAGCTCGCCACCCCCTCCCCGCCACCGACACCAGTGGGGCCACCGGACCCTTCTCCAGGCTCGAGGTCATCAGCACTCTGCCGGTTGTTTTCAGCTTTGCTCAGGTCCACGGGCGCCGGGGAGCCCAGCGTGGACCAGGCTGGAGCCCTCCGGGAGCTGCAGCTCTGCCGGGGGGGATGCAGGATCCGATCCCTGTGTCCCTGTCGCCATGAGCAGGACGGCAATGACAACACGCAGCTCACAGGGATGAGAAGGGTTAATATGGACGTGCTAAGCGCTCTCTGGAGACAGCGGGGACAAGACAGCTACTAATATTATTAATGAATTTCACAAATGTCATTTTTAGACTCAACTATTTTAAGCTTTGCATTGAAACCCCCGGGGAGCAGTATGCATTCCACATCCATTTTGCCACAGCAGATCCACTCGCTTGACGCAGCCCGGTGTACAGCACTGGCTGGAGAGAGATTTTACTGCTTTTTCCCATCCGAAGCTCCTGAAATCCTTACTAACAATACCTCCAAAACCTACCCGGCACACCTACCACCACACTGCGCAGGCTGTGGTACAATAAATCCAACACAACAAACAGGCATTCAGAGAGGGAGACAGAGTTGCACATTATTAAGGCGACAGATGAGGAATTAAACCCAAATGAAAAATACCAGATGCCACGAGAACCACTGCTGCAGGAAATTAAAAACTCAGGGCCTCCGGTCTCGCTGTTCCTTTGTCATCCCTCCGGGTCGGCAAAGCCAGACGTGGTCCCGCTGCCGCACCGGGAGCGATCCGAGCCTCCGGGCGAGCCCCAGTTTTGCAGGGATGCCCCCGGCCCAGCTGTACCACCCGAGCCATGCATGGCAGGACCCGGCTTGGCGTGTGCAGACCACGTCTTGGGGGCTGGCAGCGTGCGTAAACACACGCAGAGCCCACCGACGACTGCGTGACAACCGCCGGTGCTGCATCCGTACACGCGCGTTGCCTGCGTCCGGCCGGAGGGAGCACAGGCAGGAGTCCCTGCCGGCTTCGGGATGTGGGTACCATCGCTGAGGGGCGAGAACAGGGCACACCGAGCGACCCATCCGCGTGCGGCCCATCCAAAATTAAGCTTTCACGCGCATGTGGGGTGCGGGCATGACATCCCTCCGGAGCGGACGTCAGGCATCGTGCGCAAACCTCAGCCCTGCTAGAGATGCCTCCCCCCCCACCCCTTCCGGCAGCTTCTCCTGGAATTAGGAGGGAAATGTCCGAAAGACGGACACCATTTAAATAGGCAGTTCCTTACCTTGGCTCTTTTGAAGCAAGCCCAGAAAAAATCCAGCAATGGCATGATGGGCTGGGCAGGGGGGGTGGTTTGGAGCCCCCCTAGACCGCGGTGCTGCCGCCGGCTCCGGGGGGAGCCCACCCCGGCACCCCCATAGCTGCTGCCTGTGGTCCGCAGGGCTGGGCAGAGCCCCAGTGCGGGCAGGAGCTCGGCACAGGCAGGGAAGGAGGGAGGAGGCAGCGCTGGCTGCGGAGGCGGGCCAGCGATTCAAACCCTGCACCGTTATTCCGTTGGTTGCGAACAGGCTTGGACGATGATTGAAATTCCCTGAAGACTGTGAGTTTTAAACAGCTCCAGGCTTTCCTTCCTGCCTCGAATGCACCGAGCAGCGCCAGTTCCCAGGCAGCGGGAAGGAGCGAAGGAAAAGAAACACCCCCAGAGGAGAAGAAATGGGAGTTTTGCTGTCCAAAGGCACATGGAGGACGTTGGAAACCCAAACCCCAGGCGGTTTAGGTTTGCACTCCAGCCCCTGCTCCAGCTCACCAGCAGCAGCCACAGATGCGCTCGAGAGGGCTCCCGACGCCGTCCCCTCCAAGGGCAGCGGCACCGCACGGCAAACCTGCAGGTGTGACCCCAGCAGGGAGAAAAAACATCGGGGGGGGGGCAAAAACACCCCCCCAATCATCACGTGAATGGCCTGGCCATTCCCTCCAAGTCTATTCACAGCTCCTTACCTTCCTTCTGCTAACGCATGTGCGAGCCTAGCATTTATTCACAAGAAGGACCATAAGAAAAGGCAATGCCACAAACTTTTGGGCAAGCCATCCGGCGCACAGGCCCCCAGGCGAGAAGTCTCCTTGCAGGCATGGAAGAAAACCCCACCAGCGGGTGATTTACGAGATTATTTCAGATTAAGCAACAGCAAGTTGATCAGCACTGACACCCAGGATGAGCAGGACACTTGGTGGGTGCCCAGCGAGCCGGTGGCACTGCTCCTGCCCACCGCCCACCCCAGGCATCCCCCCCCAGGGATGATCCTGCCCACCCAGGGTCCGTGCCCGCTCTCGGGCAGCACGTCCTGGCGTGCCGGAGCGCGGTGGCTCTGCCCCAGGACCAGAGGCCATTTGTAGCACGATACCCCAGCAGTTGGTGCGTGCGGCAGCTGAGCCCGCTGCCAAATGTCAGCAAAGGCGAACGAGGACGGGGTGCTGGGCTCCCCCCCGGAGCAGGGCCGGTGTCTCCAGGAGCAGCCGCTCCTGCCTGTCCCGGGGCCACCTTCACTGTTTTTCCCAGCAGTGTCCTTCGGACTGCCTGGCTTTGTGCATCGAGGGGCACCGAGACAGCCTCAAGACGCTGGTGGAGGGGATAAGCCGTCAGGGAGAGGAACGGAGGAGGGAGCAGGGCATGGTTGGCAGGAGCCAGGTCGGTGGCACTGCAAACACAGGACATCCCGTGGTAGCCGGCAGCTCCTCCCGGTCACAGCCACCACCACCGCTGAGCCAACGGGGCCTGCTCGGATCCCAAATCTCCCTTACAGCGGGATTGGTGTCAGCCTTGCTGGTGCTCTCTGTGGTGAAGCAGAGACGGCGGTCACAGCTCCTGGGAAGCAGGAGCGGGGGGGATAAGACAAGGACAGGAGCACAGAAGACGCAGGAGAGCTGGAGAAGCTGCGCCTGCCTGGCAAAGATGGTATCGGGCACCCATAGCATCCCACAGACCTGACCCACACCCAGGGTGTCAGCCCCCCCCGGATCCACTGAACTGCTCCGGCAGCACCGGCATGGCCCCGGCGGCAGCACACGAGCGGCGTCAGCACCGGCGCCGGCTCCAGCTGCCTCCTTCCATCTCCCCCTCGCTCATTCCTCAGCGGCATTTTGGCACCGCTCCCAGGCTTGGCACCGGCCACTGCTCCTCCACCGTGTCCCCTGTGTTACGGGGCCAGCGCAGCAGGGCTGGGGGCACTGAGGCACAGCGTAAGCTTTGCGCGGCGGCTTCTTTTCTCCTCTAAACGCCCGGGGCTGGGAAGACAGTCTCACCTCTATGGGACACTTGCCCAGCGTCACCTTTCCTAGCATTTTACCCGTAGGAGGGGGCACGAGGCGTTAAAGCCAGAAGCTGCTACCTGAGAGTCAGCCACCCTCCATTACTCACTCACCGCTGCCTCAAGGGCCGTAGTTTTTATTCTGAGGACATACAAATAATTCCCTGCAGTGGATGAAGGCAGCTGGGACAAGCGCCCATTCCCAGACATCCCCATCCAGCTCACTGGGTACCGCTGTCACAGCGTGGAAGCTGCCAGGGGACCCGCCACTGCGGCAGAGCTGCTGAACAGCATCGCCTCCATGAGATCCTGCAAAAGGTCTTCCCGGCCATCGTCACTCCGGGCGACGGAGGCATTGGCCGGCTCCTCGTCCCACCAGGAGCTTGCCCGTCTGCTCCGCTTCAGGGGGAGGACGGGCAACGGCCCGTTCCAGCTAGGACAGGCAGCACGTCAGGCGGCAACCAGCCATCTGCAAGGTAATCACGACAGACCCATGGAGAGGGCTCTGTCCTGCCAAAACCAGGAAAGTTCTTGGGGAAAGGGGCGCAGCCCTGCAGCTTTAACCCTAACTATACCAGCCCATCAGAAAGGCTCTGCCAGATAAACGACCCCACCAGCACCTCGCTCCACTGCTTGCTCTGGCGGCGTTAAGTCCTTCTCCCATTTCCTCCAAAAGCAAAAAAAAAAAGTTTGTGCAAATAGAAGAAAGCTGTCTCCTTCCCAGGGCCTGGGAGACAAACCACAGAGGCTTCTGCATACTTGTGTAGCTTCTTCCTTCCTACCCAGTCATCCCAAAAGCATTCAAGTAATTTTAAATCTAGAATCCTTGTTCAGCATACCAGGATACCATCCTCGGTAAGAATAGGTCTTGGGGACTGGGTCCCCTGTGAAATGGCTGAAGCCTGTACACACCAGAGCGGGTGTTTCTGCCAAGCGATGCCGGGACACAGGCTCCACTCCTGCATTTGTCTCTTCCCAACATTTCTAACGTACCTGATCCACAGGCTCCTACAGGAAAAACAAAAGCAATTTGTATTAATTCTCTCCCTCCGTAGATATCTATTACGTATCACTACGACCTTCAGACTTATGTGAGAGCCCATTTTAAACTCGAGTTAATTTTAAAAGGCTTATTCTAAGGAAAACTCCGCACTGTACAGGCTTGCTAAGAATCTCCCACCCAGCAGATGACCACACCGCCCAGAGCGGGGACGGACACCGGGATGCTCACTCATCAGACCCAGCACTGCGACAAACATCTCGCTCTCTCCGTCAGTCATGGGACAGGGCCGGTATTTTGGAGGACAGGTACAGCCTCTTCTCACAACAGATCATCACCCGGAGGATCCCATGTCGCCTCCGAACAGGCCGGAGGCCAGGAGCTATTCCTGTCCCATTGACGAGCTACTGCTGTCACGGCTGCTGCTCAGCAGCACCCAGGCAGGGTATTAACGACAGCTCAAAGCTGGCAGCCTTCCAGGCAACGGCCTTGCCGGCAAGAGGAGCCGCCATCGCTGCTGGTACCATTCCCAAAGGCTGGCCCCCAGTTTTGCTGGAAAACATGGGGCGTCTGAAGAGCGGCCGGCCGGCGAGCAGCCCCAGCGAGCCGTTAGCATGCAGTGATTTTCCACTTGCTGCTGTGTGCAGGCATTTCCCCGAGGTCAGGAAGGGAGCAGCCACTGCGGAGCAGGCGTTTGCCCTATTAGCATAGCGGGAACAGTAACTCTTTTCTTTTAATAACGCTGAAATGCTGGGCGGGTGCTGACGGGGCAGGGCTGGCAGCGCTGGGCAGGGGCTGCGACACCGGTGGCGAGAGAAGAAGGGGTGGAGGAGACGTAAAACCTCCTGCCCACGGGAAGTGTCATCAGGGAGGCTGCAGAGAGCCGTGCCTTTCCGAGGACGAGGCTGAACCCCTCCTGCAATTCCAACAATTCCCAGCAATTCCCGGCAAGGACTTCGGTGCTGGGCTCCAGCCGAGAGGCCAATGGTCTCTGCTGGGCTTGGTGCCCGGCTATGGAAGAGGCACCGGGCACCGCAACAGCTGGAGCACAAGAAGCCTGCTGAGATACGCGAGCATTGAAAAGCAGCAGGAGACATTCCCCAGCTTCCCACCGTCCCACGGCCACTCCATACTGCCGGTGAGGCGGCGAGCTCCCTGCCTGCCTGCCACCACTGCCGTTCCCTTAAAAAGTTTGAAATTAAAAATAATGCCAACACGCATGCTCCAGCCTCCAATTGTGCATTCGGGAACATGAGAAAAGTGTTATCATCTGGGTTATTTTTTAGCAGATGAGAGTCTAAACTCTGGTTTGCACTCTGAAAATAAGCCATTAAAAACAAAGTCATGTTGCCTCTTAGACCAGGTACCTCATTTTGTCACTCATAAGGGGGCTCCTGGCCTTTGCTGCTCAACCAGATGTTGCCAAGCATCCCACTGGAAGTGGTCCCAGCCCATCCGCCCTGGGGAGCGGGTCAGTCCCGCTTGGCAGAGAGCATCGCCCTGGGAGAGGTCACGCAGCCCCAGGAGGGATGCCGTGGGATGGTGATCAGTAAGAAACAGTTCTGGCCAATGCAGGCTCAATTACGAAAGATCACCATCCAATGTGATCAGCCTTGACACACACACGCACGCAGACAAAGAGCCCATTTAACGATAAAGGAGAGTTATTTCCAGCAGGGCAGTTGCTGCTTCTACTTTGAGGAGCGACAGACAAGCTATGCATATGCCGCCTGGGCTGGTGCTGTGAGCAGGACGCTTCACCCTCCAACACCAATTATGTTTTTCCTTAGCCCAGACGCACGCTGGACTCCCTCAGAAGAGCCAAGAGCCCCTTGCCTTATCCATGGCTGCAAGAAGCCCCCCCGCC
>JANZLQ010000040.1:23902032-23921678 GCA_026212715.1 Elanus axillaris
AAGGCTGAATCTGTGCATTTCACTGCAAAGAATGGTCTGGTTTGTAAATACCAGTGCACGTGTTTACAGATACCAATTTATTCAGTATACACACAACAGCCAGATAAACTTTTCAGTTGACTAGCCCTCACAGGCTCACAAAACTCCTCAATTTCACTAAACAAGAGATGCCATCACTGAAGAAATTATTCTGCGCTCCCCAGGCTGCAGGTGAGGGCAGTGACCGCTGACAAAAACCAACCTCCCGGACCCCGGCGGGTGAAGCAGAAATAACCTGTGGAACCTGTGGGCAGCCCCAGTGGGGGACATGGAACACGCCGAGCAGGAGCATCGTGGAGGATCCGGGCACCTGGCTCCAATTCCTTCCTCCCGCTCCTCCTTCTTCATCCACCCGTGGTAGCTACTACCCACTGGGGACGCTTGGTCTCAGCCTTTACACTATCGTTTCCAAATCCACGGGCTCGGCACAGGAGCTCAGGTCATTCCTCGCCCCTCGCCCTGGCTGTATTTGAGGCTGACTGGTGTAAGTTCAGGGTCTTGCAGTGCCCCGGGCTTGTGCTCAGCGTGGGGGAAGCACGCTGTTTACCTGCAGTTAAAAGAGCACGACTGATACGGTAACATTTTTGAGATATTATAGACAAGTTACACAAATTACAAATAGATCCGAGTGATACAGAAGGAAAACGGCTTTGAGACCTGTATACCTAACCAGCTTTAACTTTATTTAGATTCAAGCACCTAAGAGTGCCTGGGAAGAGCCTACAAAGACTCCCATGCTAGACAGAACCCCAGTAGAAACACACTGCTATGCCATAGTTTTCAAATAGGCACCTTGGAGAGAAAACAAAATATAATACAGGCTGCATTTTTATGTATAAACAAGAGGCATAAGCAGAATGCTCACAGGCAGCTTTCCCTTCCCATGGGAATATTACTGAGCTGCTAGCGCCTGGCTGGGACATTAATCCTCTGCTCCCAAAGGCAGGCGCCAGACCAGCACAAGGAATCGCGAGCATTTCTTATTATTAGCAAGCGCAGGGAGGCTCCTGTAGCAAATGTACAGGAAAGCAAAGGGCTTAGTTAAGGGGCTGCCTGGGAGCCCTAAGCCTTCGCCCCCAGCCTCTCCTGCCCACACCGGAGCGGCAGCCGCAGGGCAGAAAAAAGCAGATTAATCCCCCTCCTACCTGTCCGAGAGCGGCACGGGGAGGGCTGGCATCACACGAGGGGCACCAGCACACGCAAACAGAGCCAGAGCTGGCTGGGTGCGAGGGACGCGCTCCTGCCGGTGCCCGGCTACCTGCCTCCGACAGCCAGCACCCTCAGCAGCTAAAAAAAAATAATCACAGGCAACAGAGACACATCTGTCTTTTGGGCTTGCACAATGAAATGCCGCTTAATAAACTGCATTTGACCTACTTGTATATTTTTGCACATAGTTCTAGTGACAGCTGTTGTCTGGGGAAGATCACAGCCCTAATTCTGGACGAGGTTTGGGATTAATTAACAAGACGGAGGAATCTGTCAGGTGCAGTGCTCTGCTCCCTGCAAGCAAGGGCAGGCCTTTGCAAGTTTAACCCCGCATGACAAATTGACATACAGCCACCTCTCACTTGCGCAGGCTTGGACCATCCACATACTAAGTTTTCCACACCCGAATTCAGAGGCGAACCCTGTCCAGCACAGCTTCCCGCGCAGTGCGGTGCCAGGGAACAAAGCAGCTCTGCTGGCGGGAGCCAGAAGTCAAATTCCCTGATGGCTCCAAGTACCAGGGCGTGCATCCCTGGAGAAGGTGGGAGTATGAAGGTGACAGGACCCAAAGGTTTCTGCAAACCAGCCTGTGCCCAGCTCAACCCACTGCCTGGCCAAGCAAGTCTCCTCGCTAAGGTGCGGAGGACCACGGTGCAAAGCCCGGCAGCCAGGAGATGCTCCCAGGTTGTTCTCAAGAGCTCAAGTTTGCTGCTGTGGCTGCAGTCAAACCCAGCCAGAGCTGGGCTGATCCTGCAGCCAGCCTGACAGCAGGACTCACCAAAGCCGAGAGGGTGCCCAGGGCAGAAGCAGCCGGGTCCAGCGAGCGCAGAGCAGGCGGCCACGCTGAAGGCACGGTGCTCTTCCCATATAGGAGCATGGCAGAAGACATTTAAAACAAACCAGCATCAGGCACAGCTTCTCTTGGCACCCTTTCAGTAAAAATTGCTGCCACAATGATGCCCTTTCTTCAGGCCATTGACTGCAGGAATAAGGAGAGACGCTTCTTGCTCGGGGACAGCCAGCGCCTGCCCGATGCCCACGGGCACCGCAGCCCCAGGGGTATTTCCAGGGCTGGATGGGAGCCACGCGCACTGCTGCTAACCTTCTTTGGGGATGCCAGGAAAATTCAGAGGCAGCTTCAGAAAACTCTTTACGCAAACCCTCGCGCACACAAAAGCATGATTATTTGACAGCAAATTCTTTTCTTCCCCTGGCTCCCTGTGGCCACGGGGGCTGCCAGCCTTGTCCCAGCGAGAGCGTCCTGCCCTCGGCCCCGCGCCAAAGGGCTGAGCTGGAGCGACATGCCCTGCTTCCCCGCTCCAAAGCTAATCAAGAGGTAGAAGAGGAAAAATGAAGGAAGCAAAGACTAAATGAGCAGGATCTCTGTCCTCAGTGCTCAGAGCCTGAGCTGGCTGCGCTACTCCGGGTGGAAAGCGCTGAGCCTGCCCTTCTGCCCGGCCAGGGAGAAGGCTCCACGGACCACAGCAACATGGACTTGTATCTCGGGTTCAAACCCACCCACTTGGAAACATCCATGCCCAAACTTTCACAGTCAGGTTACAAGTCCCTTAAAGCACAAAGTCAGACCAAAAGCACCTTTTCTTTCCAAATTACAGAGACACCTTGAGACTGCTGAGCCTGAGAAGCCAGCAGCCTCTGCCCCATCTCCGCACTCGCCCCAGTCCCTATCCCAGCGCCCGTTTTCCAGGACGCATCCTAGACGTGGGCTGGGTACCAGACCAGGCTGTCCCCATGCCAAGTGCAGGGCTGCGTTGTCTCAGGCTTCTGTCGCTGCTGCTGTGAAGAATTCAGAAGCCCTGAGAAAGAAAGGGGCAGCAACCCCATCCCAGCTCTCAGTCACATTTGTTTTGCTAAAGGGCTGAATTATGGGGAGAGGCAGGTTTTAAATAAGTGCATGGCATAAATAATTGCACCGTCTGTTTATGATTCTAAGACAGCAACACAAAATGCCGGAATAAGACTTGAAAAGAACCAGAAAACACAGTCCAAGTGAAATCCAGCAGTTCTTGCTGAGCTCTGAAATTTAGGCCCTGCTTTTTTCTTGTAGAAACCGATGAACTCATCACAGACTCCTGCCCTGCATCGGGCAGCATCTGCAACGGTGGGAGAAGCACAGAGGAGCCCAGCAGCAGCTCCTCTCCTTCCTTCACACCGAGCAAAGTGCAGTGGGCAAAGCCACCTCCGGCAGAGGCGGCACCGGAGGTATGGTCCAAGGACACGGGGCATGGTCCAAGGGAGGGATTTCCCATGTCCGGGGTTGCATGGGAAAAAAGCCAAGCAAGCATCCCTGTCCTGCCAGGGAGGGAATACAGACCGCTCCTCCAGACAGACTTTGTCAGGAGGTGACAGTCCCGCTCCCAGCGGGGAGCCCTGGTGCAAGCCCTCGCTCACAGAGCCCTGCTGGCTGCTGTAAGAAGGCACTTCCACATCTGCCTCGGGATAACAAGAAAACACTCATTCAGCCAGACCCAGCCGTCTCGCTCCCCACTCCCCAGAGCTTCAAAGAAAGAGCTGCCTGCCTGCCTGCGCGGGGCTGGATGTGCTGCCGGTGGACCAGACCAAGAGCATCCCAGATCCCCATCAGCCCTTCACAGCCACTCCGACGGCAGCCCGCTCTTCCCCCAGCTCCCTCCAGCAAGCCGGCTGCCCTCGGCGTGAGCAGGCAGGAGGACACCCCAGCCTGGGACACCGGCTGCCCCTCCTGCGCCCACCTTCTACCCCAGACGCAGCCATCAACCGCCGCACGGCGCCAGGACGCAGCAGGGAATGATGACCAACCCCCAAACGCATTTGGGGGAAGACAGGACATGTGCCCTGGGCTCCTTAGCTTGATCCAGGCGTTTGGGGTTTGCAGGGAGAGGGGAGGCAGTTCCGTGTGATCTGGATGCACCAGAGCTCGCAGGAATGAGCGTGATCCAGCCAGAGCACCGGTGACACCCCAAGTACCTTCTTGAGCACAACCCAGATGCTTCCAGCGCAAGGTACAACCTTTGAGCCAGGAGATGCCATCAGGGAGGCAAGAGCAGTCGGTACATGTTAAGCTTCAGCCTGTGTGGGCTTAAGTAGCTTTTGTAGGGACCCACGGGACCGTGCAAGGGACCCCAGCCTGGCACCCATCAGCAGGTGGAGAAGCAGCTCTAGGTAGGGATCTGTTAATTTTAAATCTCATTACCCTGTACATTTTCCTTTGCGGCACCTGTCTTGCTGAAGCAAAGAATGAAGCAGGGCATGTATGTATTTATACATACACACACATATACTTATTTCAGTGGCAGGAAAAAAAGTGCCAGGTGCTAAAGAAACTCAGCCTGGTTTGGGGAATTGTTTTTCTGGAGATGGTTTAGTCGGTCTAAGGGTGGCTCATACAAAGGGCATCAAATCTGTGCCAACAAAACAATCGAGGGCCACGCTGATCCCGGTGCCCGATACAGCGGACCCAACACAGGGCAGAGCAGCAGACACGCAGTCTCCTTCGGAAAAACCAGGGAAAATTAACTCCTGTCCATACATAAGAGAGGGGCGAGGCAGGACATGCAGCAGCTATCCTACCTGCCTGGCCACGGCTATAACCACTTGACTCTGCACGGGAGCAGACCCCTCTTACCAGAACCACATCAGAGGAAGACATGCTGCTGCCCGACAATGAACCTGCGCAGGAGCAAAGGTTGAAACAGGGCTGAGGCTGGGCAGGAAAACCGCACAGCACTCCAGCAGCTGCCTGGGCAACGTCCTAACATCAGCAGCCACTCCAGTGGCTTCATGTAGCTTCAGTTACAAGAGCAAAAAAAAAAACAAACCAGAGTTGTTTTGCGTGGGAAAGTGAACCAGAATGCCCAGCCTGGCATGCGGTGGGACCAGGAGCTGCCTGGAGCCGCGATGCCCGCTTTGTGCTTAGGGAACAGCCGCCGGCACAAGGCTCGTCTGGTGGCTCTGCGTGCAGCGTGGCTGCCCTGCTCGAAGGGCTCCAGAGCCCATCAGCCCTTTGCAACCAAATTTAACAGGGAGTCAAAGGCCTCGAGGGTAATTATGTTTGTATGCGTTTCTTGTCAACAGAGGGACTTAAAAGGGGGGGGGGGAACGGGACGACACAGAGATCTTACTGAGACCGCAACAGACAGAAATTATGCACAAGGAGCACAAATACAACAGGCAAGGGAGACCACCCAGGAGCCTGCAGGTCCACAGCCACAGCAGAAGCCCACGATCCACCAGAGCCAAATGCGGAGGAAACCAGCCGGCGCAGATTCCCCAGGCCAGAGCTGCTTGTCCCAACAGCCTTTCCTGCAGTCCCTTGAAGTACTCCCTGCTGCCCTCCACCACCGCCCCAGGGCGAGCAGGAATTTGGTTCCTATTTGGGTAGAAACCCCGCAGGGCATGAGACTGTTAAAGGGTACAAAGTCAGCTTCGTGCACTGGATTTAAACTACACTTCACTGGCCTGAAGCAGGAGTCAAGGGTCCAGAGAAGACAAAGACATTCGACATCAGCCAGGAGCATCCCAACCTCAGGACCAGCCAGGTGCCTCAAGGGTGCAGGTAACAGGGCACCCGCAGTCACTGCACTCTGAAATGCCTTGATTCTGGCTGTGAATATGCCTGAAAGACAGATACACTTACCAGCCAGTCGGGCCATGTCTTCATTTCCCCAGGAGACAGGGAGAAGGCATTGTCCTCATCTTCTTCCCAGTCTGGGATGTCGTGGTCTCTCCCCAGGTCTGCCTGGAGAACCTTGAGCTGCTGCACTGGACGTGCGTCACTCTGCTCAAGCACATACCCATGCTTTGTCTGAGAAAGTTCATCAAAGGCCAATGCTTCCCCATCGCCGAAAAATTCATTCTTGCTTGGAGCATCTCCTCTGTGCCCTGCACGATCCTCCGTGAGGCTGATAAATCTTGGATGGTGCCCCCAAGTTCTCCTGGGGAAAGATCCACCCAGAGAGCATGAGGAGTCATCGTCTATCGATGCATAGTCAGGCTCATCCTCAGGACTGTGCTCGCTGCTCGTCGGACAGAAGAAGCCATAGACACCTTCCTCATCAACGGAAGAGTGCCAGGTCAGAAGCTCATCCCACTGGCCTGGAGATGGAGGTGGCTTTGCTCGGCATTCAGCAGTCCTTGCCTCCATGGACAGAAACCACCACCCGATGCAGGGAAAACTGGCAATGCAAAAACATATCTTAGCAAGGACCACCCAGAAGATGACATTTATTTTGCCTTTCCTCATTTTCCTTTTCATTCCATTCAATTAGAAAGGGATGTAGTGGTCCTTCCTCCAGCTATGTCCATGCTTTACTCACTGGAGCGTGCAGACCCTGCACCACTTCTTTCTGAGGTTGCAGCACGCTGTAAAGCTCAGCTAGCCTAACTTTCAGTCAGGTCAACAGGTGCTTTAAAATACCTTGTACGCATTGGAACAACAGCAATTAGCACTAGCTCTCCATTCGGTAGCAGTTCCCTGTATGTTGTCCACTAACGTACCTCCTTGCAAAAGAGGTTACCTGCGCAATTGCGCTGGGACCGCTGCTCAGCCTGCCACCCCTTTGGTTTTGTATTCTTCATTTCTCTCTCACAATAGAGAGCTCCTTTTAGAGGGAGCTTGTGTTTCACGCTACGCTCTTCACGCTGCCAGCCATGCACCACTGGGGGAAGAGACGGGGTTTGCAAGGCTCTTTTTGAGACACGTGTCACCCCGGTGCTGTCTGAAGGTTTGTTTCAAGCCAGTGCAGCGCAGGCGATGCTGCCTCGGACCTCTTGGGAGGAGCTGGGGCCATGCCTTCGGCACATGCAGGGGTTCAGCCGGGACAGACGGCAGTCGCTCCGTCTCCTCCTGCCTGGGCACGGTGGCAGAGCTGGGAGACCTCATCCACCCCCCCCCCCCCAAACCTGCGGTGAGAACGGAGCGTCTGGGTGGCAGCAATCTGCCTGGCTGCTGCAAACCCACGTCTGTCCCCAAGGCTCTTATTGACATTCGGCTCCCTGGCTTTGGTCTACAGCACAAACAGCAGCTTATCAGACACAGAAGGCTTAGGAAGCCAGATGTGCCGAGGTGCCAGGCACAGGGAGGCTGCAACACACTGAACAAAACCATCCCTGTTTGCTTGCCTGTACAAGTGAATGGCTTTGAACTCTGAAATGCGGGCAGAGGGTGGCAAGGTTCAAGGAAAATAACCAAGGTGGAAATAACAAAGCTGTCCTTCCCACATTGGCAAGTGCATTTTTCATAGCTTTTTATTCTCACTAGGATCGAGAATTAAATCTAGAGCAAACCCTGGAAACAAGGGTTTCCTTACTCCTGCCTCACCTGCCACGCACACTCCAAGCCCCCATCCAGCACACGCCTTGCCCCCCCCGAAAAGGCGTCAGCAGAGCAATGCGGTGACCCTTACGTCTGCCAACACCAGCAGCCCCACGCGTACGAGCTCCCTGCCTCACCGCACCTTCAGCCAGCCACGTTAGCTCCAGCGAGATACCTGCTTTGCTCAGCGCGGCGTGCCCCAAAAAGCAAAACCTCTGCACGCACGCTCCAGGCTCACAGCCTTGCCTCTGGGCTGAGTACGAACGAGGTGAAGATTTAGCAGTCTCCGACTTGACTTCCAGCCTCTGCAGCCATTTCATCAGTCACTTGTCAAGAAAGCCAAAGGTCAGGAATCACTGGTTCACTGTGCCAGCAGTCGACAGGTTCACTGGATGAGTTATTCCCTGATTTTACTGGGAAAGTCCTTCCTTCGACTGTTGCTTGCACCATTCATTTGCTCTAACGTACAATCCAGCATACAGAATATTAGTCTGAAAAGATTAGTTGGGGGGGGAAATAATGCTGAATTCAAGCTTTATCCATATAAACTGTAATCCCTAATTGCTGAGTTGCATCCAGGAACACCTTCTTTTGAGCAGAAGAATTGCATTTTTCGCACCGGTTGGGTGCAGGAGGAGCAGCAGCCAGACCCACTCTCCTGTTGAACATCCCTGCTGCGGTTCAGAGCTGTCTGCACCACAAGCTGCCGTGGGCAAAGCCACACTCCTGCCGGCCTGGAAGCGGGCTGCAGCTCCCCTCCGCTGCCACGAACCTGTCCCCAGGCTCACGGGAAGCACAGATCCCCCCGCACCAGCATCTCCGAGAGGATTTCAGCCATGCCTGCTCCTGCCAGCCTGCGGAGCCCAGGGATCCCAGCCCTGCTGCTTTCCCAGGGGAGGGTCCAGAGCGCAGCCTTTCCACTTCCCTCAGGTTGTGAGCTGGCTCTGTCTGAGAGCAAGGGCTTGTCTCTCTGGGGAGGAAAACAAGACAAACCCCACCACCCTTCACTTCTGTGCCCTGAACTTGCATTTCAGAACATTCGGACCCATTAGTTGGAAGGGAAAAAAAACCACAACAAAACAAAGAAGCAAAATCCTCAACAATGTGTTGGTAAAACCGCAGCGTCCGGCTTCTGGGGGTGCAGAAGGTACCCCAGAGCTGCTGCGAAGGGACTTCACTGGCCACCCCACACTGCCCAGGCACTACCACCCACCCGGCTGCGGCTGCCGAGCGGACAGAGGTGGGATCTTCCAGCCCTGCTCAGCCTGGCTGCATCAAATCCCTTCTGCTGGAAGATCCTTCCCCCTTCCCTGCAGCAGAGCTGGGGTCTCCTGCTCCTTCCCGGGGCTGCACAGCACGCTGCAGGTGGGCTCAGCCCTCCCTGCCCGAGCAGGGTGGTTGAGGGGCGAGCGGGGCTCGGGCTGCCCCAGCTTCCACCTCCGCTGGAGCTTGGGCGCGAGGAGGAAGGTGCACAGTGCGCCTGGATCTCCACGGCGCAGGGAGAAGGCAGGTCCCTCTTGGGCTGGAAGAGGAACACGGGTGAGGGAAGGCAACGTTTCAGATTATCTGATTGACTGAAGAGGTGTATTCAGAAGAGTCTGATTAACAAATGGGATTTTCTGACTTTAAATTACTTAAAATTCTTAAGGATTACATTAAAGAGTGAAATCATTTTGTCTACAGTAACCTTGCAAAAAAAAGTTCATTTTGACAAACGTTAATGATGCACAGACTTTCCAGAAAATAAACCCAAACCCCACAGAAAACACATCGCTGCAGCCGCTGGCAAAACCTTAGTATTTTTAAGTCCCTCATTGCTAATCAGTCTGCACTTGTGTTTAAGTACACTCTCCTTCTTGCTAAGTGTCCTTCCCCTTGCACCAGCGACAGGGAAGTTCACACAGACTGTCGAGGAGGAGGAAGCAACAACCCATCTGCTCCGTAAGCGTCAGCAAGGGACAATGTGCAACCCGCTGACAAACCAGGTGGGTCTCAGACCGGTTCTTTCAGGTGCAACAATTTTGCTTCCAAGAGCAAAGCTAAACAGACTGCAAAACACCTCTTCTGCAAAAAGGTCAAGGTTTTTTGACCCTTTTGAGACCCCTGATAACATTTCTTTTACTAATGTGCAAAGCAAGCTACTTGGATTACATTAGCAGCACTCCAAAAGCAAGACAATCTTAACATTTGCTATGCACTTACGTAAGACCAATTTTAACATGTTAAGCTTCTAGTAAGCCCTGACTCTGACTGTACAAAACCTTCAAACCGGCTCAGCTTTCCACCCACCAATAACTTGGGCAAGGGTTAAAGAAATTGCATTGAGCAATTGCTTCGTGATATGCAGAAGTGTAAGAGGATGGTACACTTCAGAGCATAAACACATTGATTGATTAATAGATGAAAACAATCCGGAAGGTCTTCATGATTTCCTGTGCACAACTCTAAGTGAACTTACTCTAATTCGTATCTTGATCATTATCGTCTTGGGGAGGAAAAAAGACACAATCATTTCCCCACTGCCATAGTAAATACGCTTTTTAAAAAAAAATGCCCCTTGTTGAATGAAAGCAATCTTCTTGCTCTGAATTGCATAAATTTTACAGAAAATGCAGAGTCCCTATAGCACGAATAGGTCAAGCACAACGGTACGAGCCTCTTCCCACATCGTCGGTGACGGCCACGGTTGGAAGCTCAGAACTCACTCCCCAAGGCTACATCCCAGCTCCCCTCCAATGGAACAGAAAAAAAAAAAAGAGGGGAGAAAAAAAGAGAAAAAGCCAAGCTCTGAGGGACTGCAAGGTCATGCCGCCCTCTTGTGACCACCGGGAGGGACATCTTGGCCTTCTCCAGCCCAACAACTGCGGGCCCTGGAGCACCCTTGGCCATGTCCCTGCTGCCACCTCCTCCAAGAGAAGGCTCCTCAGCCAAGGTGCCGGGCTGCCGCAGGAGAGTCCCCGCTGTCACCCCACGGCACGCTGCAAGGGCATGGATGTACTTCAGGTGATTGCCTCAAATTCCAGTACCGGTCACTGATGGTTTTTAATTGCCATCTGCTTATTAGGCCACCTTCCTACCAAGTTTCTGCTCCCTCTACCCATACCTTGTTTAGTCCCTTTGTATTTTAATCAGGGCACACCGAGTCCTGGTAAGCACCGCTTGGGCAGACTGGTGTTAATTAGGGGGTTACCAAGACCTTCCTTCCCCTAAAGCTGCAGGTGACAAAAGAGAGGGGCTGCCTGCACGAATACCAATTTAAGGGTAAGCCAGCACGGCTGCTCGTTCACCTTAGCAGAGTCTGGGACTAGACGGGAGCGCAGGCAAGCGTGAAGCGCAAGCAAACTGATGTCATGGCCCAGCTTCCATGGGTTCTGGCACACGTGCCTGACATGTCCTGCTCTGGGGTACCGAGCGCTCCGTCTTGGGCCAGGGACTCGCAGAGGCTTCCACCCTTCTGTCCTGCTGCTCCTACCAAGAGGCAGCTCCCCTTCGGTGTCTTGTCCTTGCAGAACCCACTAAGCGTGCCTTACTGGCCCTTGGGCATCTCTCTCGTGGACCTGGAACAAGAACTTCAAGGTTTTTCCTCCCCAGAACGCAGAAGTGCTGCTGCCCTGCAGCACTGCCCAGCATTCCAGGCCATCTAAAATGCCTTTTTATGTCCAAGTATTGGCAGGATCCCTTCGGAGCGCCTCTGTGATTTCAGAGAGGCTCTGCCAGCCAAAGGTGCTGCCTCCCAGCCCCACAGCCAGGCCTGGGGATCTCCTGTGGGGCAGGCCATTCCTTACCACTAACCTGAAGTAAAGCCTGCACAGTGCTTTTAAACAACACATAAGATCGCCCAAATGCCTTTCAGTGTGTTTTAATTTATAAAGTTAAAACAAATAAATTCTTTTCCTTTTCATTGTTATTAAATAGATCAAAATTAAATTCAGATTCAAACACATACAACTTCAGCTGATAAACAGTATTAAAAAAATCTTAGTAGGAAAGAAAGCCCAGTTTACGCATCAGAAAATCATCCACTTTCTCCACAGGAAAGTTAAAACACTTCATTAAAGGCAAGACATCTGCTTTTCTCCTTGCTCTCCTTCCCTTAGCCAGCTTTAAACAAGAAGGAAGAGACTTTTCCCTTAGAAAGCATGACACTTCAGTTATCACATACTTTTTCATAGCAAATTCAAAATATATGTTGTGGTTATAAGGATTACTTACCTGCATGCATTTTTGGAGGAATACATTCTCTAACTGGCTGAACAAGATGAAGTACCATTCATTGAACAGGCACTCTCATGTAACAGTGTCATTTTAAAGGACTATCATCAACAGGAATTCTGGGCAGTCTGTGAATGTCAAATAAGCTTGAGGTATTTCGCTTGCCTAAACCTGAAATTTTTTAATCGTGCTTTAATGTGCCTGTATCTAGTTTTCTTTGGGAACCACCTGTTTGCTGAGGGGCAAGCCAATTCAATAAAAGCAGTGGCTCTAAAGAACATCAAAGTTTGGCTGAGGAACAAATTCCAGTTTTGGCTTCTTAATTTTTTGAAGTCACATAAGTCAGCTAATCTTCAATCAATCAATCTGATGCTCATTTCCACTGGCACTCATCGCTTGCTCTCTCTGCCTTTCCAAGCAATTATATTCTACTTATAAGAAGGGCTACATGTTTCAATAGATTATCATCTTCAAGTTGAAAGGCCAAGCCACTCCTAGCGAAGCTCTTCCAGAGCAGATTATAACATTGTAGTGGAAAAATTATTTTTGACAAGATATACTGTGTCCTTTTAAGCGTATTGGCATCAAGCGCATCTCACACAACAGAAAGCTGAGAGGAGCAAGGCCAATCAGGCAACGAGCTACAGCAACTAGAATTCCTGGCCATGGACATTAACATCCTCTACTCTGCTAGAGAAAACAATTAAAAAAACCTCCATACATAAGACATGTAACTTTATTAAACCGGAGGCATGAAAACTCGGAATATCTAGTTCCCTATCTGCATCCTGCCAGCTAAAACCTTAGGGCAAGTGACATAAACCCTGTTAAAGATTTACAACTTTAGAAGATGATAGCTTCCATACTAAAGGATTGCCATGAGTCAAAAACCAACCCACCAACCACACCTTCATCATATAACCAGTGTATTTCTGCCTACCCTTTCAGATTAAAAACACCTCTCAACTGAAAACTTCGGTGACCAGTTGAAAAGTAAATCTAGTTAATATGAAAATAATTTCCTTCTCTCATGTAAGTCAAGAGCAATGATACAGAACAAACCATCATGAGACTTGTATCCAAGTCAGAAACAAGCAAGAAAAAAGCTGGGATTTTAATTCCTCTTAAAAATCATTTTCCTTCTTTTCAAGAACATACGGGATCAATTAAAAGTTACTCCAATTACCTTTCAGATACAGTATCAGCCTAAGTCACAAGACACTAGAGACAGAATTCCAAGGACTTCGCTAAAAGCATAGTTAAATTCTTGTGCTGCAGTAGGAAAGAAAGATTAGGCTCAGAGAATCCCACTGTAGCCATCAATAGCATTACTATCTACTTCCCTTCAATATTTCTTTTCAGCTTCATAGACCTAAACTAATGTTTAAATAAATGGAAAACTGTGCACTTAAAAGAAAAATCACATTCCATACTAGTAATAATTTAATGGAAGATTAAAAATTCTCCATTTCCATTTTATACCCATGTCTATGAAACACTACAGCTCCTCTTGCAGCACCTTAGAACAGCCGTGGATGGAGGTGTAAGGCAGGCAGCAAGAACAGCTTCATGCATAGTCTCTGGTAACACCACCCTGCAGCAAAGGTGGGTCCCTGCCGAGAGCAACTGATTTTTCCTTCCCTCTTCTCCACACTCCCAGAAATGCAAAATGGTACTTAATCTGCATTTAGAAATTTCCATCCCAACTATCAAATACTTATAGTGTTTATAGCAGAAACTGCACTTTTATATATAAATATAAATTAGGCATATTTACACCTCAGGAGGACCCACATACATCATTTCAGGTCTATCTGCATTACTATAGGAAAAAGGAAATATGATGCTAATTTTCAGGAAAAGTAACATTTTAACAGCAGCTTTTTCACCCCCCAGACGTTTCAAAGCTCTCCCCTTGGATTGCTTACTGAAAATAACGGACAACAAAAATAATTTCTGTACAGTTTTCAAAACACAATTCTCCAGGTCTCAATCCCTATGCTGAAATATAAATGACACACTTCTACACCTGTATATGGTTCTCCAGGCAAGGTACAAAAGTGCGCCTACAGGGAACTGAAGAAGAAAGCCTCCTCCCCTTTTACAAGAAGTATTAAGCAAAAAAAAAAAAAAAAAACCAACCCCCAAAACCCAAACAAGGAATCCCAAACCTATAGAAAAGGTTTCTCACATCTCACAAGTACAAAGAAACAATATGCAAATTTGTACACATTTATGTTGAAATGCTGTCCATGTAAACAACTGAATGAAAAGTCACATACAAACAGTTAAGACCAGAATTCATATCCTACTTCACAGCGGCCACCACCTTCATCACGATTTAGTTTCCTTCCTCCAACCCGTTTTAAAACTTTTGGGGATAAGTCTTGGTGCGCTATGTTAGCACCCAAATGTCTTGAGTACCAAAACCGCAACTTACTTCACACAAGCTTTTTTTTTTTAAAATATATATATATATATACACACACACTTTACTTGGTACTCTCAAAAAAATTTCCCATTCTCAATACGCAGTGATAGCCAAGTCCCTGTTGCAACCCAGTTTTGACTGTTTCTCCGGGACTTCTAACTCTCTTATCTACCACCACATGGAAAGACTTGTAACTATCCAGTGTAAACACATTCCCTCTCAAGATAGATGGATTAGTCAGTGTAACTATGGTGTTGAAGGCATTTGGCTGAAACACTCTCTTGACACAGGAAGGGATGAAACAAATGCACAACACGTGAATGAGCAAAGGCAGTTCCTGTCTGCCCAGCTCCAATTAACTGCAAAATGGACCCAACTTATTTTTTGCTGAAATCTAGTTTCAAAGTGAAAGCTCACAGTCCTATGATGCACTTTATATACATTTCACCACTCTAAGTGAATGAAAAAGGAGTCAAACACATTTCTTCCCTACCCAACATGGAACAGCAATGAAGTTCTATTATTTCATAAGGCATATTCATCTTCAGTGAGAATCCAAGCACAAGCAAGAATTCTGCCAAGTCGTGCGATCCTATAGCTTCATCTTCATCTACCCAAAGTCTTGAAATTCCAAGATCTCCCACTCTATTCCTTAGGCGGAATAATCCCTGTCACAGTGGGCATTTTTTATTTAACGCAACTAAAGAGCCAGGCTAAATAAAAAAACCCTCAGCTGCTGGACCTCTGTATCTTTCAAAAAGAGGGACACAAACGATCAACTTTTGCAGTTCTCTGGCTTTATCCCATAACCTGCCTTTTTACAATATCTATCTATATATAAATTAGAAAGAGATAAAGCCAATGATGAACTGCAGCGTTCATGAAAAAACTCCAGTCCGTATTACACAGTCTCTTCTGATCGGAGATCACTGAGGTGTAAAGGTGAGAATCATCCAGCTGATAACAAAGTAGAAGAGGAAGATGGGGTACACAACAAGAGCTTTGCGGTTTGGAGGCTGACTGTCTGCCAGGAAAGCTGTAGATGCTGGTGAAAAAGAAAAATACTTGAAATGTGAGCAGCATAAAACGACAAGTCTAAGATCCGCTGCAGATACTAACAATTTTGAATTAGGATCTGCATTACAACTACACTGAAAGAGAAAACAGAGAAATCCATTGCTCAATACCAATGGTCTATAATCACCAATTAAAACTTTATCATATAGAAAGATAAATGCTGATTAACATTCTGTAACAAGAGTCAGACTTACAGGTTAAGAACAGGAGAAATAATGCAAATCCATCTGTATGAAATTAGCACTTTCTAATAGCATTTACAACATAGATCACAGCATAAAATACCCACTAGTCTCACATGGGTTTTAATATTAAATTATCATCCTTCTGCTGCAGGCAATTCGCATATGACCATGAAAATCAACAGAAGCACAGGCAGAGGCTGAATGTCTGCCAGCACAAGAACTGGAAGAACTGTTTCTACAATACTTCAGCAGCCCAAGAAACACCTGAAACCACAATATCCAGAACGCATGCAGATCTACCCCCTTAAGCATCATGCTACTCAGTGCACACAACAGCGTTATAACACAAAAAGGTACTCACCTAACGTTGACCAACCAAACATAGCTACTACTACAATAAGACGTATAATGAAGCTGACAGTCCCAGAACCTGCCAGCAGTACCAGCCTGCACACCAGCATCGCTACTGTCAGGGGCAGGACACAGTAACCCAGAACGCACAGGCTCTGAAAAAAGGATCTGGAAAGGAGAAAGAGATATGGGAAAGAAGTAGTCAAACCAAAGCACTGCAGAAACTCCATGCATGGGAGCATTTTAACTCTTAACTCTAACTTAATTTAATTAAGCATTTAAATAAACCAGCACTTACATAGTTCCTCCAAGAAGCTTTGAGTTTAGTGTGATGACAACTGCACCAAACCAGATGATGACAAAGACCTCAGCAAACTGGGGACCTCCATCGTCTTTACTATCTGCTGATCCACCCTGAAGCATCCTGTTGTAGGTAACAGATAAAAGGAGTCATTTGCAATCGATGATGGAGTTTTCGTATACTTGGGAGTAGATGACTGAATAGGAACCCGAAACATTGATCCCCAGTTCGGCTGCAGACCGATCATTTTTCATCTGCTTGTTCTGCTTGTTTATTTTTAGTAGTATCCTCAATTTTGTACAGGAAAGGAAAATGGCTGTGGCTCAATTGAGGGGATTTCAGTCCATTTGTTCATTTGTTTTGAGGACTCTGTAAGCACGTTGAGGAGAATAAAACCATAGACAACAGGCTAAAAGATGAAAATTAAAGTACCACAAGTTTGGTAACCCCTCAAAGCAGGCAGTGTAGTGCATGATAAAACACAAAAGCCTTAAGAAAAGCTTGTAGTAACTACAAGACACAAGCAACTCAAAGCCTGGAAAACTGAGCATGCACTGGTTTGAATATTTGAATTACACTGTCTACTTCTGCTAAAGCTTTGCCAACGTTTTACTGAATGGTTTCTGTACATTGAGTACATAGGTGTGCCTCAATTAGCTGACAGATCTGACCAACGTTTCCACCACCCTAGCCCAGGCAGATCTGCACACATATGCTCCAGTGGAGCACCAGAAACTGGGAAGCCACCACCACCTCCCATCTATGAACTACTACAACAGCCTCTCTTTTTCCACCTCCAGGATACATAGCTGGTAGCTTTCCACCTCCAGGATACATAGCACATACACTGCAGCTCTTAGACAAAGGCTTTGGCTGGCCAAACACATTAGACTCAAGGACAACAAGAATTGGGATACCTTTCAGTAAAACCATTCTTAAGACAGGGGACTAGGAAGACTTCACCCTTTAGTCCTAACTGTGAAAACAGAAGGTCCTAAGGGGCTTGAAGCGTCAGAAACAGCATATCAGAAAAAGCTTGCCTCCGGCAAGCACCTCCCCATCCCGCTGCTGATGTCCTGAGCTAATCGGCTTCTTTTCAACTGTGGTTCCTTGTTGGGCAGGGTTCCTTGTTATGCAGAGTTGGTCCTTAAGCAGAACTTGCCCAACCACAATGTTCGAGACATTTAACTCTTTCAGTCTCTCACAATTTTTTATGAAAATCTAAAAACGCAGTGTTTGCAGAAGACCAGGGAAGGATCAGATGAACTTGATCTCAACACATGTGGTCAGAAATTTTTAATTTCTCATTTCTCCACTGTAAAAGGCTATAAAATCCCAAATCCACCCACTATAAGTACTTACAGTGCAAGCGAGACACAAAGCACCAAAGGGCCCCACAGATCCCCTGTAGGTAAAGGAAAAACTAAAATCATAAATATGGTAGAAGGATGCTCTGTTTCATTTTCCCCAAGAGTAATAAAGCATTCTTTCCAACTCCCAATGTATCATTTTTCATATTATACTTCCTTATAATTTTCTTACTCAGCATCTTATATGCCATATTCTGTAATACAATCTATTCAAAGCCTGCCAGCTGCTAAAGCTACCCGCTCTACATATTCCGGCACATGTTCCACTTTTAAAGAGCTTTGGTAACACTCTGATTTTTTATGTTTGCTATTCAGTATTCTACAACAACAGAAAAAACATGGAACAGACACTTCTGAAGCCCTGTTCCACCGAACTCTGCCTTTTCTCACGTAGGCAAAGTCTGTTGGCAAAACATTCTTTCAAGATTTTGAAAATCTTCTTGTACGTACAGTCTCTCAGAAGCGCACTACTCTTCTTCGGATACATGACATGGACAAATTTCTTCCCAACGGCCTTCAGATCTCTCATCTGAAATAACGAAGCAACACTTCAATCTATCCCTTCATAAAAATTACAGTTCACAAGTAAAAGCAATAAGATACAAGTAAAGGAGTACTGATGGTAAATCAAAATAGGATCCAACCCAAAAATTTCTGTAGCATCCTCTGCAACAAACGCCTACTTCTTCTACATTCCTTAATAACCACAATGTTTTATCCTTTAATAACACCCAATTAAGAACAACACATTTGTTTGCTCCCCTAAGAAAAGAAAATTAATGGAAAAATCTTATTAGTCGGGACAGCTTTCTTGCAAGCTTCGTCTGAGGCCTTTACCCTTGCAAAGATTTTGAGATCACAGAGAAACTCTGGGGCTGTAATTCAGATATTTTTTGACCCACAAAAATTCATTTTACATAGCCAGTTCCAATGAAGTACAAGCCAAGCAAAAATACAGTTTTTGCATAGCAGTCCTCCAAAGATATCGGCAAGACACATGTTTTACCATAGACAAGGGCAGAGACTCACAATAGTGTCCCTAACAGGCTCATCCAGTGTGGAGTAGTCTTCATCAGGAGAGCGAGATCCGACAGGAACAGTAATCTCCCCTTCCACAGGAATATCTTCAGATATTGACACATCTGCAAGACCTGCAAACTAAATGTTTTTTAAAACCTTGAGAAAGAGAGAAATACAAACCAGCTCATACTCATGTCAGATGTTTTTCAGCTGGATTTAGGATGAAAACAGCTGCTTAGAATTCAAAGGTACAACGCTTAATCGCACTGTCAACAACAGAGCCCAGCTGTTGCCTGCTTGATTTAAACAGGTCACAGTCTAAAGAGGTGAGTAGACAAGTATAAGCAAAGCATTTCCGTTTTCTTCGGTAACTCCCGATAACCTGCTTTCCGTTCTCTGTTTAGACAGCAACAACTAAAGGAAGTAAAAAAGCTTCTTTGTGTGTTTTAAGCAGCGTAACACCCGATACCTGTCCAGCTGCACCAACGCACCCGAATACCCTGTCCTTCACGGGCTCCATGGGGAAACAACTCGTAAAAAACCTACGGACGTCGACAGCCCGAGCACGAAGTCAAGGCTGTTGAGCGCCGAACGTTAACAAAACCGGTTTCCTCCACGCAAGCGGAAAGCTAAAGCGCTCGAGCTCCCACAGAGGGGAGCAAACAGAAAACAGCCCGACCGGTTCTACAGCAAACTCCAGGGCAGGCAGCAAGCAGCAGGAAGGGAGCAGGCAGGAGGCCGACGGCTCCCTCCCGCTGCCCTCCGTGCCCGCCGGCGGCCGCCTTGGCCTCTCACCCCCGCCCCTGAGCGGCAGCCTGCCCCTGCTCCGCCGAGGGAGGGCCGAGAGCCCGCGGACCCCCTTCCCCGCAGCCGAGCCCCGGCGGCCCCGCCAGGACAGACCGGGGACTCCCGCCCGCTCCCGCCGCCCCGCTCACCAAGGGGCCTCCGACGCCGCTCCCCTCCGCCGCCGCCATCTTGGCTGCCCGGGCGACGTGGAGCGCGCGGCTGCGTCATCAACGCGCGCGGCGGACGCTGCCGCGTCACGCGCCGGCCGGGGCGTCCGTGGCAACGCGGGCGGGACGCCCGCCTCCCTCCAGCCGCGTTCCGCCCCGCCGGCAGGGGGCGCCCTCGGCCCGGC
>JANZLQ010000040.1:23921950-24017102 GCA_026212715.1 Elanus axillaris
GGTCGGGACCCCGCGGGCCGCGGCAGCGGAGACGCGGCCCGGCCGGCGGCGGAGGGAGGGGAGCAGGTGAGCGGCGAACGCCCGGCGCGGAGGCGGGCTGGGGCGGCGCGGCCCCACTCACCGGGCCGGTCCCTGCAGCGGAGGAAGCGGCAGCGGCAGGAGCCAGGCATTCAAAATGGCGGCGGCGCGGCCGTAGCACCGATACCGCAGGCGGAGGGATCCGCGCGCCGACACGCTCCCCTCGGTCTCCCGGCCTCTACCGGCCGCGGGCGGGGGAGGGGGGCACGGCCGGCGGCGGTCTCCGCGAAGACGGCAGGGGGAGGGCGCGGCACCGGCGGCGGCCAGGCGGAAAAGGCCGCTCGCACTACTTTTCTCAGCGGAAGCACCCGCGAGCCCGGGCGCGCGAGGAGCGGCTGCACCGTGGCAGTCACTGATGACGTCACGCGCGGGGCGGTCCCCCGCGGCGAGCGCTGCCCCGTGGTGAGGCCGGGCGGGTCGCGCTGCCCGCAATCCGGGTTCCGCGGCGCGGGGCGGCCGGGGCGGGGGGAAGGCGAAGGCGTCGTAGCCGCGGCCGGTAGCGGAGAGGAGCGGGCGCCGGGCAGCCATGGGGCACCCGCCGCTGGAGTTCAGCGACTGCTACCTGGACAGCCCCGACTTCCGAGAGCGGCTGAAGTGCTACGAGCAGGAGCTGGAGCGGACCAATAAGTTCATCAAGGAGGTGATCAAGGACGGCAACGCGCTCATCGCCGCCATACGGGGTGAGCGGGGGGGCCTCCAGCCCTGGGGGGTGGGCAGGGACCGGGGGCCGCCGCATACCTCTGGCTCCCACCGCGCCTGGGCATCCGTCCGCCGCCGGCCCTGCCCGGGGCCAGGCCGGTCTCCCATCGCCGGGGCGGGCTGGGCTGACACCGCCGGCGCCGCAGGGCAGCGGCTGCTGAGCCGGGCGAGCTCTCCCGGGCACCGACTGCATTTGGGGAGAATGATTTACCGGCCGGGGAAGGCGCTCGGTGGTTTTGCTTCGCCACAGAACCGGTGGAGCCTGGCCAGGGCGGCGTGGGTCGCCTCATCGCCCAGCCCGGCGTCCCTGGGGTGGCCGCGGTGCGAGTGAGAGGGCTCTGACCAGAAACAGTCTTTAGTCTTTCTTTTGTTGTGGGTGTTGTATCCTTTTTTTTTTTTTAACGACGGTGAGAAATTTTTCCACTCAAACGTCGGGTTTGGTGTTGACTTTAAGGGAGTTGCCTGTTCAGAAGTGCTGACTGAGACCGTCAGAATAGCCGGACCTGGTTGTGTCATCTGAAACTATGAAGTCCTACATGTTTGATGCTTACTGACCTGTCCGTCCGCTTAGATTTTTTTTTTTTTCCTCCCAGAGCTGTACATACACTTTCCCTGTGTTGTCTCTCACGTCTTCTCTGCTTTTATAAACGTGCATTAAGATACGGCCAAATGACGAGTGCTGCACTTGCATCAGGCCAAGTGAAGACAAAATAAAAAAAAAAATCAGTGGGGCAGGCTCTGATCATACACCCTTTTTCTTGCCAGCTGGTTGGTTTTTAGTTGGTATTAATAGGTTTAGCTGCTGCCCTTTTGTTAAGAATAATTCAGAGCTTCCTTGTTATCAAGGCCACGGCTGGAATAGCCTGTGTTTGCCCATCTGGAAAACAGTGAAGACAAAAGCTAGTATGACTGAAACGGCAGACGTCACAGGGCTGTAAGACCCTAAAAAGTGCTACAGAAAAACCTCAAATCTCTGCTCACTCTGGGGGTGGGGAACCCAAATGAAAACCAAAGGGATTTTAACGAGCCTGCTTGTTAATACTTAGCTTTTTCTTCATCGCTTTGGTCAAAGCTCTTTCCCTTTTTCACGTTTGTAAATGCTAATGCTGTGCTCAGAGTAGGGATGAGGGGATTTTGCTGGGTCAGCAGACCCATCCCAGTGAGGCTGGCCGAGGAGGAAGGGAAGAAGTAGAAGGAAACCGAGTACACCCAGACAGCACAGATAACCCCCCAGAACTGAGGAAACCCTAAATTTCTTGCCTGAAATGTTGTGGGGGGTGGTTTTGTGCTATTTTCTTTTTTAAGGGTGCAGCTGAACCAGCAGGCACAGAGGGGTGGCCGGGCAGAGCAGGCTGCTGGGCATGGCTGGGGAGGGTGCTGGGGCCGATACCCGCCTGGGCTTCAGTCAGCTCCTGGGGACTCGCGCCCTCCCGTTTAGTTAACAGGCAACTTTAAAAAAAATTCTAGGCCTTCCTCTCTGAATCCTGTCCCTATGGAACTGTGGATAGGAATTTGGGGCTACTCGCCGCCCATATGGCGGGTAGATCCTGCTTGTTGGTCAGTGACAGTGATGCCTGACGATTCATTCTGCCCCATGGCAGTGCTGTGGGGTGATGCATCTGTCCCTCGGCAACTGGGAAGCAAAGGTGATGATAGTCTCTCCAGGAGAGAGAGTGACATGTCTTCGTCAGGGGTAGAGGGTTAATTACAATGATGGTTCTGATTGGACCTGTCTGTTATCTGTCAGAGGTCCTGTCCTCTACCTTAGCCTTTTAATGGGTGAGGCACCCTCTTGGTTAAACCTTTGGCCAAACTATTCCAAGGCAGTGACTTGCTGCACTGAGTACAGACCTCTGGTGACTTTACAGGGGTATATATTGTCCGTGTGTTTGCCGATTAATTAATGAGTAAACTCCAACATAAGATTTAAAGCAAATCAATCCCCCGTTTTGCTCAGACTTGTAGAAACGTCAAACACCTGCTGTCTCCAGCTGGCGGGCTCTTCAGCCTGACATGGTGATGGAAACTGCCAAACAAAAGGCTTGGGTGCAGCACAGTCTGTCTAGCTGCAAACACAAGCATCCACGTGAATCACGCAAGCGCAGCGATGCTCGTTCAGGCTACCAAGAAAAGAGGCGCAGTTCCCCATCGCGGGAAAATAGGGTCTGCTGGGCTTTACGTGATCTGCTGTAAACACAGTCCACGCAGACTTAGAAATCTGAGACTGCTCAAAGTTGTCTTTTGTTTTCTGTTTGCCAAGTAATAGGGGAAGAAAAAGTGAGCATGACTTTACATGGAGTTCTGCAGGACCTTCAGTTCATGTGCTGGGTGAGCTGGGTGGTTTTGAGTTGTCTGTTATATGAGGAGCACATATGTTGTTCTTTTCTTGGTTGCTGGCAGTGTTCTTGTTGAAAGTGTCCAGCCAGTTAAGGTTGTCTCAGCCTACCTGCTGGGTAGTAAAATATTAGGAGTGTTCTAGCAGAGTTTCTAGAAGCTAAAAAAGAAACAAACCAAAAACCCCACTTGGTATTACCTTATTGTGTCAGCAGCACAAGCTAGGCATCCAATGTCTAGTAAGTGCTACTTCGGTGACTTCTATTTGGAGATTTTTGGATGACTTTTGACTTTTCTGTAGCCCTTTTACTGGTAGATTAATTCACTATAATTGTATCTGTAGCAAGTTAATGTGTGAACTTGAGTGCAAATTTTTTAAACAAGTCATTGAAGAACCGTGGAATTGTAAGCGTGTAATATTAAACGCTTCCAGTGGCATGTGTCTAGCTGGTAGGTGCGCTGTTCTAATTAAATGGGTCGTTTGTTTTACAAATGCACGTACTCCCTTCCATTTCCCAGTTTTAAACCCATCCGTGGCAATCATCAGTGATGGCGAGTGGTGAATCACTGCGAGTGTGACCTGGCTGCGATGTACCATGGGGAACAGTTTTAAGGCAGCCACGACTTTACTCCAGACTTGTTTACTGGTGTTTATACCCAGCAGTGTCGAGGCTTGCTGTGTCCCAGGCCCTTCCTCAGAGGAGAATTCCTGTTGATCTGGATAAAGTGATTCTCACCTGCGGCAGACACGTGCAGTGCAGGTACCCGACGATTTCTCAAGGAGACGAATGAAGGCTCGGGGGGACTCTGCTCATGGGTGCCCACCTGCTAATCCTGGAGAGGAGGAGAGGCGAGTCCTCCCCTGCTTCCCGTGGGAGATGCCATGGCATGGAGTTCTGCTGGGGGTTGTCCCTGCCAGGGAGTCTGTCTGTCCACACGGCTCGGGAGCATCGCTGCTGCTGGCCACCAGGCCGAAACTGCCGCTCCTGATCTCCCGGATGGGGAGACAAGGGTAGTGGGGACCCATGGTGGGGAGACAAGGGCCTTGGGGAAGAAATTTATCTGCTTCCGAGCTGTTGCTCCTCTGCAGGAGTCTGCCAGCTTCAGCTTCTCTTCTCGTTTCTAATGAAAAGCTGAACTTCCCTTCCCGTTCCCTTCCCTTCCCCATCCCAGGGAGAGGCTGGAGCCGCAGGGTGAGTGCTTTCCCAGGCAGCAGGGCTTCCCCGCCTCTTGCTCCTCTGCAGGGAGAAGCAGGAGGGAGTGCTCCGCCTGGCACAGTTTTTCAGGGGCCAGCACTGGAAACCATCCCTGGAAAGCCCTGCCTGTGTTGGGTTTGTGGTGGGGCAGAGCCAGGAGCAGCATCGGCATGGGTTAGCTCGGGGTGGGGAGCGGGCTGAAGGAGGGCTTCCAGCAGCAGCCGTGGCTTGTGTTGCTCCAAAGGCTTGTCTGGGGGCTGCAGAGATCTGCTCCCCAGCTGCCCGAGCCCACCCGAGTGAAAGGGATGGCACGTGCTCTTGGTGGTAGTCGCGCTGTCCTGCTCTGCGGAGGAGAGAGGCAGCAAGGGGGAACTTCAGCTCCCCTTGGTCTGCTGCGTGCCTCGGTTGCCCTTTCTGCAGAGCAGGTAGAGCTCTGGGGCTTTGTCTGAAGAGGGGGGCTGTTACCGAAATGAGGGGTGCACCTCAGGGCTTTAAACTCCGCTTGCCTCTCAAGGGATTAAGAGAAACTGGTTCCACCCCAACTCTCCGGACTCTGACTTGTTACCAGCTGAATGAAATAAATAAAGTAGCGCAGGCGAAGCCCTCCCGAGCGCCGTGCAGCTCCCCATGTCCTGATGTGGGTCCTTGTGCAATTAGAGTCACACAGTTGCTGCCTTTAAGTGTGGGGTTTTTTCTCCTGCTGACTGACAGACCCCTGACAGTTGACTCTGTGTGGGACACCGTAAGATGACTAAGTATACGGTTGCGCCAAATGAGAAATTAAACTGACTAAAGCAGAGAAAAATATTGTTCATTTGTAATAATCTTGGGTGTGAACGTCAGTGATGGCAAATAAGTTGCTTTGAGACAGAAATGTAAGTTATTTTTGTTGCAAAGTTGGCTGCATCCCTTCTTTTTCGTGCCAGGAGTATGCAGAGTCGCTGGCAGTGCCAAGTAACGATGCTGGTCCCATACGTTGTGCTGACAGCGCTGAAGCGCTCCCGTGCCCTGGCTCTGACCAGGGAGGAAGAGGGGCTGGGAGGTTAGCCTTCCTCCCCAGGGCTGGGGTGGCTGGCCGGCCTCTTCGCCTGCGGCACGGTTCCTCGGCACTCCGTGAGCCAGGGCTGCTCCAGGGCTGCTTCGCTCGACTCCCAAAGCTCGGTACTCCTCGCTGGCCCCCACGGAAACTGCAAGGTCTGCCTTGCTGGGAGCGTGCTGGGCTGGCCTCCGTCCCTGGAGCTGGCCGGGGCTCGGCGTGGGCACCAGGGAGTTGGCCCCAGCAGCGGCTTGTTTGTGTCCCGGAGCTGGTAGCCCTGTGCCATGGTGGCCAGCACCAGCATCACAGACACGGCTCGCTGCGGGCTGCGCGCTCGAGGCCACAAGCGAGGATGTCAGAAGCAGGTGACTGTGTAGCATCATAGCTGTTGTAAGAATGGCTTCCTTGCAGCGTTTTCTTTCTGTGGCTCAATACGTTGGTTTTTTTTGGAATCTCTCTGGCTCGCTGCGCTCAGCTGTGTGTGTGGTAATGCAAAACCATCTATTTCCTCCTGGTCTTTGATCTTCTCTCACAATTTTATATCAAATGGAGTTTGAGAAATGTCAGGTTCAGGCTCTTTTTATTAATATATGAATGCTGCGATGGTGTAAACTGGCCTTTGAAGCTGGAAGAGCTTTGAGTTCTCATGCAAATGTTGCATAGGTGGTTTTGAACTTGATTTCTGTACTGCATAAAGCTTTGCAGATTGCCTCTGACTTCGCATGTCAATTAACCTTCCTCCCCAGGCAGTGCAAGTGTTTTATCCTGGAAGGGTAACATTATAAAGGAATGTGTAGAGGCGTCCATGCCTGCAAAGCACGGGGCACTCTGTAACAAAAGGGTCTGGGTGGGCTTTTCCCCGAGAATGGGGTTGAACGGGGGACCCAGGGAAGGTCCTGCCGTCATCCCCTTGCCTGCAGGTCCAGCACCGCAGCATGTGCGGACTCGCCTGTCGGCTCGGGGGACCCTGCTACGGTTCTCAGCGTGGCAGACCCGTTCTCGACAAGTTTCTGCGCTGTAGTTGGAGGTGGTGCTTGAGGGTTTAATGCTTTGGAGTGTAGAAAGCAGAGCGTTGACAGAACGCAGTATTTCAGTGAGATTAAAGCAGCCCTGGAGTGGCCTGTCTGCCCGGTTCCTGCGGAAACCCTGTGTTGGTTCATGTAAAGTCTGTAGAGACAAAGGCTTGAATCTGTTACTACAGTATGTTACAGCCAGATACCGCTTTTTGCCTATGTCCGAACAAACCTAAAGCTCCTCTGGAAAAGGGGGAAGAGGAACAAGTCTGTCCCACATGTGCCCTTTGCTGGCGCAGGAAAGGGTGCAGCTCTCCAGGCAAACATTAGCTCTGCGCTCCTGGCATTAAAAATATCCTGTCCCACAAAGACAGCTTAGTTGTGAGCCAGCATATGGCACATTAATGAAGATGTGCATAGAAATCATCTGTGTGGATGCACAGAGGCCTTCTGTCTCATGGAAAGCCGCTCGTTAAACTGCCCAATATAACCAGAGGAATCTGGAGTCCAAACAAGACTTGTGTTAGCCGTTTCTCTGATGCCACTGGCTAGGCGAGCGTGAAGAGGCTGCTCATGTGCCCGGGTCGGTAACGCAGCTGCTGCTGAACGGATCTGACTTCTTAGAAATTGGTCTGTCCTCTTCTTTCTCCTCTGGTTGTATCCTTGCGCTCTCCTGATGCTGTGCCCCAGGAACAGTCAGTACCTGAGCCATGACTTAAACAGATGCAGGATCAGACCCTGTTAGCAGTAGGCACGGCTCTCGGGACAAAGAATTGGCCCAGGCTGGGTATAATCAGCCGAGCAAGGTCTCGGTGGCCTCACTGGCTTGGCCAATCCCTTGCAAGTCCCTGCATTTGGAGACGGTGTTCGTCATTACACCAGCTTAGGGGGAACCTCAGCCCCGGAGCTGCATTTGGAGCAAGCGACTGAATGCTCCTGCCTGGAGCAGGGATGAGTTCAGCCGGGTATCAGCCCCGCTGCCTCGCCAGTCACCTTCCAAACGAAGGACATCGGGGAAGGCACCGCAGAGAAGAAACACAGACACAGATCTGTTGGTTGTCCCCTGCGGCTTTCCCAGTGAAGTGTCTCTGAAGTCTTTTCTTTGGTTTTCCACCTGTGCTGGTGGCACTGGCAGGAGCTGCCTCGGGCTGACTCTTCAGAAGGCGCTGGGTCACTGCTGCAGGGACGCCTTCCCCCTTTCTCCTGGAGTACATTACACCACAGCAGCTAGTGTTAAGCCGTTTCTGGGCTTTAGCAGGGGAAAAATGACTTGCTGGAAAATGCATCACTCTTCTCGAGCAGTAATGTATTCTCCTTGTATTTGTCTGCTCCTTGCTGGTCTTCTCCAACTTTCATCCAGCAAGGGCTCCAGCCTGGCCAGGCGCTCACTGAAGCATGCAGCAAATTCCTTCCTTCTTCGCTTGGTTGCTGCAGCCACTACTTTCCTACAATTGCCCTAATTCTTACAGGAAGATTCTCAGAAGCACAAGTAGTTACTACTGATAACTTTTAAAATTTTCTCCTAACTTCTCAGGTTTGCTTGTCTGAAGAGACATCAGACCTATACCCAGCTTAAAAACAATCAGTTGCGTTAGGGTGATGTTGTATAAGCCTAGACACCTCCTAGACCTAAACCGATTACATTCGGTAAGTTAAATACATTGACGACATGCTAATTTGGCCAGGAACCAGGATCCTCTGCAACAAAGAACCATGCAGTAATAGAATGAAAATGTCATCTTAAGGATTTGGAGACCTACGTGCTCCTGAGTATCACTGTACTGCAGCGCTGCAGACTGTGGTTTGCACTATCTTATGGCAAAGGTGATAGTAGGAACACCTGGAAGCTGTTTACACACAGAGCTTGGGAGGCCTTGGGTAGATAAACTCTGTGTGTGTGTATCTGTACGTGGGAGAGACCGCAACATTCTGCAGTAGTGGTAACACATGATACCATTTACAGAAGCAATACTGGAAGTATTCTGGCATCATTGACCTCGTAGGACGTGTGTAACAATATCCACCAAATGTGACTCCTTCCACTGAAAAAAATTCACATCACCTTTTTTTCCTCTATGGACATGTGTCTCTGAGTGGAGAGGGAGTTCAAATTCCCCATCCCCTGCAGCAGCTCCAAAGCATTGCTCAACTTGCAAAAGAAGTTTCTGTGTCTGTACGTCAATGCGGAGGACTTCAGCTCGTGTGCTGCCGGTGCTGCTCTCCTTGGTGAGCATCCGCGCTCTGGGGGCATCCTCAGGACAAGTGGGAAGAGGGGAGTCTCTTTGCAGCTGGTAGACAACCAGGCAGCTCATTTTCCCGGGCTGTAGGCACTGTGCACAGAATCTAGGGCCTCAAGTTGGTGAAAATCTAAAACAGACATGCTTTAACAAGAAACTAAAAAACAATAGCAAAAAAAAAAAAAAGGAACAAAAAACCCTTCCAAAAAGCCAATCCTCCCCCCAACCACCAAAGCCGTATCTCCAGATGCAGGCAAGAAAAACGAGGAGCGTGCACAGTATCTGCCTGCTCCGGCTGCGAGGCTTTATCTTACCCCTTGTTTCGGGGCTCGATGATGTGTGTTTGTTAGATTTTGCTCCAGGCTGGAGCAACTTGCTCGTCCTGCGCGTTGGCGCCGTCGCGTTTGCTTTGCCCTGGTCCAGCTTAAAACAAACCAACGTGCAATATTTTGTGATGGCTTTTTCCAGCCTGATCAACACCCCAAGACGCTTCCCCAGAACTCACCTGCCTACATTGGCACAAAGGGCCAGGACGAGAGGTTAAAGTAATTTTCATGCGTTTAAGTATATTGTTTCTTCTGCCATGCATGAGACACGCAGAGAGCTTTTCATCCATCTTCTGTTGCCTTTCCTGGCTCCTTCCCTGGGAGGATGTGGGTGTTATCCATGTTTTGTAATGTGTCTGACAGCCCACGGGCTTGCAGCAGCACTGCTGGTGACCAGAGTTTCCTCTTGAGTCACCGTATGAAGACTCAGCTTTTCTGGCTTTTTTCTTGAGAAATTTTTACGATATTTTATTTATTAATTCAGTGGGTAGCACACTGGTAGCTACGCATGTGGCATCCCGCGTTCGCCCACAAGCTTTTCATGGGTGGCTTCTGTCCTGCTGTGTGCCAGCCTGGCTTCACGGAGCCGCAACGGTGGCTCCGCTCATTTATGCCGCAGCTTGCGGCTGGAAACCTTCCCGCAGCGTGGTCCCGGCCGTGTCCTCGGCCCTGTGCCGCATGTACCTGCCTCGAGAACACGGCTCTAGCACCGATCTCTGGCTGCCCAGCTGGGGATTCCGTCTGCGAGGAGGAGCTGAAGTGTCGAGCGGGGAGAGGGCACTGCCGACGCGGCACCTTGGCTGCTGAAGCAGTATCTTCGCTGCCGGGAGCATTGCCCTTCAGCACTGGCTATCAGAAGTACAGGGTTTCTGTGCAGTTTGAAGAACTGTGAGGTTTATGGAAAAAAAAAAAAGGGCAAACTTCTTTCCTGTGAACAAGCAATGCTATTTTACAGATGTTGAACATGCCAAAATGAAAGCTCCTTTGAAACTGCTGGTGAAATTCAGCAGGTGGCAGTTATTTTTCTTACTGAGCTTTAAACAAATGTTTCAAACATGTAAACCTTCTGTTTGAGCTTCTGATACGTATGAAGAAAAAAACTTTTGGAAATTTCTCATTTTTGTTTTGGTGATGGTGGACTTTTCTGCACTGGCTTTTATTCTGCGTTGCAGACTCCTCACTGCTGTTTGCTGAGCTTCTCTTTCAGGAGCAGCGATCCCCACGTTGTGCTGGCTTTTCCTTTCTGGGGTATACTCAAACACTGCCTTTGCGGCTGGTGTCCTTTTTTTTGCCACCAAATTCTCCATGCAGCTGATTGTGCAGTCACGAGTTGTTGAAATGAGGGTAAGAGCAGCTGAATAGCCTGAGATAAAGTTTATAAATATAAGTAAAGTCCAGAATTCAGGTTGCTTTCTGCAGTCTGTTCTCTCTCTCTTTTATTTTTTTAATCCTGTTCCTCCAGCCCAGAATGATTATGAAGTGCTGAGGCTAGATCTTTTTAAAACAAGAGTAACTTCATTAATAATCTTCCTAAACCCCATAGCTGTGAAAATGGAGACCAAGGGACATGCCCTGTTCCTGTGCCATGAAATGATGAACTGGGGACCTGTAGGGCATCGGGGGACCCTCTGTGGCAGAAGCACAGAGCCAGACCCCCAGTCCTCGTGGGATGTGGGGCTTGCAGAGGTGCCCAGAGGTGGGGTAGCTCTTGGCGAAGCCCACCTAATGGTGCTCTGCAGAGTGGGTGGGTTCTGGTGGTCCCGGTGCTGGTCGGGTTGAGGGTGCCCAGCGGTCTCCCGGGTGGTACCCGGCTAGCGCAGGACTGGCCGTGTCCATGCTGGCAGTGGCTCCCGGCCCTGGAGCAGGAGGGATGCGTGTTCCTCCCCGCACTGAACCGCTTCAAATTGCTCGTAAGCTGCTCGAGAGCCTTCCTCTTGTGCCGCGTGTGACTCATCTGGCCTCCTGCCTGGCCCTCTCTGCGCCCTTATCGAAGGAAACTCTGAAATCATCGCGTGCCGGGGGAGCGAGCCACTGGCTCCGCTTGCTCGCTGAAGCCGCCTGCAAAAGCGCTTGGTTTTTACTCGCCTTGCCCCTGCCTGGGAAGGGTGGCTGCTGGAAAGCTGAAATGAGATGCATCTGATGGCTCTGCAGATCATAAGATATCTCTGTAGGGATTGCTAACGCTCTGCCCCGGATAAGAGTCTGTTGTTTTCGTGTTTGTTTTCCCTGTGTTCGTACTGCTTGTACAGCAGGGAGCCGCGGCTCTTGGAGCACACCCTCTCCTGCCGCTTACGCCAAAGCAGCTGTGCCAAAAGCTTGCTCGGCTGCTCTCGGAGCCGGGGAGCTCCGGGTGGCCTGAAGCGCCGCAAGGATTTCTGCAGCCCTGCCCCATCCTTGCCGACCAGCCAGTTTGCACGAGGTTGTCGGGATGCCCCCCGGGAGGTGGGCTGCTCAGCCTCTCCTTGACAGCTCGCTCCTCCCGAGGGAGGAGAAGATTCAATGGCTTTCCATGGCTCATTTTTTGGGTTTTTTATTTTATTTTTCACAGAGTCTGTCCTTTATTCAACACCCATAAGCCTTGTCCCCAGGATTGGGGAAGGATTTTAGAAAAGGCGACTGGCCTCCATGAGATGGTGATATAAAACCGGTACATAAATAGGTGCAGCAGACGGGGCTACCTGCTAACCTCACCCTGCTTCCATCTGGCCGTCTGCTTGAATTACAGCCCCGGTCCCCACAGGGATGCCCAGCTGCCGTGCCCACGGCTCGCCTGGCACTGCCATCCCTGCGCCTGCCGGCGGTCACAGTCGGCAGCTCCTGCATTTGGAGTTTGGAAGGAAAGCACGCGTGTGCCGCTGCCCTCTGAGCCATCCCGTAACAGGTTTGGGAGCTGCTGACCGCCCCGGCATGGGAACGCCAACACCGCCTTCGTCTGCAATGGCGGTGCCTCCGGAGCCGGACAGCGTTCCCCTCCCGCTATGGCTCTCGGCAGGCTCACCTTTCTTCCCTGGAGTTTAGTACTCCAGGGCAGCGCTGAGCAATTCGATGTTGTAGTGAGGGTTGGATCTAGATAGACACCAGGTGGTCTGAAATTCAGGCAGATGTAGTGGCAGCCAGCCCCCGTGGTTGGGTTTTGGTCCATGGTGGACCAGAGGGCTGCAGCGGTGTTTCCTCCTCGGTCAGTCTTCTCTGCATCTGCGACCCTTTGAGCTTTTGCTCAAAAAATAGTTGTTTCCTGTCCTGGAGCTGTGCCGAGCATGGCGCTTGCCGGCGTCGCTTCCTGGCACCCCTGGGTGCTGGGGTCAAGCGGTCTTTGTGAAGCGTGTCTTCCTCTGCATCACCTGAACTCAAGCAGAATACAAAAAATAGTAATTTCCTAAACGGTCAGGCTTTGTCGGGAGCTGCATCGCCAACAAAGGAATTCCTGTTGTGGCAGTTTGGGGTGAAATAACGTGTGATACAGGCTGACTGCGGCTGCGCTGCCGGCAGAGGGGTGTTCGCCAGCCCCTTTGGTCTTGCGGGGCAGTGGGAGCTCTTCTTGAAGGCAACTTGTCTGTAAACCTGGGGTTCGAATTAATGGAGAAGTCTTGGTCATTTCCCCTCTGATATACTGGATGGATGTCATGACATACTTGATTGAGATAAATCATAGTTGTAGTACTTCTTAATACAAATTTCAACACTTTTGCTGATTTCTAAAGCTGCTAGTCTTTTTTTAACTTCCATTTCGGTTATCCGCGTGTTCTGGGCTGTCTGCCTCCTGCCTTTTTCCAGTTTCACTGAAGGAACTCCTCCAGCTTTGCAGGGCTGTGACATCGGTTTGAAAGGCCAGAAAAACGCCAGAGGTGAAAAATTGGCCTTTGACAATTGTTCAGGCGTTCAAAATGTAGTTTTACCTCTCGCTCATCACGAGGAGCATTAAGTGGAGTGCTGGTGCCAGCAATAGTTTTGTCACGCTGCTGTTTGTGGGGAGAGCGCGGGTATCCATGTGTGTCCTGTCCCTGCCTGGCTGGGCCAGGCAGGAGGCTCTGCTGAAGGGTCCTGTGCTTCCCGGGAACTTAGGATCATGGCTGTCCTGATATTTCAGAAGAAAAAAAAAATCATAAAAAAATGAATCTGTACACGGTCCTTTATAAAACCATTAGAAATATGGCCTCAAGCGGAGTTCTCCAGGAAAGCAGTACAAGCCAGTGAGGGTCACTGGGAACACGGCGTGCTCCTCATCTTTGCTTTAAATTGTGGCTTTGCTGTGTGCTTGTCTTCTGATCAACGGTATCTATCACTACGAAGGTCTAGGGAAGAAAACTTACACTGGATAATCAGTGTTCACTCAATGAGAGGAAGGGGAAGAGTGCATCATTCTCCCCAGAAGCTGTAACCCGCATTGCTCCCAGTTTTCTCCAAAACGGACCGATATACCCCAAAACTTTGTTGTCCTTCCAACCTTGCTTTCTTGCTTTTTGTTTTGGTTGGTTTTTTGAGCTGATACGTTGCCTAACTTCTGAGCTGTAGGTGAGGAGACTCACGGTCTCCTGCTCGTGGCAGCCAGAAAAGCCTCTCTGTGCATTTAACTGCCTTGATCTTTGATCCAGCAGAATAATGCTTGCCAGCTTTTCTGAAGTGTGGCAGGTATGGTATAGCCGGTTTCTATCAGTCAGTAAGGGAGAGAAGACAAGCATAAGGAATATATGATACATGTGAAGAATTGCTGTGTTGGGCGTTTTCTGGTTTTTGGTTTGGTTTTGTTTTGCTTTGTTTTTTAATTAAACAGTAAATAAAGAAAATAAGCCTGTCGAGCAAGTTTGTGCACTTACCACAAGGTTGCCTGAGCAAGGAGGATAATTTATGAGAATAAAAAATTAAGTGTAGGAGAGGAAACGGGGGAGGGGGTAGTGCGAGGGTGATGTGTAAGTTTAAGTAATGGTACAGAGGGCAGGTAACCAGGTTGCAAAGCAAAAGGCTGCTAGGTAGGGAGACTTGCTGAAAAATGTATTTGTACTTGAACCACAGCCCTGCTCTTCTCCCTGGAGCCTGTGCTAGATCGACTGCGATAGTGAAATGGCTGTTCATAAAAGACTCGGTCAATAAAGGACTGATTAGAAAAGATAAATACATAACAGAAGCATTAGACATTCAGTAGATTCCTTTGCAAGAGATTTGTAAAGCACAGCTAAATATAGCAAGTTATTTTTAGAAGTTCATGCTAGCCATTTACTTCTGGCAAGTGGAAAACCCATGTCAGTGCGTGAAAAATGGCCTTTGTAAGATGTGTCAGTATTTTTGAATCCCCACAGCATCCAGAAAGCCTTCAGGGGCACTCGTGAACAACTTGCCGTGGGTTAATGCAGAACACTGTCTACGCTGTACTGGGCCATTTTTTAATTACCTAATGGTAAGCATCTCTCGTTTATGGAGGAACAGGAGTGCTGCTTTCCTCGCAAGATGCTTGTGTAGATTTGGAACTACCTAGAAGGCTGACCGGAAGGTTATTTTTTTCCCCTAATCTGAAAAAATCAACATGTTTTTGTGTTTGAGCAGCTGTAGAGTATTTAGGAGTGTTCTGTGAGTCAGGACTCATTACTCGCGTTCCTAATGGCACATCTGGGCTCAGTCCGGGTAGCTTCATTGATTTCAGAGTTGAGGTATTTTGGTGGGACAATGTTTGGGGACTTCATGCAGTTAGTACATGCTGCATAAATACAACAGCTTGGAGCAGAATCCAGCCCCTCAGCCAAACACTTTGTGTGTCGGCTCGTAAAGCTTTGCTGGAAGTACAGAGAATCCCCTGGAAGCAGTGGGCCGGGTACCACATCCAGAGCCTCGGCTCCGGGGCGGCAGCGTGGATGAACTCAGTCTCCTTCATGATGCAATTCCCTGGGAAATTCTTCAGTGGGAGTTGGTAACAATGGGCACATTCTTCTCCCTTCAGGGATCACAGCCCTCTCTTTTGCATGCTGCAGGAAAAATGGTTTTTCTCATGTTCTGCATGTCCCATTGTGCAGCTCTCCACGAGGAAGTAGAAAGTTTTCCGTAGTGACCGAGCATTGGGAAGAAGTTTACGTGCATCCTCAGCTGCTGTGCATCAGGGTCTTGCAACATTTCCCCGAAAAAATGTATTTCCAGAGTTCAGATCCTCACCCTAAAATTTGTCCTTGGCTTAAAGTGCTCTTATTTAAGTACAGAATGAACTTTTATTGTCTTTTGTTTGCTTATTTGAAAGAAAAAAAGTGTCCGGCTGGTTTTGATATTTCTGTTTTCAAGCTGGAGAAGAAGAAAGCAAAACACAAAAATGGAGCTCCTCCTTCACATTTGATCTGTTTATTTGCATATATTTGCATATTCTTCATATCCTTCCCGGGGACAGAATAGCGATGCTGTAGCCCCATCTCAGTTCAGCTGTTCGTGCCTCACTCTGTCTACCCTCGGTTGGAGTCAGGTTAAATTAAGGACTGCATTTGCTCTAGAAATGTCACCGGCTGATGATTGCTGTAGTGATGAGGTGTGGTCTTTTTTTATTTTATTTTATTATTTTTCTCCTTAGTTTGCAGTGCCATGTGCAAGGAGCAGTGTGTGACCGAGGATTAGCCAAAGACCTGCTGAACCTGTTGCCTGTTCGGCCCCTGAGCTCCTGGACGAGTGGTGATTCTTGCCTGGCTGTTTCCTAGGGAGAACTAGAAATCGTGCTGGCTTTACCAGCTGCTGCACAGCTAACAAATGTAATATAATTGGGTCAGCGAGGGGATATTTAGGTATGAATAACCTGTGTGAGGATACTGGCAGTCTGGTCCTGGCAGACGTGAAGTGTATGCTCTGCAACTGCTCTTCTACACAGCAGGATGTTTTTCAGTGTTTTTTAAAGTGTTTATTTCTAAAAATCATGCTGCTTTCTCTCTGCATCTCTGTTACACCTGACATCACGTTGAGTCCCTGTGGTGTTAAATGAGGCGGTCCAAGCACGGCCCTTCTTCTCTGGCGCACAGAGATCCCGGTGGTCCCTGTAGCTGTCGCCGGTGGGTTGTCTCTGGCACTTCTGTTTCCATGTACGCGGGGATGTGGTTTCCTCTTGGCAAGAGGGGACTGTTGCAATCACACAGACAGAAACTTAGGAGAAGCGCGACCCTCCTCTGAGGAGCACAAAGCTAATTACAGATGTGCATCTGTGACATCTCCAGCCACCTCCGCTTTTCCCCGTGGCAGCCTGAGCGGTGCCCGGGGCTGCATCCCCCCACGGGGTCTGTCCGGCGGCGATGGTTTCCTTCTATTTTAAATTCTAAGCACTGGGGGGGAAAAAAGCAGAACCACAGCTTGGTTTAGGGCTCCTGGTTGTAATCCATGCTTCTTCAGAGGCCCGTGGCTTTTGCAAAGATAGCAAAATGTTTTTCGTTGTGGTCTTTGGTTACCTGTGGTTGCTGTGAGAATCCCCACTAGGTGTTTGCTCAGAAGGCTGTGGGGCACATCTTTCCATGGATGCAGACTCTGGGGTGTGTTTCTGTGTGCACAAATACAACCAGAAAGCTCCCCGTGTACCTCCCAAGACGAGCGCGGCTGTAGCTGGCGCTCCCTCCCTCCCTCCTGCCAGGCGCAGCTTGGCTGGGGTTGTTCTGTGCAGAGATGGACTTTATTTTTACTCGAAGAGTAAATTATTGTGACTGCAAATTGTGAAAATTGGCATCACTTACCGAACGCCGTGAGGAAGAGTCCTAGAGGATTCCTGATGGAATTCATTTTGGTGTGTTTCCATGGGAACGGGCTGAGCTGTACCAAGAGCAGGCAGGTCCTTTGGGGCTGCCGGGCGGTGGTGAGACTTTGCGTGCTGTTTGCAGTGATATCCCGGGCTTGGAAGCACAGCGTTATTCCTTCAGCGACAGTCCGGCTCTCCGCACGCATTCCTGGTGCTGTGTGAGCAGGGCAGACCCCCTCTCCCACCCTCTCCCTCCTGCCGTGCCAGGCTTTGGGTCTGCAAAGCGGGGAGCGTTTGGTGGCCGTGTGTTGGTATCGGGAGGGCAAAGATTTCGGAGCATCTGTTAAAACGAGGGAGAATAGGGGCTTCTCTCTCCCACCATGGAGACGTAGCCCCGTTTTTTCCACACAGCTGATCTTTTCCTGCCCAGCTCCAGCTGCTGACCACGGTGGCCCCTTCCTGCTGTCCAGCCGTTTCCCTGTGGCCGTGGCTCACCCCTTTCTCCCCGGCCGCCCTGCCCTGCCCCATCCCCTGGTGCCACCACGTCACCCCTCGCGCGTGCCGAGGGAAGGGGCGACTTCTCGCCCAGCGTCTCCGAGCAGCGCGTGGCGATGCTCCGCAGCGGGCCCTGCTGCTCTCCGGGCTGCCGGACCCCGCAGGGAGGCAGCTCCCGGGCATGAGCATCTTCTGTTCCGTCGGCAGCCGGAGCCAGCAGGCACTACTGCGGCGGGGTTGGCTGCCCGAGTCATCCCTTTGTTAATTTCCCAAAAAAACCCCCCATCATTATAATAGTAAGATCCGGAATACCATAGCGGTACCCGGTGCTGTCCATCCTGCATGCGCATAGAGGATTTGTCAGAAGCCGGTGTTCAGCCAAGGCTCTGTACGTGTACGCGGATGAGTCACGTTGGTCTGTAGGAGTCTGGTTTCCATTAAACGCTCCAAGGAGCCACGCCAGGCGTTCGCAGCACTGGCTCTCCCTCCAGCTTGTCCTCTCCTCTCCTAACCCTACATCTTCCACCGTTGGTTTTCCATGGGGGGGTCCGCGCTTGGTGCCAGGCAGCTGCTCCGGCCACCGCAGGGATGTCCTCGGCGGCCGTCACCTCGGCGTGGGATGGCGGGGATGGCTGGTTGCCTCCGGCTGCCGTTAGCCCTGGGCCGCGGGCTGGCGCATCGGGGTGGAGGCACATGGTCACTGCTTGCGGCCAGGGCTTCCTACACCCAACTTTGCTGAAGTTGAGGATGGCTCCTCAAAATGAAAAAAAAATCCTTGTCCCAAGCAAAACCAAACAGCACTGGACTAATTAAGGGGCACTCATTCTCCTTTTCTTTTTCCCCACTGTTAAGCTAATGCGAGATGTGGTTTATAGCACGTCCGCCTGGATTTCCTTCAGTTATACAATTGGCAAATAAACTTTCAGGCCAGACAATGTTTTGAAAGGAAAATGTAACCTAAATCAGCTATACTGTTTCTTTTTTTATGGTTAAAATATATTGCGTTTGGCCTTTTCAAACCCTTCTCTGCTATTGCCTTACCCCCGTTTCTATAAAAACCGAAAGGCAAGCAGCTCGCCAAGGACCATTTCTCCAACACTGGGGCTTAACGCCGTGCTGACGCACGGGACGGAAAAACGGTGCATGCAAACCCTCCGTCCCTGCCAGGCCTGAGTGGGATTTCGCGCTCCTGGCTGGTGGGACGCACGCAGACGGAGCTGGCCGGTGCCTCGTCGCCTTCCCCCCAGCCAGCGCACGTGGCGGGGCCGGGGGGGTGGGATGCGATGAGCCACCTCGGGCGCTGCTGGATTTCGGAAGGGGTGCTCAGGGACCCGCGCTGGGTCGGGGTGGGTGTTCAAGTGGCGTGATTGAAGTTCAGCCGCTAAAAGACGTAGTGGAGGAGCCAGGAGGGGCTGGGTGGGAGCCATCGGCGGTGTCCAGGGAAGGTGACGAGGGTTTGCAGGGAGACAAAGATTCCGCTGAGCGACGACTGAATGAGAGCCTCCAGCCCCGGCCTGAAACGAACGCTGCAGGGACTGAGAGTGAATTATTTGCTGAGGTTTTCCATCAAATCAATGACATCATTCTGGGCTAGAGCTCACCCATTTACGCACCCTCAGCCCCCCGGCAGCTGTGGTTAAATAGCAACATTCAGGCCTGAATCCGCCCATTCAGGAGCAAAGGTTTGACCCGTCGGAGGAGACTGCTGAACGAGGCTTTTGAGGGAAGAGCGGGGACGGTCTGCGCTTTGAGGCCACGCTCCTTCCCCGGGCCGGGGACCTGGCTGTCCCCACCTGCCGTGGTTGTTCGGGGGCCCTGGGGAGGGCTGGGGGGTCCGGAGCGGTCCTGGCCAAGGGACAGGAGGAGCAGAGCAGCCGGGGGACCTGCTGGGATCCCACGCGGGCCGCTTGATTTCTTTTCCCCACGTCCAGTTCAGTGTCGTCCTATTTTTCTCTCCCCTTTGTAGCAGCGTTTCAGAAAACACCGTGTTTGCCACCGCGGTGATAAGCTCTTATGTCACTGAGTCTGCAGTGGAAAAGAGCAAACGAAAATATACCCAGATTGCCATTTTCCTCAGGCTAGAAATGCAGGGGGTAACCTATACTGTACAGACCCAATTCCTCACTAATTCACACCTCATTTTTGGCTGTTATTTCCCCCCAGATTTTAACAGCTGCTGCCAGAAAGTGATTGTGCATGTCTTTACTTTTTTTAAGCAGACAAATCAGAAAAAACCCACCCGTGTACACAGAGTTGCTCTGTTACAGCAATCTTTTCCCCTGGTTTGGCAAAGCAGGGGTGTGTGAGCTGGCCGCACATTAACATCTGTGCTGTCACATCTTCCACACTTGCAGCTTCCCAAATTTCAGAAAGCGCCATCTCCAGTGCACCCCCAGGAAGGAATCCAGCCTGGGACTGTGCCTATGAGCGGGAGTCCAAAACTGGGGAAAATAGCAATGTAAATCAAAGGATAAAATTATTCCTTTGCCTTTGTTTTGTTGTCTACATGCTATTCCCCGAAGTCAGGCAAGTTCAGCCTGTTTGTATCTTGGGTATTTGCTGTTGGAGAAAGGCTAACACCTCCACCCCCCAAAGAAAAAGCATGTAATGCAGGAAGATGTGGTTGATGTGAGGCTGTCAAATCCATTGCATCTCGCTCTTGTGCTCCGCCAGCGGGAGAAGGACGTGGCTTCTCCCGCGGTGAAGTGTTACCTGTGGCTGCCACAGCTGTCCCCAGGTGGGTGATCTTGGTGTTGGGGTCCGCTGCGTTGGCACTGCCCGGTCCCGGCTGCAGCCCCTCTGCCAGCCTCAGCAGACGCCTTCACAGCAACGAAGCTGTGCAGCAGCCGCACGGGATGCGAAGACACAAAGGATCCTTTTGGCTAGAAACTTCTCTGGAAAGTCCAAAAATAATTTGGGCTGAGCTACCGACCACCGTCAGGAAGTGTCTTTGCTTCGAGACCGAATGTTTTTCCACTAGTGGGCCAGGAGTGGGTCCCAGGGCCATCTGCAGACGCTCTGACGAGCACAGCTTGAGCCCTCCGGCTCGACGCGCTCAGCTGCAGCGCTGTCGAACTCCTCTTAGGGCCTGTTTGTGTCTGTGACCCCCTAAAGAGGGGCAGTTATTTTGAGTCCTGTTTTTTTCCCCTGCGTTTATTTTCTGACTCTACAGATTTTTCTCCCATGTGCTGAAAAAATTCCTTTGAACAGAGACAAGCCTGTCTGACGGCCTCCATGCTCCGAGGACCTGTGCCGATGCATGCACAGCGTTGGGTATATCTACCTCCCCGAAAACGTTCTTGGTGGCGGTGATGAATGCTGCATTTGAAGCTGCATGTTTTCCTGCAGGGGAAATGTGTCGGCTTCTCTTCCTGTATGTAGCAGAACATGAGGTATTGATTGGCCTCTTGTACAATTCATTGCATCTCTTAATACTGCAGAGGCATTTTGAACAACACTGAGAGAGAAAAAGGAAACAAAACAAATGCTCTCTGCAGCCTGTAATGGTTATTAACACTGCAACATTTTCCGAAGTGCTTAAATTCATGATGCCTATAGATTTTTCTAATCACCTCACTATAGTGTTGTTCCATGCAGGCTAAATTTCTAAGACTTGCCACTTCTGTATAACAATTGCAAAAATACACAGCCTTATTCCTCTGTCTTTTTCCAGGTTACTCATCGGCAGTACAGAAATTCTCCCAGACTTTGCAGTCCTTTCAGTTCGACTTTATTGGTGACACACTAACGGATGATGAGATTAATATTGGTAAGTTTTCTTCTTTTTTGATGCAAACTTTCAGTAACTGAAAAGGTCTCTTCTCCTTTAGGAGTTAGCCTGTGCCGATGATTTTTAAACAGCATAAGGAGGCTGGTTCCTCAGATGCCAGTCAGCTGTTCCATAGCGTATTTTACAGAGTTGAACTTTCATGGGTAGAGTTACACGTTCCCAATTCAGTGGATAATTTGCTAGGTTTTCCACGGCTCCAACCCTGCTCCATGCTGCCAGGCACTGGTGAAGACAGCGGCGCTGGTGCAGGCCTCCCAGCAAGTCCCGCTTCCCAGTGCCACAGCTGGAGTGGGAGCACGCGTGGCATTGAGCACCAGCCACATCTCCTGATCCAGGTGGGCGCTGCTCCGAATGCTGCCTTTGCTCTGCTGAAAACGCCGTCCAAAAAAAATGCTGGTCCACGCTGCCTTGAAAAAGAGGCCAGGCTGCAAACTGCTGGGAAGAATGAATCGCTGGATGTGTTGTTGTATGGAAAATAATTGCCAGTTTCTGCCTTCACAGCAGGAGAGCCTGTGGCACCAGTGTCCTACTACTACCCACACATCTGTTTCAGGATTAGCAATCCTGAAGCCTTTTTACATCCCTGCCAGCCCGGTGCAACTGTGGGGGTTACACAGCTGCCAGCTGCACCCAGGGAGCTAAACCGAATGGCCTGAATGCCCTAAACCCAGCGCTTTTCAAATTAATCCTGCTCTTGGCTTAGCTAGCACTGTTGAATGGCCAGTGCAGGGGTGCGGGTGCTGCGGGTGCGGCAGCCGGCAGGAGAGGCGACAGGAGATCTTCCAGCCCGATCTAACCCTGTCCCATGGGACAAAACCCTGGGGGCACCTGCCTGGGCTGGAGGGGCACGGGGCATTAGCCAGGCTGCTCCTGAGGGCTGAAGACAGGAAAAAAGAACAACAAAAAAAAGCTTTTGTCAGGCTGTTGTTGAAGAGTGGCTGCAAGTGTAACATTGCTGATGTCAGGTTTCTTGGCCATCCCTGAAAGGGGAAGGAAGTAAAGCCTGTTCTTTGGGTTGTTTTATTTAAAGCAATTTAAAGCAGATTGTAGCTTGCCCTTCAAAATCTGATTTCCTTTATGGAAAGTCTCTAGGTGAAATCCACTGGAAATGAGTCAGCCTCCCAATCTAATGGCAGCAGAGGTGCTAAATTTCCAAACACATCTGAGTAAGGGAGGGGAAACCATTGCCCTATAAATGCTCCTCCTGGGAGCAGAGGTCTCTGAAGCAAACGGCCGCCCAAGGAAAGGGGTGTCCCTTGTCTTGGCTGGAAGGGACAAGGCTCCGACGTCCCGTGCCCCTGCGTTGCCTCTCCGCCTGCCTGCGCGCACTGGCTGTGGGAGGGGAGCGAAGCCCGCCGGCGGTGAGCCGGTGCGGCAGGGCTGCGGTGAGCCGGTGCCACGGAGCCACAGTGCTCGGCGGGTGAGGAAGACTGCTGGAAAGTGGCAGCGGTTGAATGGGGGGATTGTGGGTGGAGGGGAGGAAGGAGAAATCGCAGCACATGTAGAACACTCCATGGTGAAATGAGTGCATTTCCCTACTTCTGTTTTAGTTGGGGAATATTTGTTTTGCTTTTTCAAGCAGAGGTCCCTGGTTTCCCCTATGAAAAAGCCTGTGCTGTGTTCCTCCTCCTACATCAAACCCTGCAATGCCTGCTGGGGCTGAGCCACTTTGCAAGGCTCCCTTATTCCTGAAACAGCAGCAGGGCGTTGACATCTCTGTAGCAGCTTCCATCTCCTGCAAGGGTGCCAGAGATCTGCGTGGGAGCGTAGGAGTTCATTTGATCTGCAGGATATGGGGATGAATCAAAACATTCACAAGCACTTCTTATCGTACTTCAGGGAATGCGTTTGATCTGTAAATATAACTAATGGTACACTTCTATATTTTTATGTAGGCAGACAGCAGACTGACACCCTTGCGTGTCAGGTGGTGGCTTTGAACGCTGCAAGTGTGAGTCAGGCCACAGACGCTGGGTTGATGTTCTCTGTCGTGAGCAGCGCTTTCCCCCGGGGATGTTGATAGTTACACATGCACCCGCATTACAAAGCGGCTGCGGTCCCTCCACCGGTCACCTGCGTGGGACCTGAATCAGCAGCTTCTTCAGAGATGAACGGAGCAGTGAAATCAGATGGCATGTTCCTCCCTCCCAGGCACGGGAGCCTGAAATCCTCTGTTTTTAAGCCACTGATGTTCCTGGCATGATTCTGGCCTCGGCCAGCTGAGTCGCTCCCGGGCAGTTCTCAGGTGTGGCTTGGCAGGCAGCGGTTGCAGGCAGCCTCCCTGCTCTGCTCTGCTCTGCTCTAAAGGGTGATCAAGCATTGACCCAGGCCGGTAACACGGGGTTCACCCTGGTGCTCCTGGACACTGCTGGTCTGGCAGCAGCGCGTAGCCTGAGCCACGTGTTTGTGGTGCAAGGACAGATTCAGTGGGTTGCTCTGCAAATGCAGCCAGGAAATGTGTGCCTGGACTCTTCCTGTAGAGCAAGAAGAAAAAACAACTAGTGAAGATTTTAGACACTGACATTTTCCCTGTAAGTCCAGGGCTGGATTCTGTTTCTCCCCGTGATAATTCCTGTCCTGGCTCGGGCTCCTGGTGTCTGTATGCACTTCAGGTTTCACATCGTCCTGAGTAACCACAGTGAAAGTCAGCGTGTTGGCCCTGTGGTTGAGCGTAATAAACTATTAGGACATTGCATGTGCCGGGCTCTGAAGCCCTTGCTCTGGAAGAGAACTCAGAAGTTACTGACTCATCAGGAAGGTTATGTTTTGATGATGCCAGCTGAGGCACTGTGTCACGAGGCTGTGGTTTTTCCCTTTTGTGTCTGTCTCAGCAATTGCAGAGTGAATCCTCTTTAATGCTAGGAGCTCGTACTCGCTGGTTGTGCAGCAGCGTTACAGCTGGTTTTTAGCAGAAAGAGGTACTTGGGTACTTAGTACTTAGGTACTTCCCCTAAGGTACCCCCTGTGGATGGGGGGAGAGGGCCCTCAGCTTGCAGATAGAGCACGGATGCATCCTCTCCCCTTATCTGTGGGATGAGCTATTGCTGTATCAGCCTCGCGATACACCTGATTTGTTCCCTTGTGTGTTACCCCTGCCAAGCCAGGCATGCCGGAGCTCTGGATGCTGCCCTGCTCAAGAGCTCCGGTGTCAGCCACGCGCTTCCCAGGTTCTTGGTTCATTCTCAGTCTTTAAACTGCTCAGCAGCGGTCAAGTGCCTCCCCGTGCTTCGCAGCAAGTGCAGGGTCTGAACTGCAAGCGCAAGAACTCTCGTAGGTTTTACAAAGCGAGCCGTTCTATGCTTTACATACAGCGATGGAAGGGTGAGCGTGAGGCCCGCTGGACCTGTCCCCAGCACTGCTCTGAGCAGGGCGCTGCTCCTGGCAGCTGGAAGGTGATGAGTGGCACTGTGGGAACCTTTCCCAGCTAACTCCCAGGTAGTTCTCAGGTAAAGTGGGGCAGATTATTCCCCGCAAGCGTTCAGCACACAGCCACGCTATATGCGTAGGCAGATGTTTGCCCAGCCTTGCCTTACAGCCTCCTGCAGAACCAACACTTTGGCAGTGCTCCTTGTTTCGGTGCTGTGAGTGCTCTTCTGGTGAGACAGGTTTTTTCCTCTGCTACAAGTTCAGCCCTTTCTGTGTTCTGCTTCGGTGGACAGAGGGAAGGGCTGAGCGTTCTGTCTTGGTGATAACCCTGTTGGTGTGGGGAGATTCAACTACTCCTACCTAGTCTCTTTTTTCCCCCAGGCTAAATAAACCTTGTTTCCATTTGTTAAAGGAAAGGTTTCATATTTTTGTTGCAGCTGGACTTCAAGAAAAGTGCTGATCAATGAGATCTTTAAGATTTTGGGGAGTGGTGTCAATGTCTGTGACTGTTTCTACACCTGCTGCCTTTCCTTTGTAGGTACACAGACTTTGTGCTTCTTGTCGCTAAACTTAATCTTTGTCATTCCAGGCTGTTTTCATTTTACAGACTTGTCTTGGCTCTAAGCACCTGCAGCTCTTCCCAGCTCGGGCAGAGGTGCCAGGCGTCTTCTGGTCCTGCCTGCAGCCCCCTGCTGCGGCAGAGCCCATCCTGCTGCGGTCCCTGGTGCCAGCGGCTGCCTCTGCCCCGCTGCCTGCCTTACCTGTAGTACAATTCCTAATGGAAGCTATTCAACTGAAATGAAAATGAATGAAAAAAATGAATGAAAGCTATTCTCTTCCCAGGGCGTTATCTCCCTCGTTGCTCCAGGCAGGAGGCCCTCCTTTCCAGTGCATAAATAAATACCCCTCGTGGCCAGCCTTTACCAGTGGCCTTGTCTCACTCAGTTTCTCCCAAAAGGAGCCACCTCTTCCTGTTTTTTGGCATGCCTTTAGACAGGGATGCTGGGGATGTAGCCAGATTCGGGTACCCCAGCGTGTGTCCCGTGCTCCGGTGCCACGTCCCAGCTCCACTAACTAGCCTCTTCTTTACTTTACAGCCGAGTCCTTTAAGGAGTTTGCAGAGCTGCTCCACGAGGTAGAGCTGGAGAGGTCCATGATGGTAAGATGATCTGAACTGTGCTCTGGTAATTACTGCCTCATCGCAATCTTTAAATGCTAAATCACGGCCAAACAGTCCCACGTACCTTGGTGTGAAGCTGCCCGCCAGAGGGAAGCTGGGGCCACTGGGAATGCTGTGCTTTGTACCACATCTGGTCCGTGGTGCCGTCGCCGTGGGCCCTGAGCAGCAAAGGGAAGGTGCTGGGCAGGGAGGGGGGAGAGCTTGTCCCCCGCAGTGTCCGAAACCTCTCCTGCGTGCCAGGCGGTCATGGAGCCCCAGGATCCTGCAATCTCTGCAGCAGGTTTGCTCTGCAGAGCCAGGGGTGCCTGAGCCGGTAACAAGCTGGTTTTGTGGTGAAATGGAAGTGTTGAAGGATAAGAAGCAAGATGTATTTTTAGCTTTGTTTTTGCCGGGTACAAGCATGCAGGGCAATGCGCTGCCTTCCCTCTCCCGCTGCGTTGTGCCCTCTGCCTCTCCAGAGCTCCTCCGGAGCGAGTGTTGGCTTCCCGTTTCACTCCTAATTCCAGGAAAAACATGAAGGTTAGGCTCAGTAGAGAGCTTTTACAGCATGCCAGGAATGTGCTGCTTGGCTCTGCTTTCCTCTGCCTCGTGCAGCAGCGAGAGCTTGTGCCAGGCTGCTGGCTGGGCCAGCGCCGCAGGGGTGGCTGCGCCGGCGGGACGCCTCCGTCGGCTCTGTGGGTCCCCAGGCAGGCAGGGAACGGGAAGAAAACAGTAAGAGGCTGGAGGAAAGCAGTAAGATATTTCTTTATTAATTATATCCCCGGTACAATGGCTTCTTTGGCAGTGGGTAGGCAGGTGGAAGGGATCATTTCAGGGATCATGGGTGCTTTTAGTGATGCTGTCCAACTTTTTTTAAAAAAATCTTTTTTTTTTTGCCCTTCACTTGTAGGACCAGTCCTTTACATTAGCTCACTCCGAAGGTGTCACAGAGCCTTAAATTACCTGAAAGGGCTGTAGCAGTGTAGTGTTGTATCCCCTTCTCTTCGCCTCTCCGTTCTCTGGAGCTCGGGAGAGAGCCTGTCACAACAGAAGTGGGGACGGGAAGAGATGGCAGGTCATGTCCCAGTGCCAGGGTGGAGCTGGAGCCAGTGGTACAAACTGGGGTGAGTTTGCCTGTGGATTCATGGCGAGGGAGTGCAGACCGTGTCCCAGGAAAGCATCTTTCAGACATCTGACAGGACTGGAAGAGACAAGGGCAGACTTTCCTTTTCCCCTACCTGTTACTGTTATTCTCTCACTGTGACAGACAACCTGCTGTCATTCCTCTTTTGGCTGGATCTCAGGAAAAGGAAAGTCCGTCGTTTATTTGAGAGCCGTGTTGTTAGAGCCAACAAGCCCAGTGCTGTCTGTGGTGAGAAATGCCAGACCTCGAGAAAGGCACGGCAGGGAGCCAGCCCCAGCCCTGCCTTCTGCTCACGGGAGCTTGGGGCCTTCATCACTCCTTCTCTGAGAAGCAGCTCCTGCCCATCGTGGCCTTGCTGAGCTGTTACGGGTTTAGCTTTGGAAAACAGCTAACAGTCCTCGTTTCAGGACCGAGGCAGCCGCTTTCTGGCAATGCGCTCATCAGCATGAGCATCTGCCGCTTTCACCGGGAGATGCTAGCCACTCGACACGTCCCTGCCTCTGGGATCTCACCCATCGTAGCTTTGCATTAAAGACAAGAGTGGGTGCTGTCGTGGAAAGCAGAGCTAGTGCAGGAGGGGCTGCGGCTGGGTTGTCCGGAGCAGAGGAGCTGGCAGCAGTGACAGAGGGGAAAGCAGCTGCAGCAGCACGTCTTCTCTGCTCCCTTCCCTCCTGCTAGAGCAGGCAGGGACCCAGCTGAGCTGACAAGTAAGTAGCAGTCTCCAGCATGCGTTGAGAATATATATGGTTCTGATTTGTGCTCCGTGGAGAGATAAACAAACAACCTTGCCTCCTGGGGCCGCTCCTAGTGAGGGCTCACCCAGCAGCCGGCGTACGCTGAACATCAGTTCTCTCAGCCCTTCCCACGTCCGACAGGGACAGCAGTTCTCATGAAACGGGATGGGCGGCAGATGCTGCCACTGATGGGATCGCCCTGCCTGAGAGCAGCCTGTGGCACAGGGCCCACACGTGCTGTGCTTCCGTGGGGCATGCTCTGCTCCCTCCAGTGTGCCAGCGACACAGCCGCAGCGCAGGGCTGAGCCGGGCAGCCGGGTCTGCGCAGTGAAAGCAAGCCCGTGAGGGTCTGTCTTAGCTTTATTCTGAGGCTGGAGAGGCCAGCGGGAACAAATCCTGCCTTGGCACAGACAGGACCGTGGCGAGGAACTGGTGTCCCAGAGGGCTGCTGCTCCGGCAGGCTGGTGCCTGGGATTTGATGGGAGTAACGCAGCGTTTTAGGCAGAGGGCAATGGCTCAGCGCACAGCCGTGCGGGAAGGTGGCAGGGTGGGGGAAGCCCGGCTGTCATTTACAGGGTGTCCCTGAAGCCTCGTGTGCCGTGATTGGGGTTTTCTGTGTATTACAGATGGGGAAAAGTGGGTACGGATGGGTTAAGTGACTTCACCTACAGACAGAGAACAAATTTGCAGTCAGAGACATTAAAATCTAAGAGTTCTTGGCTTCTAGCCCTGTTCAGCCTCTATTTAAGAGAAAATTAGTCTGTGTCCTGTAATTAAACTGTTTCTTTCTTTGCTCCGTAGGTACAGAATGCTAGTGATTTGCTGATCAAACCTTTGGAAAACTTCCGGAAGGAGCAAATAGGGTTCACCAAGGTAAGGCTTGTTTGTTTGGTTTTTTTAAATTTAAACAGATTTGTTTTCTATTACTATGTTTGAATTCAATTTTTTTCTCCTGTTTTTTTGTTGTTGTTAATTTAAAAAAGTAGATGATTGTACTACATTTCAACTTCATGCTTTCAGAAACTTCCCCGTTTAATGCTGGCTTTCAGCTGCTGGTGTGAGAGAGTCTGTGCCGTGACTTCTAGTCTGATTTTTCAATCATAAGAGGCTCCAAAACCTTTTCCTGAATTCTTTGGGTTCTCTTCTGGCCTAATTCCAGCACTGTCTCTGTCCTGAGCAAGGAGTGCTTGTTTTGACTGGTGAACAGGAGATACTCCTTGCTTCTTTCTCTCTTGTCCCCTTTGTTCATTCAGTGCTATTGAGAATAAAATACTTTCTTCAGATAAGCATGTGTTGGAGCAGGAGGGAGAGAGAGCAGCAGAGGCTGGCAGTCAGAATTTGATTATAGTCATAGGGCTTTTGTTATGAAATATTTAAATAAAGCACCTAATGAGTCTTTCAGATGGACCAAACTTTTAAAGAAACAAACTATAAAAAGCAAACCCTGCACATGTTGAGCAGAAAAGGTTATTTTTCCCTTGTCTGCTATCAAGAAGTCCAGGTTCCACATTACTCGGCGGCAGCTTGAAATGGGGCTGGCTCTGAACCAGCTCAGAAATGGAGATGTTTTGGAGAACACTTGGGGCTTGGATTCAGCCCAGCCCATCTGGAGTCTTTGACGTTTAATAAATACAGGATTTGAGAAAAGATACTTGATCACCATCCTGCCCTTCAGAATCCCCCTGCACAACTGTGTGTGTAGAACACCTCTCTGAGAAGCCGCAGCAGCGTGAGCACGGTGAAGGTGGCAGCCGCGGCTGTCGGTCTTGTGCTGGCGAAGCTGCCTGCACTTCCCTGCCAGGCACAGGGGGAAAAAGCCTCCTCGCTGGTGGGTTTTGCAGCAGGCCTCTGTGTTCTGAGCACATGGACGTGCCCAGGGCGGAGAGAAAACTCCCTCCTGATTGATCTGCCTGCATTAACAATGGGGCCAGCATGTATTTAGAAAAGAGTCATGAGGACAAGGTCAAGTTTTATTTTTCACCTCCGTGTTTATGGAACACTTAAGTCAAGAGGGCAATGGTCTGCAAATGTTAAGGTGACAGCATTAAAGTGTCCTTCAGGCTGTTTTCTTCTTGGGTAACTCTTAAGGTGTGTTAGAATTACTTTGTCTACAGCCTGGAGCCCTCTTTGCTCCAAGAGCCGTGCCACCTCCTGCCTGCAGGTCGCCTACCCTGCCTCCTGCACCGGAGCTGGCTGGTGTCCGGCTAGCAGGCACGTGTCTCGGCACGGTTGGTGCCGTAGCCCCGGGAGCAGGGTCTCCGCGCAGACACGGGTTCCTCTGGCAGCTCACAGCCCTTCCTTGGCCCTTGCTGATGGGGCAGGGTACTCCGGGTGGAGGCATCGGGCAGTGACTGCAGCGGGATGCGGTTCAGAAGCGGTTAAGAGAGGTCGTGGAGGGTAGGGATTCGTTCCAAGTGGCTTGGAGGTCTGTGCGGCTTGGCTTTAGGTTTTGTTTCTTATGAGGAACACGAACTGCAAAGGTTTCGGGGGCACCTCGGTGAGATGAGGGCTCTGCCGTGGCTCAGGAGAAGTGCTCGCACGCAGGAGCTTTGCAACCGGCTGCGTTTGCAGGTGTGCCCACGCTGACAGGGGATGCACCGGGAGATAACGGGAGGTATCCGGGAGGTAAGGCCACCACGCTGCAGCCTGGAGTGGGTACGAGTTTCAGAGGGAGCCCCAGCCTGCTCCAGACCCTTGCCCTCGTCTCCATTGCTTTCCCAACAGGAGCCTGCGCTACACCACTGGCCCGGGTCCCACTGGGCTGCGTTCTCTGGGTATCGCCTGGGGCACAAAGCCTTCCTTCACTTGCCAGCCTGCAGAGCTCCTCCGGTCATTCACATCGCTCAGCAGAAGGCGTGAAATACAAATGAGGACTCCTCACAATGACGCTCTGTCAGCAAGGGGTCCCTCTCCATTTCTGCTGTGCCTCCACTGATGGGCATCACCCGAGTAGATCCTTCCTGATTTACACCAGGGGGAGAGAGGCCAGGGCCAGGCTGTGGAGCAGACCGGAGACATGACACAGAGAATTTGTGCCCTCTGCTTCGTTTCCCGTATTTTGGCACAGTCGCCTTCTGTGAGATGTTTTCTGTTCTCTTTGCAAGATGCTGAAGCCAGATAGGAAGAGCCTTTGAATTGGGTCTTTGTGATGACTCTGGCTGGAGAGCAGCCAGTCAGTCTGACTAAGACATCTGAGTCTGCATTAACCCGTTTTCCCAGGGATGAATGGAGTCTCCTCGGTCGGATGGTGTGCTCCCACACAGGGGAGCCCCTGGGGTGTCACTAGGACCCGCCGCAGCTGCCCCCCTCCAGCCACCTTTCCCTGCTAGCTGCAGACCTGCGGGATCGCTGCTCTTCCTGTGACTTGCTGGTAAATGTTTGTATGTGTAAACATCAAGAATAAAAGCAGAGGATCCGGGATCCCCTCAGCTGACCCATTTCTCAGCCTTGGCCTGGCACCTTACTCTGCTCGAAAGCTAAAGAGCCGGTGGGCGTTCGTGGCTGGGGGTGCAGCACTGATTTGGTGAGCGTGACTGCTGCGAGCACTAGGAAGAGCACCGGGATGGTACCAGGGAGGCGCAGGCATTGCTTAAGGGAGAGAGTGCATGGGGTGGTCTGTTTTTTCATTTCCCATTAGATGATATTCACGGAGGCTAGACTGTGTGTTCAGTCCACGCAGGCGATGAGCTCGGTGGGTTTTGCGCCGTGTGCCGCCTCTGTTTGGCAGAAGCTGTCCGAGTGCCAGGCGCGCCTGGTGAAGCGGTGCCTGACGGTGAGGTTTGACAGCAAGCGGAGCAGCAGGTAGGGTGGTGGAGTTCTTGATTAGCAGGGGATGGAGGGGCAGAGGGATGTGCTCGCCACAAACGGGAATACGAAGCGGGATGGTAGGAGCGGTGGTGGCCAGAAGCCCCGAATGAGCACGGTGTTACTCAGCACGTATTCCTCTTGGTCGACAGAGCCGTGTGGCAGAGCGATGCGTCTGTGTTCTGCAGCAGCCCGAGGAAAGCCGCTCCTTGCCCTCTCACGGGACAGACCCCCTCGGTGCGACGGGGCTGGGGCCGAGCTCAGGGTGCTGCTGCGGGGACCTCGCACACCGATGATGTCTGTCCCTCCCTCGCTGCCAGCAGCCTCCCAGCGAAGCCCTTGGCGTTCAGCTCACATGCTGTGGGCGAGCTCTGTTCTGGGGTTGGTGTGCTTTCGTTAAGAGCCTTGCCGCAGTCATTAAGTTTAGGAGGATTTGAATAGAAGAAGTTTCATTCCAATTCTACTTGGAAGGAGACAACGTATTTAAAAAAAAAAAACCCAAAACGAAAACACAAAGCAAAACTAAAAAGTCAGAGGGGGAAAAACTTGTTTGGACTCATTGTAAGCTGCGGGAGGAATGTTTACTATGCTCTGGGATGCTGAATAAATGCAGTGTTTTTCAAAAAGTCCTTACATAGGAGATAACATGTATTCCTAAAAGCACTTAGTTAATTCTGTTATTAATGTTTCATTAATAATAATTTTAAAAGAAAGGGAGGACAGTAGCTTCTACTTGCTTTCATCTCTGTGGGAGTGAGATCTAAGGAGCATTTGAGAGAATGCAGTGGGTGAGGGAAAAAGACCAGGTTAAACTGAGCGTGGTTTTATAGAAATGCTCTTTCTACACCCTTCAACAGCATTTTACTTTTTAGAAATTATCTTTTTTTCTATTAACTGCTGATGCATCATAAAAGTTAGTTAAAGTCAGTCATGAAGCATTTTTTTCTATATGACATATTTCTCTTTTTCCCATTTCTTCCCTCCGCCGTTTGCCAATGAGGCTGCAAGCTGAAGCAGAACCTGCCACCCATCTTGCGCCTTCACCTCCTCTCCAGCAACAGCTTGCGGTCTCCCCAAACTCTTTTGGGGTTTGAGTTTATTCAGTGCTGTCATCTTTATCGAGTGATGGTGAACGCGTCACCATCTGTGTTCGTTACTGGGCGTCCATGCCATGAGCGCGGTAGCTCTGCTGTGATTTCAGCAGGATTATTGTTGCCTTCATCAAAAACGGGTCATACTGAGGCAGGAAATGCAGCAGAAGCAGATTCATTTGATATTTACAGGCTTTCAACTTGCAGTGTTTCCCAGGCTCTGCTCGGAGCCATGTAGGGATGGTGACGTGCGGGCAGGAGGGAGCCCGGGAGCACCCGGTGTTGGCCGTGCACCCATCTCCCGTTCATGGCCGGCTGCATGCCCTGCTGGGTGCTGATCGTCCACCCAAACCCCTGCAGGTGTGTTCAAAGGTAGAGGCTCCCGGCAGGCAAAGTGTGTTTCGTTTTGTTTTATTTTTCTTTAAGAAATAGCCACGTGAGCTGGGCTCCTCGCTTGCAGCTCACTCTGCCTCTTGTAGGATGGGAATTTCAGAGGATCCTAACTAGCAGCTAGTGGTTAAGGGAAAGTTTTGGCAAGTCCATTTGCCCTTCTCTTCCCTCCAGTCCTCGGCTAATCCATCTCTCACTCAAGCTGAAACCGAGCGGCTGCTGAGGGGCTCCGGCTTTGCCCCACTCCTGGCAGCAGCAGCCAGTGTGCAGGGCAGGACCCCGTGCGTGTGGAGCTAGCCAAAGCTGCTGGTGGATCAACCACTGGACTGGGCGGCCTGGGCTTTTTTGAGGACTCCTGTTCATTTCTGGTTAAAGCAGCATCTGCTGAAGCTTCGAGAGTGAAGCTTTCGAAGAGCACCCTCCTCCACTGCTGCGGGACTGCCTGCATTCAGGTGAAATCAGCTGTTTCTCTTGGTGAGCAAATAAATGAAACTTGGGTGGCTTCTTGGACTTGGCAAATCTTAAGAGGAAGGTAATGCTGTCCTTTGCTGAATATTCATGAGGAACTAATTTGTGCTCATCTTTCCAGATTGCGCTTCAGTCTGGGTGGGTTTTTTGTGTTGTTTTTTTGTCTTGGCTTGCTCTGTTCAGCAGCCAACAAGCTGTTAGAAGCCTTGGCTTGACAATTGGGAGAGATCTGTAGTTCATCCTTCTGCTTTTCAGTTATATGTTAATTAGCCAGAGGAAAACGATTGGCAAGCCCCCTTTATAGTGGCCAAAAATGCTGTTCTGCGCTGTGCTCTTCTCCACACAGCAGCAGTTCTCCTGCAGGAGCGAGCTGTGCTCCGCACACTGGCGTCCATCTCGACTGTCATTCCCGATCCCCTCGATCCCTGGAGAGAGCTTGGCATCCTGCACCCCCAGCGTGGCTGCGTGCCCCTGCCCGCCCACGGGCGCTGGCAGAGGAGGAGGCACTCCCTGATGGAGCTGCTGTTTGGCCTCCAAGCTCCCGCTGCAGGAAAAGCTCTTCTGTTGCTCCCCTAGGCTTTTTCTTTCTTTTCACCTATCTTTTCCACTGCAGAGATGACCCACAGGACGGACCGTGGCTTCCTGAGGGACACTGCCCGTGTGAGCAGGTGGCAGAGCAGCTGCACGGGTTGCAGTTCGTGGTCTCCCCGTGGCTGCAGGCTTGTCTTCTTGTGACCATCTGCACGGGCACCACGGCTACCCACAGCAACGTCACCTCTCCTGGGGATGAGACGCTCATCTCGCCAGGACCCGTGCGCTCCCAGGCTGCCACATCCAAAGGCACGTCCCCCTGCCCTGCCTGGCACCGCTTCCCTGCCTGCAGGCTCCGCTGTGCCCGGCCGGGGCGGCAGCAGGCTGCGGTGGGCAGCTGCTCCCTGCTCCCTTCGTCCTGCGCTTCCCGGCAGCTCCTGGGGTGGGTGAGCTGCTGCCCAGCCTGAGAGCGATGGGAAAGGGTGGGAGAGGTTGATCCCTGATCCGGGCTGGAGCATGGCTGCCATCCCTCGTGGCTGGGTCACGCTGTGTGTGCGCCGCTCGCCGGCGTGGAGAGGCAGGACGGGACGCCTGGAGCAGTGCCTGGAGGACGGGAGGACGCTTCAGCCCTTCTCGTGCCACTGCCGTGGGGATAGGTGGGCTCTTAGTTGGATTCGGAGCTAGCTTTCCTTCATGAGGGGGGTTTTGGAGACCTGGTGCTGGGGTAGCCATCCTCTCTGAGATGGAAGAAGACGGCACGGGAGAGGTGTAAGCTGCATCCCTGCAGCACTGCATCGGCTGCTGGCACTTCTGCAGCCTTGGGGTTTGGTGACTTCTCATTACAGAAATGAAAACAAGCCTACGTTCCTGCCTGCGTTATACAGGGCATCTAACGGCACAGACAGACAATCCAGAAGTGTGACCTTACAGACGTGGTAACTGCTGCTTCGCAAACACTTTTGCTTCTCTGGGTTTGGATTTACTTATCAGGGGTGTTAGTCACGAGGGTGGTGTTTTGTTTTGACAGTCCTTCCTGGCATTGGCTCCGCAGCTGCAGCGCTGCTTAAATTAGGTTTCACTCTCAGAGGACTCTCCGCTCCTCTGCATTTGATACGGATCTCTTTTCATTCCGAGGCATGAATTTGCTAACACAGTTACAGTATCGCCAATATCGCATAGGATGACACCAGAAGATACGCTTCACTTCAGGGGTCTTGTAGTTACAGGGTCTCTGTAGGGCAGTAGGTGTAATTACTGGGATAAAAAGGTTTGCTGGTCTAAGCTTGCCCTACTCCACGCAGTTAAATATAAGCAGGGATATTTGAGTTGGTGCCTCTGCGTGTTTCCATAGTAATTGTCCTTTCACAATAGCAACGTGGAGGGATTAGAGAAGCAGGACTCTCCTGTGGGGTGAGGAATCCTTTTTGTAGGAAGACAGCTGGCAGTAACGCTTGTCCACCCTTTGGCTGAGGTGCCTCCAAGGAGCCGGTGTCCACCAACGCGAGCCTGGGCGCTGATGGCAAGCTGCTTCTGCAGCAAAGGCGGAGATGGCTCTTGCCAGGAGATCTGACCTGGCTGTTGAATGCGAGTGCCTTTGCCCTTTACTGACAGACGCTGCCCGTGATGGGCAACGTGGGGAGCTGTGCAATCTTCACGTGCTCCTCTAAACAACCTACAAGTGTTTCCCTGTGTGTGCCCACCAGAAAATAACCTTTCTTCTTCCAGAGGCAATATGGCAGTAGCCACTATGAGCAAGGGGCTGAGAAGAAAGCAGACCGTTAGATGGGCGCTAACCGTGCTGTGCCATAGTACCGGTTTTGGGGGTCTCCAGGCATCCTGCTGTGTAGGACATCCTGTTAGACAGACTGAATAGTCCGTGCAAGTGGAGTGGGGAAGCGAAACTTCATGGCAGAAGAACCGACAAGAAAGAGAAAGGACTTTATTTAGGAAATGCAGCTTCAAACTTTGCAGTTGCTGCTGAATTCATGAGGAAAATAATATCCCCCAGTCTGGCAGAACCATCTGCTCTGTTTTGTGGTGGCATTGGTGTGTGTGTTTGTGTATTCGTGAACTTCTGAATGGGGGCAAGAGAATAAGATTTCAGGGCTTTTAGGAGATAATTGTTGAAAGATACCAGTAATTCCACAGGAGGCTGGAATTTTCTAACTCTGCTTTCCACTTTCTTGAGCTTTCAAAAGCTAGACAGAGGATTTGGGCGTCCTATACTTACCCTCTAGTATGTATACACTAGTCCTCAGCTGCTTGGACCTGGCATTGAGGCTGCTGCCAGGCTGGCATTTCCTTATTTTAGCAATTTAACTGCCTCTCAGCCATCACTGACGGCTCCATCTGATGTGGGTGTTTGTCAACTTGGCTTCTACTCATAGTTGTTTCTTGATTGCCAGGGACCTCTGTGGTTTCACAGTCATTGTAAGGCATAAGCAAACTGCCTGGTCCTCAGCTTAGCTCCTCCCTGCGTTTTGTTCTTAAATGTCTCTTTTTGTTCTTGTTCTAGGTATTTACCCTTTCAGGTTTGCCAGTGCAAACAACTCTTTGTTGTAGTGGTGCCTTCACAATGTCTTTTTTTCTTAACAAATCGGTCCACACTTTGTGTTTGCAAGCCTGTGGTAGGCATGTTTGAGATGTGCAAGAGGTCAGTAAGAACCAGAGCATCTGCAGGGAACCTCCAAGAGGTGAAGTCTTCACATTGTGCATTGTAAACCAGCTACGTTTGAGGCAGCATTCCCCATGGCTCTATTTGGGCTGGGTGCTGTGCAGTAAAACTTGTGTAAGTTTGGACTGTAAGGTTTGTGATCTCTCTTTCCATCACTGCTAATAAAGAGATGATGACTTCCCTCCCGTGTATTGCCCCTTCCAGTCTTCTGCTGTCATTCTGATACTTCTCAGAAACACACGATAAAAGCTTCAAAACACAAAATTGCCAAGCTCCTAACAGATCTTTTCTTATCCTGGACATGTCTTTGACATTAATGCATTTGCCCAGTTGTTCCTGAACCATGTGAACAGCAGATTAGAAAGTGGTGAATAGGTTTTTGATGTCTCAGGTTTACTTGACGCAGAGAGGGGTAACAATACCTTGTCAGTGAGGCTCTTGCCACAGTGCTAACATGACAAAATACTTCAAGTGCCTGGGCCACGAAATATTGCCATAATTTGGTCTTGAGGTGTAACTAAACCCAGTGTAGGCAGCGGGCTGTGAAAGCAGAGCAAATGGTAAGTGGCCTTGTGTTCTGGTTGGATTGACTAGAATTTTTCCATGGGAATACAGAATTGCACAAAAGATCTTGGCATTGTTGCATGTTCTTATCTTGAAAATGCCAGTAACTGGTTCTGCTTCAACTCTTTCATCTACAGGAAAGAAAGAAGAAGTTTGAGAAGGATGGTGAGAAGTTTTATTCTATGCTGGATCGCCATTTGCATTTGTCTTCCAAAAAGAAGGAATCCCAATTACAGGAGGTGTGTATGGAGTTTTCTTCAGAGTTGGGTCCAAAAGCAACACCACCAGCTATGCTGGATCTCAAAAAAGGGGGGGGAAATCATCCCTTTCAGTAAGTAACCAGTTGAAACTGATAAGCAATTAAATCTGCCTAAAGCCTAGATTCTCTGGATGAGATCAGGGAAATCGAGATCATAGTTCTCCTTAGTGTGTTGAATGATGGTGGTGGCTTTATGCATCATCTTCACTTGTTCTTGCCCTTATAGCATAGGACAGTGACCGGTTATACTGGCACAGCTGGGGATTGGCCACTCTTCCACCTGGCTTGGGGAACTGATCTGGCGGAAAAATAGCTGGTTAATACTATTTTCGCCGGCATCGTTTCCTGCCTAGCTCCTGCTGTTTGCAGGGGTGGCAGTGAGCAGCAGGCAGAGGAGGGGAGATGCCCCTTCCAGCTGATGCTGCTGCCAAACATGTTGCAACAAGAAAGGAAAGCCCTGGCTGTTCCAGCCCACATCAGAGTAGCTGGATCAAATCAAATCTGTCAAACCAGTTGTCGGATCACCCTACAAGCAACTTTGCAAGGCAAAATTTGTGTAAGTGGTGGTCATGCGGCATGCCGTGTTGTCCTACCTGGTGCTACAGCTCTGGAATGGCTGGTGTCAGCTCACAGCTGGAGTCAGGCAAGAGGATTGTGACAGTGGCCTTCTCTTTACCGGTGCAGGGCTACAGGTGGAGAATGAGCTTATGCAAAAATAAAAAATACACTTCAGGAAAGCCTTCTTGCAGAACGGGGGGGTGAGGTTCTGGATCCTTAAATGAAAGGGAGCCAGAAAAGGGCAGATGAATGGTCTGAGACCTGAGATGAATGGTCATTGTTCCAGTCTTCTGGTTCTGTGCAAAGTGTTCAAAACATGGGCTGGACACCTTTGGGTGGCTTTTTCTTAAGTGAGAACAGGATGTTTTATGGGCTGACAGATAAATGCTAGTCAAATATTGTCAAGCTAGATGTGATGTGTTTTCTTTTTTCACCTCTTGCTCTTTCTTCCAGGCTGACCTTCAGGTTGACAAAGAGAGACACAATTTCTTTGAGTCCTCCCTCGAGTATGTGTACCAGATCCAGGAGGTGCAAGAAAGCAAGAAATTCAGTATTGTTGAACCGGTAGGAGATTCCTATTCTTTCAGGCCTGGTTGTTTGATGCTCAGATATGCTGGCTTGCTGACAGTCACAGGAAGGGATGAGTTACCAGGTTGGATTCAGTCCTGGGGAGTCTCGTGATAGAGCAGGAGTTAACCTTGCACACTTGGATTGCTGCAGCTTAACAGCCTTAGTTAGTGGTGTTTGCTGGAACACCATGAAGCCACAAACTTGTTTCTCATGCCTGTGAGTCGATCTTGAGGAACCGGCTGGACGCTGTAGGTAGCTAGAGAGGTCTTGTTATGAATTATCTTGGACACTTTGTGTTTAGTAAGCGCTAGCTGTCTTCAGAGGGAGAGGGTTGTTATCTGGCCCTCTCGCCTGTCACAGCAGGGCTGCAGCGGTACCAGCTCGTGGCTGTGTACAGGGACCCTGCCCTGGGTGGGTGGCTCTGCCCTGGCGCCAGATGCGGTTGAGCGTGGGATCATGTAGGTCTCCTGGGCGAGCAATCTGCAGATCTACTCTTGTTGTCCCAGCAAGGTCTTTCATTTCGGGTGTGTTTTATTAAGAGAGATGTGTGGGTGGTAGACCTGGGCTTTAGGGACATTGTGGTGGATAAGTCATACTAAGACTTGCATCACTCCAAAACTGTAAGAAAAAAAAATAATTTTGTATATGTAGTTTCTGAAACCCCGCTTCCTATCTATCTTTCCTCTGATTAGAAATATAGAAGTTTAATCTGTGTCTTTTCCCTCCTTTGCAGGTGCTGGCTTTTCTCCACAGCCTCTTTACTTATAACAACCTGACAGTTGAGCTTACACAGGATTTCCTCCCTTACAAACAGCAGCTTCAGCTCAGCCTGCAGAATGTGAGTTCCTGCCCAGCTGAAGTATTTTTTGCATGTGACTTCTGTTCTCATTTGTATTTAAACGCCTCTGGTGGCAATGCTTTTCCATGCAAAACAAACTGTCCATGTTTGCATTGTGGGAGGTGCAGATAAAGTTATTTCCTTCTCAGTTCACGTGTATTTTCTCCTGTCCTGCACAAGAGAGTCTGCAGGTGCTATTACGGTGTTTTTCTCTCCCGAGAAGGGGCTATTGCAATTGTATCATTTGACCTTGTGCATAAACAAGCCTCAGAATTTCTTCCAATTTCATGAGATCGAAATTGTACACGTCTTCTAATAAGGCCCCCAATCTTGATCCTAATGGTATCCGCTTACTACATGCTTTGGTAAGCTCTTCTGCTGGCTAAGTATACATGGGGTAAAATATCTGTGTCCCATTTCTTTTATCCTCAGTCTTTCATGGCTGGCCCTCGTTTCTGTGGAACAACAGCCATAAATCTGTGCCAAGCTGAGTTTGCTGCTGGCTCGTTAATTGGTCTAAGTGGTGTTCTATAAAAATGCCTTGATTTTGTACCCTGTGTTAATGTGACTCTTTAAAAATGATTTCATACCAAGCCATGTATCATGATCTTTTGAGGAATCAATGCCTTAGTTTTGTAGGAGAACACACCTGTTAGCTAAACAAAGGTGTGAGGGGGAGTTCAAGTGCTTCCTTCTGCTCCACCTAGCCTTAAAATGTGCTAAGTTTCTTTTATTGAAAGAAGAAGTGTCCTCCCAGTCATGACTCCTCCGCACCATTGCCATGCATGGTATGTTAAACCTTGTCTCTTCGGTCATCTGTAAGTGCCCAATGTTCTTATGGCTGGAATTTTCCTGTGAATTTGTGGAGTGGCTTCTGCACTTTGTACATTGGGGAACAATTTGTTTCTGCCAGAGCACCTAAAATTCAACCAGGAATACCTGAAGCTCGCTCTTTGCTCATGTTCAGATGTGCTTCTTTTTGTGTTCTCTCAACAGACAAGGAATCATTTTTCCAGCACGCGGGAGGAGCTGGAAGACCTGAAGAAGAGGATGAAGGAAGCCCCTCTAACCTGCAAGCTACCTGGGCAGCCAACCATCGAGGGCTATCTCTACACTCAGGAGAAATGTAACGGCTTTTGCATGCACCTGAATGCATTAAAGAACTTGTGAGCCTGGGCTGCCCTGCTTATAGCCCCGCTGGGGGGGCCGCGCTCAGCTCCCGTGGCTAGGTCAGCTTTAGCCGCCTGCCGGTGCCTGGGGAATCACTGGCAACTTTAGCTGCCAGCTTTCTCAGTGGGGGCACAGAGCTTTCTCCGGGTTACACGAGCCGTGTAAGCAAGGAGCTAATTGCCCTGCGCTCAAATTAGATGAGATTTATTGCTCCTTTGTAGCGCTGGAGAGACCGGAGCTCTGGCAGATTGCACCTTGGCTGCGTTTTATCAGAATGAATCTGGTGTCCTGCCCAGCTTCCCTCTCGCAGCATCTCTGAGGGCTTCTGAGCTCAGCTGAAGTGTTAACCAGCAACGAGAGTTAAGCTGCTGAGAGTGAAAACTGTTGTGATTCTGTTCAGAATAAAATCAAACCAGATTCAGTCTTTTACAAATACTCACTGTAGCTTTCCATGGCCATGCAAGCATGAATACTCAGGGGACAAAAGCCTGTATGCAGAGCTGTGGCCTCTGAGTCTACAGACAACTTACTCTGCGAGCAGTTAATTCTGGATTTTGTGTACAAATGTACTTATGCATATATTTGTATGTATGTTTATCCTGCTTTTAAAAGAAAACACATAGACAGTAATTTTAGACCGCAAACAAACGTTGCACATTCCTGCATGCCAGTGACTGTTTGTTGCCTCTATTTATGTTTCCCCTATAAATCGAGTATGAAGAGAGTTGTTCCTCCTGAGGCTGCAACTTAAAAAAAAAAATTACAGAAAAAATATCAGTTGAAGTATTTCATATAAAGGGTTCAGGTAAGACAGCAAAGAAAAGTGACAATAAATCTAGTGTGATATAAATAGGAACCTTAGAGTGTTTTAAAGATGCTGTTGTCTTTACTGCCAAGTTTTCATCAACAGGAGAAAATAGTGGTGTCTGTGTGAAACATGCATTCAAGACACGTAGGATCCTGCCAGTGTAGGTCTTGACTGGACCTGGCCAAACCAGCTTGGCTTGCCACCAAAGTCCCACAAACGCCCTTTCACTAGCGGCGTTTTGGAAGGGCTCTGGAGGCGGCTGCTGCCCTGCGCTCCTCTCCTCCTCCTCCTCCTCCTGGCTCTTGCCAGGGAGATATCCCTGCGGGGCCAGCAGTGTCCATCCCCAGAGAAGCGCAGATATGTGGGAAACGCCAGCCGTGCCTTGCCGGCTGCATCCAGCTACGGCGCTGTCTCTGACTCCAGCTTTCCGTGTGTTTCTGCAGGGGCGCTGGGCATCTCCTGGGTGAAATATTACTGCCAGTATGAAAAAGAGGCAAAAACCTTACGGATGACGCCCATGGACCAGAAGCCTGGAGCTAAGCAAGTAAGTTGGTTTCTTGGAGGGATGTCTGCAAACACTGACCCAGCCATCAGGTCTCTACCTTCGATCCGCCCACGTCGTCTCTTTCCGTAAGCAAATAGACGTACAAGTGCCACGTCCAGGGCAGCAGAGGCCAGCCCTGCTGTCGGGAGCAGTTGTCTGGCAGCACTGGTCCTTAAGACATTCCGGCAGTGGGCTGGTCCCAATCCCGTGGCTGCAGCTGTGGAAGGGCTCCTGGCCACGGAGCGGAGGGGTGGGTTTCGTGTCCCCTCCCTGCCTGGCTGCAGAGGCGGGTGGTTTGGTGTGACCTGAAAGAAGCACCTCTGTGAAGAGAAGTTTCACCTCCCTCTCTCCCAAATGACCTGAAGCCCTGCAGGGTTTGGCAGTGGAGACACGGGTTCGTGCAACTTAAGCGTCATTCAGACAGTGGTGACTTGCGAGTTTGGTCTAGTGCAGAATTTCTGCCTTTCTAGACAAGCTAATTTTTATATTTATCCATGCAAATGGGCAGTGAACCTGCAGCCTGGTTTGCGCATAGCCCTCTGGCAGTGATTGCAAGTACTTGAATTACTTGAGTTATTAGATGTGTGCTTCCAAAAGCAGTATTTCTCTGCCTTTGCATGTTCACACAGTCACTGTTTTTTGATTTTGAATTCTGTTCTCAAAACTGGTTACGTGTGGGTGGGACCAGTGTTAGGAGAGGAGGAGGGGGCAGTGGTTGTAGCTCTGAACTGCAGTAGAGCAACAATTTGGGGAACTGCTTCTTTCACAAAACGCTTTGGTTTTTACCAGTATGTCTGGGAGTTCCCTGCAGTTCCTCAGCACGACAGAGGAGGGGTAGGATGCAGGCATGGATGACAGAGTACAGCAAGTGCGTCCAGCTGAGTCCACCCGCCCTCCTCTGCCATGGAGCGATGTCCCCCGGGGACTTCCCAGTCAGGCGTGCTCTTCTCCAGTTCATGATCTCATGGTCTGTTCTTTGGCAGCCCTCTGCACGCTGCAGCAATAAAATAAAATGTATTTTTTGGAAGCCCTTGGCAGAGACCTTGGCAAAGAAACGTCCAAACTATTGACCGGAGAGATCTATTTTCATTTTTGCCGTAAACGTATCTAGTAAGGCCAATTAATGCAGGTAGGGGCTTGCAAAAATGTAAATTAGACCCCTTCCCAAACTCTTGCGCTCTGGTAGTCTGTACCTCCAGGTCACAGCTGGCCACACAACTTCAAATGCCACAATTACAAGCAGTGCTCTTAAAAACCCCAAACAACCAGCACACACAGAAAACACAGCCAGGAGATTATCATCACAGAGTGTAAGCTGGATGTAATCCTGGAGGAGGCTGTCCTTGCTGCCGGGCTGTCCCGGATCTGCTCGATCCGCTTCTGTCAGAGGTCTTGCAGATGCAGTGGCAGTGACGGTCAAGGTGATTAACGCGTTCCAGGCTTGCACACTCAACCCTAGGGTCTGCTTGGTTGTCAGGTCTCCTGAGTGTCTCTTGAGAGTTCCTCCAAAGTCGTGGAGATCTCGCAATCATATTACAAATTGACTCTGCTGTGGAGTACAGGGGCATGAACGCAAAGGGCCAGAGCTCAGCCCTGCAGTGCTGGCCTCTCTTCAGAGTGCACCTACTCTAGATTTGGTCAGTTAACGTTCCTTTTCTACAAGGTATTTTGTGTGAAGCTGTTTGGACCATGAATGCTGTGGATGATCGGTAGTGCTGATCAGCCCTCATAAAAATTAGGACCTAGCTGTGTCAGATAACAGACAAGCGTGGTCCTGGCCTCAGAGACCAAGCGACTGCCTCATAAGTTTGTTTATAGCAGCGTTCCTGCTCTGCGGGTGCATATTGCTTGTTGCTGAGATATTTAGTGCCTGTTTGCAGGGTAGTGCCATGAAGACTAGAACATTTTGTGGCTGAGGGGAGGAAGCCTGGCTCACAAAGCCTTTGATCTCTGTCTTTGTGGGGAGTGGGAAGGACTGTGCTCCTGGTACCAATGCCGCCAGTCTGGCAGGGCACGCACTGGGACCCTGGGACCCTATGGGCAGTGCCCTGCTGGGCTGCAGCCTAAGGGTGCTTTGGAACCCGAAATCCTCTCCTGTGTTTCTTTCCTCTAACCTCGGCTTTCATATTCTCTCCTAGGGGACCTTAGACCTGACACTGAAATCCTGTGTAAGGAGAAAGACCGACTCTATAGACAAAAGGTTTTGTTTTGACATTGAAACTAATGAAAGGTGAGATGCTTGGTTTTCAAATGGCCTCCAAACCCTGCAAACCTGGATGAAATTGCTCTTTGCTGTTTATTAAAAACAACTTTTGCTTAATTTTCCTGCCTGTCCCTGGGTGAACTCTGCACAGGTCTGGGACCATCACGCTGCAAGCACTCTCAGAAGCTAATCGAAGGCTGTGGATGGAAGCCATGGATGGGAAGGAGCCGGTAAGTGTTTAAGGAGCTGCTGCCCAGCCGTGAATATGCTGCCTAGCAGTGTCCTCTGCCGGCAGATCCTGGGGAAGATCAGTGACACAGCCACTGGCAAGTTCCTTTTTGCAGCTGTCACCTCGCTGCTGTTGCTTACCCATAATTCAGGCATTGGTTCAGCCACTGCACATCTGAAATGGAGCTTAATGCTGTTCTGCTCGCAGCACAGCTTGCAACGGGGATTTTGTTTTCCCCCTTTAAAGCTCTGGTACGTTCCCTAGTTGTGCCAGACTGCCTAAGGACTGTGGCCTTACTGGGTCTGGAACACACCGTATTTCTGTTGCTCACAGATCGCTCTCCAATCTGCGGGAGGTGATTTTTTTTGTCTGTCCCTGCTCTGAGCAGTGTTTGGAAAATCTGGCTCATGGGAGCAGCCATGCCACACTGGTGTTCACCCACTTTTCTCTGCCTGCTGGTGTTCCCTTCCTTCAGTCTAAGCAAAACAGACTCCTGCATTTTACTGAATTTCCTCTAAATGGACAGCATGGCATGTAGTGTGGAAAAAAACATTTCTGGCAGCTGCCCTTGCCTTTGGAGAGCTGCCTTTCCCTTGATGGGCTTGGTGAAGAGGGTTGGCAGTAGGTGCACTTGCTGACCTGCTCAGGGCTGTGTGGCTGCTGATGCGGAGGTGGGACATGGGAGCAGGAAGGTGGGACATGCAGACCCCCCCCAGCACTTCCCTCCTACTCGTTTAAACAAGAAAGGACATGGGAGGGACAGTGTGGAGAGGGTCGGTGTGCTTGTGCTGGACCGCCAGTCACTTAGGGGACGCCTGGGGCTTACTTGGTTTGCATGATGTGTTATTACGTAGAAAGGATTTTTGATTTTCTATCAAGAATGGCACCTGCTTTTTATTATTAATAAATGCAAAAATTATTTTTGTATGGGATGAAGGAGTGTCTTGACACTTTAATTTTTAAAAGCAAGCAAACAAATAAAAACGACACAACCCCTGTGTGCCAGACTGTCCAGCTCCCATTTTTACAGGGCACCTAAAGGACAAAGTTTCCTGTTCAGTTTTTAGGAGACCTCTTTCCTAGAAATACGTGGTCCAGTGAAATGTAGGAAGCTGGCAAAAACTCGTTTGTTGTGTAGATAATGGTACCTTGCTTAATTATAAAATACATTTCTTTAAGACTTTGTCATACTGTTTGTGATTGGCTTTGGGTGATTTATGGGGTGCTGCACTTTCTTTTGAAAAGAAATATCAAATCACGTTGCATTATGTTTTTGTTTCTTCTTCCTCCATTCCCTCCATTTTTCCAGATCTACCACAGTCCCATCACGAAACAGGAAGAAAGTGAGTCATTTCTGTTGCTGTTCCTCTGAGCGGTTGAAGCTGTCTGGAGGTCAGGCAGTATATTTCCTTGCAGATACACTCACCCTCCATCTCTGCTGAATAGACTGGGTATTCCCTCTGTGGCAGCAGCGTAACTTCTTTCCTTTTCGTAACAGTGTCTGATACTGAGGCCAGATAAGAATGAGTTGCAAACGGTAAAAGTTATTGATTGCAATGTGCAGTTTTTATTTAGCCAGAGCTAGCAGGATGCAGAGTTCGATTTGCACCTCTAAACCTCAGAATAACAGAGGGGGGGGGGGGAAGATCAGTGAGAGATTTTGAGGACGTTTCCCTTAGCAAAGATTGTAACAGGAAAACAGAGGTGGCATTTATTTCCCTGGAGCTCCCATCCCACCACCTTGTCCTGTCTCTCCCCTTTCACAAGCGGGCTGTACCCTACCCGCCGCCCCGGGGCAGGCTGCTGCCCCTTTGCCTTTCCCTTTTTGCAGCCCATTACTCAGCAGCGGCTGAGCGTGCTGCCATGGAAAGCGCTGAGGCTTCATTAGCTGAGTGGAAAGTTGCATTCTGTGTCTTAGAGCTTACTTTTATAAGCACTTTAATGAGCTGACTTTAATGAGCACAGAGGTAGCATCAACAGAGGCGTAAGCATGAAACCTGTTGTTTGACTGTGTTTGCGTTACACGCCTGGAAAGAATGCGACTCAGTGTTTCACAGAAGTAAATACACTCTATTTTTAATAGATTAGGGCTAGAAAGACTTCAAGTCATATTATACGATCTGTGCTTGATGGTGTCTTTACTCATTCCTATGTTAGAGCTAAGATACATCTGGGCTTTTCGTCACTGTTGCTCAGAGAGAAGAGAATCGTTATAAACAACTTGCTGAAAATACAGTGATTTCATAGGATTCACCGACATGGCTTGTGCTGTGACTGGAGTTGGTCCAGATGTGTCTTGTGGCTGTTTTTTCAAACAGCGTGTTTTTTTAAGTGAAAAAAAACCCAACCCAAACAACTTGCCACCCTCCAAAAACCCCTACAACTCCCACCATGACCACCCTGTGACCCCCTACCCCCCAAAAAAACCCCGCAAAACAGCACAAACCAAACCGAACCAAAACCAACAACAGCATGGTCATTTAGGAGAAATTCAGTATAAATGTTTGCACTGAACAGAAAGATACTTCACATTATAACTTGGACAATCCTTCTAGATATCCCAGAAAAAATAGCAAAAGTAGTGGTGTGATTACAGAAGTTGAAATATGTGTATAGAAAAAAATCCTGACTTTCTACCTGCTTCGTGATGCCTGCAAGACAGGCACAGAGATAGGCAGTGGTTAATTGGCTGGAACAAAAACCTGTATTCTGCTTTACTTAGCATATCAAGCAGTATTGTTTTTGCTCTTTAATCTACTCAAGTAGATAAGCAGAAATCATATGATCCTATGATGTGGAAAAGCTTTAACTGCATATTTTGCAGTGCTCTGGAAACAATTAATCAACTCCTTATCAGACACAAATTCACATGTGGTGGGACTCTGATTTACACTTTTAATATTAAAGACAGAAAGTGGGTAGAGAGCAATGTTGTAACTCAAAATAGACTCACGGGAAAAGGGAGAACATATGGAACTAATAATTCCTTGTCAGGATTTAAAGAATGCCTGTGTTTTCATGGGGGGATGTACACGATGCAGATGCACATGTGAACCCAGCCGTGTGCTGGGGCACTGCAGCTTTGTGTGCCGAGCAGGGTCTGGGTTTGGGGCCTTCCCGGTAGTTTTTCATGGGGAGCCGTGTGCTGGTGCTCAGGCAGCTAACCCTCCTTCCCTCGTTTGAAACAGTGGAACTGAACGAGGTCGGCTTCAAGTTTGTACGCAAGTGCATCAACGCAGTGGAAACAAAAGGTAAGGTGCCTGCCCTGGCATCAGGAGGTGCCGCTGTCCTGGCGTTGCTTCCTTTGGCCTTCAGTTATATTGTATTTTATGCAGTGTAGTGTTGTTAGTCAATGAAACGAGACTTTGAATTTTGACTGAAGAACATGTGTCAGAGGAGCAGAAATTCTGCGTGGTCCAGATGTTGTTATACCAAATCAGTTAGGATTGAATTTCCATCTTTATGCTGTTTTCATTCATCGGTTTCTCTTCTTTGACTCCCGAGAAAACTCATTGCTAGGCAGAAGGAGAACAGCTCTAGAAGTCTCTCTGTGCTTGGGGGGCAGACAGGCAGGGGTTAACGGGGCTATAGGGTTTTTCAGACCCATTTTGTTCAAAGCAGCAGGACAGAAGCAGGCTGATGGATGATAGCTCACCCTCTGGTCTTTTGTGAAATGCCCAACCTGTACCAGTGTACATTGCTGGGCGTGGGCTATAGGACGAAGATAAATCGCTCCAGAACAGCTGGGTCCCCTGGCTGCCACCGGGAAAGGTGGCTGGTTTCATATCCAGAGCCTTTGGGGAACGTGGCCAGCCCAGCCCCGCTGAAGTGCGGAGGAGCAGGGTCATTAGACACTCCTCACGCAGCCGGGCAAATACAGCAGTTCTGTCTTTCCTAATGTTGGCTAATATTTTCGAAGAATCTGCTTAAATGTGTTTGCCTTCTGTGACAATTTGAACAAATTGATAGTAAAGCAGCGCTGTGCCCAGAAATGGTGTATTTAGGCAGGTAGGGCTTGCCAGCTCGAGCACTTATTCCACGCACTGGCTGTGCTTGCCTGACCATGGCACGATCCCAGCAGAAGGTACGTGTCCCGGCTGTGCTGGTGGCCGTCGGGGTGATTCCTGGGGCAGAAGCATTTTGGCAGAGCCAGCACCCCGATAGCTGGGAGAGGAGTTCCACTAGATGGGGCTTTTGGACTTCCAACCAGCTGGGGAAACCCCTTGGCTAATGCTTTTTGGCTTTCTCCTGCTTAGGGATTACTACAGAGGGCGTCTACCGGACTGTTGGCAGCAATATCCAGGTGCAGAAGTTGCTGAATGCCTTTTTTGGTAAGAATGAATTACTCTGCGCAACTAGATTGTCCTGGTTTTATATTGTTTAAGAGGGACAGAGAGGATCAGGTTTCACAGTGAGAAATGTCCAGCATGGTTTTTGGTCCCTGTAGCCTCTCTGAGGCACATCTTCCCCTTCTTTTCTGGGCTTTTTTCTGCAACCTGCTCTAGTGCCTCTCCCTTTAAACTACATTTATTTATTGCTGGTGCAACCTGCATTTTACATTAAGTGACATAAAGCAAGGCAGTGACCCTGGAGCAGTGGGGACAAGCCTTCTCCCATTGTGTGCTAAAAATATCCAGGCATTTTGGAGTCACATGCTGGGGACACGTTCCTCCCGCAGGCCCGGGGTGCAGGATGTTGGCTAAGGAGAGATGAGCCCTCGCCCTCTCCTCTGCTGCCTGTGCGGCCGGCAGCTCCCAGCCTGGGGCCGCAGGGGCTCCCAGTGGAGCTGCGGCAGCCGCGGAGGGCTGCGGACAGTGGGGCTGCTCGCACGGTCGAGCACACGTGGCACGGGTTTGCCAGCATCACCCGACAGTCGAGCAACAGCAAGAATCGCTGCTCACCCAACCATCGCAACTCCTCTCCTTTGATAACACCCTGTGTCCCCATTCTTATTTAGGCAGTGCAAATGAGAACCAGACCCGAACGACCTCCGAGGGACCCTTTTCCTCGGTGGGGTATCGTGGAGAGCTATACTGGGAAGGTGGCCTCTGCAGAGAGGCCGATACCCTGGTTTAAGGTTTTCACCTGGAAGGACTGGGATACCTCGCTGTATGCAATGTATACGTTAATAAGTCAACGTATGCATTTCCGCTGTAAGCCTTTGCGTGCACTGAATCTTGTGTTCCATACAAGCGTGTGAATCGGTGGCTAGTCTTTATACGAGGAGCAGTTAAACTCCCAGCAGCAGGCTGAGGGGCTCAGCAGCGTTGCTCCCAGGCTCGGACCCGGCTGAGGCCGTCGTGCCCCTGCCCCATGGCACGCACGCCTGGGCCGGGGCAGGCTGTGAGCCCCTTAGGTGAGCCCCGAGGGTCGGTCTGCCGCACGCCCAAAGGCTGAGCCGTTCTCACCGTCCTGCCCGAAGGGCTGGAGCATGGGGCAGAAGGTATGTTTACAGTGATACCTGCGTGCCTCGGCCTTACACCAGCTCCCTGTGCAGACATCTGATATTAATGTAGTATTCGCAGGCTTTTACTATTGTTTTTACTGTTGTTTACTATTGCTTTTACTATTGTTGTTTATTAAAACAGCTGGTTTGTGCTGACTTATAGCTGTACTCAGTTCCCACGGAGCTACAACTTCAGGCAGCTGTCCGGTTACGCTTGCATGATGACTAATTACTTAGCCTAAGTTTCTATTGCTTCTTGATTCTCACCCTCCCTGTGAGTAGCTCTGTGGTTTTCTCCTCTGAACCCCACCAGTGAGTGGCTTTTCTTTTTATTTATCTGCATTGGTCTGGTTGACCGCTTGCCACCCCATTGTGTATGAACTCGTGATGCAAAGTCCAACAACACAGATACAACAGCTGCAGAAGGGCTTCATCCTGAACTTCAGTAAGAAGATAGATTTTGTTTGGTTGGTTTTTTGTTTTGTCTCTAGTCCTGTTTCTTTTTTGAAATAAATCACGCAGTTTATTCCGTTAGTCCAACTGCCCCCATCCTCCAACCATGTCCTTTACTTCACTGTACCGCAGAAGTGATGTGGTTGTTCGGTGAGGGTAGGCAGGAGCAAAGTGTACTTCCACGCTGCTGTGCCGCCTCCTCTGAGCTCCCTCCTCTCTGTGCAGCAAGAGGAAATGTTTCCAGAATAGCCTTCAGGGGAGTAGCTGCAAAGGAGGGATTGGAGCTGGACACTTAGATTACTTTGGATATCAGAAGGCTTGTCTTGGATCTGTTGAAATGTGTAATTTCTGCCAGTCTTGGCTGTTCTGGGAAAAAAACAAACTACAGAGAATATGCTCTCACTAACTTTTCACTACTGCTTAAATGTTACCTTCTGCTTCTTCCTTTGTCCCTAGTTAGCACTGCTCCTCAGCTTTTCCAAAATACTGATGCTGGTCCTGTTGTTCTGCTTTTCCCAACCATGAGAATCAGGAGCTTTCCTCATGTGCTGCTGTAGCTTCGTTCATCTTGAGAGGATACCCTCCCCGAGAGTGTGCTAGCTATTAACAACCTCAAATGGGCCTTATTTTAAAGCCATTTTGTTCCTCCTCCAGATCCAAAATGTCCCGGGGACGTGGATCTCCAAAGCGGCGATTGGGACATCAAGACGATCACCAGCTCACTGAAGTTTTATCTCAGGTAGCACTGCAGGTCCCACCTGCCCTGAGTGGGCAAAGGAGCTTGGGGCTGATCCAGGTGAAAAGCAGAGGGAACTGCCAGATGTTAACATCTGGCTTTTGGAAAGGGCAAAGAAGTGACAAAGGGCTTTGAGAAGAGGAATGGATTTTTTAATTTTGTATCATTTTTTGAGAAATCTACCTGTTGTAGAAACCCCATATCCCATGGGGAAAGCTGTTTAAATAATACTGGCTGGGGGGAGACACCACCAGGAACCGGTGGTACTGGAGGGCGAGCAGGTTTGCCTGTCAGTCCTTCAAGATCAGTCGTGAGTGGGTTGTGCTGCCCTGCCAGAGCTTAGTTTTCTTTCTGGTTATTGCAGGAACCTGTCTGAACCCGTCATGACGTACAAGCTCCACAAAGAGTTGGTCCTGGCTGCCAGTAAGTCCCGCAGCTGCCTTGCTGATGGTCTCTAGCCCTGCCCTCCCCAACTGGAGGGCGTCAAAATCACTTGACAGAGCTCTGCCAGCTCGACACCGGGGTGTCCAGCTGCTTCCCCCTGTAGAAAGAGCAGGGAACCTCTCTTCGGAGTGCTTAATTGCGCGAGGGAGGTGGTGGTGTTTCTTCTTCTCTTTCCTTTGCTATTGCAGCACTCTTCCCTCTAACAGGGTTTCATGCTCTCAGAGGGTCTGGAGAGCCAGGGGAGGTCAACTAACCTGGAATCAGCACAAGCATCCCAGAAGAATTGTTTCTCGATACTGTTGGTATATTTATTTTAAAACCTGTGAGGGAATGGGATGTGCTGTTGCCATGCAGATAGATAGGCGCTTCTTTTGGGTCATGAAATTGTTCTGGGATGTTGAATCCAAAGTGTCTACCAGTACATGAAAGACATTTTTCTGCTGTAGCTCTTGGGACTGAGCCACAGCCAGTATTAACAGAGATGAGCCACGTAACATGGGTATAGTGACAGGGCATCACCTGTGCTAAACCGGCCAGTCCTCGGCTGTCCTGTTGTTATGGCCATTTCAAATAAGCCATAATAGTTCTGAACTGGCTGCATCCTCAGAGCGTGTTAAAAGCCAGCAGGCTGAGATGGAGACTACATGGATACTAGGAGTTAGTCATGTCCCTCAGCATGAGTGTACTGGCATTTGGAAATTTATGGCACAGTCAGAAACACTTTGGATTAAAGCATCCTTAACACCCCCATGCCTCCTTGAAGTCAATGGGAGTGTAGGAGAGTGCCTGCCTGTCCTGTGTTTGGACCTCTAGAGAATTAGTAACACTTGTTCTTTCTTGGAAATGAAAATTTTCCACCACTTAGAGATTGTGCTCAAGCCCAAGATTTATTAGTTTCAGAACTGGTTGTTAAACCAATGATGGCTGGGTATGTACAAAATCATAATCCCTCCCCTGCCCTCCCTCAGAAACTTGCACCATTAAGCTTCCCAGCTACTAAGATCCCACCCTATTCTTTTCACACTGAGCATTTTATTGTTTCTTGATTATTTATGCTCTTTGGGTCAGGGACTCAATTTTTTTCCCTGCAGGACATTTCACCATGTGGAGATATCCAGCAGAGAGGCCGTGTGTTCCCCAGGTGTGCTGGTGTGCGGGGCAAGGGAGCGAAGGGGAATACCTGGCCATGCTCAGCCTGTTTCCCCAGCCATGCTCAGAGGCAGAGTGTGACCCTCAGCTCCTTTTCAAGCTTAATTTCTCCCTCTTTCCACTTCACTTTGTTTCTCACAATGATTACCCTATGTAATCAACCCTATGTTGCTATGTAATCTCGCTTTCCTTCTGCCTCCCTTTGGCAGGTTTGGCCGGCCAGCCAGCCCTACATCGCAGAAGGAACAGCTCCCACAGATTTTCTTTGGCTTTATCTTTCTTTTACGTATTTACTTTGAAAGTGGTGGGCACAAACTTTTCTTTGTGTTGCTTCTTTCCAGAGTCCGAGAACCTGGATTACAGGCTGGGAGCCATTCATGCGCTGGTCTATAAACTACCTGACAAGAACAGAGAGATGTTAGAGCTCCTCATACAACACCTCGTCAAGTAAGCAAGCATTTTTCTCTATAGCCAAAGTAAGGAGGATAATGGAGTCAGCAGAACAAGTCTTTTGGGGGGGGCAGGTTTACAAAATTATATCCACCACAGTCCCCGTAGGAATTTATGTTTGGACTGCACAAATGGTATGATTCTCCTTGCTACCCACTGCATTAAGCGATGTTTCTCTTTCTGATTGCCACTTTCATCCCCTTTCTGACAAGCACCAGGCAGGAAGTAATTTTAAAATGAAAATAGTCTCTGACAGCAGAGCTATAAATTGTCACCTCTCATTCCATTTAACAAGAACAGTAGGTCTGGGGTTGGGGAATGGTTGTAGGACCTGTGCCCATGGGCTGAACATGAGGCATGCTTTGGTTTTACGTGCTGCTCTGTGGATTCAGTGTCCTGAGCCCTTAGAGCAGCACGAAGGCTTAAGCGTGTCAGTCTCTGCTCTCATACAGGCATGTTGGGTGCTTGGTGGCACTGAGCCATGCTGCTTCCACCGGTGAGCCACTGAAAAAGTCTGTTACTTGATGATAATAGCACCAGCACGGCATTGGGAAATGGGTATTTTCCTGCCTCCTTGTCACACCGAATGTGAAGGCTCAGTGTGGAAGCTCTGCCCTCTCCACCCCAGGGAGGAGCCGGCGCACAGCAGGGAGAGAGGCTTGCCATGAGTCATGGTGAAGCTCAAAAGCAAGGGAGCAATCTGTGTGCAGGTCAGGAAGGACCAGGGCTTGCAGAAGCAATGGCTTTTGTATAAACATATATATAACAGGGCTTGCTTGGGACCTTTGAAGAAGTTGTTTTCAAGACTGGACTGTTTCAGGAATAAGCAGGGCCGATCTGGGATTGTCATGCCCTGACACTCGAGGCGAGTGCTTGGCCACCGGTGCCATGGCCCCTCTTTGGGGTCCCGCCTGCCACCCGCTTCCAGCCTTCCATGCACATGTTTGTGTGGTTTTCAGAAACCTTTCCGCATAAGTGGCAGAGCGACTGGCGTGCAGTCCGATGAAGCTAACGCTGTACTTGTGGTCACTGTGTTTATTTCTTAAAGTGTTTATGCTTAAATTCCGTTCCCTCTCCCCTTCGTGCTGACAGAAACCCCTTTAGCACCAGAGCTACAGGGCAAACACAGAATTCGTTATGTGTCAGCATCAGAGTCTCTCTCCTCCGGTCTGCTGCTGGAAACAGGCAGTGCCCACCTGGGCGGTTAGTACTTCAGTCAACAATTGGTGCTGCTCCGCACGCTTGCATGGTCCTCCAAAGCTTGAAGGCTGCTGGACAGAGAGAGCCCTGTTCTGTGAAAACGGTGGTTCTTTCAGAAAGAAGATGCTGTGTAGAGATTTATTGAAAACCTCCAAAGTGTGTTCCCTGCATTCGGTCCTCCTCCTTCAGAGAAAGGAAAAATTAAAGCTAAAAGTCAGTTCTGGATAAATAGGATATTCCAGTTGAAATTATTCCTTTTGTGTATGTGTTGCACAGATGACTTTTAAATGCAGGGTTAAAAGAGGAGCTAGGAGTGGGAAGGGATCAAATAAAAATGCTGCCAGCGTGTAGCTCTCCCAAACAGTTGTCCCAGCCAAACATGCATGTCATAGCTAGAGGCATGTTTTATCTCTGGTAGGGTTGGGAAATGAATTTTGCTGAAGCAAAATGAAGAAAATCGAATGACTGCTTCTAACTGTATCCTTTTCCATTGCTCGGAATAAGATCTGTTTGAAAAAAACCAAACCAACCCCAAACCTATTCCTTTTTTCCCTCCTCCCCACAGCATATGCGAGCACAGCCGAGAGAATCTGATGTCACCATCTAACATGGGAGTGATATTTGGACCTACCCTCATGCGAGCACAGGAGGACACCGTGGCAGCAATGATGAACATCAAGTTCCAAAATATAGTGGTTGAGATCCTCATCGAGCACTTTGGGAAGGTACAGGTGGCCGTCCTGGGAGCACCTCCATGCAGCTCCTGGCCACTCCATCATGTTTGTGCAAACTGTTGCTGTGGCAACGATGTAGAGCTCTGGCTCCTTTTTCTGAAGTCTCCTTAGGGACTGGGTTTTTTTTATGTAATGTACTGTTCTGAAAGGCTTCAGAAGGAAACAAAACGTGCAGCAGATATGTTCCTCACTGTTGCCTTTAGCTAGTTCTGAAGGAAAGCCCGAGCCCAGGGATTTTTGCTTTTCCTCTTTAAAGAAGAGGAATTTTTATTGGAAAGAAACCTATTCTACGCCTGGACCTTACACTTTCCTTAGCTGAAGACAGGAGCTAGACCAGAGCATAACAGGTTTCCAGAGGCACAGTCCAAGATGAGACACTACACAACGATTAATACAGGGGAAAAATCCCCAAAGCAGACAAGTACTGAAAGGTTGATGAAAATAATTCCGCTGTGTATATGATCTGTTCAGATCGAAGTGTAGGGATGGCGTGGGCAAGTCTGGGGAGGGGAGCTGCTGCCTGGGGTGGAGCTGTCAGAGAAGACTTCAGCAGGCGGCCGGTGCCCGTTGGGGCAGTCCTCTGCACAGGGCAGTGTGCCCTGGGGAGGGCTCAAGCAGTGTTTGGCTTTCACGGGATCTTTGCTGAATATTTTTGTCCAAGAGCATCGCCTAAATGCACAGCCTGGATTAGTCAGCTGTGGCGGGTGCTGAAGATTCACATGTAGAGAACAGCTTTTTGTTGTGTGGTGTTTTGTCTCCTGAGGGAAAGCAGAATATTCCACTGTCTTCTGTATTAGCGCTTTCTCCTTGTGATATCTGATATAATGGCTTAGGGGTTCTCAGGGTGGCTGGAGGATGATAGAGCTGTATGTTGATATTTAAAAACTTGAGCAGCATTTGCTTTCAGATCAGCACACCAGGGACCAGATTGCTTTCCTGATAACAGCGCTAGGTCCAAAGGAGTGAGTTTGGTCCTTCAGCTTTTCATAATACTTTACATTACAAAGTGTCCAAACAATCTGTGATGTCTTAGAGGAGAGGAAAGTTTGAAGGCATCCTCAAAAGGCCGTCGCTTGCTGTAGGGAGGGTGGGGTAGCGCTCCCAGCAGACAGGGCAGCACACATGCAGAAGTGAGGCTCCCTTTTTTGGGAAAGGAAGAGGAGGACGAAGCTGAAAGAGCACGGTCCTTGAAAAAGTGGATGTGGAGTCAGAGCAACCAAACAGGGACCAGATGAGTGGCGCGGGAGTCGATTGTGGTGCCGAGGACTGAAACCAGAGAAACAGGATGAAAGAGCTCACAGAGACTTTTGAGTACCCACAAAAGTTCATGAAAATCACATGCCAGTTTTTTTGTAGGTCTCTGCAAATGCTTTTAATAAGTTCCTGCAGCAAAACAGTGAATTGTTTGTGTGTTAGGATCCTCGCACAACTTGCTCCAGAGCTGAGTCTCTGCCCTCCCCTCTTGTACAACCTGCAGTGCAAGCCGAGTCAATACACGATTTACACTGCCACCTCTAAGAGCTGGAATTAAAACTTTAATTAAGCCAGACATCCCTTTGCTTGCTTTTAATTTCTTCAGCGATAAGGTTAAGGTAGTAACATTTATTAGATTGAGCTTGTAAGTTCAGTGTCAGAGTTAAAAGTGTCTTCAGCTCAGAGATGAGCAAACACTTTAAATGAGCCTGGAAGAAGAAAGAGATATGGTTTATAAGGTGCAGTATGAAGACTCTAAGGACAAAGTAACCGTTCATGAAGTCTTTGTGGATAATTACTGTTTCCACAGCTTATATTTCAATGCCATAGTTAAATAAGTCGATCACTCTGGAAACGCCTTCTTCACTGTACAAACCTTCTAGATAGGAGTGTCTGTCAATATCTTTGTACCTTCAGGTTGTTTAACTTGGATTTTCATTTAGAAGGCAGAAGCAAAGCGGAGGCTGCACCCACACCTTAAAAAGAGTAGTTTGCCATAGGTTTTAGTGTGGTTTTCAGATGTTGAAAAGCATCTCGTGAAAACAGCATTCTGTGGTACCTGTATAAGCATCCGTGGGGAACTTAACACTTCTTTTTCTTTAAAAAACAATGTTGGATTCTTGTCAATGTATAGGAACGAGATCGATGTTTCCAAACAATTGCCCTGCTGCAGTTAATCCTTTGCTATTTTAATAATACATGAGCTGCTGCTTTTATATCATGGGCTGTTGATGTCCCAGCAAATTCCTCTGAAGCCAGGTGGGGGGACGCACTGGACCTTGTGTGCTGGAGTGGGGAAATGTACTGCCCCTGCAAAGGGCAGAGCCCTGGTGGCATTAAGCATCAGCAGCCACGCCATGGTACTGAATCAGGAAAGAAAAGCAGCTGCAATGACCAGATCGGGGTTTGGAGCTGGTCTGGGTCTTTGCTGTGAATGTGTTTTTCCTCCCCTCTTTGTGCAGAGTAGGTCAGACTAAGTGAAGAGCAAAGCTGGAGTACCAGCACACGGTATTTATACCGAGCCTGCTGAGTGGAAGCCTGGGCAAACTAAGCTGGGTGCAGTTCAGGTCCGACCTTGCCCCTGTGCTGCCCGGGTAAGGGAGGTGTGGGGAGCCGAGCCGCCGGTGCCCACCCTCACCGCGGTACACACTACCTGGTCTTTGGGATCACGAAGGTTAAAGTGGGGGCATGTTTTTCTCTTGCATCCCCCTTCTTGATTTCCCAGAACTGTTCTTTGGCTGGGAGAAGAAAGAATAATGCTTTTGGTTTGAATTACAAAAATGGCATACTTAATCAAGTCAGAATGTTAAATTTCTTCATTTTAAAATTTTTCTGCATGACACAATAAAATTGTTCTTCCATAACAAAGCGTGCACCGAGGGAGCGGAGACCCTGCTCATTGGTGGGTCTGGCACTGACTCTTCTCCCCTGGGCTTGAGCCAGCTCCTGCTGACAGCCAGGAAGGGACCAGGATGGGCAGCGCAGCCTCGAGTCTCGGCAACTTGTGCTACTCCGTCTGCTGTAACTCACTCTTTAAAACCTGATATAAATTCAATTAATATCCATGGGAAAAACACAAGAGCAGTTGGGTTTGGTCCTTCTTCAAGGGTCAGCCTGGAAGCTTAATTCTTTTTCAGCTCTTAAAAAAAGCACTGGCATAAATAAGAACCTCTACGTTAAACCCACCAATTAGGTGCCATATGACCAGTGAGAAAGGAGACCAGACTCCTTAGCAGTGTGGTTTTTATGCCAGTATTTCATTCAAGATAATTTCACAGAGCCACATACTTCCTTGTAAGACAAGAGCTGAAGGGGTTTTAGCGTTAAGTCTAAAACAATGCGCTGGTTGGTTTGGGTGCTTTCTGTAGATTGTATCCCCTCACTGGTGTGGAAAACTTGATGTTTCTCAGAAACTGTCAGCTTCAAAACTTCCTTAATCTCCTCCGGGATAATTTGCTTCTACACGTTCTGTCTGTATTTGCGATTTTGCTGCGTTAATTAGTTTAGCACTGCAGTTGCTGCAGTGGGTGTGCAAGGTGCAGAGCAGGCAGCCTGTCTGGAGGAAAGCCCACGCCAGGATGCGTCTGTAGACCCATAACTAAAGCATCAGCCCTGCTCCAGCCCCTCCCGAGCCCCGGCAGCCCGGGCTTTCCCAAATGCTACTGACCCTCAAGGGGGGCTGGCGTGCACCGTCTGTCCCTGTCCGGAGAGGCTGGAGGAGCTGAGGTTGCAGGGCTGGAGCACACGGCTGCGAGGCTCGCACGGCCCGTGGCCGGTCAGGGTGTTTTGGAGCAGCCCTGGCTTTTCCAGCTCTCCTGGGTCAGTCAGAGGTGGCTCGGGCCACGGACGGCTTCCGTGCCTGCTGGAGAGCAGAGAGGAGCAGGGCAGCCCTTGGCAAAGGCAGCGGGCGGCCGCTTCCACGCGGGAGCTGGGTCTGTGCTCCTGGCATGGCTCAACCTCCGAAATCCGTACTTTGCTGCGAGGTGCCTTTTAATGACACCGGGTTAACGAGGCGAGCCTCTGGGGATGTCACTTGACCTGCTGGGATGGGAGGGTGATTTAAACCTGTCTGCTTTTACAGATCTACTCCGGCCCTCCAGAAGACACCACTGCCCCTCCGGTGCCTCCTCCCAGGGTGGCTGCCCGGCGACACAAACCCATCACCATTTCCAAACGTCCTCTGAGGGAAAGACCCGTCTTTTTTGGTGCTTCTGTGGAAGAAAGTGGAGGTCAGTCCAGCTGTTCACTGATGCCTTACCTGCCTCTCACCCCTCCTGCTTCTTTTAACACCTTTCCAGGAGCAATAGAGATAGCAATAGTGGGACTGCACTTCCCAGGCCATGGACACGGCAGACAGTGAGGTCGGTTGTTCAGTAAGAAAGGACGGAAAAAAAATATTCACACACAGGTTGCATCACCTCGCAACTCGAACTCCGTGGGGATTTCTTTTTTCTGTTACTTGCACCGTTCTCTGTTAGTTAAACTAAGACTGGTTCTTGCATGTGAGAAGCCCAGTGGAAAGGTTTTGCAGCTTCAGAGGCAAAAATGTGAAGTGATGGAGATACAAGTGAGGAGCAGAGTTGGTGGGATGGGAGCGAGTGTGCCCGGGCTGGGGGTGGCTGTGTGTTGCGGGAGTCTTGTCCCACCAGAGCGCATCAGTCCCGTGAGGGTCTGCGGGGCTGGCTCAGCTGCTGGCGATTTTACATCCAGAGCAAGATCACTGACGCACTTTTTCAGGACCCAACGATAGTATTTTCTAGACCCAGTACAGTTCTGCTGTTAAATTCATTTGATCGTAAGGAAATGGTAAGGCCCTTACTATCATGTCGAAGGGCACAGCCATTTAATATCGTGTTTCTCTTTGCACCCAGTTTGCTCTAATTGTCGTTGCGAGCTGTGCCCTAGGTCACATTGTCACCGAAGAGATGAAAATTCTTTTTCTCTGTTACAGTTTTCAGAGCTTTGGTGATGTTTTAGGCTTAATACATCAAGTGTACTTTTTGGCACTGGCAAAACATGATTGATTCAAATTGCTCTTTAAAATCACAAGACTGCTCATGTAGTTGGAGATGGCCTTGCATTTAAATATTTCTCCGAACGGGGAGCAGAAGCATTAGCGTTTGACTGCACCAAGGCTGCAAGGTGCAAGCGGTTTCATACCCGTGCTTCTGCATCATGTGCCTGGCTCTCTAGCACGGCAAGGGGGATGAGGCGAATGATTTTTGGAGAGGTGTAAAAGCACGGTACGCAACTACTCGTGAGCAAGAGTACTGGAAATTGAAAAGAAACCCATGAGTATATTCTGTGATATTCATCGTTGTTTCAGTTTTCTTTATTCCTCAGCGTTTGCATGAGCCGCTCGCTGTTAGCGTTTTGCTCAGGGTGAGGGTCTCTCGATCCCCCGCCGCGGGGCAGAGACCACCGCCCCTCTTCCTAACCCGATGGCTGTCTGTCCCCTTGCCCTCGCAGCCGACCGGCACGGCCAGACCCCCAACGGCAGCAGCAGCGTCGGCGCGGAACCCCCCAAACCGCTGCACCGCAGCCGCCTGCCTGCGCCCCGGCTCGGGGGGGACGAGCCGGGGCGTCCACCCGCCGAGGGCCGGCCCGACCCACGAGCCGAGGCCGAGGTGGGGAAGATGGCGGCCAGGCTTCAGGATGGAGGAGTGAAACCGGCCGGCAAGGCTGCCAACGGGGTGGTGGCCAGCCCTGCCCTGAGGACCTCCACGCTCCAGGCCAGGAGACCGGCTCCCCGGCCGGGGATCTACGGCAGAGAGGGTGAGCGTGCGCCCGGAGCCGTGGCTCGCACCGGGCTCCCAGCTGAAGCAAGGCAGGAGTGCCGATCTCCCGGGAAAAGCTCCAGCCAGCCCTCCCGGCTGCGCGTCGCGCGCCGGGACGGCCGGAGCGGGCGGTGGGATTCTCGCCTTGAGTCCTCTTGGCGTAGCTCAGCAGGAGCGGCTGGGAGGCCAGAATAGGCCTTGAGGTGTGGGCACGAGGGTTTGATCAGGCCTCGGCCTCCGGAGTTGTCCTGGTTTATTTCAGACAGTGGGTGCCTTTCGGCCTGTTGCTTCCTGGGGGTGCGGATGCTGTGCCGGGTTTCGGAGCAGCCTGCAGAGCCTGGTGCCGGTGCCGGTGCCGCTCCTCTGGTGAGCCAGGCAGATGCCACCGCGGTCGGATGAAGCAGGCTCACCGGGGTCGGATGAAGCAGGCTCACCGGGGTCGGATGAAGCAGGCTCTCTGTGCACTCGCTGAGCCTCTGCTTGCGCTGAGCTGGACCCAGCTCGGTGGAGTCATAAAATTCAGGCCTGAGTAGCAATATAAAGGCCATTAAACTGAAAACAATTTGTACCCAGTCTAACCAGCTGCGAACACTCTGGATTGTCAGTGCTGTCTTCAGCAGAGACGAGGAAAATGGCAAAAGTCACTTTCAGATTTTAATTTCCAATGGGTTTATCTGTCGGGCTCCCTGTGACATAGCTTCTGGCTTACTGAGTCTTTACTGGGAACGTTTATTTCAACAGTTCATCTGTGGGTGTTAAATGTAAAAAGTGATTGTTATTTGTATTCTAATAAGCTTTATACAGAAATTTATTACAGGTAGAAATAATTAGTCTGGGGCCAGATCTCGGCTGGCATTGTCTGTTCCAGTGGAGGAAGGCAGGCAGGCGTTTGTGTATCTGCATGTCTGTAGACATTCTCCCCTGTAACGCCAGGGAGTCATTTGCAGGACAGTACACTTTGCTGTAATAGTGGGCATTTGGTGCTGAGTTTATATAAAATACCGAGGGCAATGGTCATAATAAAAGATGTATTGCTTTCTGCAATTTGCCAGCTTTTCCTGTGCACTTTCCAGTGCCTTTCAGATGCTGTCATAGCCTGACAGCTTCGCAGTCCTCTATTTAGAAAATAAAAACTGGGCTGTGTTCTCGACAAATGACTCCCACGTGCAACAGAGAGAAAGAAGAAAGGCCCAGCTGGGTAGCACAAACATCAAATTCATCTGACTGACACTACTGGCTTAATTTAAATTTGTCACAAAAATGGTAGGTGGAAATCTGCTTTTGGAAGAGTAAGATAGCTTTTAAAGTTGGCTTATACATCAACTGCATTTAGTGCTTCCAAGTTTTGTGGTTTTGCATTATCACACATAGTGTGCTGACAGCATGTCCTGGAGCCACAGCATAATAAAACTGGCTGTGTTGAGCCTTGAACATAGATGTAGAACACTGAAGTAGTAATAAAGTTATATTACATCTGTGTTGATACTGGCAAATCAGTGCTAGAATGCCGTATTGAGCTTTTAATGTGCCCAGTTTGGGGATAATTTTGAAAAACTGGAGAAACCAAGAAGAAGTATAGGCTGAAGAAGGATGAGGAAACAGGCCTTTTACTGAGAAATTCAAGTTTTACAGTTTACCGAGGAGAAAATTAGGATCAGAATTTACATATGCCAAGTATGGAAGAGAGTTGGTTAAGGACTGGTATTTGAGCTAGCACACCAGGGTATAATAAGGTTCAGTAATTAAGGGGTTGACAAAGCCTTGGTTAAGTAGTTGCAGCAATTAATTGTCCTACCAAATAGAAAAAACATCGTTGACTTATTTCTAATCAGAAACAGGACTCTCTAGCAGTGGAAATGTCAAAATCGGAAGGGCAGGAACCCAGCCCTGGAGATGGTTTTGTGCCATATAAATGGCCGGAGAAAATCACAGGGATTGCTGTCCTGTAGAAATGTGCACTGGAAGGAAGGTGTGGGGTCACCAGGGGTGTCAGGTAAAGTCTGACTCTTAGTCCTTACTCACTTAACCCTTGAAAAAGTTTCAAGGGTTAAGTGAATAACGAGGCTGGCTGGATCTTGGGAAAGAAAAGCAGCCAAGGCAGGAACTCCTGTGAGCAGAGCAGAAGGCTGGGGGAGAGGACAGGTCGTGCCACTGTCCAAGGCAAAAGCTCGGAGAAGCAGCAGCCCTGGACTTCAGGGATCACCGATTTGTGCTATTCTTCTAGCTTTTGAAGAGCGGCACTGCACAGGTTTTGTTTAAGAAAACTTGTTCCCAGGTAGTATCATTTTTGCAATCAGCAACTATATCAAGTTTGTCATCACAGGGTCCAGCATCAGCCCCTCTTTCTAGTGCCAGGAAGGCTGTGCTGGGGCAGGCAGGACGGGAACTGCCTTTTCCTGGGACTCTTTCCCTAAATTCTGGCTATTGGCCACTGTCAGAGAGAGGATGTTGGGGCAGACAGTCAGAACTAAGCCTGCTGACTTGTTTAATGCCTCTTCATAAACATCTAGCCCTCTACCAAAGCTTCGTACTCAGGGTTTGTAATCTTCAACCTTGCAGGCGAGTGCGACGGTGTCCCTAAGGCACGATCCCATGGTGATAAGCCTGTGATAACGCGTCCCCCTGTGAGACCTCCGGACCCACCGTGCCGGACTCCTGTCCCTCCGAGGCTGGAGCAGAGGCCAGATCTGATAGCAGGAACAGCAGAAGAGATGCCTTCATCTGTGTAAGTCAGCAGCCATCGGCGAGCATGCAGTCAGTACCTGGGGTGGGCAGCTCGGCCCAAGGGAGCTGCCGGCACCCGGGGGTTTGGGGAGCGTGTGGGTGGACAAGGTCAGCCCCAGTGGCAGGAAAAGGAGCTGGTGTCACCTACCAGGAATTTTGAAGGAGGAGGAAGAGAAATACCATGTTGGGTTTCCAGTGCTGGTGGCATAAAATGGCTGGAGCCTGTGGACATCCCCTTCGACACCGGTGCAAGCGAGGGCTTGAACATCACGTTGAAAAGCTGCGCAGAGGGCACGGCCTGGGAGGGGAGAGTGTGGCCATAGCAAAAGCAAACACAGACAGGAAAAACAAAGCTGTTTCTCCTGTCAGTGAAGCTGGAGAGCCCATCCCTGCCTGGCTCTGAGCAAGCCTCTCAAATGAGACACTTCCCAGGGAAGGACAAGATCCAGCTTGGATCTTTCTTGAGGAAATTGGATGGAGTTCAGTTTCAGCATCAGGTTTCTTTCAGATTTTAATGAGATAGAAACCCTGCTGGCTTCAGTGGGAATTAAATGAAAGAAAAGAGAGTGACTAAATGCAGGGATCTCAGCCCAGCAGCCAGGACCGGTCGGTGGGAAGGCTGTAGCCTGGGTGCTGCCACAGAGCTCGCTGCTGCGGCACACCCAGCAAAGATGCACGTTCCGTTCCCCTGCCATCGGAGCGGAGGTGGAAAAACATTTGTCGTGAACTGAAGTGCCTCTGTGCCACGGAAGCCACGCAGCCCGCGAGGGACTATCTCCAGCAGCGGTCCTGGGGGAAGCTGGGAGTTCGCTCTGCGCTGGCCCCGGCTCTCTGGGGAGAGCCCCCAATAAAGGCACGGTGTGCAGCTGATCCAAGTCCTGCGTGTTCATTCCTTAATCCAGAAAAAGTGCAGTGAGGTTCAGCTCCACACCCGCAGTGCAGGAACAGGTTTTCCCTTTGCTCTCCTGAATCGCTTGTTAGAACTTTTCTTTCTATGAGGACAGTAGGAAGCTAAATATGAAGCACATAAAAACCGAAGGAGCGGCCCTAAAATATGACGGATGCAGGTTTATAAACCAGTAATTATAACCAGGATTATAAGCAAGAGCGTGGAAATAAGCAGTGTAGCGAAAAGCAATCAAGGGCTGCCTGGCCAGAGTGCTGTGAAGGCAGAGGGGAATGGCGCTGGCAGCATCAGCAGCACAGCTGCTGCCTCAGCAGAAAAGACATCATTAGAAGGTGATTGTCTTCAGTGTCTGCTAATGCTACTGCTCTTTTCCCTGGCACAGATGAGATCTAATTAGCAAATTGCCTTATCGGATAACTGGAGTAACCTGTCTTGTTCTCTTTGCAGGGTGGCTTCTAGGACAAAGTTCTTTGAGACAGCTTCCCGAAGAACAAGCAAGTAAGCCTGGCACTGGGAAGTTGGCATGTTAATAAAAGCAGCCCTGCTGCGTAGGATGCTCCCTCTGAGGCAGAGCGAGTCGACTCAGGAAGCCCCAGCCCTGACCTTCTTGCCTTTTGTACTTATGGGCAGAAGATGGGTCTCAGCTAAAATGCTGGAACTAAACAAAGAGCACAAAGTGTAAAATGTGACTCCAGATACAGACTTGCTAAGTTAAATGTAAATACGCTAAGTAAAAAATGTATCTATGGATTCCTTTTAACATGTGTGTATCTAAGTCAGCATAGTGCACATTGTACCTAATTCTCACCCCTTGCGAAGAGCAGAGGTTGGATCATGGGAGAGATGAGGAGGGCTGATTAGATGACAGCAGCCGATCAGAGATGTGAGACCAGAGAGTGGATGGTCCTGCACACAATGTATGTGCAGGCATAGCTCCACCGGAGAGAGGTACAGTGCGACGGAGTGATAGCTTGGGCACCGAAGCCTTCGGGCTAGGCTGGGACGGCAGAGCTTTGAATTGCAAGCATTGTGCTTTGTGGCAGCAGATTTCATTTGTAATGGTATCTGCTCGTAGAAGCTTCAGCTTCCTACTTTTAAAGATCACCAACCTCTCCCAAAAGTGAGAGCAGGTTTGCATGTAGGTGATAAACGTTGTCTGTTAGTGTTGACAGTGAGTTCTCTTGCTATATTGAAAAATACTTCCCTGACCTGACTGTTACCCAGCCCTCTGTTTAGGTTTGTGGATCTGAGTTTGAGCTTGCTTATTGCATTAATTTTTTTTTCCTGCTTTCTTCTACTTCCTTATGTACAGTTCTTCATCACCACAAGGCAGGATCCCAGGTGATGAGAGCTGAGGCTAAAGGTACGTGTTTATGACAATAAATTGAATAATAAACCAAAAGCACACACGTAACATAAATTCAGCATTCATGGGGTGGTGGGAGTCCAGTGGAGGCAATGGAATCTCAAAAGAAAGATGAGGAGAAATGTCGTTCCTATAGGAGACTCTTGAGAAGGAAAGATAATGACTAGAGGTGGGGCGTGCTCTTTGCTGGGGTGGTAGTATGGCAGGGCAGAGTAAATCAGCCTGCTCTGCCCTTCCTGAGCCTCCTCGCTGCAGCGCTCAGGGTAAACATGAGCACTATGCAAACAGCAGTGCCAAGGTCTGGGCTTGCTCTGGTTGTGGTTTCGCCATCACTGATGGATTTATATTGCTGCATAGAACATGCTTGTTTTCTTCTTTCAGACTTTGTAAACACCTCAGCCCAACTAGACCCAGGAGATTTTCTGTGCTTGTGAAACGGACATGTCACAGCTAAGACTTTTCCAGTTCCAGTGCCCCTGGAGAGCAGCTATCTTACCGGACGATAATTTCAGACCACGCTGTCGTAAGTGGCTCAAGAAATTAGAAGAGAGGAAGAAAACAATGGGGAGAAGACCCTACCCACACATTTGTGTTGAACTGTTCCCAGCCCTTCCGCCACTCCTCTCTGCGCAGGCTGTGAAGGATGCTCCTGTGTGCCCTTGCAGGTGACCGGCAGCATTTGCAGGGCTGGGTGAGCACCCACAAGCTGTGGAAGGGACTGTGGGGAATGGGAGTGGCCGTTTACCTGCTCACTTTTTGGTAGATGCGCCTTGGCAAGAGTGACCTTGGACAGACATTGGAGTCAGAACGCAAGAGGCTGACTCCCCGTGCTTGGAGGCAAGGGCAGAATGACTGGAGTTTGGGGTGCCCTCCCTTGCCATGAGAAGGTCCTTCCTTTATGTTATGTTTTCCTTGCTCAGTAAGCTATAGAGTGTTTTTCACTGTGTAGGAGAGCAGTGTATGTTACTGGAAATGCTGCTTGTGCTAAGGCAGGCAGGACAGGAATTGAGGGGACCATTGTACTTAGCTCTGCGGGACATCTCTTCATCTCCTCCCTGGCGTCCGCATGCCCCTGTCCTGGGGAACGATGCCGGCAGACGCGGCTGTGCCAGGGAGCTTTGCCTGAGCGGGGCCGCAGCCCCTGCCTGCAGGTCGGCTTTCTGGGCAGCACCAGTCGGGTCCGCAGCCTCCGAGAGCACCGCTGGGAGAGGGAAGCGGCAGGCGTTCCTCCTCCTCCTCCTCTGTGAGCCACTTTCCCACCAGATCTGCTTCCCCAGGCCCACCAAGAAGTCTCTGTCCCAGGATTGTTGTGGTGGGCCAGCACAGAGGTGGCGGGGAACTAAAACACGATGAATATGGGTCAACCCATTTTTCTAAGAGGCACGCAGTTTCTTGTTTGCTCGTTACATTAATTTCCAATCCAAGAGATGTCCAGTCTCTTTTCCTCAGCAGCAGCCGCGTAGATGATGCCCTTTGGTCTGGAAGGTTTCTCCTAACCAGGACCACCCCTAGTACCCCTGTTAACAGTAGAGGCTATTTGTGGTTCCTGCTGATACCAGGGCTCAGTTCCTGAGCTCTAGTGTTTGCCTGTAAATAGGCAATGAGTGGCTTCCCCGCTTCCTCTCGCCAGCTCAAAGGCAGCTTCCATGTTGTGAATGATTTTCCTTGGATGCTGGGAGCATTCCCAAACCAGTGGCCAAACATCCCTATTAGCAGCTTCCCGGGTGCTCCATCCTCTCGAGCGTGCTTTGCGTCCTGCCTGGCGCAGGTTTGCCCGTGGGATGCTGCCGTGGTCCTTCCCGCGCTGTCTCCTGACGCTTGCCTTGTGCATGCATCTAGCGCCTGTCTACTTCATTGCTGAATGTAATTCTGGTGTTCTCTGGGCACAGACGTGTCGTGTCAATGGTGCTTTCGCTCCCTCGGGCTTTGGCGGTGCCCCAGCTGCTCGCTCCTGTACTCCTGCTTTGAACAGTAGCACATAAAAGTGGCTTTAAAAGAAAAAAAATCGGAATCAATGCCTAGACTGCATTATACACACCAGCATCTCAGGGCTTTTCAAAGCTACAGTGAGCCCTTTCTGCTGCACCCTCTCATGAGTGGCCAGGAGCTGTGAGCAGCACCAGAGCACGTTGTGTTTTTTCTGATCAGGTATCAGAGAGAGCAGGTCAGATGGAGCTGTCAGCCAGCAAGGTGCCCTGACCAGCCCAGAATGGCCGTGGTGGCCGGGAAGCCTCTCCAGCAGCCCAGCTGTGGAGCCCCAGTCTCTTCCCCCGGACGGGCACTGGTGCCCGAGCCTGCCCTTTGGTGGTTTTGGCACCCTTTTGGGGTGGCTGTCCCAGAGGACAGAGCTAGGGTCTGTGGGACGAAAGAAATCCGAGGGAGTTTGGGGCTAAGTCTGACATGGTAAACAATGGAGGGAAGCAGCTTACTAGTAACGTATTTCATTGTGTCCTTTTAAAGTCATTTCTCACGTGTGTGTGCTGGTTTTTCCTCCTCCATGCGCGCAGCCAAGCGCTGGGGACCAGCGGTGGTAGGGTTGTTCGGCTGTGCCGGTGGGAGCCTTGGGGCCCAATCCCTGCTGCCAGTGCCACAGGAGCCACACAGCAGGGGAGCGCGGGATTTGCCACGTGCAGCCTGGCAGGGCCCGACGTCAGCCATCGGAGCCGTTTTGTCATGTAAAAGCGTAGATTCAAGTGTTTATAAAATTTCCATGAGGTAAAAAAAAAGAAGAGTTCCCAGTGTGCTTTTTTCCTCCTTTAAGCCATGCCCCAGGGTTGCCCATGCTGCAGCCATCCTCTCTGCTCTGCAGATCCCAAAGCTCGGGTCCCACAGGCAGTGCAGGACCCATCCCAGCATCCCAGGGATGCAGCCGACCCTCCCTGCGCGTGGCCGGGGCACACGAGCGTGGCTCAGGGCAGTGGGTTTGCACAGAGGTGGGTTGAGCACGGACCCCTTGTTCTGCCTGTTAGAGGCATGTTTGATAGTATGTGGTTTTAAAATGTGTTCTCATTTTTAACTTCAGCTGCCTGGTTCTTGTTCAGCTGCCTCTGGCAGCATAAACACCTTTCTACTTATTTATGATTACTGCAGACACAGCACCAGCTTCTTTCCATCTATCCGACATCTTTTTCCCCTCCTCATATCTGTTTTCCCATCCCTCTCGACTCTGACTTTGATGTGCACTACTATTTGCTTTTCAGGCATCTTGCTTTCATTTAACAAAAAGGTCTCTCACAGGAGAAAACAGCTTTGTCTCTTAAATGGCAGTCTTGCGACCTGCTTCTGAGCCTGAATTTATAGAGAAGTGCCCGACCAAGGTGACCACACAGGAGCTCGCAGCAGCGTGTGAGGTGCCAGGAGAGGGAGAGTGTTCCTGGGGTAAGCGTGGGGTGGGCGAGCTGCCCCTGCTGCTCGGCAGCCTGCATGCTTTGCTTCCCTGCCCCAAGAGCAGCCGATTTCCACATTTCCTAAATACACCACTCACTTCTTTGCTGATGGATACTTTTTTAAATTTTTGGTTTTCACCTAATAACATGTGGCTGGAAAAGGCTGCAGCTCAGGAACCGCTCCAGCCGTCTGAGATGAGTGAATTCAGCTCTAGAGTCTCTGAGGGTCTTCAGCTGAACGATGGGGGGCTTTCTCATCTACACCCTTTTCCAGGCATCTCATGGCTGTATTCTTCTCAGCATCCTTGCTGCAATTACTTTGCACCATCCTAGCCTTACTTCAAGGGCGCTGAGCTTTGCAGCATGAGCTCCGGGTTTGCAGGCTCAGAGCAGGTCTGTGCCTTGCCCTGGCTCTGGGCCCCCGGGCACCGGCTGGGCACTGTCCTGGCCGAGCACGGTCCTGCCTTCCCGGTCTCCATCCCAGCCGAGCACGGTCCTGCCTTCCCGGTCCCCGTCCCAGCCGAGCACGGTCCTGCCTTCCCGGTCCCCGTCCCGGCCGAGCACGGTCCTGCCTTCCCGGTCTCCGTTCAGCATCACTGCTTGGGGACTCAGACCCTGCTCACAGCAGCAGGAGCGGTCGCCGGCAGCGGCATCCAGCGCTCCATGGCTCGCCGAGGGGCAGCTGAGCATGGGGTGCCTGCCCCCCCTCTCCAGCACCCCCAAAGCACCGCGTCTTTATTCCAGCCCCAGGAATCCCCAGTGCCCTTTAAGCCCCTGCACCGTCCGCTAATAGGGAGCAGAAATGGAAAAAGGAGTCCCCGAAGCACCCTTGCCACGGCGGAATTTATTGCAGCTCTGTGCATTTTGACAGTCTTGGCCTTTCTTCTCTTACCAAAGAAGAAAATCACTCTCCTGAGAGGGAGCGTGAGTGAAATGCTGATTTCTTCATAGCTGGGGCTGATTTCTTCATGGCTGGGCTCTGCTGTTAGCAGTGGCCCAGCACTGGCCGAATCACAGAGTTCAAGCATGGGGCTCACGACACATAACGTGCAGGGCTTCCTTTGCTCCCTTTTTTGGTTTTCCCCATCTCTTCAGCTGAAAAGACTAATCCTAATAACCTAAACTGGCAAGAGCCAGCAGTGCTGATCAAACTACTACAGCGCGCAACAGGCTGGGGAGCCTGGCAGAGACCCGTCCTCAGCTTCTCCAGCCTAACGTGCAGCTCGTTGCAGCCCGAGTGCTCGCGGGGCTCGGGCTGAAACGGCTCCCTCGCGAGGGCTCGGATCAAATCTGTAATTTGGAGAGCTCAGCACGTAGGTGGGTGCTCAAGCCGGGGGCCGTTGGCTCGGCTGTGGGGTGCACCCTCTGGCATGGGGGCAGGAGAGGGGCCGGGGAGGCAGGTAGCTCCGGCTGGCACTGGGATATCCCCTGGAGATGCTCCATGGCCCCGTGGGTCCTGCCTGCCACTGGGACAGGCGACAGCACGACCTTGTGTGCGTCCTTTTATAAATTAACCTAATCCCATTTTAGCCACAGCTAGGTTTTGATTAACCCCACCCGAGGAAGAATACAGACTGCAAAATCTCATTTCTCTCATGATGAGAAACCTTCTCCTGTTTTTCATCCCAGGACTATTTGGGGCTGTTATTGCTGAGTTACCTTCGGGGTACTGAAGGACAGGGTGGAGGTTTGTCAGCAATAATTTGGGGAGGGAAATGATGATAGTGAGATGAGAACTGCTTACCGGGACTGCAGTCATCAGGTGCTGGTGCAGCAGCCAGGAGCGGGAGATGAAGAGTGGGACTAGGACCGGGGCCGTGTGCTGGGAGTGGTGTGGGATCCAGGGAAAGGCTGGATAAAGCGTGTGGGGGTGGGTGGGCTCGGGAGCAGCCCCAATCTGCCCTCCCATCGCCAGATGAACTGCTTTGTCCAGGTCTCGCTGCGTTTGCAGACCCAACCTGCACCCAAGGGGTCTATTGCAGCTGCCACCGCGGGTACCCTGGGGCTGGCAGAAAATCTCGCTGCATGTTCATCCAGAGTCACTCGGGCTCCGGGCTTGCTGGTAAAGCATAAAGCGCTTCAGTCTTGGAACTAACAAAAGATCCTTGTTAAATCTAGAAAAAATGACCGGCAGCGTTGCGGAGCGGCGGCTGCTCCTCAGCCACAGCCCCACGCGTGGCGTCTCCCACCGGGCGCCTGCCGGGGGGGCACATCCCACCCCACTCCGGTGCCCGGGAGCATCCCCTGCCTGGGACGGACACAGGGTCGCCATGCCCAGGTAGCGCGAGCTGAAGCGGTAGCTTGAGGGGTGGTTGTTTTTTTTCCTTTTTCCCTGGCTCCTTGTTTCTCTGAAGTTTCCTTTCGGGGCTGTCATTTTTCCAGGGGTGGATACCTTCAAAACAACAGTGTTTCAGTGAAAGAAACTGTTTTCTTCTTCTGTTAGCCCTGGTACTAAATGGTTACAGACTGGAACTAGCACCAAGACACTATCCCAACAATTCCAGTGTCCCAACCTGCAGGTGCGTGGTTTGCTTTCTTAAGGAAAACATTTTGATTTCATCTGAGCAAGAAAAATATTTTCCAGCATAAGTAAAATCTTGTAGTTTTTTATGCAGAGTTACCAAAACAAGAAGTTTCAAAGTTTGAGACTGGGCCTCAGGGGGGACTTCCCAGAGGAAGGATTTGGAGAGGTTAAAGGCACACTTCAGTAGACGCATCTATATGATAAATTTGGAATTGAAATGTACTTAGTGGAGCACTGACATCTTAAATTTATGTGCTGCACAGAGACCCATAAAGGCGCAGGAATCCACCCACGCAGGACTTCTTGCAAGATCAGAGTCTTAGTTTTAAGCTCCATGATTCTCTCTGGCCCAACTCGCTGCACAATTAACCAGCTGAATGCTCTGATTTAGGACCAGGCATTTCTACACCAGGCATTTTCTTGGCAACTGTCACCAGCATTACTTGGCCTATACACCCATAAATCAAAAGTCAGGCCAGCAAAAAAAAAAAAAAAAATCCTGTGATGGGCTTAAAAATTCAGGAGACGCTTTCAATTATTTCTTTACTTTCCTTATGTTTTTGGAAGCTTATGGAAGAAGTGCTTTCACAGCCTCTGTCAGGGTCTGTGAGAGCTCCTAAAAGGCAGGAGGTCTGAAGATTCTTGACATCTATATAAATATAAAAAGGGTTGCTGTTCCCGTGGAGGCTTAGAGAAACATACCCCTTCACCCCCCCAGCACGTTGCCCCCCAGGACCTCCATCCCCCTGCGGATCCAGCATCCTTTGCTCTGTGTCCTGCACACCCTGGTCCCTCCCTGGTGCCTCGGCTCCATGGGCTCATCCTGGCACCGTGCCGCCGGCCGTGCCCCTGCGGTCGCTGTGCTCCGGCGGGGACGGGACACGGGGCACGCAGGTCCCTGCTCACTCTCTCCTTGGCGTCTACCTGCCGGCGGCAGTGGGAGGCAGCAGCAATTTTGGGCAAGGAGCAAACCCCAGAGTTGGCTGACGTTCCTCATGTCAAAAGCGCAGGAGTCGGCCTGACCGCGCTGAGGTCTGTGGCTGCTGGATGAGCTGCCGGAGCCCATCGCACACGGAGGGCAGAGCAGCTCCCGGTGCCTCTCCCAGCTGTTTTGCTCGAGTCTGGTGGGATGCAGGAGGTGCCAAGTGTGCCGAGGTGGGAACTTCAACAGTAGCGAGAAACAGGTAACTGCCGTCATCGAACAACTGAGTTGCTGGCGGCTCTAGCATCCCTCCAGCGGAGCAGCAATGCCTTCTCCGTGCCGGGAGCTCCTCACCCAGTGCGTCACGTACTTCTGCTACAGCAGGAAACCTCCTGAGGGGCCCTTGCCCTTTTCCCGCTGCTCCCTGGGCAGGGATGGGGTGAGCTGCGGGGGCTGTCGGGGAAAGGGCAGGTAAAGAAGAAGGGCTGGGTACCAGAGCCTGGGTGTCCCCCCCGGAGCAGCTGGACTGGGCAGGTTACGTGTCTCCTCATCAGAGACGGCTCTGCGGGAGAACCCGATGACTTTGCCCCAGCTCAGCGATGCTTGCCGGCGATACGTGCTGCCAGCCTCGTTACTCGTCTCCACGCTTTTCTTGACGGTAAGGATGATTTCTGTGTGAGGCTGATATGTGCGCACACGGTTAAAAAAAAAAAAACAAAAAACAAACAAACCCCCAAACCACACCCCGAACACCTTGTATCAAAGCTTTGGCACGGACAGCATATTGCTGTACTCCCATTCTGACTGCAAGCTGCTCTCCTGTTAAAACCTGCACCTTAAAGCACTTTGTGGTGCTCCCACAGGGATTTGGGCTGGGCTGAGCAGACTGCTGACCTGGGCAGGAGAGGAGCAGCGAGCTGCAAGAGCCCATCGCCACCTTCGCCAGGGTCTCGGGAGGGCTCCGCAGCAGCGGCGCTGAAGACAGCCCAGGTACCGGAGGGGGTCGGTGGGATAGCGGTGGCCAAACTCTCTCCGAGGGCTCCGGGTGAAGCCTGGGGTTTGAGTTAGTCTGTCTCCGAGGGAGCTGCAAAACCTTGTTATGCAAATTGCAGAGACTAAACTGAATTTAAAGGACTTTCATAATAATTAATTGATTTTCTCAATACCGGGCCCCGCATGATCTCAGGCACCCCATCCCGCTCAGCTGCTCTCAGCTGCAGTCCTTGACCACCCGGGGTTTGTATAAACGGTGGTCTCGGGCCGTTGTCTGCAATTGCTTTGTTTTAAGTAGTCCATAGGCAGCTCTAGACCCGTGGCAAGCTGGCGTTCCGGTGGCTCCTGGTCGCGTTTCTGTTCTTTGACTGGGAGAAATAAATGCTGTTAGACATCGTCAGTCACAGAACAGTTCGCCAGCCAGGTTCTGAACCCTTAATGGGGTGCGGAGGCACCACCAGCCTGCCTGCCGGCACGGCTCAGCACCCACATCGCTCCTCATCCCGCCACGGAGCTGAGCCCGCCTTGGTGAAGGGGACGGAGGAGCTGCCCGGACCACCGGAGCCGGGAGCCGGTGCCCGCGGCTGGAGGAGCAGGGGCTTCGGCAGCAGTTGGGTGTCCCACGGGAGACGCTGGCCAAGCGGGGCGCTGGGGGTCCCTGCAGCTGGAGTGGGTTTGGGCCCTGCTCCGGCTGAGGTCCGTCCACACCTGGAATAATCCAGCGCATGGAGCGTCCCCCTCCATCAGCGCTCTCTGGTGCGGCCGTAGAGGGTCAGCGCAGCCCGTACCCTCAATACAGCTGAAGACGGGCAGGGAGGGGGTTGCCAGGGCCCCCGAGGAGGTAAACCACTGTCGAAGGGGGTCTTTACAGCAACTCTCTATTATTTTAGGAAATGGAACAATTTTTCTGTTTTAAAAATTGCCCACTGGCCGCTCTAAGGATCTTTAAAGCAAACTGCCATTTTAGGGCTGCTTGGCATGAGATGTTTTCGGGGGAAAAAAAAAAAAAAGCAGCTCGGCTGGTGGAGTCTTTCAGGAAAGATCCCACTGCATTTGTTACGGCAAAGGTCCAGAAAGGGCATCCCGCAGCCTGCTGCCTGGGAGGGGGGTTAGGGCCAGGAATCTGCCGAGACGAGTCCTCTGCAGACTCCGGGGCCGATTTCCTGGCTGGTCTCAGGCAGGCCAATACTGCGCAAGCCACGCGAGGCTGGAGCCCGTTAAGAGGACAGAGGCCGGTGTAAGATGAGGAGATGCAGACCCACGTGGAAGACGGGGTCCGTCACCCCACGGCGTGTTGGACCAGCGGCTCCTCAATGTCCCGGGGGGACGTTGGAGGCCAAGTCGAAGTCTGAGGGGGGACACTGGGGCCAACGTGTTGACGGGGATCTGCGATGGCACCGCAGCCTGTGAAAGGCGGTGGATGTTTCTGTCGAAGGGTGTATTTTGAAAATAACACATCCATTTTTAACTGTGCCTCAAATGGAGGGATGGGAGCAGGCTCTCTGCAGATGACTAAACACGATGCTACTCCACATGGGCAAGGCTTTTTGTACTGCTAAGTACACGGTGCTTTCAGCTTGCGGGGTATTGGTACATGTACCGCTGCTGTGCAATTACACACTAGACATTGCCAGCTATTTGTGGACGGATGAGGTATTATTTTTTTTTTTTCCAAGCTCTTTGGTTTGTCTCACAGTGAATAAAATCTTGACCCTGTGCAGTATTCACATCTGTGCCTTGAATTAAAAAGTGGGCTGATGATAAGCAGTCTTTTTTATTACATGGAGAGCACAGGTCAATTTTATAAAGAAGTTCCAGCAGAATGGATTTACAACTGCTCATAAAGATACTGAAAACAACAACAAGAGGAGGAGGACACTGGCCTTTATTAGCTCCTTGCTTTGAGAAATACATTAATCAAATTAAATTCAATTTAAAAGACCCAAAGAGGCATATATGAAAGGATTAGTCAATTGATGTGTAAATGAATTAACAGTTCAGACATGTGATTAATAGAAAAATCTGACTGTGAAAAATAGCCTACGAATGACCGAACATATAGCCTCGCCCACTGAGAAATGACCCACTGATTCCTGGCATCTTCAATAGCTAATATTCATCACACCGGATAACATTATTCATGCACATAACTGAAACAAAAGCCAAATACACACACAGAGCAGTGTTCCAACAAACAAGATTCTGCCTTTATTGTACTTAGAACAACAACAGATTTTAAGATTACAAAAAGAGCTGAACACCAAAGCATGAAGGTCTGCCCTATGGCACAGCACAGGCCGGGTGCTTGCATGGGACCCAAGCATGGACTAAAGCAGTCCAAAAGTGAAATTTTTATTTCCCCTAGCGTAGTGTGATTGGTTTTGTCTTTATCCCGGGTGCCAGACAGGCTCCCCTTTTTGGTTATGAGAACAGACATCCCTCAGCCCCGTAGGGTGACTTCTGAGTCAGGGTCGTCTCCCGCGCGTCCTCCACCGCATCTCACCAGCCAAGGCAGCGGATGGCACTGCTCTCCGGCCTCGATGGCATCGTAACATTGTAGGTCTCCATTTTCCTTAGTCAATGTATTCAGTTCCAATTAAAAAAAAAAAAAAAAAAAAGAGCAGTGGCAACAATTGACATTCTCTAGAAGCAGAATTTGGCCTCAGATGCTATTAATTGGGGCAAAACACTGCCATTTCTGACAGGTGGCTGGAAAACACTGCAGTGTTGCAACTGCAATACAATTGCAACCGTAATAAAATGCTATGTGTATGCTTCGACCTCACTGCCCATCTTGCAGAGGATAAAGGTCTGCAACGCAGCAGCAAAGTCCCACCGAGCCAGGAGAGACTTTTTCCATGTCGCGCATAGCCCTCGCCTTGGAACCGCTCGCCTTGGACCCAGACCTAGGGAAATAACCACATTATTGTACCTGAAAGTCTTTCTGCCCATTCTGTAGGCTACTTGTTCTTTTCCTTTTGGTGATCCTGCAGCATTTGCTTCGTGACTTTACTCAGCGACTGTAGAGACATTATGCTTTGTTACTTTCGTGACGATAGCTGTGGGCTGGGAGTCCTCCCCGGGCAAAAAAGGCACCAGCAATTAGCTTTTTGGCTTATTACAAAGCAAATAAAGTATTATCGATACAGAGAACTCCTTTTATTACAGAAGCATGTTAACAAATAAAACCAGCATTAAATTGCCACAGAACACAAAATACCTGGCACAGAGAGCAGCTTACTATAAATTTGCTGTGGTTTTACACGTGGTGCAGATATTTACTTTTTGAATCACAAGTGCAGGTTCCCTCGCCATTTTAGAAGGGAATGAGCAAAAGTCCCTCCATGCCGCCTGGAAGCAGGCGAGCGAGTGCAGGCGAGCGCGGGAGGGTGCTCTGTCGTTTGACAGCGGGCACCACGGCACGACGGTGCAGAGCGCGACTCGGCCAGTTGTCATGGTACAAGAAAAGATTTCTGTGCCCCTGAAAGTCTACCTTGAAACAGTCAGAAACCAGCTACCACTTCAGAATTCCAGGATTCTGCCCCGAAGCGCAAGGACACTTTGTACAGTCAAAGAGGGCAGAGCTAAAGAACACGCCGTCATTCCCAAAGTGCAGATACTATCCCTGTCTAACCAGAAGCAGCTACAAGAAAACTGGAGAAGCAGATACTGACACCAGACTGTGCCAGCGTATGCTCCATTCATGCCGTGAAAGGATGGACTTTTGAACACTGGGCAGCACCTAACCGGAAAAAAATTATCCAATTAGAAGTTTCCATTAATATTGGCACACACTGACTCATCTCCTGAAGAATATTTAGTTGCAATCAGCGTGCAATCAGAAAATAAACTCTCTGAGACCATTACATCAAATAGATATCTTTAGCAATATAAAATGGGGCATGCCTTTTTTTAAATATATATTTAACATGTATTATGCTACTGAAACCTCTAGGGAGAGAGACAGTAAGTGGAGCGACAGCCGCACCGTGTCATCTGGCTCACTTCTGGCATTACACCGGACTGGGGAAGTTCCTCCTGCGCTCACTCAAGGCAACCTCATCTCGCACCTTTTCTCTCATGAAATTGTACCTTTCTGGGCAAAAATGCTGCTGCCAGGTCTGCTCCCCGGCTGCGCGATGCCAAGGGGGTCCGGTCCGCTCTCCCGGGGGTCGGCGTCCCGAGGGAAGCCTCAGGGACAGCTTCTACATGATTGTGAAGACAGCGAAATTCGCTTTGCTTCATTAAAGCAAAAGTGGACAGGAAAACACAGAAGAAAACACAAAGTACAAAGACATATGGCAGGACCCGGACTTTGGTATTTCTTAAGCCTCTTTTTTTTCCCCAGATCCTGCAGCAGCCCATGAAAATAAACAAGGAAACAGTGTTAACTCCCCCCAGCCAGTACACACGCAGGTGCTAGTGACCCTGGTTCCCACATCCTCCGGTCGTCCCTCTTGAAAAGTCAACTTTTGAGTAAAAAAAGCTGCAGAACTTGACTGTGAGGCTGAAGAGACAGAGGACCCCACTCGGGGCCCCGGGGTACTTGCCGACGCAGGCTGCCCGCTGCTCCCCTGCCCCCTCGGCCGGGGGGTAATTCACATCAGCTCCTCCTCCCTTCGCCAAGCCTACGCAGTGGGACAGGCTGCACACAGGAGCTGCACGCATCTGGCAGATGATACATAGGCAGCATCCCCTTCTAGACCATTTTTCATCCGTACTGTGCTTCCACCAGCAAATCAGAGTATAAAAATCCTTATTAAGTTTGATTTCTTCCCAATCTCCCAGCAGAAAAGTACCCAGCTGGACACCTCCACGCTCATTAACTAACGAAAACTTTACCGATGTGAGCTTGGGCAAAATATAAAGCTCTCCAAAGGAGCTACTCAGACTGCTCGTAAACATCCTCCTCTTGATGACAGAGACGAGGGCATTACTCACCCAGCTCCTCATTGTACTCTTCTGCTAAGAGACAGAAAATGTTCTAGAACGGAGGAATGCACCAGTAGGATTTTTTTACCCGTTCATTTGCAAATATAATTAGATCATATTAACACTTAAAATGCTTGCAGCCCTCTAAAATAGGAAAAGCTACCGAGAACACTGTCCTGTTGGTGGGCATTCAGGAACGTTATCTAGGGATTCTGTTGTCACCTGCGTGAAAGGATTTCGGGAGGAAGAGCAGGACCAGAGCCATATCTGGCAGGGGAGGAAAACCCATTACAAATAGCTCTAAAGAAAGATCTTCCCTTTCGATGGTTTTGGGGTTTTTTCCCTACCCCTTCCCTTAATGAAAATCCCATAGCACGATTGAAAAGTATCAGGAAAATTGTTTCTTTTCCTGAGAGTTTGTGAAGAACCCAGACGTACCGTGAGGGCACTGGCATGAAGAGCTGACGGTGACGCTCAGCTGGTGAACAGTCCACGCAGCGATGTTTTCTGCACCACACGTATATGCCAATCAGTTGCCCTAAACCTCATTCCCTTCACTTTTAAAGACCTCTGACAAACACAAGTAGCTGGTACTACGCAGGGGGAACACAGCGCGGCGTGCTGCACGGGTCTGATCAGGTTCACTTCTCCAAACATCCAAAAATCTCCAAGCACTTGCTTCGCGCTCGTGGCATCGCTGTGCCGGGGGACGGCCGCGGCAGCCGCAGCCCCCGGAGAGGAGCGTTACCCTGGCGAGAGTCGGTACGTGCTGCGCTCGCCGACACCGCTGGCCGGCTCTCACCGGGCGGTTTCGGTGGGCTCGCGGCTGTGCAGGAAAGGGGAGACTGAAATACCGCGGGGAACACAGGCTGGGCCACTTCGTGGGAAGCAAAGCCCAGCAGATAAAAGAGATCTGAATACGGGTGTCGGGTGGACCTGCGTTCCCTTCTCAACTTGAGGTATGAAACGGAGTCAAGCCAACGTTTACGCCTGACAAACCAAGCCTCCTTTTCTTAGGTATTGCCAGTCACCAGATATTAGAAGTCACCGGCAGCTGCAGAGCGACCAGCCTGTGCCGTTCACTGGCCGCGGACCCAGTGCCCTCGTTAGCCAGGGCACGTTTATCCATCCTCGCGGCGGAGCTGCAGCCTGTGCCCCCACCGTGACACGTGGGGCTGTGTGTGTGTCCCCCCACCCCGGGGCTGCAATCAACCGCTGCAATTAGCAGGAGCCACGCACGCCGCTCCGAAGGGCGTAAAGTCTCTTTTGGCGTTTCCTTTACAAGCCCTTGAAGTGCCACGGCGGCACCGGCCGGTTACCGCAGCCGCTTCCCAAAGGACGGGATTAACAGCAGAATCCCCGTGGCCTCGCAGGTCCTGGCCCTGCTGCTTTGCTCCCGGGATTCTCGTCCGCTGGCATCAGAAAGAATAGTTTGGGACCAACAGAAAATAAGTAGTGTAGCTGGAAACCCGGGGTCTGCGGACACCCAGCAGGAGCGGAGCTGGTGAGGGGCTGGGCAGGGGCTTGGGGTGCCCACAGGAGGAGGGGAGACCGTGAGGTCTGAGGACGTCAGGCACTTGCGGAGGGGGGTACGGCTGTGGCGGAGGAGCTGCCGAGGACAGGGATGTGACTGCTGAGCGCCTGGGCATCCGCGGGGCAGACCGAGATCCAGCTTGACCAGCCATAGGAAAAACATGCCAGGTGGAAAAACCGTAGCCATCCACCATCGTTGGGGATTTCTGAAGCTCATCTTCCTCTCCAGCCCTCCCGCTGACAAGCCCGTACCGCTCCATCAGCTGATGTCAACGCTCGTCCCTGCTGCTGTGCAGGCAGGTCTGCGGGGCCACGGCTGGCAGCGGCGTGCTGGCCGGAGCAGACCCCGCAACGGCTGCTTGGCAGCTTTCTGACCCAGCAGCAGGTCCTGTAAATTCATCAGGCTGCAAATCCATCTCACCCCCGCAACGCTTTGCTGGTTCTCTGCTGCGGTAGTTTAACTCTTCTGCTTCCCAGCACCATAATGCAAATACGAAGCCCCAAAGGAGCCAAGTAAAGTAACCCACGCCCACACTTAGAGGTTCAACCTGCTTGTTGTCTTGTTCTGGTTTTAAAAGGAAAACAAACCTAACAACTGCCGGCATTTCCTCCAATCTCCCGTGGCCCTGGGCCACTAAAAGTCACCGTGGAAAACAGATAAATGAGAGAGCGTAGACACAGCGCTGCTGCCACTGTGCCACAGTTCCCTGCCCCAGCACAGCGAGCCAGCCAGATCTAGGCAGAAGCCATGGCAGGTAGTTCAGTACCTCAGGAAAAATAGAAATCTCAGGAACCCCAGCAGGTAGTTGTTTGTTACTGTCCATCTTCTGGGCACACCGCCTCCGTAAAGGGGATTCCTCAAGGCACTGCAGTGCAGTAGTGCAGAAAGAACAGGCAGGAGATGGCTGGCACGGGGGTAGCAGAGCTGGGAGGTCCCTCCAGGAGATCACTGTGCATGGAAGTAGATCGGCCTGACTTTTCCAGACAGGATCTTGGGAACCTGCACAGAGATGATCTCAGCCATCATTTCAGGGTAGTCCACGCTCACCATATGTGCCTTAATTAAAAGGTCAAATGTAAACTGATGCAGATCCTTGGCAATCTGGGGAAGGAAGAAAGTTTGTTAAACGAGAAGTTCCTGCTCAGCGACTTCTCTGGGAAGATACCAAGCAGATGTTAGCAGGCACAGCAGGTCAGGGCTGGACCTTGCTACAGTGCGACCTGCTTTGCTCTGGCCATCCACTGCCACGCTAGCAGTTATCAGACGGCAGCTATGCATCCCAAAGACGAGCGAGGGAACTACCCAGCCTGGGAGCACATAGCGTGTTTTGCCATCGTCCTTCACGCTCAGACATGACTGAGTCCGACAAAAACTGGGATGTATAAAAATGGCACTTTCTTACCCCTACAGAAACTTGTCTTACTGTGTGCCTGCAGATGCTGATGACTTCACTTATTAAGAATTACTTTTTGCTTGTAGGCATGTAACGGTATGGGCACGGAGTTGAGCCCCAGGAAAGGTCTAGCTCATGTTTCACCAGCACAACTTTAAGTCACAAACAGAGAATTTGTTTTCACTGCCGTAATCGGAGAAGATTCACTGGGGACACTGAGATTTTGAGCTGTTCTGCTAGGCTGACAATGGAAAAGTGTCAGCTAGAAAGAGCTTTTCATTGCTAAAAAGGGAAGCCCATAAACCCAAGTGCAAGAGTGGTTATGGCAGGGAGTGACAGGCACAGATAACTTTCACTCCCTCAGCAGAGTTAGTGCCTCTCTTCTCTGTCGCTTAATCTGGAGCACACTGCAATACCGTCCCTGCAAAGGTCTGCCAAGAGTTAAAAAAAACGAACCACAAAGGATCACAGAATCATCGAACGGCCCAGGTTGGAAGGGACCTCAACAGGTCACCCGGCCCAACCTTCCCTGGGAAGGGGACCCTGGATGAGACCACCTAGCGCCCTGTCCAACCCCATCTTGAAAACCTCCAGTGAATGGGACTACCTCGACCCTGGGGAGGTTGTTCCAGTGAATGATCGTTCTCACTGTAAAAAGTTTCTTTCTTATGTGTATAGCTAGACATTTCACTGTCCTCTCTTACAGGATGCACGGAGTCCAGGACCTTGGTGAGCTGGTAAAATCGCCGAGAGCAGGAGGTAGGGTTCTTCCTCTTGCAAGCGATGATACGGTCAAGTTCCTTAATGTAATTCATTCGAAGTTCATCAAAGAGCTTCTGGTTCTTCAGGCCATCCACCGGAACTGGTTGGAACATGGGAAGGAAACAGTAAGAGTTGCCCAGAGAGTGGAGAGAGTAAAAGAGCAAGAGGAAGGATGAAGAAGCGGTCAGTGCAGACCCAAGACGAAAGATCTGCCCAGCAGCCCTGCTTTTGCTACAGCCCTCGCTCTGGTCAGCTTGTTGGACTGCTGCTAATCCAAGGAGCCTTGTTCAGCACTCGTTAAAAAAGAGAGGCGATATAACAACCTGCAGCACTCTTTTCCTGCTCAGCAGCTGATGCTCAGAGGTCCCCGTGAGGACAGCAGTACAGGCTGAGGAGCTGCACGGGCAGCGGTGGGGTGGGCGAGCTGCAGGGGGGCCGGGTGGTGGCACCTTACACTTGGCAGCAAGTTGTCTCTGAGCAGCTCAGACTGAAGCAGAGAGAACATCCACAGCCATCCCTTGGGAAGTATGAGTACACACACGTGCGCAGGGAAAGCACTAGATACCTCTGGGGCGATACAGCACACGGCAACCAGAGGTCTCTTGAGGAAAGGGTGTGAGTACTTACTTATGCTGAAGAAGAGTAGAGCCTTCATACAGAGAAACTCCTGGGGTGTGATCTGAAGCCACCCGAACTCCTGAGAGAGGTGCCGCATCCTGACACATTGGCTGTACATTCTGGATTTGTGCATCCGGTACCTGGCGGGGCGAGACGCGGAGATGGGAGCGTTGCCCGTGTGCTGTGTGGGGCAGGACACGCTCTGCCCGACCCGGCAATCCCACCCTCGCCTGGCACGTCCCGGCTGCCAAGAACCTCAGCCTGCAGGCAGGAGAGGAACGTTTTCCAAAACGCCCGTGTGTAATCCTCTTTCTCTGGCAACGGAGGACTACCTGGGATTTGCAGGGTTCACTTGACCCTCCGCCCTCCTGGAAAATGTCTGCAATGAGTCACCAAATGTGGCTGTCCGCGAGGGATACGAAGCTGAGCGTGGAGCTCTCGGAGAGAAGGTGTGGTTTTGCTTGCTGCTGTGCTTAGTGATTGTTTTTAAGCTCTTCTACCTTAGTGCCTGCAACCCCCCCCAGCTCTAAGCTGACGGTACATCAGGGAGACCCCAGCAGGACCTTACAATATACATTTATTTCAGTTCCTGCTTGCTCCAGCTGACCAAGCAAGCTGAAAACGGGAACTCAGATCCTCAGAAAAAAGGCAGGTCTGTATGAACCGGCCCCTCACAGCCAGCACCAGTGCTTGCTGCTGCCCTGATGGACACTGAACCCAAGGCAAGGTCGAGGGAAAGGGAAGAAGGACCAGAAGAGACATTGCAAGTCTCCTTATTGCTCCTGGAGATCACTGCGGAGCAATTAAGAGGGGAAAAGCAGGGCCCTCTTCTGCTTTGTTGGTCAGCTCTGAAAGCACAGTTCCTCAAGCTGTACATGTCATAAGCAGACGGGAAAGCAAATTCCTTGTCTTGTTCTCATTTCTCACCTAGTCTGACCCAGCCAAAGCACGATATTAGGTTGTTGTTATTTCGCACTTACTCATTGAAGACCAAATCCGGAGCGAAGTAAAGCATTCTGGAATTGACGTTGGTGAAAGATCTCCAACCCATAGCAAAAACCATAAGGCCCATCCAAGAGTACTGGATTATTGACATCTGGTCATCCACATGCAGATTGCGAAATCCTATTAAAAAAAACGAGAGAGGGATGTTACAGATTAATATTGGCACACACACACACACACACACAACTACAACTGGAAGGGGAGAAAGGGGATCCTCAGACCCACAATTACCATGTCTGACAGCATGTCAAAATTAACTGAAATGAACAGCCGATGAGGATTTGTTTGCTTTGTGCTGCTAACAGAAATAAATCAGCCGAAGGGGAGCGGGAGTCCCAGTGGCAATATAATTAACCAGACCGCATTCTCCAGGCACTGAGGCAGAAACAAGCCGTCATTAACCAATTACCTCCTTTGGTGCAGTTCTGGCACTCAAGGAAATAAGACGAAAAAGTTCCTTTACTTTCGTTAGGACTTCGCCAAATTTAAGTAAATGGATTTTAATGTGTAACGCTCTGAGCCAGCAAATAACCCCTCACACATGGTTAACAGGCTGAATACGCAAAGCATTTATCTAATGACTATGAAAATGAATATGAAAAACTCTGCTGAATCACAAGCTAAACAAAAATAGCAATTAAATTCAAATTAGTAGTCCCAGATGGTGGTTCATAGTTAAATCCCAGGCATGTTTACAACACATGTACAAACTTCACCTCCAACACTGTACTTTTTTCCAGATAACTCGTAAGTAGTCAAATGTAATCCGGTTTCAAGAAAGTCATATGTTATTTCAATCAAAGCAATTCTAACACCTCCCGTGTATAATTATAATCCATTGAGGCGAGCATCTGTCTCCTGCTTGGTAAGCTGTCAACTGCAAATGAGCACAAGTCATGCTTTATTGCTGACTAAACTTGTTTTACGTCTGTACATTTTCCTTTCAGTTTGCATGGCACCAGATTAAAAAACAGAAGCCTGCTCACAAGCAGCGTCCTACTGAACCCGAACAGGTGATTTCTCGGCCACCGGCTGAACACGAACCTTCTGGCAGCCAGAGCGAAGCTCGTTAACAGCGCACAAGTATAAACCAGGCGTCTGGGCGACTCAAGGACTTCAGAAAATCAGCCTTACCCATCTCTAGGACATGCCTAAGCTAGATTTCCCTATTTAATTACAGTACTGCATGCTATAAAGACTTTCTCTTTATCCGGGAAGTTTGGTCAGAGATGAATTCACTGCTCAGGAAAATCTAAGCCGCTCATGGTGGCTGCTTCCTTGAATCTCCTCCTGCTCCGTACTTGCCACAGTTCTCTTTCCTCGCCTAGACTTTCTGAAAACACTGGAAAATGTTGAGTTACTTGGGGAGAAGCCGTGCTGCCGGCCCCTGTAGTTGAGACTTTGCAGTGAGCAGGCAGCGAGGTGCTGCAGGGAACGCTCCCACACCGGCAGAAATGAACCGCAAGCCAAGGCATGATGGAGAGGATGAGGTGGGGGAGGAAGAAGGCTTTCTGCTTGTCCACAAAAACAACTTCTAGAAACACAGTGGCCAACTTTTCTAAAAGGAATCACCGCTTCTAGTTTCTGAGCTGAAACGCCTTGAAACAAAACTGATTTTCAGACACCAGGTACCCATCATTTTCTGTAAACCTCCCTGCTCCAGGCATCTTAGATGATATATGGCTAAAATCCCTGTGAAAGAAAATAAATACAAACCTAATGCCACAACATATTGTTAAATTTTTAGTATTGGCATAGTTTGAAGGGACGTAAATGAAGACACCTTCTACAGAAAGAAATCAGAGCAAAAGTAAAATTAAATGTACTGATGACTTGAAAAAGATCAGTGCATAACCTTTTTCTTGTGAATCATCTTACAGCTGCATAGTTTGGAAATAAATTCTTCATCTCCTCTCTCGATGCACTCCTGTGCCAGAATGATGTCTTCCTAAGAGATCAGCAGCTGAAGACCTCACATGTTACCAGAAAGCAACACCTCTAATATAAACAAACACTCATTTTGTATCTGGAAATTTTATTGTCCAGACAATGGAAAAAGATGCACAATTAATTCTATCCTTACAGGTGAAGGGTGAGTTAGATACATTGTAAGGCAGAATATTTGAAGCAGAAAAGCAAGAAGCAAGCCATGGGCCGGCAACACCCGTAAAGCCCTAACGAGCGGCAAGTACACAGAGATTTTGCAATAGCGCTTCTAAGTGGGTCCATCTCCCATGAGAGCAGGTGTTCTGTAACACCTTTACTGAATTTATGTATATGGAAAAGGAAAAATACATACTCCTTCCACTTACCTTGAAGTGGACTGATTTTATGGATTTCATCAGATTTTTTAATTTTGTGTTTCAGCAGCTTTCCTGGCAAGCCGTGGTTATTTAATCTTTCCTTCCCAGGGAAACCAGTTTGACCCTACCTCCTCCTCTGCAGAATTTCAGTGGCGTAGGGTCCAAAGAGCCATACGGCACATTTTCTCCGCTAGACAGAGGCGGATAGCGCTGCTGCAGGCAAGCAGGATTCAGAAATGCTCCCCCCCGATGCAGCCGTGTTTCTAGGATATCACCGAAACCTCGCGGGACGAAGTGCAGCAACACCTTCCTGCACATTAAGCGCTCTTGATATAGAGGTGATGTTCGGTGCAGGATGCAAGGTTAATCATCACCTATTAACCAATATTAATCTATTGCCAGTATTATCAGGCTGAGGCTATTACAGGTGCGAGTTCCCCCTCCTCCCGCCAGCAGCAGTCACTGCAAAGTAAAACCTTTACATTGATATATATCATCTTAACTGACAGGCAGGGCTGCTTACGCTTAGCGAAGCCGAAGCTTGTGCCAGATGTGCTTCATAAATGGGGAAAGGGAAGAGGGGACGACATTCCCAGCCTGCCTGCAGACCCTGAGGAGCACGCAGCACTTCCAGGGGATGCCTGCTGCTGGGCAGGTGCCGGAGCGAGGTTTTCCTGCTCGGCACCAGGAACACCTGCCCAGATGTGCGGCTTTGGCCGTCAGCCTCGGGTCCTGTTCCTACTCACCACCGAGGCCGGCCAAGCCCTCCGGTCTGCTCCCATTGCACCTCGCCAGCAACGGCGTCCATTAAACAGCCTCCCCTCTCCCAACAGGCCGTCTGAAGAGCTTTCTGTCTTGATAAAAACAACTGCGTCCCGCTGTTTTAAATTGTTTGGGTCTTGCTTCCGTTACTTCTCCCCCTGCGTGCGTTCGCCCGCATCTCCCCTCTCCGGAGCTCGCCAAGGCCGCCCAGCCAACCCGCGGACCCGGGAACTGCAAAAACCTCTGGCTATGGGGTAGGATTCTGGAAGTTTACCCCAAAAGCGAAGCAGCCACAGCATGTGCAGGGAAGGGCAGTGCCTGGGCACAGCTGCCCGCTCCCGGAGCCGGCGCTGCCAGCTGCTCCCGGTCCTCGCCCGGCTCCCCGGGAAGCACCAGCGCCGGAGCGGGCAGAACCCAGCAGCGGGTGAGATCCAGCTCGCAGAGGCAGCTGGACTGGTGCTGGAGAGAAGGAGCTGCATAACCACCACCTGGAGCACCAGAACAGCCGCAGTGCTGCCGTTGGTTGTTCCTTCCCTGGAAAATACCAGGAGAATGACTAAGTGGTGAATTTGTGGTTATTCCTGTTGAACTCCAGCGTTGGCACATGTCAGGGAACTGCTGGAGGAAGATGGGGGAAACAAACCGGCTTTGCTTCTTGCTCCAGGCACAGTGATGCTAATTAATGGTCAGGCCAGCACCAGCTCCGAGGGCGGCGGGATGGGGAGGGCAGCCAGGCAGCATCCCAGCACGGCTGCCCAGGCAGAAAAGCCGGGCTCCGCAATGGATCCCCTGGCCTGCGAAGGGGATGGAGGTTCTACTGCAGCTGCCCAGAGAGCAGCGACCGCTGCTCAGCCGAGGAAGGTGAGAAGTCATTCTGCCCAGATGCCGTCGCTGGCGCGGCAGGCACCGGCCCCGGTGCAGCAGCTGGCAGTGCCGTGCCGGCACGCACCACGGGGTCGGAGACCAGGCGCAGTGTGGGAGAGTAAAAGCCTTTGATAAGGGGGTGGTTACAATGAAAAATGTTTTTCAAAGCACTCTCCCTTTCCATTAGCACTACCGCAGCTTTACGACCTCAGCCCCTGGATTGCCGGTCCGGTTTGGTGGTGACTCTGTGTACTTTGCTGAGGAAATCTCGATGGCTGATGTAGATAAGGCAGAAGAGAAAGCATGATTTGTCCCTGGTTTCGCAAGCTAGGTGAACCTTTTCCGACTCCGGAATATAAGAAATAGAATGAGCTACTCTCCATTTAAGCATATTCAGACTAACAGCCCTCCCGGACGCACCAGTTAGGCCACTTCCAGGAGGACTGCTGCATTTCTGGGAACGTCAACCATCTAACCACAGTTCACCACCAGGTTTTGGCACATAGCGGCAAACTTACTTTGCCTCAGTTTCCTCCTTTGGTCCTATCACCCCGCACATAAAGAGCGGGATCCCTGCTTTCTGTGGCATCTCGTGAGGAACAGGCCCAGGGTGAGGAAGGCAGCTTGGTGTCAGCCCCACACCCCAGTCTCGGGGATGCTGGAAGGTGAACTGGATCCTTCTGCATCCAGAGAGATCTCAGCCTTCTGTAACTTCAGCTGCCGTCCAGCTGGCAGGATTATGACATGCAACAGGCAGCACGTTACAGCCTGGTAACCTCTATGCTCAGAGCCAAGAAGGGTATTCAGTGAAACACAGATACCACTAGGATGTTTTCATTTACAGCACCTGAGAACTACTACCATTTGGAAACTTCTGGACCCTCATGTACTCCCGTATCGCAACTCTGAATGCATCATAAATGTCTTCCAGCAGCCTGTCACGCAAGAGCAACCTGACTGCCAGGAAAAAGCCCTTTGTGATTTTTCTATCTCTTGCTATTTTACAATTAATTGGATTGTGAAATACAAAAGTAGTGAGGAAGGACCTCTCCTTCGGCTCCTTTCAGCCCAGCCTCCCCCATCTCACTCTCACATCACGAAGTGGCACAGTTCTGATCCACCTGGGGAATTTCCCCTTTCCACCACTTCATGCGGGTCGTGGGACGGGGCTAATCCTTGTTTAGAGAAGGTGTCCGCAGGGCTGGCGGACACGGGTCTGCAAGTGGAGCAAAAACCCTGCAGGGAGAGCGGGCAGAGAGCAAGACCCTGAAGCCCTGACCCACGCCAGCCCTTCCCACGCGGGGAAGCAGACGCATGCACGGTGACCCAGTGCTGTGTGCCCGGGGCTATCAGCAGGGACAGACCCAAAAGCCCAAGTTTTGACATACTTTGTCACTCCCTAGTCACCCAAAGGAGACAAACCCCACGCTGCTGCAGCCTGCTTTATGGAGATATTACGCAGACAGGCGCCCCAGGAAGATGTTCCCCCAAGGAACCGCGTGATGGTGGGACACGGGCTGCGGACCATCTCCTTCGAACCCATCCCAGGCCATGCAAGCAGTTGGCTTTAGGGAGGTGCCAGGGAAGGCACCGGATTTGTTAGGTTTTTAGCTCACCTGGCAAGGCCTTTGCCCATTTGACCACGTAGACCAGCTGCCTCTCGCCAAGCTCGTTCAGGCTGGTCAGCAGGTTGGAGAAGGAGTCCGGTTGGCTGTTGTCGTGGCCGGCACACACCACGCCAGGCTCGATGGCCTCCAGGACGTTGAGGAAGATGGGCTGGCACTCGTACCCATCAATGCGCGTCATCACCATCTTGGGAGCTTGGTCCTCGGTGGGGCTGGATGAGCTGGCTGCCTCCAAGTCATCTTGTGTCTTCAGGTTACCCAGCTTCTTCAGCTTGCGGGCTGTGGGAATGACACATTTTAGTGTGATGCTTAAAAATAAAAAAAAAAAAGCTTGAGGTTTCTTGGCCTCCAGCTCCATCACGCATATTTAGAAGGAAAGGGAAACTGGTGGCCAGCAGCAGCTGGTCCTGCAGCGCGTACTGCCCAAAGAGTGCCTCGGCATCACAGACCGCACGTAAAGACAAAAGGGAGCACACACTGCGCAAGGAAATCCATTTGCTCGTCGGTCTTCTATGGAAAAGGACAAGAATCATTTACATCCCCACATGATCGTTCTCACATGGATTCCCACTTAGAAACGGAGAAGAACTGGGGAAAAGAGGGAAGAGGTGACTCGATTCAAACAACTAGTCGCATGCAATTAAAAAGGGAAGAAACGCAAGCAAATAAACTCAGTAGAGGGTCACATTCCAGGGGAAAAAACCTCGCCCTCGGATGCTCAAGGGAGATTGTTCCATCCCAGGCCACAGTGGAACCAGGAGGCAACTGAAATACCTTCTCCCTGCCTGGGGCTCCGGCAGCACGTGCTGCCCTCTAACCAAGCTCTCCCAGATGGGTCACTACTCTACAAATATATTATGGAAAATACATTTTAAAAGCCAGTAGGTGGTTCCACAGCTGTCTCCCCAGAGCCTGCCCGGCGAGGAGAAGACTCGAGCAGGGCTGGCCTTGGTCTGCCGGCCAGCTTCAAGAGCAGCATCAGCAGAGTGGGCTCGTGGGGCTGGCGCTGCGGGCAGCCCACGGCTGCGCCCATCTCACCACGACAAAGTGTCTCTCCTGTGCAGCTGTCTCCTAATTACAGATGCTAGTCCGCTAGCAGGATACACCAGGAGCTTCAGACGCGTGACTTCAGAATTCTTGGAGAGTCGGTGTTCACCCAATGTGGTACCTAAATGAGGGTGTTCGGCACACCACAGGTTGGCAGGCTACTGCAGGGAGGAACAGCTTCCACCCCCTACCAGCTCCAAAACCCCCGTATTAATTAGAGGACAAAAGCTGATCATTTAAATCAAGTGGAGAACATGACATCAAACCAATTGTCCTTGGGGTTTTGGCTCCTTTGTTACATGATACTTATCTCAAATTTCCTTTCAGCTGTAATTAGAAAAATAAGTGGTGAAACATAAAAATGTCAAGTTAAAGTGCAGCTTTGTAAATCAATTAAAAACGTTGATCTTTTAAGTAATGTACTTTGGATGATCTACCGTACGAGCAATTAAGACAGGCTGCTCTGTAAAAAAGGAGGAGAAAGGAGTGATAAAAATAAACGAGAACAACAGGAAAACGGGGCTGCAGCGCAGCGTGACATCCTCCAGCCGCTGTCTGCTGAGGTGACAGACCAGCCAGAGCATCCGTCCAGCTCCCCTCTCCCAGCCCTCCAGAAGTCGCAGGAAGCACAGGCAGCCCCGGGATCCGGCAGATCCCGGTGTTCTCCTCTCAAATCCCTGGCAAGCCGATCCCCCGGGATAGGTACGGCACCGGCACCGCTCTCCCTGGGAGCTGCACTGGGGTTTTGTTCTCCACAAGCCGCACGGAAGGAGAGACACACGGAACGCTGATCCCGCGTTTCCAAACAACGTTGTGTTGATTTGGGAAGGAGGCACTGGGAGGGCTGCTAGGGAAAAAAAGCTCCCTGGCTTAAAAGAAGAAATAAAAACGGAGCCGTATCTTCCAAAGATGAAGAATCAGTGCCCATCGGGTCCTGTGCGTAACTGGAGCCAAACCCGCATTGTGTAAAACACACCCATGGTTTGGTTTAAATGTTGCATTTTTTTTCTTAAAATTGAATTATGTAGTACTGAAAGATATTGAGTGAAGCAAGAAGAGAGCAAGCAACCAACCAGGCTGGCTGTGAGACTGCAGCTGCAAACCAAACCCCTCCGTGTCAGAGGGCGGTGAAGGTGGATAACGGCTCGTATCAGAGGAGCCTTATGTTTGTGCTTTCCTTTTCTTATGAGGGTTGTTCATGGCCCTTTGCTAGTGAACGTCTACATTCCTTCCAAAAAGAAAATCAACTTTCTACTAAAAAAGTCTGTATGACAATGCATAGATGGGAAAACGCTAACGAACATTCAGGACTCATCACTGAACAGATTGATCGAGGTCTGCTGATAAGCTCGGAATATTAAAGCAAAGTACCTTTCACTGTAAGTAGATAGAGCAACTGAACAAGTGAGCCATATTCAATGAATGTCAAACTCCATCCTCAGCAGCCTGAACTCACACCAAAAGCTGACGGACAACACAGAGGCCCGAGCCGGCAGGGTGGTTCAGTGGACACGGGACTAACAGGATCCCGTGGCATGTGAAGGAGGAAAACGCTGGCCGGGAGAGCATCCTACCGCCGCCTTTAGGCACTGATGCTGCTGGCACTGGGAAACTGTGATTAGACCTCCACCGTATGAGGGAGGTGTCCGCAAACTGCAGACGCCGTAATAGTAAAGACTAGAAACACACCTGGGAGTAAGGAATTTTACCCAGGTGGCTATGCAGAAGGCTAAAGGCTTATTAAGTCACAGCCAACAAATACCCACAGCAGGGACAGAAATTCAATAAAAGTAGGTTTTTTCAACCTAGCGAGAAAAGCCGTAACAAAGATCCAGTTGCTGGAAATCAAGGACAAACAAGACGAAAAATAAGGTACATCTATCGCAACACTGAACATAATTAACGACTGCAACTGCATGGCAAAAAAATGCGTTAAGATTCTCCACTGCTGGAAATGCTTACATCCCTATCAAACGCTTTTATAAGGCATGAGCTCTATTTTAACCACGGGAACTGGACCTGAATTAGGACTAAATGCAGGTATGCCTCATGCCTTGGGCTTTCACAGGCTGCTGGCAGCTACTACACTCCTCTTCTAGCCCTGCCACCCATGAAAAGAACTGAATTTTACATGTTTGGGAAGTTTGGCTGCAAACCGGGATGGACGCAGAGCGCAGCCGCTAGGCTGGAAGTGCGCAGGAGACATCCCGCATCCAGGCGGGCTGCCAGCTCCGAGGGCGGAGGCGCTTGGTTCCCGCAACGGGAACAGCCTGCGGGACCTCACCCGCCACGACTAAGATGCCCTGGCAGCAAACGAGCAGGAGATGCCTTAAATCCAGAGCTCTGCCGTTGCGCAGGAGCTGTGCTGGCTGAGGGATGTGCAGGGTCCAGAGCGGAGCCGGAGAGAGGGGCCAGGATGCCCATGTGGGCACGGGGGGCTGGCAGGATCCCTGCGGTAGGAATCGGTGCTGTGGGAGAAGGACAGAGCACCAGCAGAACCGAGCACGTGAAAACAGCATTATCACTTTATTTTTTCTTTTTTTCTTTTCCCTCTCTTTGGCTTTACAGTGTTGATCGAGAGAGAAGATTCTGTTTAATGGATTTCAGCTTGCGGGTCAGAGTGATCTCAATCGATAATGAAGTGCTACGACATATTGCCATTCTATGCCAAAGCAGAGAGTCCTAAATAAGGTATTCAGCGTGTCACCTCCTCCTCCCATTAAACACGCTGAGAGCTGCAGGTCTGCTGGTCACAGGCGGCTCTATTATACCCTACAAATGACTGGTAATTAACAAGCAGTTAAAACCAACTGTTTGGAGCTTGGAAGCATTTTCAAATGCTCTGCCTCTCTACTGTGGGAGAAATAACTGTGGACAAACTCATAGCCTGCATGTTTTTAACAATTGCCTTTAAGCCGACAATCAAAACAAATGTAAAACAGACCAGGCAGAACAGGTCAGGGTGACCCAAAGAGCTTAAGAAAAAAAACGGCGGGGGGGGGGACTATCAGTATTCGCATTAATTTTGTCAGTGTGTCCTGCAGAAGAAGGTTACACTGATGTATGTCTTCTCTTACTTAAGGAAACTTCACCAGAAAAAAGCACTTAAAAATAAGCGTGTGCTTGTTTTGCATGGCATTATGAAGCCCTGCTCCTGGCTGCGGATCAGGGAGCTGGCTTTGGCTCCTCATCCCTGTCCCCCAGCTTGGGAGCCCAGCAATCCATGGGCAGGGTGGTGGCAGCAGCCTGGTGCCGACCCCCCCCAGGCGGACAAGGGAAGGGTCCCGGAGGAGTCTCCTGGCTATCCTCAGGAATCCCACGCTCCCCTGCCCGTGCTCCGTCCCGGCAGGGCTGGAGGCAGAACTGGTCAAGCAGATACCAGGGACCTGACATGGAGACAGCCGTCTGCTAACTTTGGGAAGCGAACTGCCCGCTTGGTCACATCAGGAGGACCGGGCACCTCCCCGGTGCTCCGAAATTGCGGTGTGCCGTTGCACGTGCCCGTACACATTGCCTCCGCCACGCCGCAGCCGCAGATCCATGCCGTTTGCCGCCGGATCGCCCGTGACGGAGCGGGAGCGTAAGGGAAGAGCGGTCAGAGCCAGCTCACGGGGCTGACGTTGCGAGGTTTTAGGACTAGCATTACCTTTTGGGATGGTTTTTTCTGCTTGTTACTGGGAGGAAAGGAGCGAGCTGCACGTCTCTGCCTCCCCCCGCCAAGAGCTGTGTCCCCACCACCCAGATTTACTACCCGCTGCTGCAAAAGCGGAGGGGAGAGGCTGGCTCCTGCCCTGCCGACTTGGCGTGTTTGTTGGTTCCTGAGCTGTAACGACTGTTCTGGGGACAAATAAAATTAAACCCACTGCTCCTCGATGAGCAATAAACCAGAATCATTTTGATAGCAAGTTCTTCGAGACAACGTTCCAGCAGCCCAGCAGCTCCGGGAGGCTCCGCCTGTCCCAGCAGCGGTGGAAGGATTTAAACTCCAATGTCGGCACATCCCACCAGCCGGGGCTCCCCCACGTCCCTCTGCACTGTGCCTGATGCCGCCAGCGCCTTTCCTCTCCGTAGCACCCGTGGCTCCCCTCGGCTGCGCTCTCAGGGGCCTTTTCATCGTGGGTCAGGTCCATCGCCCTGTTTTTCAGGCTATTTTCTTCCCACTCTCACATCAAATGAACTCAAAGATGAGCCACCCAGTGATCTACACTGTAGCTCTAGATTTTGAGCAGAAAACCTCAGACTTTGGATACGGGCACTCTGTCACGTTTTGGTAGAGCTACAGGTTTTGGAACAAACTGTAACAAAGATCTTTACCAGGGATACGGGAGCAACTTCCATTCAGCAAAGAAAAATACTGGGGCTGTAATTTATAAAGAAAAAGGCCCCTTTCTGCCTGGGAAATATCATATTAAAATGGGAGTGCTCTGTTCAAAGAGGCTTTGGTGTGAGTGAGGATCCAGCTCACCTGGCTGCTTACATTCTTTCAGATTAACAGGGTTTTAAATTAAGGAAAGGAACGTTTCATGAAACTCAAACAAAAGTTTAATGAAATTCACAGTTTTGGTATTAGAAACCTGCAAGTGTTTCCCGAAGCTCATTACGCTCCATCAGCCTCATTTTTTCAGCCATTTACTGACTAGAAACACGCCAAGTACGTTTATTATCTGCAGGACTAGCCCAGCCGCCCCAGCCCAACACAAGCACCCAGGGGACGTTATCCAGACGGTACCTCCGAGCGTCATCCCAGCCTCGTAGCACTTCCGCAGGCGGCAGGACGGGCAGTTTTTCCTTCTGAACTTGTCGATGGTACAGTCGTTCCGGCTGGCACAGAGGTATTTCTGTTTACCTGCAAACATCAGAGGAAACGGCGGATGGGTGGTGGGTACCGACCGGACCAGGTTTACAAGGAGAAATGGACTCACACCTTCTCGGTACCACCAGGGACACCGGCATCGAGAGAGGGGAGAGGGAGGAGAGGGGAGAGGACCGTATCGGTGCTGTTTCCCAGTTCAATCCCCAGCAGAAGATTTGCACAAGTCTTATGAGGAGCGGCTGGGGGAACTGGGGTTTAGTCTGGAGGCAAGGAGGCTGAGGGGGGACCTTATCGCTCTCGACAACTGCCTGGAAGGGGGTT
>JANZLQ010000040.1:24019945-24050499 GCA_026212715.1 Elanus axillaris
GGCCCCCCCATCTCCCCCAAGCTCCAGGCAGCATCCCGATGTGCAGGCTCATCCCGCATCCCACTCCGTCCCCCCGGGCACCCCCAGGAGGTGAGCAGGGGGACAGAGGAGATTTGGGAACGGGGTTCAAGCCTTGCTCGACGAGGCAGCCGTGCCGGTTCCCATCGCTTTTCAGCAGCAGCTACCACCTCTGGCACTGCTGGGAAGCGACACGGAGAGGGAGCGATCTCCAACCCGCTGAGACCAGGCAGCCCCTGCCAGCCCTGCGGGGTCACTGGGCACAAAATGGGCACGTTAGAAGGGTCTCTACAACAACTCCACCTCCCTGCTGATGGGCTCGGATGAACGCAAGCTTTTAAGTCGCAGTCAAAAACTCACCCCGCAGCCACGGTACAGTGATTTTTGCTACACCAGCAAGGGCTTGCTTCCTGGTTCAGAAAATAAACTCTTTGCGGCAGGAACCAATTTTCTGTTGTTAACTGTACATGCATAGTCTGGCACTGTTTATTTTAAGCTGTCAGCCATTAACAAAAGGGGAAACAAATGGTCGCGCAATGGCTATTCATGAGTCTGCTTCTGCTCAGCATGAGAATAAGCTGCTTGCTCATCTTGTCCTAATTCCAGGGCTGTAGAGATTCCCCTTTTAATTACCGGAGAAACTCGGTGCCCTCATCACTGCTATCCCCAGCTGTGGACACGGTTCGTGAAAAGAACCCATGACCCGGCAGAGGGAACACACTGTGTCACCACCACCCCACCAAGCCAACCGCCTGCACTCATCCCCTCAACCATGGAGAACCGCGACGGCCGGGATGCTCACCGCCTCCGGCATGGACCCACACACCGCCGGACCAAGCATCTCTGGTGGATACACCAGGCATAGCAGCTCCTCTCCTCCGTCCCCACCGGGGTACACTGTCCCTTCTCTCCGAGCTGGGCGCATGCACTGCTTGACACGGACACAGGCGTAGGGAGGAGAAGGTGCCACTGGCTGTAAAAGCCCAGGGAACAAGGAAGGGTGGCTGGGATACAGATGGGTTCCATCTGTCTTAAGTAACTTCTCACATACAGAGACTTGGTTTTAATTTCAGGATAATTTACTCCCTTCATTGAAGAACAAGCTGAGACATTTGCAATCAGCTGTTCTTCACTTAAAGACAAATGCAGTGTTTTTTCTTTTATTAACACTGGAATGATTTTTTTTCTCCTTTTCTTCCCTGCAAACAACACAGATGCTTTCTTCTATTACTCCAAAGCACAGGCTCTTGCTTTGCAAACCTCTAAGTACAGCTCTGAACCTTAAAGATACTCTCCCTATTCTACCCAGCACTCCTGCTCTTTGCAAAGCCGACCACCCAGACTGTCTTTACAACAGGGATGTTGGCAAGGTGTCAGCCTCAGATGATCACCCAGTTGATGACACCGCAGACGTACGCCCAGAGAAGACCCCTCTCCTTCCCTGACCATCCAGATACCGTTTTGCATGTGTGTAGGCGAGAAGTGGAGTTACAAAAGTACCCGGCACCCCTCTGCTACGTCAGACCAGCGCAGGAACCCCAGGAGATCAGGCTGCGCAGCCGAGGATCTTGCAGGCTGCTGCAGTTCCCCCCTTCACTGCACACCAGGAATACGCTGCTGCACCACTGTCCCCTTGCTGGGACCCCCCCGCCAGCTCAGGGTCCCTCCCGTGCCACCTCTCGCCAGGTGGAAAGATGCTTCTGTATCACCAAGTCCTCCTGCTCATCGGTGCGATGAACATCGCGAGCGGAGGGGAAGAGCATTTCTCCAGTCTCGACTACAAATAAAGATTTATGGAGAAAGATTAGTCGCTCAGTCGAGAGACATGATTGAACTAAAAGCCTGTTGCCACATGAGTTGTTGTGACTGGCGTAGCTTTCTCTTCCAGAAAGCAATCTATGCAAATGTCTGGAGTAAGATTTACAATTGTGAATGTGGAAACCTATTAAATGCCTTTTGGAAGAGAGATATAGCCTTGCCTTTCGAGGCACAGACCAAATTCTAACAGCTGAGGGATAAGGCCAAGCAATCTGAGAAAGCGATTCCCCCAGGGTCTCCTGTGACCGCAGGGTCTCTAGTTCTCTTCCGTAACAGCTCCGGTCCCGTTCGCTGTCACCAGCTGGGCTATGGCGAGAGCTGAGCCTGCGGGTTCGGTGCTGGGACCACTCTGGAGTTTATATCCCCATTAGAAATAATCAAAGAGGGCGCAGCTATGAAGCCCTCGGAACCAACACTAAGCCACTATTCATAAACGATTTTTGCAAGAAGACTAAAGAAAACAAAAGGAAAGCAAACATCCAGCCCCAGTGACACAGCTCCAGCACCGGCTCCAGTTCTTCCTTCCTGGGGCAGTGACTTCGGCCGCCTGCTAGACGATGAGCTTTAAAAGTTAACAACGGCAGGACTGTGCAAGTCGAAAAGGCTTTATTTTAAAGCTGCTTATAGCCAGCAAGCAAAAATGTTTTAATTGCTCAGCTCTCTGGCAACGAGACAAAACCGTAACGCTTTAACTCCTGAGCCTGCCTGAAGTCAAACTGTCTGATTTAGACTCCAACCAATGTCATGTCTGACTAGTCACTGACCGATAGCTTGCTCGAGCGCAGGCTGAAGCAGCGAGCAGCTGCCAGTTAGGTGGCAGAGAGCTGCCAGCCCTCGGGGCACCCAGCAAAGTGGGTGCTGACGTCCCGGGTCACCCACAGAGAAGCACTGCTGGGGGGAACCGGTCTGTGGATGCAAAGGGGAGAAAAAAGCAATCTCACCGGGCAGGCAGCGCCGGAGACAGGCAGCAGGCTGTGCCAGGAGGGCCTGAGCTTTCAAAGGTCTGGTTATTCCGCCTTCTGCTCTTCCCACAGATTTTTAAGGCCAGTAATACCTAAAGGGTAGTCAGAAACTCACGGCCGAAGCAGGAGCATCGTGGTGCTGCAGCACCACGAAGTCTTTTGCAGACCCAACTCTTTTGCACGCTGTCGGATCAGCGCCGAGAAAGAGGAGAAAGAAATTTAAAACATGGTGATGCTTTGAAAATGGTTCACTTTAACCTGGTGTCATCTTGAAAACTGGCAAGAAACTGTTGAGCTGGCCCAGAGACATTTCTCTGGCGCAAGGCTAGGTCAGGATGTAGAATAATCCATATGGAGAGTGACTGAAAGGGAATCGGAACAGACTGCACAGCAGTCTGGCTGTTAGCCCTCTAGGAAATTTGCCAAATACTGTGTTACTTTTTTCATTTAGGTCTCTGCTATTTAAAGGCAGTCCCATCAGGAACACAGCCGAAGGTGCCCCAGTCCTGCCTTGCCAGGAACACTGCACAGAGGCAGCTCTGAACTGGCCAAGGTGGCCACCAGACCTCGTGCAATCTTGGAGGGATGAGGAAGGTCTCCCATTTTTCAGGGACAGATGCAGGGGACGCAAAAGTGACCCCTCGGATGGGATGGGACAACAGGAACCCCGGGACTGCCAACTGATGTGGAAGTGTGTCGTCTTTGAAGCATTTTTTTTTCAGTTTCAGGGACAAGCGTGCTATCACGAGGAGCAAACCCTAAAGTCTTTAACTGATCTGAGCCATCCTAACCATGCGAGGTGATGCCCTGCCTACTTGTAACAAAAAAACCCAAATCTGTGCTGAGGTGGATGCGCTTTTTGTCTTCCAAATCTTTGTTACTGTAGGAGAAAGAGGCATTAGAAGGAGGAGGAATCCTCCTTCGCAGGCTGGGAGCGTGTCCGGCGGCAGAGGAGCCGCAGCATCTCTTGCCGGGGCAGCGAGCCCCAACCCTCTGGATCCCTCCGTGCTGGGACAGCAGAGCGGGGGGACAGAAAGGAGAGGCAAATGCCAGGTTTGATTACAAAAACGAGGCTGGCCAGCTTGCAAGTGAGGAAGTCCACATCATGGCTGAAGAATCTGCAGGGTGCGTTTAGAGCTGGCCTATATATAACCTGGACATCTTGAGAGCGTCTATAAATCAGGACAGCTGACAGAAGGAGATCAGGAAAACATTCATGTCTTTTGTTAACTCATCCGGCACCTTTCTGGGAGAACTGGTTGGACTTGAGCTTGCAAAAACCCTCCAATCTGTCAAACATTTTATCAAAGCCGGAGTGATCTGTTCTGCTGGAAACCACACGAATACCTCCGCGTGTTTCAAAAGGGAAGAGGAATCAATGTCATAACTTTTTTCTTTTTTTTCTAAAAATCTTTTCCCTTTCTAATCCCTTAGAAGGCAGTGTATGTCTATAAAACCTTCTTAAATATCCCTGAAATTACTGCCAGGTAGGTTCATTATTACATTAGGCAAAGGATATGATAAAAGAAAAACTACTTGTCTAGCTATTCTCCATTCCCTCTGAGGTGATCTGTTTATGCTGCTTTTCAGTTCCCAGTCCATTGCTTCTCCTACCCCTCGGAGGCTGCTGGCTTACAACAGTAACGGGAAGGTAACAGAGGCAGAAAAAAAGGTGTTTTTTTTTCTCATTGGGGAAGCTTTTTGATCTGCTGTTGTAAAAAGTCTCCCATGGTGACCTAAGGTTTTCAGAGATGCATTTGATGGACTTTAAAACATGCGAACACACTGAAATGTCACCTTCAATATTGCTCCTCCACTTTAAGAAGGAAAGGTCTGGCTGGAAAATCACCAAGTGTTAGGATAGAAATCACCACCTACCGCTACCCTGTATTCAGTACTTATAAAGGAGTCTGATTTATTGTCTCTTTCCTAAAATAAAGACTCTATCCACGTACCTCAGGGTAATGTAAGATGAAACCTCACACTCAGGCAGGTCCCCCCACACCGCTGCTGCTCCTCACTACGGACGCACTTTGCTCCACGCTCTCATCCAGGGGAAAGGCAAAGGGCTGCTGCTGCCCGATCCTACCGCAACCAAACACTTCTAGCCCTCCGCAATTCCTCGGGCCTTAAAAACTAAGAAGGGGGCATAAATACCATTTAAATTAATGATGCAACACCATGGGGAGAGGGAACACCACCACAGCGTATGATCAAGAGCAGCGCAAGCAGCCCAGGCTGCAGCCCACATCCGCACGCCCACCGGCACGCCGGACAAAGCCCACGCTGGTGCAAGAGGAGGAGCGCTGCTTGGGGACATGCCAGCTGACACGGGGTGTTTCATCAGCAGTTCCTCTGACAGAGAGAGCCAAGACTCCACTTGCTACAAATCAACAATAACTTGCTGACTTGAACAAGCATCTGTTATTTACTCCGGCGGCACAAGCCAATCCATTTGGTCTTACACAGAAATGGTGTGTCGCAAAGAGAAATAACTTTAAATGACTCGCTTTGGAAAAATATGCCCAGCTTACTATCCATTAATATTATTTGACTGTCCTATTATAGCAACGGGATGCTGTTGGCCTCCTTGGCATAGCCCTGATTCTTCCCTGAACCAGTGCTGCCAAGTTCACCCCTGGCATGCGTGGGGAATGAGGGAAGATGCAACTCTGGAAACACACAGGGTAATGCTAGAATTAATCTAGAAGCAGTGCTCTGACAATGGCCGGCGAGCACCCATCAGTTTTGGACCTCCGCTCGACAGAGGGGTGGCGTAGGCCACGGGAGGGGAAGGTCACAGCGAGACAAGCCAGAGACAGAAGCCTCCATCCCATCACTGGCTTCCAGCTGGGAACCGCGGTGCCTCCCTCTCCCAGGAATGCCATGGCCCGCAACACCGACGGCCAACGGTGACCTGCAGCCCAAGGAAACAGCTGGGCTGGGTCCTACTACACGCTAATTACCGAGGAAAGATGGTGCAAAGACTATGGACATGAAGGAGAAGTTGCTTTCTCAAGGGTTGGGGGGAAGGATCATGGACACCAAGGTCAGAGCACGGCTCTTGACGGACAGACGGTTCTGCCATTCGGCAGGTATTGAGAGAATGACCTTCTGAAAGGTATGCAAGGGAGGAAAAGCATCCCCTAAATTTGGAGTTCTGGGTCCGAGATCACAGGAGGGCTGATGGGAACTTACAGCACCCTTGGGAGTCAACAGGAGCAGCAGGAACTGACTGCTCCGGGGGTCTCGCTAGGTCACTAAGATAATCAGGCGTTGAAAAGGATTGTGATTCGGCAAACTGGTTTGGCTACTTTTTGAGGGCAATCTGTAACGTGGGATGACAAACATAGGGCAAAGAAATCAATTTATCCTTGAATTTCCTCCTTTACTAGTTCAAGAGACCTTAGAAACCCACCACGCTTTGTCCCCACCACTCCTGCCTCAGTTCCCTTGGCTTGGCAGGCTCCCCAGAGCAATGCTGCTTAACCTCTTTCAACAGGAGGAAAACATACCATGAGGCTGCAAATGCCTCCAGCACTTGTATGTTAATGACTTGACGGCTGACGGGAACTCGTGTCAGTAGCATTTGACTCTCAGGCTACTTTGGTAGAGAAAGCCAATACTTGGAGGTGAGTGATGCTCCCTCCTCTCTCTGCAAGCATTACCTTCAGCCGCCCGTTTGAAGAAGACTTTGCAGCTACCACAAGTGAGGGCTCCATAGTGGCACCCAGATGCTTCATCTCCACAAATCAGGCAAGTCTTTTGAGGTGGAAAGTAATAGTCAATGGGCAAGATGTGTTCATGGCCAGTCTCCAACCTGCAGCGTAGAACAGAAAGAACAAGGGAAAGGGTCAGCAAATGAGGTTAGGATGAGCTATGGGCGAGCGCAGCGGATTGGGGGTTGGGAGAGCGTTCATGGCAAACCCCAAAATTCTGGTGATGCGACAAGCCAAGCACTGATCAGAAAGGAGGCAAGCAACAACTAAGCCAAACCTTGCTCTGATCACGCAGAAGACCATGCTGGGGTGCCCCTCCTGACATTGCCCCTAGGTGCAACGCATGACAGTGTGTGACAACGTGTGACAAAGTACAGGCATGGCGACAGCACAGCCTGAAAGAAAAGACAACTGGGACCGGCTGTTGCACGTTCATGCAATTTTGGCTTCAAGACTGAGGCTTGTACATCAAAAAAGGACTCTGCACGCTCATTAAGCTATGTGATCCCACTCCATTAAGGTCACTGTTGTCACTACAGATTAATTTATCCTTTTGATTCTTAATTTAAATAAATTAATTTTTCCTAAGCTACCAAACTTCCTTAAGCTACTCTTTTCTTTTTTCGTCTTGCTTGTTTTCCTACCTATTCCCTCTTTCAATACCCAGCAATAGCTGCACCGAACCTTCTTCCAGCATGCCCCTGGGGAAAACATAAAGCATTTGCTGTGAACGCGTCCCAGCTGACTCCTGTTTGTACCCACCCCAGGACTAAAGGCACTGCCTCTGCACCTCCCAGTCACACAGACACAACGGGACGGAGCCACCGACGGCCCCATGGGCAGAGCATGGCGCTGCCAGCCACCAAAGGGTGAAAACAAACCTCAGAGCCAAAAAGAAAAGTTTCAGGGTCTGCCCTATAATAACTACAATTAAATGCTGGAAGCGGGTCAGTGTGGATCACAGAACTTCACATTTTCCACTTGCCAGCTCAGCAGTCCAAAAGACCCATTTGGGGTTTTCACTCTGGGTAGCTGGAACCACGGATGGGGACGGGAACCAGCTGTTAGCATGGGCAGAGCACGGACTCCAAAGACCTTGGGGCCATCTTTGACTGCGGCTGCTTTCCTCAAACCCCAGTTTGGCCATAACCTCTTCCAAGTTCTGCTGGGGAAGCACAAGGAGCCTCCTGCAGCCCTGGCACGACCCAAGCCCTGGGCACAACCCCGGGATTTCACCCACCGGTGCCAACGCTGCCCGCGCGTGCCGGGCTGACGTAGTACCGACCAGCCGCCTTCACCGCCGCACCGAGACGCTCCGAGAGCCGGCGAATTCGTCATGCTCCCCTCCATCCGCGTGCCCAAATCCCCTCCTCTTGGCTAGCACCCATCCTGCCTTCTCCCTCCTGACGCACACGCTCCCACATGCTCGTCTGATCAGATCTATGGAGAAGCTGCTTTTTCAGAAGGCATGGCAGCAGGAGAGGCACTTATCAGAATCCCAAGACAACACGTGTCCGGGCAGTATGGGGAACAATAGCATTTGAAGTTATTTGCTAAAACTCGCTTTTTGTCAAAACACCAGATGAGGCAATTAGCTTCTAATAGTCAGTAGGTCACCGCAACTTTTTGGTCAAAAGGAGGTCTGCTTTTGGTTTCTGGTATTGTTTGAATGCTTGCATGTGAGCTCTTAGAAATCAGATTATATTAAGAGCAAATGTGACAATGGTGGGACTTCTGGAAAAAAATCTTTATACTCAGAAAATCCCCATTTGGGACCACAGTATGAATAAACCCAAACTCCACTGAAACAGAAAACTGCCCTGGGAGAGAGAGCAGCCGGAACCCGTACCATTAATCTTCTGGAAAGTCTTGCAACTTTTAGAAAAAGGGGTCAAACACCACCACAGACCCCAGGGCAGAGGAACGCTGTCCAGATACGCCTGTTGTCTGTGCTAATCACCAGCTTTTCCACTGGGGTTTCCACCTCTGCAGTAAGTTTCCATGTACGGCACCACTGCCCTGCACTTGCCGGACGGCAGCAGGCACCAGCGCTCCCTCACCTCTTCCATCCCTCTCCTCCGCCTCATTTCACTATTCCCAAAACACAGAGAGATCCTGCAACCTGCACTCCCACCAGCAGCAGTCCCAGGGACATCACGACTTAAAAACTACTTCTAGTGCAAGAGCTTGAAGAGCAATCACTCTTAAGGAGAGCTGTGGTGAGGACGACGATGCGCTCACGCAGGGATAGCTGCCTGGTTATCATCTTTTGCTCAGTTATTTTAATTCTGGTCATAGGAGTAGCTTCTTTAGTCCAGGCTATCCGTTCCCTTTTGTTCTGCTTCCCAAACTGAGGAGAGAGAGGTTTATAAATGAGAGTAAGGGTTTCCTCAAGGGCAGATGAGAAACCAGTATTCGGCTGGTTCGAGTCGTACCATAGGCTGAAAAATACTGTTGCTGTTGTTATGCGAACAGCTAGCTGGGATGCTTAATTTCAACCAAAAACTAACTCTGTCCCCAGACTGCCGGTGCGGTTTGCCTTTCACACAGGTCTTTTCCGAGCCCCTCGCACCTTGGGAGTAAGGCATGAAATGGGACGATTATTGCCAAGATCAAAACCCAGGCTCAAACCTCTGTCCTCTGATCTTGCTGTCGGTCGTCCCCTTCAAGAACGCTGGTATCTTCTATTCCTCATGTGAGAGCTATGCAGATCCTCCCTAAATTGTAGCCTAATAACTGAAGCAGCAATTTCATCCCCGTTTCTTAAGGCAAGAAACATTTGGAGTGATTTCTCATCTTTTCAGCAGCAGCAATCAGAATCAGTGTCTCATCTGTAGATGCTGCTCAACTATCCTTCCCTGACAATCTCCATTTCTGAGGCTTTCCTTGAATTACTGACTAAAGAGAGGAGGTGCAGTCGGCTGCACCATATCTGCCAGAGTTAAGTCCTGATGCAACAAACACCCCCCTGGCTCGCCCTCCCCAGCATCCTGCCCGTCCTCCCGGTGCGAGGGGGAAAACCAGCAGCAGATAGAAAAGCTTGGCTAAAAATGCCTTATTTCTCCAGCAATTTTTTCCCAACGGTACCAGACTTTTCCTCTAATGACCCGTTACCGTTTTTCTCCTCTCTGTGCAATCAGAAATCCGAGAAGGGCTGATTTATCCTTTTCCGTAAGGCCTTCCATACTGTGCTTTCCGTGTTCTTTGCACTACGTATTTCGCACAGAAAATGAGAAACGCGACTCTCACCGTAGCAGCTGTCGCGATGACAGAAGCAGGACCCCCAGAAAACCTTGGAATATTTTTGAGGCTTAATTATTTAAAGCAGCAAAGCAGGTTAGCAATAAAGACTTGAGTGGCTTTTTAAACAGCTGTTTCTGCATGAGAAGAGTTGTGCGAGTACAAATATACCTTCGTGCACGTGTGTATTTGGTGTACCTATACATGTGCACCTACCTAGCAAGGGTGCTGCAGGGCTCTCCCTGCGAACCCCTCTGTGCTCGGCCAACCTTGTCCCCAGCTGCCCACTTACGGCTGGAGATCAGAGGGAGCTGGCAGACGCTCAAGGTTAATCGTGGCTGTGAGACAGGCTCCTCCCGGGTGTAACACTCCTGTCTCCAGGGTTTGCACAGGGCAGCGTTCAGCCCCTGCGTCCCACCGCGTCGGGAGATTGATGTTGCGGCAGCTGGGGAGAGGTTTGGCTGCGGGCTGAGCCCCGCAGCACCAGCGCGGTTGCCAGCTCGCCCCGGCACCTTTACTACCAGCAGCCACTGTCCAGAGGAGAAGGATTTGCCCCGAACACCCTTGATTTTAAAAAGACTCCAATTTGCCCTTTCTTTTTTATTTTTAGAGGGAAAATTGTAAGAAAAACATAACTGAAAACAGCAGCAACTCAGAGTGAGCTGTGATAATGGTACCCTTAACAATCTATTTTCCAGTTTCCAAGAGACCTTTGAAGGGCGTTCTCAAAACAGGTAGCTAAGAACACAGCAGTGACCCAAAAGACGCCTGACGGGGGCTGCAGGGGCGTGGGGACGGGCAGATTTTTGGGCAGAGCCCCCGACACCCTCCTGCACAGGGGTCCCAGCGACCAGCAGCATTCGCGGCTCCTCCACCCCTGCCCAAGGGACCGGAGCGGCGGCTTGGCAGCAGGCTCACCGTGGGCTGCTCAAAAGCTTTCCTCCGAAAGGAAATTTTTTACTCTTTCTGTACCTGCTGATTGCAACCACCCCGCAGAGCCACGGGAATACTGAGGTCTGACAAAAACAAGCACCGAGTGGTGGAGGGCTCCAGAACACGTGAGCGTAGTTTGCACAATATATGGCAAGTGTCACAGCGCTTCAGAACCCCAAAGCAGGGAGATAGCGCGGCGCGGGCAGACACAACTGGTGCCGCAGTGACGTCGGGCAGAGATTCCAGCCCTGGCGCACAGCTTGAAGGCCAAGGTCAGGGCTGCTCAGAGGAGCCTGGTGGTTTTCAGGGGAGAGAAAAAACAACCTCAGTATCTCTCTTAGGGCTACAGGGAGAGTTTTACTGTCGTTTCAGGAGGGTTCTTGAAGGAAAGGGAGAGTATACTGAGCTCCTGCCACATGCAAATATTTCTGTAGAGTAGGAACTGTGATTTTGCAATGCGAGCACTTGTTTGTCAATAGTTCATTTCACCAAACAGCCCAGATTTCACAACACGCCCAGAAAACCAAGGGCAATCACGGATAAGAGAATGTCAACCACTTCTAACAATCCACAGAGGAAGTTTCCACCTCAGCGACAGACAGCACACGCTGCCCAAAAGGAGCCAAAGCTCAACTGCCCCCCACCGCCTGCAACTTCCGACTCCGAAGACAGACCACGAAAAAGTACGTTTGCTGCTTTCTCTGCACGGCTTCTGCAGTTCGTGCCTACCAGCTCGAATAAGATTAATTCACTAAGCAATTCACCGTGCTAATAGAACATGACGCATGCTCCTTACACTCCCTCTGTTTTCCATCAGTCTGACATAACTGAACAGACACGATTTCCACCTCCTTCACTCTTAAAACTTGAGAGCTGCAGCAGAACAACCCACCAGACCAAAGTGAAACGCCGCAGCCTTGCTCTCTGCCCCGACCGCTGGCACAACCTCCCCGCGGCACCAGCTCGCTGCGTGAACTGCTCCGTGTCAGCCTTTGCACCAGCGGGCTCGGAACCCGCTCCGAGATCCAGCTGCCTTGTCCAAAACCACATCTGCTAAGGCACAATGCGGTGGATTTGCAAACGCAGGGCCTCAGCTGGACTGGCCTTCGGAGAATCCCTAACTGGGATTTGCCTGCCCACCCACCTTCATCCCGCCCAGCCATCGGCTGGGAATCCCCAAGCAGAGCTCCTCTGGGCCCACACTTCGCTCTTTGGCCAAAGCAGCTGGTGGTTTTGCACCTGCACGGCGCTATATCTAAACACCTGCCTGGCCATAATGCTCGAGAAGATGCTGAGCCATGAACTGAATAAGCACTTGCACACAAACTTGGATGACACGGAATCCTGTCCGGTCGTTTCTGAGGTACTGCGATGTTATTGAGAGTAAATGTTGCCTTTAAAATAGCATCGTCTGTGCGTGACATTTCCAAACACAGTATTAGAAGGAACTGGCTCCCTGTCAATGCAGTTGCGTGGCTCACGCCTGGACAAAGGTCCATGACTCACACCGAGGTGCAAGACCCGCGTTTAGTGAAGAGCACGACCGTTCATTTTGGGCAAAAGCCTCATGTGCTCTTGCATATTCCCGTTTCGCTGCCGCAGGCTTCAGCCAGAGCTGAACGGAATCTTCGGTCCACGGTCACTAAGTCGGACCGATTCAGATAATAAGGCCTGCAGGGAAACTTTAAAGCATTCCATCTGTTAAAAGGCATTGGGCAGTTCAATCTATAAACCTGCAGCCTTGTACACTGAATTTATTTCCTTTTTCCTAAATAGTCTCGAGTATATTTCTAAACTGACCATTCCTTGTTTTCCTGTGTAGCTGCCGGAGGCAGAGAGGCGAGACGGCATCTCTGAGGGGGCAGAGCACAGCGCACAGTGTGACAACAGGGACAACACATACGGGAACCTGATCTTCGCTGGATTTAAATAAGCATTAGCAGATGACAACCGGTCTTCCAAACATCCCTGGCAGCGAGGGCAGACGGAACTAGCACAGCCCCAGGAGAAGGTCCTCCCTCCAACAGCTCCCAGGAGCAGCAACTGGGGCTCTCCGGGCAGCAGAGGGCACAAATAACTTCAACGAGCACAGCTGCACAAATCCACTTGCACATCTCCCACATTAAATTATCTTTTTTCCTTTTCGAACGCTCTATTTACGCATTTTCACAGTTTACTTTGCACACCCTGGGTGCCAGCCGCAGCTGAAGCCCCGGGCAAGCTACCGGCTACCAGCCCAGTCCCGGGCAAGCCCACGGCTCTTTCCTTTCCCGTGCCAAAAGGCTGCTCCAGCCTGGAGCTGCACCGAAACCGGCTGCTCTTTGCCCCACGGGGCGGCCGCTGTCCCGGCACCCCGGGGACAGTCCCAAGCAGCCACCCCCGGCCAGCCAAGCCACCTCATAAGCCAAACCACTGGGGCGTCTCCTGATTTTAATGTCCGTCATCGGCTCTCACCTTCCAGTCATCCCTAAGAAAGAAGGAGAAAATGAGGTTAAAAAGGTGACAGGAGGCAGGCATGCTGCACCTGAAACGCAAAGCCCCTCTGCAGCTGCCTGCGTTTTGGGTACAGTACCGAACGCAAAACTTCTGACCCAAAACCCCATCTCCAGCCAAGTGAGCTCGGGGAGCAGCTTAAATAAATCAGCTCAAAGAAGATGAAACACTTGATTTCCCCAGACCGAGAAGGCATCTATGAAAAGAGCCAGCATAAACATATTGCAAGGTTATTTAAGACGGGAACTCACCTGATTATGAAGCATCCAGGGGACAAAAAGCAAAACAGGAGTAACGCAAGCAGGCTTCAGCCCTGATAAGCACCCCCGAGGTCATCGGCGCTGTGCGCCGTATCGTCCTGGTGACTGCCGAGTCACCTGGAGCCTCCAAGGACAAGACCTTGGTGTCCTTGGTGCACAGAGAACCCTACTTATTTCCCAAGGAAACAGTCTGTCCTGACTAATATCTTTTAAGTTAGTTTAACCCGCACCATAATCTTCCGTTCTTTAAATCCCTCTCCTCTGCTGACAAAATGTGCCTATAAAGAAAATCACAAATCACGAGATACTCTTGATCCATGTATTTCATGCTCCAAGAGACACTGCCCTCATGCCAGGTAGGCAGGACTGGCTTACAGTCCCCGAGAAAGCATCCTGGCCGCTGCTGTGCTTGGCAGCGTACCACAGACTTGTAGGACCACGTACGAACAGTCTGCTTTTATAGGAAGACATTTGGCTTTCCCTCTTCAAAACCCAAGTGCAGCGATACTTATTGAACACTTGAGATGATGCAAGCTCCTTGCCGGCTTTTCACAACAGTCCGTTTGAGGTGTGAATCTCCAGAGGTAACAAAACGTCTCCCTGCGGGAGCCAGATCCAATCCCCCCGGCTAGGGCCAGCCCTCGGCAGCCTACGTGGGCTGCGGCTGGGAAAGGGCACGGAACGCTGCCGGACCCGCAGCCGGCCACGCCGGCTCCTCGCGCTCCCAACAGTGCCGGTGTTCCGGCAGCGGGAATCCCCCTCCTCTCCCAGGGCTTGCCAGGCTCACGCGACCACGGAGATCAGTGCGGGGCAGAAGAGCAAAGCTACTCTCTCCACATGCCCTTCACCTGCAGATTAACGTTCCTTTTGTTTTCGTAGGACACGGATCTCAATGCCAGCGATAGTCCCTGCTCCGGCTCACAAAGCCTTTGGAGAACAATACCTGCTCCAAGAGTTTTCTTTTCGCTGGCAGGGTACGGGGACAAGGGGAAGGTTCCGGAGAGGCCGGGTGGTCGGCCAGGACACACAGACCCGTGGCCGGTGTTGACGGGGCGCAGCCGGAGCACCTCATGTCAACTGGCCGTTTGGTCCCCGAGGTATCTCCACAAATGACTCGGCCAACCAACGACGCACGGTCGTGTCTCAAACCGAAAAGAACAGCTGCTGGAGGGAGAGACGAGAGGGTCCGCACGGCGCTGGCAGGATGCGGGAATGATGTCAGTGCCGGATGCAGACGCCCGGCTCACAAATCACAGCAGCTCTTTCCGAGAGCCGGGCTGACCCTTCCAGCCATCCCTCGGCAGGGACCAGAGGGGCTCGGCTTTGCCCGCGTCCTGGAGAAGGATACCTGCTGGAGCGGGGCTTCCCTCGCGGTCCCCCCATATCCTTCAGCTAACTCCACAGACGCTGATAAGGGACTGCAGGAGGAAAACCAAGGTGGACTGATTTAAATCACTGTCACAGAGAACTTCAGATGTCATCAGGATTTAGCTTGGCACCAAGTATCCCTCTGCTTAAATAATCGATGTTCATCTTTTCTACGTCTGGCTTTTGCAGTGATTTTCCCTGAAAAATGCAATCAGTAATGTTCCCTATCTTCACATTTTCTCTTTGCAACGTGCGGAATGTGTTCATTTTAAATAGGGCCAAGTTGATGCCTCTGCAGAGGATGTGGCAGGTGGTTAGCAAGAGCCTTCTCCTGTTTAACAAATACGTTGTTTTTTTGAAGCAATTATACAGTTTGTCATGACTTTTCATTTTCCACTCTGTAACTCGGAAAATGGTGTATGACACATTTCTTATTTATTAGGTGCTGGGTTATATTTTATTTGTGATATGTGTCAAGTTGCATTCAAATGGATCCATAAAGTCAACGGAAATGTGAACATTTTAAATTGCTCTTCTGGTAAGTCAGAACTAAATTTATCAAAGCAGAGTGTATTTCAAATCAATTGGCTACTAAAGCCAAGCCAGGCTTATTTGTGAGCTGCAAACTCTGCTGACTGGCCCTTTTCTAAGGCGTCTCTAAGATTTAACAGGCACTGGATACCACTGTCCCATGCCTCATTCTCTACACGGGTTGAAAGAAAACCTCCCACATTTCTGGCTTTTTCAGCTCCAGGTAGGTCTCAGTTTTGAATGACTAGCCTTTGCATTCAACTGGCTGAATAAATTGGATTTTCTCTACTTTCCAGAGCTTGCTTAGCAATGCAGCCAATGCCTGGTGCTGATGTGCTGACTTCTGCTGGGAGCCTGACCTCCTCCGAGACACCAGAAAAAAACCGTGAACCACCCACCATTCTATTTTCCTGACCTCCCGTGAGTTCCACAGACTCTAGTAAACACAGGCTTCCACATTCTTCCGCGATGAGAAAGCGGGAATACGGCTCCACACCTTACCCCACTTGCAACACGTACTTGACAGCGTTCCTCTTTCTTACGGACAACGAACCGCCCCATCAGCTCTGCAGCCGGGAGACGGCATCTGCCTCTGTGCCAGCGGGAACTCATGGAAACCCGTTCGATAATCCCACTCCCCGGTTATTCCAGCAAAGAACAAGCCAGCGCACAGGGGGGCTGCAGACTGGCGCCCTCCCCGGCACACCGGACCCCCAGACCACCAGTACAACTTCCATCACGGGAAGGCTCCCAGCCAGATTGCCGAGAGATTGTCAGGATGAAGTCCCAAACTCTGATATTTAAAACACATTATATTTTCACCACTTCATTTGGCAGTGGAATTATTGCTAAGGAAACGGGTGCCACGATTTCTGCACTTTTCTTTCTCTACGGGATGAAGCGTGAGTTGAAAGCAGGCAGATGGCGGACAACGGAGGAATCCAGCACGGAAAAATGAGAAGACCACAAATACCACTTATATCGGAGGCACCCGACTCGGGGGGAGACCCACCACACGAGCGAGACCTGCTAAGCACGGGCAGCAAAGCAAAAGGCTTCTCCGGGCTCTCCTGCCTCCCTGCTGCCGGGTGGGACAGCACCCTCCTCCTTCTCCCAGCAAAGTACGGCAGCCCTGGGGATGGATGGGGAAGAGGAAGAAACAGGAACATCCAGCGCAGGGAGCATCCCCCGCTTCCCAGCCTGGCCCCGCAGCATCCCCTCCCGCAGGAGCAGGACGCCGGGAGCCACGGCAGTGCCGGGGCATCTCCAGCTGTGCCAGCTGCTGTGCCGGCACCGCGTTCCCGGCACAGCTGCGGGCGGCTGCCGAGAGCCTGCGGTGGGATTTTTGGGCTGGCTGAGGTAGGAACTTCAGGTCTCATAACTTTCTGGCAGAATTGGTTTATTTTTAGGCATGTTTACACCAAGACCAAACCTTTGCGGAGACACAGCTGCAGGGGCATAAAAGTGCTTTTCCTTATTATGTCTGGAAACGGGTACAAGCTATATCTGCAAAATTTGTCTTCAGCTCTGCTGCCACATCACTTGTTTCCTAGAGGAGACTACATAACTTACGCAATAATATCATCTCCCCAAGCCCTCAAAGCAGATCGTGCTTCGCGCCATCTCATAAAGAGCAAACACGCAAATTATAGCTAAAGCTTCACGTATCCATGGTCTTCCCGGCACTCTGAGCCCTGATCTCACCGACGGAGGCAACGCAGAGGCATATTCCTCAGCAGGGAAGTACAGAGGGCAGAACCCTGCAACAGCAGCAATCGGCTGATCCCAGGGGATCCATGGGCATGGGAAGTTCCCCCTTAACCACAGAGAGACACACCAGTTCTGCCAGGCAGCGATGTCCTGAGAGAGCAGAGGTGCTTTTGCAATCATTTCCGAGCCCAGCACCCTGCCTGCTTCGCCTCTGCCTCGCTCTTCTGAGCAGGCGAAGAATGTAAGCAGCCAGGAATCGTTTTCTTTTAAGCCCGCCTGCAAACCAAAACACAGATGCCACATCTAATTTTAGGCCTCCTAGCCTTGAGAGTGTTCTTTTAATTCTCTTCTAAGCGAGCAGCAAGATATTCATCTCGGAACAAAGCCGCTCAAGCGGCTGAGCACCCGCCTTGACTCCAACTCTTGGAAAACCGGAGGGTGCGCAGGGACACAGCCCCGTCCTCTCCTCCAGCCACCTCCAGGACATGGCTCTGCCCAGCTGCCCACGCAGCCGGGAGCGAACGGATCACTGCTGATCCCAGGGGATCCCCACAGGACACGTGGACCCCCCCCCCCTCCACTAACTGGGCAGGTGCACCGAGGTGCTGGCCCGCTAACCCCAGGCTGCCGTCTTATCCCTGCCAGGACACGGGGAATTGTTCCAGCTCGGGCTGTAATTCAAGGGTTTAAGCACCAACGTGGCAAAGCAGAGGGTGAGCTGAGCAAAGGGAGAACCGCTGCCCTCCGGGCCCCTCTTAGCTGCCATCCCGAGCAGAGCTATGGGGGGAGGACGCTCCGTCCCGGCATCGTCCCGCTCTGCTCGCCCTTCAGAGGCACCCTCGGAAACGGCCAAGAACCGAGGACCTGGCATTTGGCACCGGCTGTGCTATAATAACGAAGGGAAGAAAAATCCCCGTGCTGCTATTGTTCTTCTCAACATTTAAAGGTGTTCCTGGGGACTCGGGAGCATATCGGGAAGTAACAGATTTCTTTGCAAGTGCAAGATCGTATTATCAGGGAAAGACTTTCCTCTCTGACCACAGAGGGACACATTAAAAACCAAGCAAATAACTGAAAACCACAAAGCTAAATCCATGGGAACAGGCTGAGATAACTGGGATGACCCCACACGTTCTGGAGCGTAGGAGTATGCAGAGGGACAGAGCCCGGAGCTGGCGGCGGAGGGGACATGGTCCCACGGGACACACGGCTCCAGGCTTCGGACCCAAGCCAGACACAGGCCACCTAAATGGAGCTGGCACTTCCCGAAAGCGGGAGAAGGGACAGGGGGTGACCTGGAGGGTGAGTTCTCAACTTTGTGCCGGAGCAGGGACAAGAGGTGCCGGGTTCGTGCCAGCCCCCGCGACGTCCCGGCGCAGAGGCTCGAAGAGCCCCATCCAGCCGGGGGGGGGGACCCGTGATGGACACCCCTTCCCACGGACAGCACGGCGCAAAGCGCCCGTTTTTCCACGTCTCCTCCACAGACAGCATCTGCAGATGGATTGCTGCAGGCAGCGGGGCAAGGGATGGAGATGTTATTTATGCAAGAAGAGAATACGCATACAGAAACCGTGTCCACAGGTAGAAGACGATGCATGCCAACAAATGCACACACACGTGACCCAAGAAAAAAAACAAACCGTATATCGTCCGAACAACATTTTCATGCAGTATTTCATTTTCCGGTTAATGCACCTAATTGCCACCCAGATGAAAGCAATTGACCTGATCTGCACACAAATTACTTTTCTCCTTTTCTTTTACAAGAGGAAAGAGGAGCTGCCGAGATAGCCCATCCAAACCCTCCCCAACGGCACGTCAGAAAATGTGCGGATGCTGCTGCCCGCTCCAGATAGGCGGGGAGGGGGAGGAGGCAGGAGCCTTCGCTAGGAAATTACTGATACAAAAACTTGTGCCTGGACTGCGTTCTCAGCACACAGGCCAAGGTCAAAGCATTTTTTTCTGCCACTTCTAACCAGCAAAGAAGCTAATGCAGCTAAAATATGTAACATCAGGCAAACTGCTGAAGGGTTGGTGAGAAAGCACCAGAAAAAGAAGGAAAGTATCATCTTGGGAAAGACAAGAAGCAGCCCTCTAAGGCCGTCCCCAACCCCTGAGAACACGGGGGAGAGGAAGCAAAGGCCAGTATTTTCCCACCTCGTCCCAGGAATTGACTCTATAAAACGTATTTTAGGAAATCTGCAGCCTCCCCTCTGGCATTGGTGGGGATTGCTCCCGACGGCAGCGATGCCAGGAGCACCCAGCGGGACAGTGGTCTGGCAGCGCAGGCGAAGATGCTGTTGCAACGTGGGGTTTTACCTCGAGGCTCTTCCCAAAGCCTTTAGCTGCAGCCAGCCCCAGCTTCTAGTCCCCACAGGAGCACCCTGGTGCAGAGGGAGAGGGGGCACCCACCCCCCTGCACCCACCCATTCCCAGACGAGCCGTCGGAGCATCGGGGACCCCCCCCAGGCTTGGGCAAGAACTTAACCCTGAGCTTTGCAGGTCCCAATATTGGTGGTTCTGCACTGACTTTCTAAGCCTTATTTAAGACATACCTTTTGCTCCCAGAGCTGTTCTGGAAGCGGCAGCCCCTTTGCCTGCAATCTCAAGAGGCTCAGCGTGGTCCGTGGCATCCCACAGCCCCTCGGCAGCCCCACACCCCAGGCAGCACCAGGGAGGCACCCAACCGGCCGCTCCAGCAGAAACATGGGCTTATCCACTGCTCTTCACTGGGGAGTGTTATTTATTTATTAAGGTGTTCTCCATTCCGCTTCTTGATTGCACAGAAAAGTCCCTGGGAGACCTGCAAAGAGCTCGGAGTGTAATTCGCCCTGTGCAGATACCCGAGACACCCGGAGCAGGGCAGCATCCCATTCCCGGCGCAGTGGGATGGGTGCCCACCGCCTGGGGAAAGGGCAGCAGCTACAAACACCTGTAGAGCTGGGCTGTATTCTTAAGGTATTTGCTACTTCTGCAAAATCACTTCGTCTGTGTGGTCTGTGTCCTGACAAAGCATTCTCGCTGCTTCTGAGGACGTGGCAGCGTCTGACTTTGTTCTCGCTATTTAAAAAGGCCTCCCCAGGTGGGGGGCTGGGGACCTGCAAACCACAGAGGAGCGTGGGTGACCTTGCTCTTTCTGGCTTCTGCTCAGATTGCATTAAACAGGCAAAAAGCAGCGGCAAGAGAGCAGCCCGAGCTGAGCCTGCCCTCCCTGTCCGTCCCATCTCCCTCTGCCCGCCGCCCGCGGAGGCTCCCAGGGAGTGCGGAGGCTCCCACCCGGGTCCCCCAAGGTGAGGAGCTCTGCTCCCGTAACCCCTCTCCTGCAAACACAGTCCCGGCTCCCGGGAGCTGGATGGGGTCAGACATCCATCCCCAAGGACAGTACTCAGGTCTGCTAAAGTAAATGGGATTATCGCCCGGGCGTAAAGTCCAGTGCGCAGGTACGCTTCTGCGGGACTCTCTCCCAAAATGGAGCGCAAAACCCAGCGTGCCCTGCCCCAGGAGCCAGCTCCGACCGCCGCCAGGGCCCACAGCCGTTCGCTCGCTCTGAGGGATTCTGCCAAAGCCAAACAGCTCCCGACAAACCTCATCCCCCCTCATCTCCAGGAAAGGACTAATACCCGTTTTGCATGGTTGCCTGGAGGCTAAACGAACTGCCGCTCATAAGTCCTCCAGAAGAAAAAGCGCCATAAAAGCACAAAGTACTATTACTGGCAGTATTTTCATTACTGTTAGAGGATACGTTGAACTGCACTTAAAAATACCCGTGGGAAGAATCGGGGTTGTAATCGTTACTTTTAAAGCAGAATAAATCACAAACCCACGTTGCAGCAACCTCGCCCGGGGGAGCGAGGCATCCCACCGGCCCGGCGATGCAGGGCTACGGGGCTCTCGCAACGGCGGCTCCTTCTTCACTCTGCCCCACAGCCAGAGCGGGTAGAAGGATGAAACTGTAGTTGGACGAGTGGATGAGCAGCACAGGCAGAGCAGCAGAGAAGACAGAGACAGCAGGAGGTACGGTGAAACGGTAAATCCCAAGCCTTGAAACACCTCCCTCCCCAAAGACAAATATTTTCACCCAGTCAAGAGCGCAGCTCGCCTGCCCAACCAGCCTCCAGCTTGCCCGGCTGGCAGCTTCCTAAGGTCCAGATTTAAATCCCTCTGCACGAACCGCAAGCCGAGGATGAATGCCTCCCACAGCCTCAGCCTCAGCGCTTGGGATTTCCACTGGGACCACAGGAAATCATGGGGGTCCCTCGCTGTCAGCACACGAGTGCAGGAACGAGCGAAGCCCTCGGTCAGCAGAGCCGTGCACAGAGACGTCAACTTCTTCCACAGGCTCTTTTTTTCTCAAAGCAGAATTTATGCTTTCTGCTACGCAGCACAAATCTGAAGTTCACAAGACAACTTCTTTTACAGGCTTTAGCTTTTTCAAGCAAATACTGTAACAATCAGACCCGATTTCCTACCCCTGGATCCCAAAACTCCTTCCGAAGGAAGGCTCACCACTCTGCAAAAACCCTCTGTGAAACTGAGGCTTCTGGACTTCTAAGCTGGGGCTCCGACTCATGTCGGTGCTCACTCAGAACTGGGCGATGGGGCCACTGCAAGTGTATTGTTCTCACCCCTAAGGATGGACACAAAATGTAGGATTTGCTTCTCACTCCCCCAAAGAAATGAACATTTTTATTCAGCTTTCTGTCACATGACCCATCTCAGATAAAAAATCTGAACTCCAAGGGACCTACAAGAAAACGAATGTGCTTTTGTGTACCAGGTAAAAGTTCTTTGTATCCTCCTCCTGGCCCTATTCAAAGTCAAATCCTAAGTTACTCTTTGTAGTAACTCATTTAAAGCTCTTAGGCAAAGCAAAACAAGCTTCCACAAGGACCCGTACACATGCCGACACCTGATGCAGGGGGGTCACCTCCTGCACTGCCTATGCCCGAGCCCGTGCCCTGCTCCCTCGCCCGGGAATGCTGTGGCTTTCCCCCACGCCATCACCCGCTGGACCACGAAGCCTGGGCCGTAGGGAAGGATTTTGAGCAGGATACCCGTCCCTCTAAGTCTGTCCCGCTGTGCCCGTTTCCCACGCAGAAGATTTGTAGCGGCCAGAAAGAACCTTCCAGGTATCCCCCGTCGGGATCTGTGCCAGCGCACGCGGGAGGAGAGGATCTGAAGCAGAGATTCACAAAGACGTCGCTGGTCGTCTTCTCTCCACGCGGACACCAGCGAGGTCCACCCGTAGCAAGGAGAAGCTGCAATACTGCAGTTTGGTTCGCAATCCAACATCGGTGAAAACAGGCGGCAGAGAGAGGATGGCATCCCCGCGCTGCCGGGTACCACGAGATGACACGCCTGTATCTGTCTCTCAATTGGTTATCGGGCGTAAATGCTCCGCTAAAATGGGAGACAGCACATCTGCCTCTCGTGCACACTCTCTCCTGGCTCTTTTGGGGAAAAGAAAGAACTGGAAAGGATCCGGTACCCGCACAGAAAACCTCGCCGTTGCTGCGTTCCTATGAATATGGTGTAGGAACGGGTTCACCCAAGGTGAGAGGAGATCAAGCACCTCTGGGAAATGCTCACATCTTACCTAACGGTAGTAACAAAGGAAGGTGCCCACGTCCTCCGTCTCACGTCACCAATTTGACGTGGTGTCAAAGAGAAGCCTCTTCCAAGCTGACGCAAGTCACTTGGTCTGTCTGAGATGGCTCTGTGGTGTTTGCTTTGTGTCCGCTTCTGGTGCAGACAGCCCTTTTGCAGAAAACACTCTTCAAGCCGGCAGCAAGGCTGTGGGAAGCCATGAGGAGAGCTGAGGAGCGAATGGGCACTGCGGCCTCAACTTCCCTCGCGCTCTCTCGTTGTCTCAGGAGAGGTGGTGCCCCCCACAGTGGTGCTGATATCGAAGTCATGACGATGCTGCATCGGCTACACGTGTGCTGTGGCAGAGACCTGGAACTCCACAGCTGCCTATGCAGTATTTTCCAAAAGGAAAAAAAAAAAAAGAAAATTGACTTTGAATTACCAAAAATACTGAAATGAACTGAGCAAGAGGAAAGGACCATGTCTCATAAGCCCTTCGGGCAGCTAGGTTCATCTGATGCTTCTTGCTTAGCATTGCCTTCCGGCTTACGATGCCGTGACAATGCCGTGCCGGCTTTTTTCCACTCGCAAACGTGTTCAGGACTGCTAACATCCTGAAAATGGGAATGCAGAGGGAATGGAGCAAAACAAGCTGATATCTCGCAAGGCGCGTAGATCGTCTTGCAACATACCACACATGAAACTCCTCCTCTGAAAACTAAGGTGTACGCGGGGGTGCAAGGCTTTTGGGGCTATTACTTCAAGATTTCTATGGGCTGGAACGGCCAAGAGGGCTGTGATGAGGGGCAGAAGCTGCTGGGGACCTTTATAAACAGCTGCAACACCGCGTCCTCCCAGATGCCACCCACGAGTTCCTGCGACTCTCGCTGAACGTCTGTGCATGGGGAAACTTAATTTTTTCCACAGATTTCCAGTGTTTAACTGTCAGGCAACTGCGGCACAGACTGTTGGGATCTACCAGAGCAGCTCCGAGAAACAAACGGTTTTTACTAGAAGTAGTGGGAAGTCTCCCACAGAATAGCTTTCTTTCAGTAAATGCTCATTTGATACGTTTAAAATGTTCCACGGGATGATAAAATAATATGGGTTTTTTTCTTTTATATTTAACTTTGTAATTTTAGCCTACAATCACAAGCAGCAAGTATCCATTTCAAACTAAACAGCCGGCTGAAGCGGCCCAGTGCACAGCCACCAGCGAGCATGCCAAGTACAGACTGACAGCCCGTTGGGATAACAATCGCCAATAGAGAAATGGCAAATTAGGACGGTCATTTACAAATCGGCAATTTGTAAAGTATGACTGAAGCTCAGTGCTAAGACAAAAAGGTAATTAATAGGAATGACAGAAAAATATAAAGAACTGAACTACTGCTCTCTATTACAACTTATTTTTAACTCTGTGAAATGCAACTGCTTTCATCATACCAAACAAAAGGGTCCCGTGTGACTAAAAAAACTTCCAATATTTTAGGAAGTTTGGGAATTTCTTCCTGCAATAAATGGCAACAATTCCAGCATTCCTCCCACTTCAGGAGCACACTTTTTCTTCCCCACCGTCCCAGACTCATACTTCTGATCAGCTCCAGCTTTCACCGTGCTTTCCCCTTGAACCGCCCATCTGAAATTTGCTCTCCAAGTCCTGCGTGCCGTCTCTTCCATCCGCCCGAGAGACGCAATGCAAAGGTGCCACCCTGGCACGGACACGGAGCAAACTGTTGTCTCCCGCCTGGAGCTACGCATGGCCTTGGAGGGTCCTCGGAGCGGAGGAGAGGGGAGTCGCGCGTCATCCGGAGGGGCTGCCCTGGCAGCGGATGGCATTCACCATTCACTGCCTCGCTACAGTGTTTCTGCCTTAATTCTTGCCGGGATTATCCCACACCTTCCTTGGTCTGAGGCCAGGGGCTGGAGGCAGAGACTTCCAGGAATGAGCCGCACCACGCCGCAGGGACGCGCCAGCGGCAGCGGCACGCTCCCGGCACCGGCGCCCACAAACCTGCCGGAGGCTCCCGGGGCTCCTCGGCACAGCACAGCCCCTGCCCCATCCCGATGCCTTCCGTCCCACCGTACCCACAGGTGCTTTCAGCAGCGTGGGGACCGGGCATCACCGGCACGGCCGCAGCCACCGGCAGCACCGTCCTCCCGCCCGGAGCGCAGCGGCAGCCCCAGGATACGCGTATCCCTATGGATCATCCTGCCGCGGGGGCTGATGCCCATCCCTGCGGCCTCCCAAGAAGGAACCACGGGTGGAAAGGCACGGTTGTGCAACCGGCGCGGTTTTCCTTCAGATATGGTTAACGTGCAAAGGTACAGGTGTTCCTCCCTGTGCTGCAAAACATGCTTTATCTCTCATTCACAGCCAGTATATTGAAATACGTTGCCTTTTGACCTCAGAAAAAGAACCCCATCGCTACCGATTTTTAACTAGCTCTCTGGCCGGAATGAAGTTCTCGGAACAGGAAAACCAATGGGTTATACTATAGATTGGCTGCAAGAAGTAATGCAAAGGACGGCTACCATCTGCAGAAGAAAGAAATACCAGCGAATACCGAAAACAGCAGAGAAAACGTAAAAACTGTGCAAGTAGAATAGCTGTCGTGCGCAAATCTTTTACAGCTTCCTGCCCTGAAGTCCTCGGTAATACAGGACAGGTACGCAAAATGCCTGTGTAACTCAAACTCATCGACGCTCTTAAAGCTTTTTATGCATTATTTCTTTGGTGAAATATTCTGAATTCTCAGCCACTGTTTTCTGCGCCAAGTGTCACGTAGAGCTCATCCTGCCATCGCAACCAGCACTTAAGAGAAAGCCGAGGGGGGAAAGCTAATAATCCGTCTGTTGCGATCAAGCATGAGAGTTTGGAACCAGTTTCCAGAGGGTGCAAGAGCTCAAAAATTCAAGACATGGGGAGAAGAGGATGGGAAAGCACAGAAGAGGATGGGAAAGCACAGAAGAGGATGGGAAAGCACAGAAGAGGATGGGGCAAAGTCTGCCCTTGAAGGGTTTTATAATGAATGGGTGAAAAGGCAAAGAGAAGTTTTGACACCGTGCGCGTCTGCCCCCCGCAGCCCGTCCCTTAACAGGGTGACACGGGGCCCCTTCCCAGTGGTAAGGGGAGAGCTGGAGAGTGGGAGAGTCAGCACGAGAGGGAAGGGAGGGAGGGACAGGGAAAGGAGGGAGGGAAAGGAGAGCATTTTACGGTACGCGGTGTATGCTATGGAAATACCGAGAAACCCCAGGACCAAAATCAACTGAGCGGAAGGAGCACGTCGGAACATAAAGAACACTGGAAATGGTTATCCATCCTTCGTTGATCACCACAGACACAAATCCCGATCGAACGGCAAAGGAAAGGGCTGTGCCAGCCCCGCGGACAGAGCTTTCGCCACCTCCAGCTCCGCGCTCGGGCCACTGCGCTGGCAAGCACACACCTGCCCGCGGGCTCAGCCAGCGTGTCAACACAAGGACCACGATCCTTCTGGTCTGGAGTGTTTCCTGGGCCGTTTCAAAAGAAAACGGCCAGCCTCGCTGCGTGTTACGCCGTCAGGACCCAGGCTCCAGGCGCGGATTTCAGCGTGCGCCCAGCATCAAGTCAAAGAGCCCGTCTTTGGGAAGGGCCCCTTGCCGCTCTCACGCCGCCGCGGAAAAGGGTAATCTCGTTTCTCGATTTAAATGAAAACTAACTCCTAGGAAATACTGTACAAAACAGCACCCTCAAAGGGAAATGAAAACAAGTCAACCGGCCAAGCGTGGAAGAAAATGAACGAGCTTTGGCTGGCACGTCACAGGTCTTCAGAGAGCAACTCTCAGGAGCGAGCGAGAGGAGCCACAGCCGCCGCGCTCCCAGGAGAGCCGCGGGGAAGCTGGCAGTGCCCATCCCCGCTGCTCGCCCTGGTCACGAGGGGCTCGCTGCACCCGCTGCTTCTCTGCAAGAACCGGGCTTCAGCAGAACCTGAAGCTCCCGGCTACTCCAGCTACCCATTCTCAGCGTATCGCTCCTTTCACAACCTGAACTCCAGCCGTGACAAGAGGAGCATCTTGTCACAGCCTGGCAGCATGCCCGTTCGTGTTTAACGGTGTCCCGAGTTCTCTAAACCAGGCACAGTACTGGTGCAGTTCTGCCATTTCATTCTGTGTTTAAGACGGCCTTCTTGGGCCTGTCAGTAGGGACGAGAATGAGTAGGTGACGAGGAAGAATTTTCTTTTTTACGCTTTCTCTTCTTTTATCAGGAACCATCCAAAAGCTTTAGCACATCCCTGACTTTCCCAGCCACCGGAGGTTTGCCATCCCTGGATCCGTACCAGCACCCGCGGACCACGACTACGAATTACGAAGCTGCCCAGAGGGTCAGGCTTCAGAAACGGCATTCCTCCCCGCCGGGCTTGCCTTCCAAAGAAATAGTCACACACTCTCGCCGTTCGCAGAAAGGTCACGCTGACAACAGCGGACGGGACGGTCATCCCCATCCCAAGGGCTTTTGGGTCCTGCCAAGAGCTGAGGGTGCCCCAGTCTCCCGTGGGGAAGGGGATGCCCGAGCAGCAGCCAGGGCTCCTGCCTCGTCTCATCTCCTAGTGTACTAACCCGCCCTCGATCTTCTTATCAGAATCTTATCTCCTCCTTCAATAGGTAGAAGTTATTACAGGCATTATCTGTAAGCGGTGTCACAATTACACAGCTGGCCACAGAAAGATTATATAGCCGTTATGCCAGGTGATGCATAAACACACGGCACTCGCCCAGACTGATTACAACCGAACTGGAAAAGGAATCTACGGGTGGGTGCGACCGGCAAACACAGGGATACAAACAGGTAACAGGAGTAATAGCAAGTGCCGCTTAAAACACATCTGAGACTACACGGACAGCTAGATTCTTCTGAGCCAGTTACCCCTTAAATTAAATTCATTTATCACCTTCGTTTCCGTTGCTTCAGCAATAGCTCCTTCTTTGATTCCATTTTAGCTTAAACCAAATAGGCCTACACCACTCGCTCGCCCAGCGCTGTCTTTTGGTCTTACAAGTCAGTCTGACGCCGTAACTTTGGATTTAGTCTACCAGTGCTGCGTCTCGCTCTTAAAACAGGTTATTTAGTCACCTCAAAGACTGCCGGTAATAATTATGCAATAACCAGAGCACAAAGATAAACAGCTACCAGTCCACAACGTAACAAAAGCTTGGATTAATTGCTAATTATACATAAGCATTACTGGCACAACCAGGTACACCACATCAAAAGCTTTAAATTAAAACAAATTGCGTTACTGCCTACTTTGTTTCCCGCGTAATGTTTCGGTGCCTCTAAACCCAGACAAATCCCCGGCTCTGCACAAGCAAAGGAGGAGGGCAGCCGTGACGGATCCGCGTGGGTCCCCGGAGCCATCCCACCGCACCCCGCACTCGGAGACCACCGACCATGCCACGGAACGGCGAGCGGGGATCCCGCTGAGGGGGCACCTTAATTCGGCCCCATCGGATCTGTTGGCTTCCGAGGCGAACCCCGGCGGCTGGCAGCAGCTGGTTTCCGAGCTGTGCGCGCCGTATCCCAAGCTGAGGTGGAAGCCAGCACCCGATTTTCCAGTAACGACCCCTCAAGCAGCCCAGCCCCACTCTCTCAAGGCTTCAGAGGCAAACTCTTCCACTGCGAACCCCAAAACCCCGACTGACAGGAGTTTATATAGAGGGAAAATGCAAACAATTCCCCCCAAATCTTAAGAAACTGTACATGCTTTAGTGTCATATATTGGGGGGGTTTAACTTAAAGAACACCCTACCTGTGCCTGACCCAGACTGCACCAGCGCGGAGCTGGGGTGTGGAAGAGACGTTCACCTTGGAGGGAAGGGACACGATCCCGCTAGCACAAAGCGGGGCTGTTCAAAACGAGAAAGGACTAGGAGCAGCCCAGCTTAAAATGCTCCTTGTTCTTCAAAGAAGGTTGGGCTGTGTCTGCAGCTGCTGCTGCCAGCCCGGCAAACGGCACAGGGATCTGAAGAGCGGATCTCCTTAGGCTGGGAAAGCTGCAGGGAGCCCATGGAAGTGCCCACCACCGCTCCCAAAGAAAATGCTGCGACTACACGTCCCGAAGCTGAGAGGGTAAAGCGTTCCCTGCCATGCCGCGTAGGGCAGGGATTTAAACCTCGCACTAGAAGCTAGCAGGGGAGGACAGGCCCAAAGCGGACCATCCTTTGGTGAGAGAACTGGACTGTCAAGTCTTTGAGCTCCCGTGAGCCTTTCCTCGCAGGCGCTGCTGCCCGGGAACCTGGTACGCGAGCCGCTGCCCTCGGCTCCGGCTGCCGCAGAGGCTGCTCATCGCACTGGCACTGCTGCATATCCAGGAGAAAATTAAAAGCCACGGCAATGGATAGGCAGCACACTGTAAAGTTAACGGAGACTTTGCTAGGATGAAATATAAACCTGGCAAAAATTAACACGCACAGCTTTAGCCAGACCACAAAGGAGCGTTCTGCTTTCCTTGCAGCAGGTATCTGAACTGTATCTGGAGCGGGGACACGGACGCTGTTGGCTGAACAGAGCCGCAAGGAAGAGGAGGACGCAGATTTCCCCCAGGAATGAGGGAGATGTCATTTATCTCACGCCGCTGCCTGCTGACCACCGCGTAAGCCCAAACCTCTTTTCCTTAACGCAATACTCCCTGTCTGTGCGTGGTTCTACTGCGGGGGCTTCGCCGGCAAACCAACCATCGCAAGGCTGAGCCTTCTGCTGTCAAAAACCTGCATCACCCATTGACAGCATTTGGATGGTTGAACTTTTCCAACTTTATTCACCCCTGCTCACTCCGCAGAGATTCACCCAGACCCCAGAGGAAATACACACGGTACGCCCAACTCCTGCCGCCGGTACGACACTCACAGCTGGACTCATTTTCACCTGTCCGTACTTTTACCCCCCCCCCTTTTTTTTTGCCAAGCCCTCAACTTCTTCGTAAAATCCCCAAGTAAATTACTGTGTGGAAGACAATTACTACACTGCCCGAATAAAGCTGCGAGCACTTTAAAGCCACAAAACAAGCAGAGAAGCGCAAGCAGTTGCCCCGTGCTAATTTAGAGGGAAAATTTAATTGGTTGTTTGAATCTTTGCTCCCACCAGAGTTCCACGGGGCGAGCACGTGGCTGTGAAACCCCAACGATGCGACCCCAAGCTGGGGCCATACCAACCACCTGTGGCTGGGGCTGCCTCCGCGCCGGCAGAAAAACCCTTTCACCGTCAGGTTCTCACTCCCAGTTCTATCGGCTGCAGCGATTCTCTCGCGCAGCAATGCATTTTGCACCACGATGAAAGGCGATGATGCAGCGTGCCCACTGGGTTAGAAGGTGTATACCTGTTTTACAGGGACTTACATCTTTTTTTGAAGTTAATCCACTAGGAGAAATGACTTTTGATGGAATCGCTCTTCTCGAACAAACCTTTCCCCCTTTGCCGTATTCCTACACACTCTCGTATCTCTACTTTAAGCCACATTTTCTGTCTGTACATAAAGCAAGAGCTTCAAAGCGCATGCAGTATCTCTGTGCCTATACATCCAGCAGTTCCCGCTCGCTCCGCACAGCTCCTTCCCCACTCCTCTAGCTCACGGCAGAGCAAGGCGCGGGGAGAATTTTAACTCCAGCTCCAGCTCTGTCTGCGCTTCAAGCGCAGCATCCCGAATCCCGCAGCAGCTGAGAGGAAAGAGGGATACTCAGCCGCGTTGAGGACACGAGCTCCATGCCATCAACCTTCAGGGGACGGCGGACAAGACTTGGGGAGTTCAGGGCGGCATTTCCAGCACAAACTCGCCTACCGAGAGGCACAAGTGACAGCGTTTCGGTAAAAGCGAAGGCTGTGACAGCGGGGCGGCCGGTCAAGCCGGGGGCAGCCGGGGCAGAGGTGGGCTGGACCCGC
>JANZLQ010000040.1:24056212-24125372 GCA_026212715.1 Elanus axillaris
ACGGTCACCCCACCGGTGGGGACAGCGCAGGGTAGCAAGCCTCAGAAAAAACCCCACCCCAAAAAGCGTCGTCTTTTTTTTTCTTTTTTTTTTTCTTTTTTTTTTTCTTTTGCTTTCAACTCGGTGTTTTTGTTTGTTTGTTGTTTTATGGGAGGGGGGGTAGGGTTTTTTTTTTTCTTGGAGAGCGAAGGTTCGCCCCTCCCGTCCCGGGAAGGCCGGGCCGCCGTGCCCCGGCGGGCGGAGGCCGGGAGCGGGCTTGTCTGAGCCTGCCGGAGCCGCTCCCGGCTCCGGCCTCGGGGCTCGGCGGAGCTCCTGGGGGGGGCGGGGAGGTGCAAAGGAAGGAGACGTTTCAAAAATAGAATACGTAACGTGCGTGAAATGATTTTAAGAGAAGCATCACCTTTTCCTTTATTTTATGAGTGGTTTACTGATGCAAACCAAGTGCATGTTGATTTATTTTTTTGAAATTAAGACCGTAGATTCATGTCGGAACTTAATATAGTATTTAAAAATAAGCTAAATCGAACACAATTGTATTATTCTCTGTACTTGCTCCCAGGACCACAGAAATTTTTGCCATTTGCCTGGCGGAAGTCACGACTTGAGCACCTCAAATGAAAGTTTGCTGAAAAGTTACAAACAGTCATTTCCAAGTGTCTTATTAAGGGCCAGAGGGAATTTTCCGTTTTAGGGTGTTCAACTACTCCAGTTCGATAACTCAGGCGCGCAAGGCTGGGCAAGGCAGGAACACCCTGCTCTTTCTATCCCGTGGTCAAGATGGGACGGGAACGGATGAGAGCTACCGCTTCTGAAGTCAGGAAGGAGCCGGGGACCATGTGCAGTCGACGCCGCGCATTACATGTGGATGGTGCTTTCTTTATCTAATAAAATACTTCTTTTTTTTTTGCATTCAAATAATAACATTTTTACATACTCAGAATTTAATAGCATTTTCTTTAACCGTAAAAACCATCTTAAAATTCCGTGTGTGTTTTAACCGTTTTTAAACGCAGCTTGATACGGCACACAAATAAAAGGGATAATCACCCTGTAATTAAGAAAGATTTCATTCCCTCTTTTTTAATCTAACAGATGTTGAGAAAAATCTGAACAAAATAATGCTGAACAAAATACTGTTCAACGTTTGCAGCTTGTGTCTCTTATCTAAACAGAGAATTAAAACTCTTGGTATCGATTAACCTTCTGCTAGCCTGACCTGTACAGCGGAACGCAAGTTATGTAGACAGCCAACGAGCCGTATGTATATTGAATAGAAAATAAAAAGCAACTGGATGAAAAAACCCCACGTACTTGGCTGTAAAAAAAGATGCAGGTTTTACATGTTTAAAAAGAATCAGTTTGCGTGTATTTTATTATTTCAGCCGTAGGTCTCTTGCAAGCAGTTTCTCCATTAAAAATATTTTAAAAGGACACATTGTTCTTGCCTTGAAGTTAGGCACATCTTAAAGATATCCAAGAAGATGGAAGCAAACTGTTACTTCATTTGCTTCATGTTAAAAACCTTTATGGCTACCGTACAGCTGGATGTGTTAAACTTGTGCCATAGAGACCAAGCGTATAGTAGGAATCTCTTTGGCTGCAAGGCAGTGTACCCCTTGCAGTGCTGAAATAAAAAAGGCTTTACTTCTAAGCGATTTCTTATTACTGATGTCAGAGTAACAGAAAGTTTGCCCAAACAGAATACATGAAAACTTGACGCAAAGACCTCCGGGGCTGTAAAACCAGCTCTGTGTTCACTACATCGTATTCCTGCAGCTTCTGTTTTCGTCCTTATACAAGCTTGTTTACCAATAAAAATGTTTACTGTTTGCTTAATGACCCTCATCCAAGACCAAATCACTGATGTTTCAATTTATTGTAAACAATGTTAAAATATTTATTTATCACACCGGTACGGCAAAAAGCAGTATGAGGGATTTTAGTTAACATTTGACCTGATCACTTCCATTTCTCCTTCCCAAGGAGCTTTTTAGCGATATTTTTAGCTCATCCTTTTACCTTTCCTAAAGATGCTGCTACCTCTTGCCAGCCGTCAGGTTGCACTTTCTGCCTCTTTGGTTTCCAGCTGCGGATGGGCTCTTCTTGTTAGGAACCCGCTGGCGCAAGGAGCGAGAGCAGACCCTGCAAGAATAAAACATCAGTCTGGAATCTCTTCTCATCCTTACGCAGTGCTGTAGCTGGCTGAAGAGAATCGCCCTAAAGTGAGAACTAAACACTGTGACGAGGAGATGCCGCTAACACCAGCCTATAAAAGAGAGTATGTGCCGAGAGCTGGGCCCGGCCTCCGCTGTCTCCTCGGCATCTACGCACGCGATCCTATACTACGTGCTGCAGTTGCTTCCATAGCAAAATCCTTCGGGATGCCTTTTCTTAACTGCAATAACTAGGAATCTTTATCTTATTACCTTTTCCCTTTCCTATGACTTAAACAGGTTAGAGTGGGATTTGGCAGCAGAGTCTTGGTAGGTGAGAGTTAGAGTCTGAGTATCTTACGCTGTGGGAACTTACTCCAAGGAGATGATTGCAGCGCTATTCAGTGCAACCCTGTGTATTAGAATCTGGCTCAAAATGTTCTGTGCTCTGTAGATATAATAGGACGACAGCTATAAATACTCTTCAGGCTGTGCTAAAGGACAACAAACAGTAAATGGAAGACGGTTAGTTATTCCTGAATGCAACTGGCACGGTTAGACAGTTTATTCTGCCACTCTGACTACAGACAGACACTTTTGTTGTACGGAATTTTCAGTTTCTTTCTCCTATGAAGTCACACATCTGCGGCGAGCTGCTTCTGCCTGTCTACAGCGTAGAAAAAGGCTTTTAAAACTTTTAAACTAACTGCAAGAAATTCGTTCAAAAGTTGTCTGCAAAATTTCTATTTCAGCTTAAGGACTGGAATCAGCGTTCTTGCTAGAATATTTTAGGGTTTATCATCAAGGTTTCGGGAACCAAAAATTACACTACTCATCTCATTTGAGTTTTACCTTCCCATTCTCTCGACAGCATGTATGCAGGTAATTTGTATCTCTTTGTAAATACTTTTTTAAAGGGTGAATTTTAAAGTCCCCTATAGATACTTAAAAGGGACCTTGACCGTAGGCTTAGGTTTGATATGTGGATGTCACTGACAGCTTTGTCTTTCAGTTCAGAGAAAGTCAACCTAAATGCACGAGAAGGAGGGGGGGGGGGGTGAAGATGATGGACTCGATTCTGTGTTACTGAACAGGCACTTTTTCTGACCTCATCGTGAGCAGAACGAGATCTGATTAGGGGCAGAGGGAGACGCTGCAGAGACCTGATCCAGCAAAACACTTTAGCACGTTTTCATCTTGGCGTGTATAAATAGTCCCACTGAAATCTAGGAAATACTCATGTGCTTAACGTTAAGTATTCGCTTAAGTGCTTTGCTGGATCAGTACCAAAATGAGTATTTACGAAATGCTGTCAAATACATCAGACAGCAAGAAAATACTTTTTTTCTGATAAAAATCCTTTGGCTCAGAATATCCTATGTGACTGCTCAGAACTGCAGCAAATAACATTTTTCAGATAGAGAGGGGACATTCCGTTAAAAGCTTTCTCACTACACTCAGAATTAACAGCTGTTCCTTTGTTTTGTTGAAAAAAAAAATGTTTTTGTTTGAAAAAAAATCAACACTAGGTGATCTGGAAGAGCAGGAGTCTACAGCCACTGAGAGCTCCAATGTTACCTTACTCCCGTGGAGCTTGCCAGGAGCAGAATCAATCATTTTTCACCATTAATCTCTAGTAAAATAAGGCTGATAGCACACAGTTCAACAGTTTTGCTTCCACTCATTTGAGGCAAGTTGCAGGCATAACCCGTTAGCCAGTTGCTTGCAGTATTATCTTGATTGTACGACTTCTTTTGTGCTCTCCCAGCTACGAATTGATTAACCCATTTACGCTATAGCTGCAGATAGACCTGCTTTATTAGTGTCCCATACATTTAGAAATAATGATGTCCTTTCCAACCACAGTAGCCTGAATGGGATAATTAAGAATCCTTCTTGCGGTACATTTGAAATAATGGCAAACATTCAAAAAAGAATCTAAAGCACAAGTGGCATCCCGCTCTCCACCCAGGGCAGGGGCAGCCTGAGCGGCCAAAGGCGCTTCCAGCCTCGGTGCGAGAGCTTGTGCGTGCGTGCAGTTGAACTTATTCTCACCTAATTACGCCAGGGAAGCAGGGGCTCGGTGACGATGAAGGCCATGTCATTTGGGGGAAAGAAACACGCACCTGTTACCTACGGGTGGTAACAAGGCAGAAGTCTGTAGGAAACCAGGCTTCATTACTCCCACCACCCACTGCTTTTCCTCATTATGCGACCGAGTCTGTTATTCTTGGATTGCCTAGAGCTACACAGAAGTAGCACATCTGTTAAAATTTTAAATATTTTGGCCATTTGTGTCAATCCTGGACTGCTAACTTTGCCTTGTCACATAGACGTGTGAGTTCGCGTGGGCGGGTTAAGAGGCTTTAAAAATTGCCTTTGCAGATGGGCGCAGAAAGTGTTTGCACTTTCCTCTATGTTAATTCTGAACGGTAAGAATGCCTTACATCTCTTAGTGCTCAATACGTTGCATCCTTCTGATTTAGGATCACAGGTTGCTTAACTCTCCCCTGGACCTCTCCTTGACGTCTGCCACTCATGCTGCTTTCACCCAGGAAAGCCCAAACCTCACGTGCTCCTGGGAGAGGAATTCCCTGGCTCCCTGCTGCTGCCTTCGGGGAGTTTTGATCACGTCCATGGCAGAGAGCAGGGAGAGTGTCCTGCTCTGTCCATCAGTCACCCTGCAAGCCTTGTCCCACCCGGGGGGGTGAGTGGAATTGACTGAGCATCGTTGCCTCTCAGGAAGAAAGCGCTTAGGAGAAGGTGAGTTTAATCAGTTCAAGGCACGCGGCAAGATCCACCAGCCGGTCCCTGTCCAGGAGCGGCATCGGGCCAGCGCCAAGTCGCTCAGCAACCAGCCGCGTCCTTGCACAGAACCTGCGCGGTGGCTTTCAGATGCCTTTGCTCACGTGCCTTCAGGGCATTGTGATTTTTACAAACCAAGACAGTTCTGCGTAGTTATCCTGGTGCAAGCAGTCCAGCTGCTGAGCTTGTACTCTGCACCGCGCTCACGCGTGCCAGCTGCTTTCGTCTTACAGGCACAGAAGTGAAAGCATCCTGCTGTGTATCCAATGGAGCTCGTCGGATTCCCCAGCCTAAATTTTAGTTGTCATAAAACTGGACTTGAGCGCAATGAGAAAACTGATCTGAGCAAACAAGAACGAGGCTGGTTTATGTATAAATAGCCCTGTTAGACCTGGAAATACAAACACATCTAGTATTAGATCAATAAGATGCATGACGCACAACACGGAAATCTGAGTTGGCCATTCTACTCTCCCGTGTAACCGATACGTGAAGAGACAACAAAGGCTGGGAAGGGAACTCTGAGAATGAGACTTCTGCACGTCTTTGAGCGTCCACAATTTCTTGGGCTCCGAGGTTTGTGTAAAGCCCAAACCATCTGTACTTTTTTGTCGAATCTAGCCAGGCCTGAAGGATCAGAGACCTGATTCAAAGAAGGAGGAATCAGAGTGTGTAACAGTGCTGCAGGTAAGTTTGAAGTCGTAACCATATCTTCTTGGGAAAAAGATTTAAGAGCTCAGAAAAACGATGATCTAAAAGGAATCTCCCTTTCACTAGTGCAAGAGCAAATACTTAAAGTCCCGTGGAAAAATCCCAGTGTGTCTCAAGGGTTTTGAGTGGGGCAATGCAGTATTTCCAATTGATCTTTTTGCCTGCGAAGAAAGTCTCTTTTCAACAAACTCTCTGCTCTTCTTCCAGATCTCAGTAACGACACTGCAAATCCATATTAGCTGCCTGTTGGGTAATATGGGACACGTCGCCTCCGTGCTGTCCTGTCTCTCTGTCTGTCTGCGAGAAGGTGCCAGGTCCTGCCTCACGTTTACTGACTGATTGCTGCCTTCATTGTGTTGACTAATTTGGCAAAGTGAAGTACAACTCCTTGTCCAGCTCTATCTTCCTCTCAGCCATGCCAGAACGTTTTGCGTGCAATCACTTCCAGGGAATGCTTCCAGGCATTTTTAAGGGTGGGACCTTACTGATTTTGGACGAAATTGTAAATTGGGAGAGGAAAATGGGGGACCAACAGCTGCGGAGACTACGATATAATAGTAAACAAAGCAAAAAAAGTTGATGCAAGACTCAGAAACACCCAACAGAGAAAAGACACCTTCCGTGTCAGCTCTGCCCTTTCTTCGAATGGTTAGGGTGTTGCTATCTTGAAAGAGCTGTCTTTTCAAGTAGAAAGAAAATTCCTTTTCCTCTGTGTAATGCCACTGGCATGAAAGACAGACTTCCCTCTATAAAGTTTCCCCGTCCCTCTGCCTCTGTCAACAACTCTTCCCCTGGAATCGAACTCTGGCAACGGTCAAGCTGGAAGACATGAACACTTTCTACGGCAAAGCACCGAGTCTTGGCCAGCATCCACTTGCTCTGTAAAACAGGAGGGTCCAAGGATGTGCAAGAATTCTCCTCAAAACCAGAGTCACTCTTGCATTTAGGCCCATGGTCTTGGCTATCTAATTTAAGAGCTTTCTGTTTTGAACTCGGGTATCTTGCAGACTTCAGTGACACACTGACCGGACAACCCAGCACGGTGCTGACTGCAGAAGGTGCTGGCAGTGCAACTGGTATTTGCTTCTTGCGTCTGAGCAGGTGAAGGGAGGAAAAGGGCAAAAACTTGGTCTCTGTGACTGCTTCCTACATTTGTCCCTCAATTGGACAGTATGTTGCGAATGGCTCGTTTCCTATGATCCCCGTCACTAGATCTACTTCAAATGTTGTGGTGGCTAATGAGGCTAATGAGGCTTTTCCCCTCACCGAAAGAACGAGGAAACACAGTCATTTTAAATTAACCTAAAAATAAAAAATCCTTTAAACAGGCTGCCAGCCAACAGGTAGGTGGACGGGTAGCTTGTAGATGTAGACAGGGAAAGAGATAGACAGGTAGGTCAACAGACAGGTCTACAGACAGAAGAAATAGGGTTTGCCTCAGTCAAATCCACTCATTTAAGTAAGCTCTCCCGTCTGACTATTCAATGTCTATAAAGATGATTTTGCACGAATGTTGTTTGAAGATACATTACGAACACCTGGAATACAACTCCAGAGCAGAAAACAGTGATGATTGTAGGATGAAGACGTAGGAAGACTTTGAATCCCCTCATCGTAACCGGCCAGTGTAGGCTGGCGACAACAGGGCACAAGCGGGCAACCTGAGCTGTGACGGCGGTGGCCGGTAGAACGTCACGTCTAGAACCTGGTGTGTCTCCTTCACAGCCGGCCAGCCCAGCGCTGCCGTGCGACGGAGCTGACCATGCCCACGCAGGACCCCACCCTGCTGTCTCAGCACCATTTATCCTGAAAATGCCATACTAATGCCCAACACGTGATGCCTTAACCTTCATTTTAGTTTAGCCTTGTGCTGAGGTCTTTTGCCCAGAATTTGCATGTGGTTTAAAGCCTCGGTTTTGTTCACTACCACTTTATATTTTTGGTCATGCTCTTTTAGGCATCCAGTCAATTTTGTTTCTGCTGCTGTGGCTGGAGGACGTTACACAGTGTTCCTTGTTCAGTCTATCTCGCAGTCACAACACGCGGGAGCTGTTCAACAGTCAGCGTGCAGCCATGGTGAAGGAATAAGGAGGAAATCCATTTTTGTAGCTTGTGTTCCACAAACACACCCCCAAACCTGTCCACCTGGGTTCCTTGAGAGAGAAGTGTTGGAAAGTCACATCTGAACTGATCTCATAAAGCCTTCTGGAAGAAAGGTCCGCTATTGCCACAACCCAGAGGGAAAGGCAAAGGTGCTTATTAAATATAATTGTAATTACGGAGGTGGGTATAAAGCAAGATCGCCTCTTAAGGCACGCAGGTTAGAGACGACGTCCAAAGTAAAGCAAAAACGGCCTTTGACTCCAGCGCTTTGACATAATTACAAATCACCTGAGAGGCACGGGCCCTGGTGGGCTCTCCTCTGCAGCGCACGGTTCAGCGACGTACTTTGTCAGGACGCTGGGGGACGGATCCAGCGCACGTCCGTGAGCGTGTGCACTCAGGCCAAGCGCTCTTCAAGCCACTACCAACAACTTGCATTGTTCGAGGAAAGAAATTTGAGTATGAGGTAGGCGGGAAAGGGAAAAGAATAGCACTTTTCTATTTCCTCCTCCTTCTAATCTCAATTGAGGATCAAGTACACAGCTTTGGCTAAACAGGATCTGAGCAACTTCTTGTTTCAGAAAAATTCCAGGAAGGGTTTGCCTAAACTAGCTGAGGATCTCCTTCTGTCCCCCGAGGGACAGATCATTTCTGGTGAGAGTTCAAGCAGCTAAAAAAGATTACCAGCTTGCTGATGGTAATTCAGAAAAAGCCAGCTTATATCATGCAACAAGATGGGATTTCTAAAGTCTTGAAAAATCTGTTTAGACTATAATTACGAGGAGGAAATTTCTCTGAGATTAATGAACTTCAAGGCTCTAGGAATGCAAGTTCAAGAACTATTAATAGCATCGTGTACTTTTGGTACTTAACAAATAATAATTAAAATGATCTACAGCCAAGCAGATATTTTTTTAAAAGGCATTCACAAAAAAAATCTGAAGGTTTTTCTAGGGTTTGACATAACAAGAGAATTTACATAGCCAACATTTAAATCAAAATCAACAAAAACTATGGGGATTTTTATCTTGCTAAGAATAGTCGTTTCACTAACATTTTCTGGACCAATATTGATTGCAAAGGGACAAAAAAAGAGATATTTTTCACAAGTTGAGGATTTCCCCCCCCCCCCCATTTCTACTTTCCTTTGTGTGAAGGATTTCGATCAGAAGAAAAGTAACCGTCCCAGCTGCTTCAGCAATGGTCATAACTGGTATAATTTATTTCCAGTTAGTTCTTAAATATGTATTGCATAATTTATGCATAAACCTAGGACATGAGCATCTGAGTTCAGAACATCTATTCTTCCCAGTTACAAGTTTGCGGCGAGCGGCTCCTTTCTCAGCTTTTACACCAGGCAATGGACGGCTTCCAGAGCTCGGAGGGCTCTTGCCTGAGCGCGCACTTGACTCTGCAAAGCCGTGGCAGGTTTCAACAGCTGGGAAGACACAGGGAAAACATCCACGTGTGGGCAGGATCTCAGATTCATTCCGAATAAACTGACACCGCTGTGTTCCACGTCCTTGCCAAATCGTGTGGCCGTGATTCCTCCTCAGCCTTAAGCTTCTTCGTATGGCTCTTCCAGCGTATACCCCAGTATTTGTCCTGTGCCACCGTGTATAAAGGCAGTTTCGCTGTCTAGTTTGGGGGTTTTTTTCCACCTGAACTTCTATTCGGTGATTATTTCTGAGGACCACTAGATTGACGTCAATCTTATTTTCATCTTCCGTTCTTCCCCAAGGCATAATTAAGCTTATTCACCACTGTTCAGTGTAAATCTAGATTCAGGTATCAGGCACCGGTTGCACAGTTTCCTTGAGAGTCCAGTTGGTAATTACCCATCAGCCTTAAGAATTAATGTTGTCAGTGGCGGAAGCGAATCCTCTAATGCTGTCACTCTTCGGCAGCCTCATGGCCTACAGAGGGATGGTATTCAGAAACCGGGAATTGAGCTGGTTTTCTATACTATTCCCCTTCCTTTCTCGTACCTGAACCATTCCTGTTGCTCCCACTGAATGCGCAACAAATACTTTATACTTTCTCAGCTGTGGTTCTGATCTGTGGCCTTTTGTAAATTTTCTTATCAGGTGTATCTCTTAGCACCTTTCACATGCAGAGCACTAGGAAAATAAACCCTAATTAACCTGCACAGCTTCCTCGTAAGGTTGGTGAGCTTCATGATTCTTCATCGACCCATGGTGAAGTTCTCTGTTTCCTCAAGCTCATAAAAAAATCAGTGTCAGAACCAAGGTTAAAACTCAGAAATCCTTAGCTCCTGTTCCTGGGATGTGACCTCGCTCCTCTCGCAGAAATCCATTCCTGCCCACATCAGCAACTACCAGGAGACGTTAACCCCCTCCTGTTCCCCGTGCGCCGAGGAAAAGGCTGCGGGTATGCGGCAATGCTGGGTACGGACTATTCCTGCCTGCGACGGTGGGAGTTTTCCCTGAATGTCAGAGGGAGCTTTTCAGCTTAGCATGAAACGTCCTTGTTGAATTTTACATCCTCTGGGGTGGGCACCTCTTATTTGCACTAAGAGTCAGTATAATTACCCTCCCTGTAAACAAAGAGTTTAATACACTGAGGGGAATTTACTTAACTTGGGCCATGGCAGATTTATAGTTTTTAAATGGAATGCCAGAAGGTTGTTGGCATTTAGGGAATCCTGGTTTGTTATTTCATAATCACATATTTATGGTTCCCACAGCATATTGTTTTTGTCTTGCTGTTCATTTATTGCAGGTCTATTAAGCTGTCACTGCTTAGCTTCCAGGCACTGTACTGTAATTCTATCCATCGCTGTTATTGTACTTTCATTCTTCTGGGACTGTTTTGATGGAGATCAGTATCAATGCCGTGGAGAATATATAAGGAGCATGTTCTGCCCTGTGAAGCAGGCACAGAAAAAGTGAAGACTGTGAATGAGCTATTGTCTGAGGAACGCACTCCTTACAAGGAGGATTAATTATCAGCAAGCCCAGGTGTTGGCTCTTTGAGCGTACTTGCTGATGAACAGGATCCCACGTATCAGGACCCACTCGCACAGTTACTTACTATTCCTGTCGGCAATTTGAGCAGAGAACCCAGGGTTAAAGTAGGTCATTGATATTCAGCATCCCCTGGGAAAAAAAAACCAAAACCCAACCAACCAACCCCCCAAACCCCCACTTGGAAACCTTTGTCTGCTTCTTGTCTAGGCCGGGATTTTGCAGCTTGTTTCTCGTCTTCATTTTTTCTCCTCCTAATGGGCGCTCCCATTCTTCACTCGGTTTCAGAAGAACAGCTGCCCGCTTGTTCCTGTGAAGATAAAGACAAACCCGAGTGCCCCACGGGGCTGCTTGCTGCGTGCAAAACCACCTGTTGAGCGTGGAGCTCAACGCTTTGCTTAATAAAAGGTTTTGTGTGTGCAATGACGAAACAGAACGACCCGAAGCCGGGAGTGTTTCACCGTGGGCAGGGGTGAGGTGGTGACGGCACCATCTCCGGACAGGGCAGCGCAGTGGGAAAGGTGCCGGAATGACCACGTGGCTCCTGGAACGCTCCGGAGGCTCCCTTTGACCCCAGGGCAGGAGCTGCTGGCAGGAAGGGTGGTGAAGCAACTGATGGTTTGCCTTTTGGCGTCTGGACCTGGCCCCGAGCCCACACTTTCCGGAGTGGTGAGCTGAACCCGGGATGCGCTGCAGGGCCCGTGGGGGGAGCGCGCAGACCCCCATTCCTGCTGACAGCTGGCCTCTCGTGCAGGAACCTCACCCGCTTTCTTACCCAGCTCTGCCAACACATCTCCAGACCCGCTCTTTTCCCTTCTCCAGCTCTTTTTAGGTCTTTCGGTCCAAACTTGCAAGCCTCAGTTGGTTTAGTTTTCTCTGCTGTTAATTTACCCCTCCCTGCCCTGCACTCCTTCTCCCCCTCCATTTCCATCGAGGCCTGGGGTGTCTCTGAAGCTTTGCCGGAACACCCAACCCCAGAACAATTTCAGACTGCCACCAGCCCATGTTCCGGGCAAGCGTTTTTGTCCACTCTCCCCCCCTGCGGTCTGCCCTTCCCAATCACTAGGGCAAGCCCAATCCAATGGCCACGCACAAGCAGGTCTCTGGCAATTCCCAATGTAATTCTCTCCTCATGAGCTCATTGCTCATCAGATCCTAGGTATCCACCTGCCTATATGGAGGTGAATCTTCCCCTCCTCCCCTTCCACCAGAGTGTTTCTGCTGCCTTCTGTCCCCTTCTATAAGTGCTCTAACTCCTCCGGTCCCCCCTCCAAGGGCTGTCTTGCTCCATCGCTCTCCCAATCTCGTTTCGTAGTCCTCCCCTTCTTGCACCAGGGCTGCCCTTGGCTTTAGGCACTTTGCCAGCCCGTTAACTGTCCTCCTGCAGCTTTTCTCTTGCTTGTCCGTACCTCAAATCTCTTCCTCAGTCTACTGAGGCAGCCTCCTTCTACTTTCAGTCCTTTTTCACAACAGATGTACACACTTGTATCTACATATTTATGCACTTACAGATACGTACGTTTACCAATAGTGATGAAATATATTAGCCTTATTTTTTCTTAGAATTAGACCCCATTGATACTGTCTTAAAATGCCCATTTAGAAACCGGGAGAGTCAGGTATCTGTGTGCCCTGTGAATCAGGTCTTCTCCAATACATATTACGAGAGAGGTTAGATCCTTAAAAAAACCAAATAGACATTTTAAACGGCTATCTTCTGTTCTCTCCTTTAAATGTCTATAATGCATAGTCATGGCAGCTCTCCTCTGCATGCCACATCATGTTTTTCCAAACCGAAGTGAGGAGGAAGTTCAGCTCTTTGACCAGTGTGAACACATTTCAGTATTTGATTTGTGCCTTCTCCAAAATCAACAACGTCCATTTTTGCTAGAAATTCAAACAATAAGTTGTGCTCTCAGTCTGAGCATTAAGACAATTTTACGATAAGATTGATAGACGGTTGCGCAGAGGAAGTCTATGGATTACAGTCTGCCACCGGACTATCAAGATGAACCAGGCACAACCTGGTAGGCAATTTCCCTCCGTGGTAGCTCATAATTAAATAATTACTTATATCTGGAAGGCTGCTAGTATCACAGATATCTAGTATAGCCAGCCCAGAAAATACTCATTTGATGAAGAGCGTGGATGCCTTGAGAATTTTTCATTTGGCAAAGTCAGCCTTGAGACCTGGTCTTGGTGCATTGCCATACCACTGGCAATCCATGATGCTTTCCTTCTGGAATACCACTTCAGAATAAATAAATGCCTGTTGGTCACAAGGCATTTCCAGTCCATCTTTAGTAAAACAGAAGGCAACGGGAGACTGTGTTCATACACTTTGGTTTTTTCCTAGCTCTACTGTGGCTTCCAGATGCCCCTTTCACTCCAGGGCAGAAATATATACTAAGGGACTCTCCAAGTTATCACCTGACGTGAAGTTGTTATCACAGAGGCAATTACAACCCTCTGCTGCAAACCTTCCAGCTTCCACCTTGCAACATATTCCCTCACCCAGTCTGGTCTAATTCTGGTCTGACTCTACCTGTGTTACTTAATTCGTTCCCCACTATTGGCTGGGCCACAGCACACAGAACTCTCATTCCCATTCCTGGTGCCAGAAGTCTCCACAACAGCTAGAAGCAATATTGTAGACAGACTCACAGAGTATCTAGGCTAGAGCTTGCTTCAGATAACGTAGCTACCAGACTCCCAACGGGTGTCTACAATGCAAATTTTAAATTTTTAGGGCTTATCCTACGGCTCTGTTGGGGCAATTTTACTTTGGAGCAGTACGGAAGGGACATGCCTTCCTCTACGGCAGTCCCCCTGTCAGACTTGACCTGAAAAGCCCAGTTTTCGAGTCAATGCTCTGCACTGTGCTGAGGTTGCTAAGTTTCCTGGGTCACCAAAGGAATCGATCCCGAGGCCGAGAGATGACGGTGGACTCAGTCACCTGGGACAAAGAAGGCTGAGAGAAGAACAGCGAGGAACTGCTGATGCCTCGTGCCCTTCGCAGTTTTTTCTGAATAATCTACCACCTGCTTACTAGTGACTTTCTGGTATTTACCAGCTACTAATTTCCCAAACTAATTTCTGAAGCAGAATTTCTGTCTGCGTGGGGGCTTTAAATCACCTGATAAAATGGTGCTGAGACCATACGGGACCGATCTTTGCCCCCGGACTGTCACGAGGAGCCTGTGAAGAAAATACGTTCCACAATTCCTGTAAGTTCCCAGCCAGATTTCAAGCTTGCCAGTGGTGCTCAGCTTCAGATGCACGTATTCCCGAGGCTCCTGGGACAACAGGGATGTAGGGAGAGCACAGCCAGCGTGAGCCCATGCCCTGGAGCATCCTCAGGACACCAACCTCGCCCCTGCAGTAAGCGTTCCTCCGGCTACCTGGGCTCCTTCCTGCACAACTGAGAGTATTTTTTGGAAGAATAGGTACAGAGTCTGGCCCTAGCAATGTGGGGGTCTCTAAAGGAGGTTACAAGTTACGGCTTGTTTTAAGGGGGCTGAAATTCAAAGCAGCCCAAGGCAGCATGAGGGTTTTAGAGCACTTACGCTAGTTAACAGCTCTACTGTGCTCCCAGAAGTTAGGGAATTAGGTGAAATGGGGTGCATTTGTAAACAGCTGGTGTTTTAAGGGGCCTTAAAGAGGTGGTCTTCTCTCAAAGGCAGTTGGAGTTCAGGAACTCCCTCAAATTCAGGCTGACAACGTGCAGCCGCTCCTCGGTGGGTTGGGTGGCGAGGGCAGAGCTGGGGAGCAGCTGCCCACCCCGCAGCGGCCCCGTCGAGCCCTACGCTGCACCTGGTCTGGAGACAAACCGGGGCTGCCGTTGTCTGAGGTTGGTACTGCAGCGCATTTTATCAGCCTTAAATGAATTAAAAACACAAACAAAGAATTCATCCTTCCAACAGAGGGTTTTTTTCTTTGCTTCTCCTTTTTCTTTAGTAGCAAAAATTCAGCTGATGCGCTGAAAAGCCTTGTCCAGATTTCAGATTATTTCAGAAACTTTTTAAAAGACGGGATCTTGTGCTGTGGAGTAGTTGCAGTTCTGCAGATGACTCATTCCCACTCAGGGAAGCATCTGGAGAGTGCTCTTTTGTTTTTCTCTTTAATACTCCCACCCCTTCTTTAGAAAAAGCAATTTGGAAGTTAATGGATAATTAGATAGAAGGATAGAATTCTACAGCTCCAGTCAAGTTTAAAAAGCAAACATACCAAAAGAAACAGAAAATTTTAACTTGTGTTTTGTACCCAAAAGATTAAAAAAAAAAAAGCAAAGCACTTCATTATGGTTTGAATTCAGCAGCCATCTTACAGGCATACGTGTTCACCAGGACAAAGAGACACTTCTGAGCCTGTTTGTGGTCGGATGTGAGCAACGCGGAGTCCCCCATGCTCAGTGAATCTCAGGCAGTAATGGACGGTAACTGTTGCAAAGCAGAATAACAAAAGGCATATAATGAAACTCTGGAAGTCATTTGGACCATTTAAAAAATGGAGAATGGACCAAAAATAGCGGAAAATAGAGCAGTAACCGTCTGCGTTTTATTCAATTGTTGCTTAAGAGAGTTCCTAAACAGCGGGGGAACCGGGGCCAGAATTCCTGTCCTTCAGACAATCACCACATTTTGTTTTCTCTGCAAATCTTGCATTCATTCTAGGAAAATAAGAGGAATCAATAGGAATGGTGGAAGCTGTTCCTTTCTGCATATAACGGGCAAGGTTAATCTCTAAGCACTGTGGATGTGGTCCTCACAGGTTTGGCTGCCCCCAGGTGAGGAAATAATTACAAGTATAATTATAGTAATAAAGCTAATAATAGTGGAATAAGGCAAGTAATAACAGCTGCCCTGCCTGGAACAAGTATTTTCACTAAGATGACATGTTAGCCAGCAGAACTAACACCACAATCAGCACTTCAAAAATCAACATAGATGCTCTTTGATTTGTAGCTCCTCAGCGTTTAAGCTTCTTGGGCTGGGTCAGTTTGTCTTGCCCGGAACCAGACTCACAGATGTCGAAAGGAACTTTCAGATCAAATGAGGCACCTTCCTAGTCAGAGGGATGCTCAGAGAGGTGGAACTTCTCTTCCCTCTAGACTGCGGTATCTGCATGATGCCTCTAACGCCTGCCAGTGTTTTGGCTGGGACTGAGGCGAGCGGTCCCGGGCCACGGCGGAGGCGAGGCAGAGCTCTCAGTCCTGCTCAGCTTCCCAAATGCTGCTGCCTAAGGTACGCTTCACAGCTGGATGTATGCGACCGGCTGCTTAGGGCTGTTTAGCTGTCATCTAGCAGAGAGCATGAAGATGAGCTCGTATCATTCCAGCTCCTTCCTCTGTCTGGCTTCTAGTTTCTTTCTGGTGTGAACTCAGGAACTGGTCCGGGTGTATGTGTGTAAAAGATGATAATCCATTCAGACACAAAAGGTTTAAAACTGTTTCTTTGTGCTTAAGAAATGAATAGATGCAATTGAAATTCTGCTCAAGAATCCAGCTAAATAGAGGAAATAGTGAATACTGTGTGTGTGAAGGGAGGGTGACGAACAACTGAGAGTGCTCAGCAATTACTGACTTGAGTTTTCAGCATTTTGAGGTTTTATCCACTCTGGAAGTTTCTCCGTGAGGTCTGGACTTTCTAGAGAGACTTTTCCGTGCCAGCAACTCAGCATTACTGGTGCTGCACAGCGTCCCTGGCCCTTACCACACCGAGATCAGGACCTCCTCTGTCTGCCACCGATGCATGGGAAGTTTTTCCCAGGTATTTCTAGCATCAAGGCAAAGCATTCCTTACTAAACGCTGGGTCAGTTCTGGGCTCTCATGGGATGGGCTTGGCCTCATCCCAGCCGTCCCCTCAGTGCCTAGGTCAGCTCTGGTCTCTGGCTGGGCTGGCCGCAGCTCTGGCGGGCGGTCGGTAAGCGCGGAAGAACAGGTATAAGAAAAGCACCTGGGAGACAGAGCTTCTCATTCGCAAGGAATGTTCTCCAGACCATCTTGCCCGCTTTCCGGGGGTCGCTTTCCTTGCACACTAACACACAGGCTCATAGTCGCGCCGGCTTTTTGCGCTTTTCATCTGCCTGGAATTTACTTGACTTTTACCTGCTAGCCAATTTACTAGGAATAATTGCTGCACAATTAACATCAAGTGTAGTTCTAGAGTTGGAAGAGCACGACCAGTTTTGAGGTTCAGTAATCACGGTGCGTTTGGAACCGGGGGACACGCTGACGTCTCCGTTGTTACGACAGAGAATTGATAACGTAACGTGATGCAGGCAGTGAGTACTTCTGCCTTACACAGGACCTGCAGCTGTGGTTCCTACAGTGCCTTCCAGCGCACACAGACTGTTCTCCTAAAGCAATACCTAATTTCTGAATGCATGCTCTTTTTTTTTCATTTACTTCATTATCCCAGAAACCTTTCAAGATTTTCTAATGAGGAAATTTATTACTTACATGGCACGAGCTTAAGTTTTGTTTGAAATTTGAATTCCTTTGAAAATATCACAGAAAGTAACAATCTGTTGTGCAAAACTGCACATGACATAAAGAGTGCTTCACGGAATAAACCTCAGGTAATCCTGGGTATCACGTGCCTTTTTCTGTCTCGAGAGGTTTTGATGTTCAATTTACAACGGAAAGCAAGATTTACATCAGCTCTAAACCAAATATTTTGTCACAGCCTTCTGCTACCTTGATGCTAAGGCTGGCAGCTGGATGCGACTGACCTGTCTCAGCCCAGCTAACGGCACACAGATGTCTCTTCCTGGCAAGCGCCAGTAGTGCTACACAGCTTAGATGTCAAGAAGCATTCGGGGGAGAGCAGCTGCCTGGCTCCTTGTACATAACTGATTTCTTCTTAAATATAATGGCAAATAGAAAGTTATTTTTATTCCCGGCAGAAAGGAGGAGTTCATTGGCACTACCCAGCTGGCCAGGTGAAATAGTGGCAGCAGAGATGGAGCAGAACTGCCTTCCTCCTGGCTTCCCTGCAAATGCGCCAAGCCCAGGTCTAACGGGACAACTGGAAACGAGGCAGCTGACCACTGCCAGAGATTTCTCCCCAGCTTCCCAGCTGCGCGTTCTTTACCGGGACAAACAGGTACCAGCTCTAACGCGTCTGAACGCGCTCCGCTCAGGAACAGGCTGAGTGATCATCAGGTATCTGCTGGATTTTGGAGTGACTCCTCGTACGGTTTTCCTCTGAACCGGTGGCTCAGGGCAAGAAGAGCTAGCTGTACAGTGCATTTCCAAACTCCTCAACTCTCCAGCGCACGATCCGTGTTTGGCGGAGTTGGTGCACGCGGGTATGGATGGAGACAACTGCATTTGGCTCATGACATTACGCTGTGGTACTGCTGGAGGTGAGGAGAGGAGAGGGAGGGGAAGGATCTCCCTGCTCGTGCCCGGGGTGCTGGGCAGGGTGTAGCACAAAAGTTGAGTCTCTAAGCACCCTTTGCTCGGAACTGTTTACAGGCTAAAAGACAGAGAGCTAAAGCAAAATATGCCCGTGTCAGGAAATGTATGTCTTGTCAGTGGAAGGTCTGTTGAGGAGAAGAAATAGCCGATGAAAATTGCAGGAGAGGGACACAGCCATGACGCGGACTTTGTATTTAGAGTTCGAGAAATTTATCAGCTGCATCTCATTAGCTTTCTTCTTCCCGCTTCCTAGCTGGCCGCCTTCTTGCCCGTCTTCTGCTTCAGGTATTCATTCCGTCAGCAGTGAATTGAGACGACTAGCCCCAAAACTGAGGGAGAAAAGGGGCAAACATTTGAGATGGTAGTTTGGAAACCCCCTTGTTTACGCGAGCCCTCAGGTCTGAGCCTGGACACAGAGCAGAGGGTAAGCTGGGTGGGGAACCTGCTCTCCTGGGGAGTATTACTGAACAGCCAGGGCTCCTTCTGGGTATTTTGTTGCCTTTTGCTTTTCAGTCTGTTTGTTTTTTTTTTTTTTTCTAAAGTCTATTTGTGTTTCAATCTAAAGTCCCACATGGATTTCATTCTGTTTTTGTGTTGGAGTGCAAAACAAATTAACCCCATGTTTGCTTATTTCACAAATCACTGACTAAGGAAGGTCAAATGGTGCTTCCTCTTCCTCCTCTTTTTCAGCGTGTTTTCCTAAGGAAATTAAATCAATCCTGTCATGCTGTCTGTATATGTCCACGCACATGCAGGTGTGGGGATCTTTTCACTGCCTCCTCCCAGGGGGGCCATGAAGTTAAATCCTAACCGTGTTGTGAAGGAAGTGTATTCGGAGGGGATGGAAAAGCTACTGACGACTCGTCAGAGGTGAAAGGCTGCAACGCGACCTCAGTCCCTTTTAGCCACTGGAGAAGTCACGTAAAGGAAAGGTACTACCCACTCGCCAAAGATGAAGAAGAAAAGCTTCAGTCAGAGTTCACCTTTTGAAAATGTTCTGTTCACTAAGACCTGGTAAGGTGCATGTCGTATCATTGCCTTAATTTACTTCACTTAGAGCGTACCAGCTCCTTCAAACTCATTTGGAATATCAGCGACATGGCACACATCAAGAGGAGCCCGGGTATCTCTACTTCTGGTTCTGGGGGAATTATTCTGCTGATTTTATATGATGTGGGCGATACCTCGGGGCTATACGAATCAGGATACCAAATGCAAACTTCATCTTTTCAAGAGATGGTCCAGCAGAATCTATATTACAGAATTTAAATGTTACAGTGTTTCAACTGTTTATAAATTCAAATATTTCAAGCTTTCAAACAAGTCCACAGGCAGTCTCACAGAGTGGGGCTAGTTCTAGAGGAGAGTAAGAGTTAAAGAGACTCTGAGTCATGTCCCTAAATCTAGTTAGCCCTCAGTAAATAATTGACCCAGCATGTCACAAACCTCCATTTAGGAGTATTTAAAAGCAAAATCATGCACACCACCACTCCAATCGCTTAGTTGCAGCAAAGCTAAGGGTAAAAATAGCATTTTTATCTTGACTTTCGCATGCAGCTGAGAAAATGATGTATTTAAGGGGAGTCCCAGCTTTATGATTTATTGTGACTCTATGACTGTAACTTTGTCACTCTGTGATGACTGTACACTAACGGTTATGGATTGCCTGGTATGAATTTATGTCACATAAATCACACAAGCACAGTAGGGAGGCTGTTTCTGCAAGGACCATTCACGACTCCCTCCAGGAGGCAAGGTGCAGTACATGTGGACAGGTTTCACCAGGGAGGCTGCAACTGGTAGCACAGCAATTCCGTCCCATTATTCAGATTTGGCTCCAGAGTTATGAATTACTCATCTACCGCAAAACATCTCTCCTCAGCACATAGAAGTATTAAATAGGCAGCATTATCAGCAACATTAGTTAGCCAGCTTAAATCCTTATCTGACCAAATATCGCCTCTTTTGTCTGAGGCCTCCGTTTCCCACCTCCATGTAAGGAGAAGACTAAGTGAGCAATAAAGGATTGTTTCACAGCAGAGAAATGAGAAAATATGCCTGAATTTATCTGGCTGAAAGCCCCATGAAACCTACTCTATTCTGAATAGATGTTAACCTCTTTCAAACTAACTGGTACTTTTTGTCATGCATATTCCGCAAGACCTTTCTGAATGGATTAAATACTCATCCCAAATCCCCTGCGTGGGGATATGAAACCAATACCGATGCTCAGGTCCTCCTCCTGTCATTCCGCACAGATTCATCAGAATTCACAGCCTAGACTGAAGATCAGGCTCACAATTCTGAATTCTGTTTCCAGTTAAAAAAAAATGAGTGTTCTATTATACGCACTTTGTTTGACATCTCAGCTCTTTGGTTTAGGCTTGACAGCTAACCAGAAAGTGCTACCAATACGTACAGAATTCGATTATATCGGTCCCAGGTCATTCTATTATGCCCATTTGCTATAAATTTAGGAAAGGTTGTTAGTTTAACAGGAACTGAAAATCCATTCCTGGCTTTGTCACTGGCCTGGGAAAACCTGTTTTCTGTTGCTTTCAATCTCCAGTTCATAACCATTTCTCGTCTTTGGATGCAAACTCTTCGGCATAAATACTGTCCACAGCCACAGTGCCTTGACGAGGCTGACCTGCGCCAGACTCCAGACTCTCTTGGAACACTAACAAGTTACATTATGTGTGCTCAACACATGTATTATTTGTATTCCAGTCTGCCACGTTCTGGAATACAGCGAAGAAGGGAAAATCAAGCCACAGTTCATTTGCCAGTCCTCTGAGAGAGGAGTGTCTGGGGGTATCTGAGCTCCTGACTATCTCTCTTGGTAGCAAGAAGGATTGTCCACAACCCAAGAGTATATTCAAAGCAAAAAAACCCTTATTGCCTGTTACACTGCTAAATCATTCAGAAGTTCCTGTTTTCCCTGTAAAAACTGAGACAAGAAACGAAACAAGGTAGGAATGTCAAAGGTACTTTCCCCCCAGTGCACCATATAGCCTCCACAATTTGAGGAGCAGCACAGTTACTTTATGAACCCTCCATTCCTACAGAGAGCTCAGAAAGCAGAAACCTTGTCTAAATAAAGACAACCTTGGCAAAGCACATCGTTCCAGCTAGTGATTTCTGTCAAGGCAGCCTGCGGTCACAGCAAGGCCATGCAGCAGGAACGGAGAGCAAAGAAGCAAGAAAGACATTTTTCTTGAAATAAACAGGAGAGAAAATGCAGCCCAATGGCGAGAAACACATATAAGTACCGCGGGGAATGCCTTGTTACTGTGTCTGAAGGAAACACTTCAGGAATGTTTCTTTCCAGACAGGCTCCTCTCCAGAGCAGGGGCTTTCAACCCTTTCAACCCAGTGGCCTTTACACCCTTTCTAAATCCCTGCTCTAGTTCTAAACAGCTGATGTAAACGGGAGGAAAGCAGCACAAGTATCTATATACGTACTACATACATTATAGTGCTACATATATTGGACTACGTATGCTAATTTTCTTATAGGATCTGAATTTCCCTTGAAAATTTTGTATGCCTTCGCAGATGCAAAAGAACTTGGATTTCGTGTTCCTGAAACTCAGAGAGAGTGCAAAGGGTGAGCACCCCGTTTCAGACAGAGGTTTGCCACAGATATGGTTTGGTACAGCAGCTTCTTTCAGTCATGATGTGAATTCTGCGAAGGATAATAAACTTAGACGTATCGTCTGACACACAAACCTTCTTCCTGATCCAGCCATGTGGCTTCACGCAGAGCCTAGACTCATTTATTGCTGTACGTCGGCACCTTAGAAAGCAGAACCCTTGTGCAAAAAATTCATTGCTGTTTGATACAGTCCCTGGATCAATATAGTCCTTAGATCAAATATAATTGCCATTCTGTAAGTTCTCGCTGTTGAACTTATGATAGTTCCTTCTGAAAATAGGATTGGCAGGGAAACTTTCTTCTGAGATACCCTCAGCAGAAACTGGAAATAAAAGAGTTAATAGCTGGCCAACTGCTTTCGCACCTCAGCAGCAGTTGACAGCGACAGGATTAGACAGAAAAGTTGTTCGGACTGATATTTGGATGTTCTTTCTTCTCCAGAACCTACGTAAAGGGAAGAAAAGAGTAAGCGGGGTGAGCGGGGACGGGGACCTCGCGTGCGCCCCACCGCTCTCTGCGGGCAGACAACACCCTTTAAGGACCATCGCCCTACCCTGCAGCTCATCAAACATCTCCATGGTCTCCAGCCTGTTCCAGAGACTTGCATGCTTCTTCAGCTCCGCACAGGCTTCTGCAGATTTGGTTGCCCCCCTACAAGAAACAAGGAAGTGCTAAAATTTAACAGTAAAAATATTTACATCTTTCCTCTGACTGAAGGCATAGGAAGTCTGTCCATAACTTCCTAAAGAAAGGGGCCTTAGGGAGGCTGAGATGTATTTTAAGATTTCTCTTTGCCTTTTTTAATGAATCTATTTAAGATTTCTCTTTGCCTTTTTTAATGAATCTACTGTGGAACTCCTATTAAAAAAATTCTGCAAGAAACAGCGATGTAAAATAGCCAAAACTCAGAATATTCTGTTCTGGTAATGATGAACCATAAATTCCTAATCTTCAAGATCGGGAGGGATATTCTGCATATCCTATTCTATTGAGTTCAGCAACTCGGATTTGATGAAAGACCGTATCTTAGTACGTTCAGCCCATGGTCCAGAAAGAAACCTAGTGAGAACGTGGCATCAAGAATGAAAAATTAATCTTTGTGGAGTTTGTCTGTTCCAGGGTTTAACACTTTGTTGTTAAAAATTAGTCCCTTTTTCTTATTTAAGCCTCTCTGACTTTGGGATGACTTCCAGCCATTATCTCTTTTTTTTTTTTTTTCCCTCATTAGACTAGGCAGGAATGGGCCATACATGTTACACAAAGAAGCATTTACAAAATTTTTTCTCCTTCTCCTGTTGTCTTTTTGATGAATAAATTAATTGAATACAACTTCAAGGGCATGTTCCTTTGCCGAGGTTGCAACATACATTACAAAATTCTCTTGTCTTTGCCGCATTTCTAAATCTATCTGCTATACAATGGTTTTATTAACCTTAGAGTTGGTGACATACCCATGACTTCTTACAGAAGCCACATGTGACAAACTGACGATAGGAATAACACATTTGACAATACAGTGTAGATCAAAGTCTTTCTCCTCCCTCCCCGAGCACACCATCATTTCTCTGGTATTACAGAGATGCTCTGAAGACAGAACCCTCAAGGGGTTTTGGTCCTCAAATGCCTGACCCAGCACTGGTATTAAAACGTTGACCAAAAAAGCAAGGTAGCAGGGTCATATACTCCATGCTGTCCTATCAAGATTCGTAATAGGGTCCCATGGGGCACTGTGAGGTACATGCAATTACAGAGGAAAACAGAAGTGTCTTCTTCCTTTGGTCAGAGGGGTTTTGTGGCTGTTTTTCTTAGACGAGAAATAGTACTGTGTTCAGGGAAATTATGTAAATGGAATCCAGTTTCTAATTTTGTACTGGATTCCCACTTAAACTTCTGAAAGGAACAGCAAAAAAAATATCCAGCCCAAGCTCAGGAATGAATACAAATAAATAAAGAAGCAAATACTGTAATTCATCTGGGTTGCAGTCACTGCAAAAAGACTACTAAATTCAACAGGATAAGTAAAACTTTACAGTTTGGTTGGTATTTTGGGACACTGGCACAGATATCATCTTGCAAAGAAGAGAGATTCATCCAAGTACGCAGATGATGGGAGCCGCGTATAGGTTCTAAAGCTGCTGACCGACATAAACAGGCTGTAAATTTAGTAGGTAATAGTGCAAGTCAGAGAAAAATAGAGAGAGAAAAGAAAACATATGGTCATAGTCTGAAAAGTGGATGAAAGTTTGAACTGGGAAAACAAATCCAGTAATTCAAACAGGGAAATATTTGCTTCTGCTTAAGCATAGACAGTAAATCATGTTGAGACGATCATATATGACGTTACTTGCAGGCAAACGGTTTGAGAGAGACTCAGATTGAAAACTGAGTTCTGGATAACTCTGAACATAATGCAATTTGCAAATCTGCATCTGTATTAAGTACCAAGTAAGCACTTGACTTGAACTCTGAAGAAGTCCAGTTGCAAATTTTGTTGCTCTGACTGCTAACAAAACACAACCTTTAGGCTGTTCCGAAGTTAGCTCCATTATCTGATGAAAGCTGACACAACTCAGTAATTGCACCCAGATGTCAAAGCGTTGTGAACTGAACCTTTCTGTGCAAGAGCTTAACCAACACTGCAGCGTGAAAGACGTCGTGTAGCCCTGTAAAGACGTGAATGATGCTCCTCTTCAGCTGACGAAATGGCTGGTACCGTATGCAAGTGGTTTCACGTTAAAAAATTCTGTCAGGTAGGCAGCATGTCATAGAAACCTTTTTATTTTTTGCATGTTACCTCATGAGCTATGGCTTTTCTGGAGGGGAGTTAGCACCTCAACGTCATTTATTTTTGGCCTTTATGGATGACAGCTAACTTCTGTGGTGACTGAGAGCGTTTGTCTGAAAACAATCAGAAGTAAGTAGCTTTGCACGCCCCTGAGCAAGATACCGCTCTGAACAGCAGAACATATCCAGTACTGGTAATTAAACCCAATTACCTTTAAGATTTCATGACAAAAGTATTTACCTGGCACATTGTATTATTGCCAGCGACCACAGTAACACAGGACAAGATGTATGCAGCGGCACAGTTTTCTCTGCCTAAAATAGTATGGTAATATGAAGTTTTTTCCCCTTGGTGAAAAAAGTTAGTGGGGAAACTGAAGTGTGTTGAGGTTGTGGAGTATTGGCAAATACTTCTTGTCCTCTGCATAGCAAGGACGTATCTTGAGCATCATCACACCTCCAGTTTGTGTCCCTTGCCTTGCAGGAGAGCAATACTGGAGACTGTCTCCACACGAGCAGGCCATGCCCAGCTCCGAATGCTCATTCTAAATGGCGGCCATGGGGCTGCCAGGAGGAGAAGCCAGGGACATGCTGAGTTTCTTCAAGAACTGACCCAGCAGCACTGTGTTCCTCGGGCAGCACAATGAAAGCACCTGCTTATACTGAAAGGAAGGAACCGGTCTGGATCTGCCAAGCCCAGTCTGGGCTTGCAGTCTGCAAGGAACATGAGGGTTAAATGCACGACAGAGATTTGCAGACAGCTACATTTCCAGGTAGGCAAAAGGGGTGGATGAGGTCAGGTCTTGGGAGAGTTGATGCTGGCGGGAGATATCAGAGTAAGGAATTCAGCTTGGAGTAAGCTCTTCTTGGGAAGCACTATCTGTATTTGCAGTCGTGGTACATATTGGTTGTCTACAGCTGTGGACAACGGCTGAGGTGTAGACCTGCCTCCTGCTTGAGCAGAAATCGTAGTCTTGGAAAGTACTTGTTCTGGCAAGCGAGTATAGAAATCTTACATGGGTGTAGCTGGATGGCACAGTCACAAATACAAACCAGAATTCATAGTTCATTTAGTGTAGCTTTACCCTTTGTCCTCATTACTTTGCCATTAAACGGACATAATAAATGATCTTCATTACTCAGATTTATTCTGAAGGAATCTAAACTTCCCCAGCTCACTCTTTAATCATCCTCTGGCTTACACTTTCATCCTTCCTTCCAAAATGCTAGCAATAAATAAAGCTCTTCAAATGGTCACAGCACTGCGGCAAGCCTGCTAGCCCATACGTCTTTTTGTATTTGTCTCTGTGTTTGGGTTTTTTTTAACTGCCTAATATATAGCCTCTGTATCTCTCAATTTCAGAGACCTGAGAACTTCAGTATTTCTCAGCTTGCGTTCTGCCTCAGAAGATGTCTTATGAAATGTCTGCTAATAGCTTGTCTCTAATATTAGTAGCAATGACAGCCAAATAAGAAAAACAACAGAGCAGCTGCTTGATGCTTGAGCCAAAGGACAAGGAGTCAGGGAAACGTGCTGCTTATTTGTCTCCATCTTCTCTTCCATAACCGAACGCGAAGAGAAGGCATGTGCTTATATCTGATGTGGATTTGGGGCTCAAACCAAAATACGTTTAAACCCAAGCAAAAACATTTTTAACTGTGAGGATGATCAAACACTGGGGCACGTTGCCCTGAGAGGCCGCAGCGTCTCCATCCTTGGAGATAGTCGGAACCCGCCTGGACACAGTCCTGGGCAGCCTGCTCCAGCCGGTCCTGCCTTCAGCCAGGGGCACGGACTCGGTCATCTCCAGGGGTTCCCTTCCAGCTTCAGCCGTTCTCTGATTCTTTGATCTGTCTTTACTTGTGACACACTAAAAAATGCTGCATGCTGTTGCTTTGATATATTATTTTCTAATCTGTAAAATAGCCATTACTGATTCCTTTGCTCTGGTAGTGATTGAGAGTCTTCACATACAAGCTTTTTTTTTGAAGTATGTTGTGGGTTTTCGGACGGAAGCTAGCAGAAAAGTTCAAAAGACTTGGCCTCTAGCTATCTGAATCAATGAATTTGTCCATCAGATGATGTCACCTGCATTTACACAGACAGATGCAAAACAAACTCAAGACCTTCCGTCTCAGTGAAGGTAAGTAGGACAGTGTCAGAACAATTTCAGGGACATGGGTCCATTACCTGCTGACTTAGGAATCAAACAGATGGGAGATTTCTTCACAGTTTTGTATATCCAGCTGCCTAGTATTAGTACCGCAAACTATTATTATTAAGGGTATTTTGGAAGATGGAAGCTCAGAGATTCTTCAGGTAAAAAGGCAGGATTTCTAGAAATCTGTGGTTGGATTCAGAGTGGAGGAACAAATCAGGATAGATGTTCATTGGCAAAGCCGAAGAGAAACGTCACCTGCCCGGCTCCTGGAGCAGCCTGGTCTGCTCAGACCCCCAGGCACCTACGTTACAAGAATGCATTTCCATAAAAAAGGTAAAGTAATTGTTCCTTTCCTATGAATCTGTGTTCAGATTTTTTGATTGGTTTTGGAGGTGTTTTAATAGCTCTGTCTTTTTAAAAGCCAAGCATTTCAAAAAGTCGGGTGACTACTTTAAAAAGTGAGGTGACTAGCACAATGTACACACGTGCTTCAAGTGTTTCGTTACAGTTGTCCAAAACTAGACTGAAGGAGAAATAATAAAATCTCTTTTTTCAGAGATTTAAAGAAGCCCAGCAAGTCTTGCTCTGAGCATATGACCCAGAGATAAGGAAAATTGTTTTCACTGAGAACTCTGACTATTGTTTGGGGCGTTTTTCTGGTAAATAATGAACATTAGTACTTTCTTCCTATTTGCAGTTTTGTACTCTGCATTTGTACTGACGACCTCCACTTGGCCGATGTGTAACTAGAGGAATCTGCTCGTAAGTGAGACGCAAGCATGATATTACACAGCTTCCATTGCTAGATACTTCTGAAATTACTCATATTGTTAACAGATGTTCAATCGTATACCCAAAGTCACAATTTTGAAAGGAGAATACCATGATTATCAGTGGGTGTTGAAGCTCTTTGTGTACACATACAGACACTTTGTTACCCCAGCAGGTCTCAGACCTCAGCTGGCCATGTGATCATATCGTCTTCTCTTTTCTTCAGGTAAATCTGTCATATTTTTATGCCAGAGCATGCAAAGCAAAGGGGATCGCGTACAATTCTAAACCAGTAACTGAGTCATCTACACCCAAGAAACTGTGCTCGTATCAGAGAGCAGATAGTATATAAATAAGAGAGAAAAAGAAGGCTATAATATTAAGAGAAATCATCACTACTGTCTGTATATTCTGTCTGCTGCAAAGTAAGCAAACAATGCTGGTATCAAAAAATATCTGAATGTCTCAGTGAAACAGGAGCTAATGTCTCAGAGCAACAAGGGGTAACAGCACCCATTCATCAGCTGAACTTCAAGACTTTTGTTGATTTGGAAACTTGAAGGCTGCCAAAATCACCTAAGATTATCTCAGGCAAAGCACAGAACAAAGAGACTTAATTAATAGCCTCTTCCTTGAACCTCTGGAATGATAGCTCCATGACTAATTCATTCCTGCGGTGAGTTCCCCTTGGCTGGTCGTGTCAGCTGTACTGCTTTCCATGGATGGAGTTCAATCATATGCATGAGAAAATGTTGGTAGAGAAGTTCTATGATGAAAGGGAATTTGAGCTTTTAAGTTACTTAGATTATTGGGAAAGAGTTATTCTGTACAGCATTGCTTCATCCAGCTTGTGCTTTTAAGTTAATGAACGCTGTTACGCAATTGTGATCTATCGTTTTTCTGGACTGCAAGCATTAATCAATCAAAAAATAGCACCGATATGACCGCAGAAGTACTGATGGCAAACTGCTCCCTTGGAGAGGATTGAGATATCCACTGCAGCCTGCAGAGGACTCCAGTTGCCTTCAGACCTTTCGCACTGCCAAATCGTCAGCTTGGGACTGTTCTAGGATATCCATGAAGGATGGAAAGAACATTATCTGTTTGGCAGACAGCTGTCAAGCACCGAAGAGACGAAAATTCCATTGCTTGGATTTTTCTGGCAAAGATCTCAAAGATCAAGGTGTGACTTCTTTTGGTGCTGCTTACCAAGTACTGCGCAAGTCTTCACATGAATTGCAAATCAAAATGCCAAGGAACGGCAAGGACCTAGCATACCCTCTAATTATTTTCCAAGCACTAATCAGAGTTAAAACTTTTAATTCAGTTCCCCACGGTCTGCCTTGGTCAAGTTGCTTGGTCTAACTGTAAATCAGGGATAATACTTACTCAGTGACTCCTAAACACACGAATGAAAACATCATAATTATTCTATGTGATTGCAGTTCTCAAGGAACTGGGCCTTGAGCTGTATCAAATCATCTATTCCTACCTGACAGTGTGTTTTCATAAGCACCCAAAGCTGTACTCAGAGAACCCTTTATATGGTCAAGCCCGAAAAGATTGTGATTTTCGAAAGAAAACTACCACCAGCAGCACCACCCCAAGGTATTGTAGGAGAGCTCACTGAAATTCCTCAGAGGATGTAAAGAAGCCGAGACAACTAATTTTTGCCAACTTCTACTTAAGACTTTGAGAAGATAACATTAAAAGGAAGAGAATGTTAGTTTGACTGAAAACAAAAACAAAACTTGTTCTAAAGCCGGAACGAAGCTGGCGTTTCTTTCCAATATGTCCAAAGGAAAAATAGATGAAACACCAGGAAAATACCACTTCTCACAATTATGGTTGTAATTACATCAAACTTCCTAGATGAAGCTTGATGAATATGTCCAGTAAATACAGTAATAAACACAGGAAAAACCCCCAAAGCTCATGTGAGTTTAGATAGTACAAAGCTGAAAACAATTAGGAATGGCATCTACACTTACACAGAGATTTTCCGACAAGAATGACAAAATACTTCGTAAACTTGAACTAGCTAAACATCCTTTGAATAATTTGAGGAAATATATCCCTTTGAATGGGAGATAATTGAGACACGGAAAGCCTGGGCACCTCAACGGAGGTGAGGGAGTGATGCAGTGGCAAAGGTAAGAAAAACATCCTTTCTTTCCCATTCATGATAAAGTTATGTTGGCGTAAAACTGAAGTAGAGCAGCTGTGAGCCAATGTTCTAATCCGCTGCAGGCGTTAGCAAACGCTGACTATCCTGATAAACCATTTTTACTTTTTCCTTAGTAAAATGCCTTATTCAGGACAGCACCACTATTTAGGAAAGGTATGGAAGCACAGATGTGAGAACTGTAAGCAAAAATTTCAGATGGTTCACTGACATATTTTAGAGTGCTGTGAACCTAGAATATTTTAAAAGATATTGCTGCATTAATGCTAGGCTTAAGCTGTATATGAATTGTGGGAAATACAGGGGAAAAGAGACAAGAAAGAGGAATTATTGTATATTCTGCAGGCAGTGAAGGCCTCTAAGAATTGCCTTCTCTGTCCTAACAATGGGAACTGCAAATTCAAAACAGCTGTTCTGAATGAAGGCCAAAAAAAGTGCAAAAGACACAATCTGGCCAGAGAGTAAAGATCCACCTACGATGGTCAAGAAGAGCGAGACAAAGAACCCCAAATTTCTTTGTCTACTCAGCAAGTCCCCCAAGGATGACAGGTAATTACTAGATTCCTGGCGGTTTTATGATGCTTTTTTCCGTGTTGCGATGCAATCCGCAAACAAATATCACCAAGTTTTGTGATAGACAACACTTTCTTTTTAATTCAGTCTTTGTCCCTGATAAATAAAATCAGCAGGTGCTGTCCTGACTTCGGATATGCTGAAATGGTCACAGCTCAGAAGTGACCGCAACACTGTGCCTTCAGCGACAGCGATGCTGGGTCTTCCCCGGGAAAGAGTAAAGCCTGAGTTCAGAAGGCAACGCCTGGGAGTAGCCCCAGTTTAACCCACACGGACTTCTGCAAATGAAACCATTTCCCGGTCTCAGCGAAGGCCATGGAAATCGTGGACGTATTTAGAGCTCGTGCTTAATTCACTCTGTCTTACCCTCCGTCATGGACGGAGAAGTGCTTTCTAACTCATTTACAAGAAGACTATGTTGTTACCAACTACGTGGCATCATCTAATTCAGTTTTCCTATGGCAACAACACACAAAACAAAGACAGAAAGCCTCCTGAGTCTTCTCACGGCTGACTTCCTTTCTGTATGATCTGCAACTTTCCATCTGCATCAGTCAAAAACGACGGCGTGTTGATATGGCCCATTGCTCTTGACTTTAATACCTGTCCCAGGCTACTTAGCTTCTACTGCTTTTGGCTCTGTCTTCATCTCCCCATTGCTCTCTGCAGCTGCGATGGAGCATTTTTATTTATTAAGAGATGGCACAAGTTCCAAGATCAAAAAGCAAATAAGCCATTAATGAAGCCTGTACCAAATTAAAAACTCCCTAATCTTTCTACTTCTGTCTTTATTTATTCTGCTAATTTAATGGCTGGAACAAGCCTAAACATAAACAAACCCCCCTCCACTCTCCATCCACACAGACTAGACACATGGCTTCAAGGAAATCTGCTGACCTCGTTAAAGAAAACCTACAGTATGAAAATCCAGCAGTTTTCAACCTTTCCTAAATTACCACTCAAATGCTATGAACTGGGATGAAATCAGGCATTTTCAGCCTACTAAATAGCATAGAAAATGGAGCGTGCTCATCATTCTCTGACACATCTTCACAACTCTTCTGAGGGCTCTCAGAGGGCTTCTTCCGGGGCTCTCTCAGGCTAAGCATGCGGGCAGACCAGACTTATTTTTCTAGCCACTGTGCATTGAACTTGCAGAGTGGATAGAAGACATTTCTTCTAGAGAAGACTGTCAAGACTGAGTATATGGGAAGTCTTCATAGTAATGTGTTTTTAAGACAGTGGAATTATCTCTTATTGAAAGTGGTTGAAAAATCCATCCAGCAGCCTTTCAGAAGTGAACATCATAATGTTGTCTATGGATAGACAGACGGATGAATGGATGACTTCATGGGTTCTTTCTATTTCCAAACACTGCAATTCTGCTTCTTTCTCTGTCTAGGTGCAACGTTAGCCAGCCCACACTCCAAAAATGACAAAGTAGGAAATGTGTCGAGGCAGGAGTTCTTAAAATCACTGAAAAATGGATTCTAAAAATGGATGAATGTGATTGCAGCAATCTAGGCAGTGAAATACTGGGAAAGACTTTTGGCCTACTTGTATCAAAGAGTTTTTGAGAATGACTAATACGCTATTTCTACTGGCTCCAAAACATGCAGGTACAAATATTTTTTTTCTGTTCTTCCCCAGGCTATTAGCCTAAGACTCTGAGGTTTGTAATCCTTAATTTCTATCTATGCATAAATGACCTGTGTGGTTGGTTGACCAACCATGCCAGGCCACAGAAAGGAGAGTTTTTGTTGTCCAGTTTCTTTTCTTCTAACACAGCAAGAAAGAAATTTGAGTCATCTGGGTCATCATGGTCCTCTGGGGCTCCTCAGGGAGTCACCATACTCAATCTCCTTAGTAAACAGTAAAACACAAGGTAAATTTCATCGAATTGATGGAACTTTTACAAAAAAACATTCTGGAAAGGAATATTTCACTATCTAGCCATCATAATTTTCTATGTATTTGTCACTGTAAGCTGCTTCTACACTACGTAATCAACACGGTCATTAATGCTCTTTTACAGGAACCAAAATCTGTTGCGAATGCTTCATGGGGTTATGCTAACTGGCTTTATTTATTCACACAGCTATGCCAGCTACAGCAAGTCCCTTATCATATTCCCCAATGATGTCCTATAATGGTGAGAAAATCTGCCTGTTGTAAGAGAACAGTCATTGCACTGAAAAATAGACCTTTGCGTTTTGCCTCTCCCATACCCTTCCTGTATTCTTCAGATCTAAAGGAGGCTGCTGTGGGTATCTGACTTGGTCTCTGCAGCACAAGCTGTAGCAGTTTTGCCAGTAACACCCTGCAATGAAGGATATCGGGATCTAGCCTGCCTTGCTGTGCAAATAAACTCTCATCAAGCTTGATAACTGCTCATGGAACTAGACAACATCTTTTATAAAAGCCTCCAGTCCTGATTTACTTATCTGAAGTGCTGAAAAATTAACAACTTCTCTCTTGATAGCCTGTTCCAACAGCTGCCACCCCACTATTAAAAAGCCACGTCATGTTCCTGAATTGCCTTTTCCTAACTTGAGTTTTCAGCCCTTGCATTTTGTTATGTTACTACTAGGCATATTTAATGGTACAGGCTCTTCTTTCCAGGATTCCCTCTAGCAATATATCTCTGAGATACGAGGTTCATTTGCTTCAGACAAAAAATATGGCAAAAGCTTATTCTTTCCCAGCTCAGATTACTGTGCACTGCACTGCACTTGGTACGAAGACGTGAGCTGCAGCTTCGTATCAAACCATTCTTTAATGCTCGCCTGTTGCACACACAGACACTACACCATTCCCAGAGGTCCAGTGCTGTCGTACCCAAGTGTCCCACTCCTGGCATTGCTGCACTCAGGAATTTATCCTTTAACAGATGTGCTTGTGTCCCAGGGCTAATCCACCCAATTCCATCCACTTCCAGCTTTGGCTACCCCATCCATGCAGTGTATCCCCCAGCTTCCCTTCGTTCCTGTGTGGGAAGCAATAAGTGCCTGAAAAATGAACTTGACAAAAATATGTGTGGCTGGGGGATGGGGTGAGGTGGTGTGGAAGGAAAGAAGGAATTACCTTCTCTTTGCATTCTTCTCTAAATGACTTGCATTGCTTTTGCATGTCTGTGCTTTTATAATGTATTTCTGGGTGCAAATCTGACAGGCATTGTGTTGCTGACTCTGCACTTCCACTGTTTCCTTCTTTTGGATTAGATTATTTGGGTCTTAACCCTCTGACCTCATCAGGGATCAGCTGGTGATCCCTAAATTACTTGTACTGCGGACAGCATTCCCTCTTGTCGGCTGGCAACACTTTCTTGGGGACCACAACAAGCTGTTTCGTCCTCATCTGCAGCACCGTTAGTGTTTTAAAATGCTCACAGTTTTATTCAACAAATTCACTGCTCATACAGGTCCTAGATCTTACTGCTTTTCACTTAAGATATAGTTTAGTTCTGGCCCTTGGTCTTACAGAGGTTTAAATTTGTTATAGGATGTTGGAAGACTTGAGTAGAACAAATGTTGTATATCCTACTCTAAATTAAATGTTTCTTGCATGGTTACGCCCCTGGCAAATGATACTGCCAGAAGACGGTTAAGTTAGAGGGGAGGCTCAATCTAGGAATATTTTCATTGTCACTGAAGAGACTGTTAGGATGACTTCCTGAAAAAAAGTCACGTCCCTTCCTCAACGTCTGCAAAAAACTCCACATTACCAAATGAGACAAGCTAAACAAAAACCCAAAATCAGTAATTTTAAAAAGAAGAGAGCAGAGAGTATATCCACAGCCAAGGAAGAGAAAATAGAGGTCTATTCTGAAAGTTTCCTGAAGTGACTATCTGGATTGTAGCAGTTCTCTCTGATTCCATGTAAAGATAAATCATAGCGCTGCACATATCAGATGAAGGGCTGGATATTTCCAACCATCTAATCCATTTCCCCAAAAGAAACTCTCACCTGCTGAGAGTGAACATTACACTAGCATAAAGAAGAAAGCTGTACAGAAAAGAGTCCAGATAGTCTTTACTGATCATATTACTCAATAACCCCTGACAAAACTAATTAGGATGCCCATAAGAACAAATGCATAGTAAACATCCCAAACTTTTCTGGTCAATCATAGAGACAACCTATAAATCTCCAATGAAACACGAAGTCTACAGGGAATACTTTGCCAACACTGTTGCACGGCGGGAGTCAGATTTAGCACGTATCAGAATTTCAAAGGAGACGAACAACCTGACAAGGCTCTAATCTAGAAAATGAATACTGACACCAGCCAGCAATTGGAAAGAAAGTCAAAAACTTAGATGATTTTGAGGTTTCATAAAAACATCTAAGCTGTCCTATTTCTGTTGTGTCTGGAACATCTTGTGCATGAACTCAAGAGATCCTCGGTAACTTCGTTGGAAACTCATTAGTCTCCATTCTTGATTACAGAATTTGTAAACAATGGCAACACACACTTGGCAGCATTCACTACACCGTGAGGGTTAGAAGAATGGGTTCACACTCCTTACTAGGTCTCCTATAGCATGCCAAGACCACAAGAAAGCGTACTCCGATGATATAAGATAAACAACAGCATCACAGAAAACCAGAAGGGGCCCCAGAGACCCGATAATCCGCCTTTTTACCACAAACCAAGTTTAATCAGAACCAACCACTCCTGACAGATGTATGTCCAACCTGGTTTTAAAGACCAGTAATGGAGACTTCACCACCTCCCCAGGCAATCTATTCTAGTGATTTCATTGTCCCTGGCCAATACTTTTTTTAGTTTATGTCTTGCTTTAATCACTCTTGCTGCAGTTTAAGCACATTATTTCCTGTCTTATCCAGCATGAGCCCAAAGAACAAATTCTTCCCTCCTGTGCAACAGCATTTTACATATTAGCAGACAGTTATCTGTCTTTATAGGTTATAAAGGCAGGTTATAGGATCTCTGATGATTTTTTGTTATCCTTTCTGGAGGCCCTCCAGCCAGTTTGTATCTTCTTTGGAGAGTAACCCCAACTAAGTGTTTTATATGAGGCTGTACCAAAACTTAGCTGAGCCACAAGATTACTTCACCTGTTTTGCTGGCCATATTCCCAATTAAATGTCACATTATCAGTCTTTTTTTAAAACAGTAAGACTTTATTTTGTGTTCTGTTCTCTGGACAGCAGTTTACTCCCCATCTTGCATCTTGGCACCTGGTCATTCCTTCCCAACTGCCCTGACCTCTATTTGTCCCCTCTGTACTACACCCTACGGTTTCCCAGTCCTTCCTATCTGCCAAGAGTATTAAGAACTCTAATATTGTCTTTTAACATCTGCCATGTTGTCTAGTTTCTGCAAAAGGGCAGCTTCTGCAACTGCCATTTTAGTAAGCTTACTTCTCATTCCTTCGTGCAGCAAATTAAAGGAGGCATTAACACAGTCGAGCCTAAACCAGATAACTTTAAATTCCCATCTGAAACGCTTCATCAATAACAGTTGATCAAGCCTCCCTGGGTACTGGTTCCAAACACTTCTGAGCATACTAAGTTTCCCAGTGATCACGTTTCCCTAGCTTGCTTATGATAGTATTACATGATACATGTCAAACCTCAAATCACCTTTAGTCATCCTCCCTACTCGTAATGCCTGTTTAGCATGTCATGACAAGAAATCTAACAATTTTGACATGATTTATTTTTAGCACCTTCATGTTGGTGGCTATTCCCTTCTGTTATCTTCCAATGCTTCCACTCTTCTGGTATTTATATACAGCAAAGACTTAAGAGAATCATATAGGTAATATTAGGAAATTCTCAAAGGTTGGAGAAAAAAAAGTAGATTCAAATTATGGCCAAGAAGGAAAGAGGTTGGAGGCATGGTCGGGCTTTTTCTTCATTGTTGTTGCTGTGCTCGTTTCAAAGAAAAACACTCATTTCTTAGGAAAGATGGTGTCAGCTGAGGAGTCAGAACAGATACATTCCACCTAAACAGCAGTGTAGCCAGAAGTACACCAAAGAGAGTGGAGTGGTTGATTCATGCTGTTTAGTCATGGCATACACAATATATAGAAAACACGTACTTAGCAGACTGATGCCTCGAGCAAGTCTTGTACCAGTGTCAAAAGACTACTCTGAGTGAGTGGTTATGAATCCCAAAAGCCACAATGTGCAAAGGCACACTGCAAGGCAAATGTTTCAATCACAATTATATTTTGGAGTTCTCAGACCATTGCTTTGCCATAAAATGTTATTCAGGGACACTGAACATGTAGAACTGTTAGCTGTCCACGGACTGTGTTGATTTCCACAAAGAAATGCATACAAGAATGACTCTGAAACCATTTTAGCTTTTGTCCAAATAAGACACATGCAGGGTATGTGAGGACAATTTTTGCAATTATGCCAAATCCATTATGGCAAATGTATTTGCTACAGAATGGCTTTGCCCTATGGACTTTGCTATTGTGGAAAGAAGTCCCAATGAGCTAAACCCAGCTGTTATTTGTGATCCAGGTTGCAGAAAGTGAGAAAGAAGAACTGCACTTTCCAGAACAGGGTTTTTTTGTTCCTGAAGGAGTAGTCTTGACAAGCTAAATAGTGGTATTCTGCAGAGATCTCAGCCTCCCTAAGGAAAAAAGACCAGATTGCCAGAAAAAGTAAAATTCTCCTTAAATAATTCTTGTATTTGAGATACATTGTGCAAGTATTAGGCACTGGCAAGCGTAAAAGCTAGCGTCAATCTGATTTTCAGATCCCTAAAAATAAATCTTACAAGTGAGACCTAGAACTCCAGAGTACACGTACAGCATGTAGGCAGAGCCAAAGGCCTCAAAAGGGGACCCAGAGCAGCTTGTGCCAGAAACACTCAGCTTGCTCTTCACCAAGCTGCACAGATGGAGCAACAGCAACAACGTTCAAAATGGTCGTTCATCTAAAATGCCATGTTTCTGTGGAGCTTATGAAGCAATGCCATGGCTGAAAAGTTGTTGTTCTGACTCAGAACCAATTATGAATGACAACACTCACAATCATTCTAGCACTGAGAATAGTGTGCCCACATCTTTCACACGCACAAGTCTCCTTGTCAACAAGGTGGTGACAACGACAATACCTTTTTGCAGACAGGCTCAGCAAATAATGCTTTTGCCTGGGAAACCAGACATCGGGATTCAACTCCTTTTCCAACTCCCAAATGCACAGCATGAAGGACCTTTCAGACGTTACACTTTCTTCACTCCACCTTGCTAAAGTTGTGCCAGTAGACAGCTCAAGACAGCAGTCACAGCGGATGAGAACCCTCGGGGTGATGAACCGAATCCAAGACTTTCACAATCCAGTGAGATGGCCCCAAGCAATAGGCTGCGGAGTTGTGCACCCACGCTCTCTCCTTCAGGCTGGGTATAAGCTGGACTCTTTCTGTGCAATAGCAGCTCCGTGGGCAGGGAGGGGAGTGCACCTCCTTTCCCCAGGGCTGGTGATCAGGGTACACCCAGATTTTAGCTATTTACATTTTCCAGAAATGCTGTGCTGGGCAGACCCGGTATCCTCACTGGCTGAGGTTCTAGAGGAAAGGCACCTATTTTTTGCAAAGGACTATTGAAGTGATAGCATATGTACCGACGGCCTATTTTATCAATAAGGAGGCATTGTAAACCCATAAGCAAGGTAGGTAGGTCACAGGTAGTATTCAGACTGGGTTCTTGATTTGCCTAGCTACTTAACCAAGGTGCGTAAGGTTGCTGTGAGGTCAAAAAGTGAGGAAGGTTCTGAATATCGAAAGTGAGACTGGATAGGGAGCCTGGATATCTGCTAAGCAACTTGCTCATCCGAGCGGTGGTCAGAGATCCTTGAGCGCTGCGCAGTGTGGACCAACCATGTCTGACCAGGCACCCGATCATGAGTTCCTTTTTCTGGTCACAAGGTAGAACTATGTTCTATGCAGTCCACAAACAAACATCTCAGTTCGGCTGAGCAACTCCCCCGTGTCATCTTTTCATATGATGAATTAAATATATCATGGTTGCATTGTCCTAAGAAAAGCTAATGCTATTTTCTTCCCACATCTTTTTTCAGAAGCCTGAATTCTTATCTTGCTGAGTATCACATGCTGCTCATATTGAACAGACAAAGAATGTCAGACAGTTCAAAGACTTACTTGAAATTCCTGCTGCTGAAGTATCCAAAATGGGTTTGGAAAACTCCTCTGTTTGGATGCTATTGGGATCTCAGTTTCAAAGAAAACTTTTTAGCTTCAGCCAAATCAGTAACAGGAGGACAGCACCCTCCCTCTAGGTCCTTTGGTACTTTTCCTTCTGCTCCTTATCAGGAATTTTAAGACGCATGTGAGAACGGGGAAAGCGGAAGGTGACTAAATACATTTAGGGGCCTTTCTGAAGCTTCGGACATGTGGATATAGTGAAGGTGTGGGATGGTTTTCACTGTCTCCATCACTCTTCCTATTGTCTGATATTCCCCGTGATGCGGTATGTGTTATCATCCCAACTGCATGCTTGTATAAATCAACTCATTATGTCACTAAGTTCTTTTTGAACCCACGTCCAAGAGGCACATGAGGTACAGGGAGCGACCTTAATTTCCCCTAACTCTTAGTCACCTGTAGAGGTTGTGTAAAATCCGCTGTCCTCCAGACGTGCTGCTGAGGTAGGTGATGCCGGTCGTGGTGACACCCGCGATGCCGCGCCTGGAGCGCTACTGGCACTCAGGTACTGCTGGCTCCGGTTCTGCACCCTTCTACGCCGCAGCCACCTCTGAAGCAGCAGGCTGGGCAGCTCCAAAACCTTCGTTAAAGAAGTAATTTTGACTGGAGGACAATTTCCTGGTTGGTCACTCTTGTCTTTGCTCAGTGGATGACTCAAGAAATCTGCCACAAAAAAAGTTATGTTCCTTCATTTGGAATTTAATTCAGAGATGGAATAAACCTTCTGTCCCCAAACTGGTCAGGGAGTAGCAGTACCAACAAATCTAATGCTGTTGTGACTTGAGTTATAATTGTGCTTCTCACTGAGGTACGCTCAACATTTAACCTACAAATTCTATACATAATTAATTGCCTCTAAATAATGTTATCCTTTTCCTTACTCCAAAGCTATATATGAAGATAGATCACATTCTATGTTAGGAAGGAGTTTATGGGTATTATGCTGAAGAGACACAAAGTTGATAGAACAGTTAAGATTTTAGGAGTGTATTTCAGGATTCGAGATGTTTCTGCTAGATAATCTGGTAAATTTCTGGATCACAATGGAATTTAGGCTATCCAGCATAGAAGGCACAGATACAAACAGCTTGCTTTTTCAATTTACAGACATGGCACAGGCCTCCTTAAAGGCTGAATATTATAGCTATGTTTTGTGTACTGTGCTGCGTTTTTTGGTGCCAATCAGACCTATACGGTAAAGCAGGTCGTAACGCCCGTTACTACAGAGAGTTCTGCCAACATCTGACTGAAATAAATAGCACCGTTACGAACATCCTGCATAGTCTCCCGTACGATGAGCCTATCGGGGGAACCTTCCAGACAAGCAGCGCTAACCTGATGAGGTCTGTCTCACATCGTGCTCTAGATCCTGCCTTGAAAGGCTGTTTTGTTTCTGCGGTACTTGTACACGGTCCAGAAATAAGTGTTTCTTTGGAAGTGAGGACAGCAACCATTTACGGGCATTCTCCTGACCGCGCTGTGTCAGCTGAAGCCGGTTGATCACCATCCACAACGTGAGCGTCTCCGCTCTCCCGGTCGCGCCACTGGAGCGTACACTAGCCGGACGTTGTGTCTAGAGGACGGCGCTCGCGCGATCCCATCCGCAATAGAGCTGTGGGGTGGGAGCTTCTGGCTGGCCAGTGAGGCTGAGCAGCTGGGACAGTGCTGCTTGAAAAATTAATGTCTTTTTGTAGTCTTCCAGGACAGGTCACAGAGGAACACGCTGCTAGTCATTTAAACTAAAATAGCAGAAGAGACGGGGAGCAGGCAGAATTTCAACTTGTTGCTCTCGTGAAGCGTCTCTAGAGAGAAGGGATTACAAAAGCTCATTTCGCTGCTGTCAGCTGCACTGGTGAATCTGTAATCAGAAATGAGAAATGAAGCAGAGCAGGGTGAAGTCCGGGTGTACAATCCCGCGAAGCCTCGAGGAGCGTTGCGCAGTTTTGGAGGCTGCCTCTCATTACAGAGCGCTGTACAACTCCTTTCACCCGGGGCAGCATCTCCAGGGCTTTGTGGGGCCACCAGGGAACGGTCACTTAAATCCCCGAAGCAGTTCTTATGCAAGTGTATAAATGGAACTGTGGTTCATTCAACGGGTAACTGTGTTTTTGAAGGGTTCTGACATGTTAAATAAAGCAGAAAGTGTCAATACCAGAAAACTACTGGTGAATGCTGCCAGAATAGTAGAGGAAAACTAATTTAGCAAAAAAAAAACAAGGCTTAAATGAAGGACAGGCCTTTTAGAAACCTTAGGCTTAATCACACTGTAATAGGACTCATGTCTCAGGGTATTCTGCTTTCATGGACCCCCTGTATGAAGTAGTCCAATAAAAAGCGAGTGATAAAAAGGCAAAATGATTCAGATCATGCTTGTCTGCTTCTGCGATATTTACTCCAGTTTGGAGAACGAAGAGCCTCGCATCTGCGTGTCATTAGCTCAGAGCTGGTGGTCAGAAGGTCGGGTGTAAAAGTCACTCTTTGAGCTATCGTGACAGTGTTCCTCAGCAGGAGCCAGAGAACGGCCGAGCTACAGCGGTGCAGAGCAAGACCCAGAGACCAGCCCAAGCGTGGGTCAGTTGTACTCTGCAAACTGCTGAGCTGCCCCTATTTGTGACCTGCAGGCACCTCTAGCTAGACCTTTGATTTTAGTTCCCCCAGTTCCTGATGCTGCTTGAGAAATGTGGAAGTTTGTTTTCCAGAACTTCCTTTTCTATAACTCACAGCTTCCATATTGTGTGCTCCTATCACTTTAACAGCATTTGCCGTTAAAAAAAATCTGCTCGAGAACAGCTATTTTCCTAACTAAATAGAATTCTGTGTTACGCACCATTCAAAGCTCTTTTTGGATGTTTTCCCCTTAAAGTTCTACATCAATCACCATTTTAGTGTGAAGAGAAGAGATACCAAAATGGATCTGCACACGCAATTTGCCAGAGAGTTGCAAGTTCAAAGACCTGATATAAATCACGATTACACTATTTTAAAGAAAGTTCCAAATCTCTTGATAATTTTTCCTTGTCTTAGTACAAATACGTTTTTCCTTGGAAACTCTGACCGCTCTTTAAGATGTAGTTTGCCAGTTGTTATCTGTCTCCACCAAAAAAACTTTCAATAAGTTCTACTGAACCTTAAGCTGCAGGGTTCAAAACCAGACCGGACCCCTGAAAGATCTGCTGTATATAAAATCCAGAGACACACAAGGTTACAGTCTTTCTCTAAAACCTGACTTTACATTTTTTACACGTAGGGAAAAGACGAACCTACACCTACTACATTGACTCGGAAGACCTGAGGACCCTTGTGCTGAGCTATAGACCTTCTGTAGGGCCGTGGGAAAGCTGCACAGGCAAAGGTCCGCGGAGAAATGATGGACTTGCCTGATTCTTGACATTTGAACGTCCTTAAGTGCCCTAAGCTTCCACCTAACGAACGCCGCGTGTATAAAAGCGTTCACACACGACGCCTGAAGCTGTTTAGGCTGCACTGTGCCCACTGCCACACCTTCAAGCACCGTGTGCTGAATGTGGCAATACCCAAGAGCTTTCACGGATTTTCCCCTTCGTGTTTTGAGCCTCAGTTTGCTAAAGGGGATCCCAGGCAAACAGTACAGTAATGCACACGACATAAGTGCTGAGAATAGACGATACGGATGCGGCACGGCCATCGCGTTAGTGAAACAACAGCAGTTTAGTACATAGAATCAAATTGCAAAGCAGCCAAACCTTTTTGTATTATCAACTTAAAATGATCTCTCACCAGCCAAATGTAACAGTGTGAAGAGTAATCAGATTTTAAAGGTATACACGTAGAGGTATTAACAGAATGCTGCCCTGGTTAAAGTATCTAGACATGTACATTTATGTGCGTATGTGGAAGAACAAATGTACAGTTGGCACAATAGTCTTTAAAAACAGGTTAAAATACCTTTGGGAATCATAAAATACAGCTAATTCTGGCTGGGGAGCAGAGGTTTGTAGATGCTCCTTCTAGCCTAACAGAGTAGTGAATTTTCTTTGGACAAAGGTTAAAAGCAAAATGATGTAATGGGGGAAAAAAAATAGGAGTCACAGAACAGAGCTAGTTCTCCAGTTCCCACCGCAGATCACTTCTCTCTTACCTGCTAAACTACAGCGGACACCTTTAAGCACCTTCTGAAGAGACGAAAAAGATGGTAACGGCCAGGAAAAATAAATCTGAAAAAAACCCAACAATTTCCACTGTTAGGAACGCTTTTAGCAATCCATTAATAATCCCGATTTCACACCATTTTTCTATTAAACTTTGCAAATTCTATAGTTTAACAGTGAAGTTATTTCATTCAGGTCAACAAAAAATGATTTCTTTGTGATTTCCCCACTTTGGGCGTGTGCTGGAGCATCTTTCTGGAAATGCTCCACTTAACTGAACATCTCACTGCGGGTGATATGCACAAACTGTTGCAGTAAGAAGAAAACTCACATCCAGCAGAGTAACAGAAGCAGTGTATGTGCAACTAATAAATATGACTAAAACGAAAGATTAGAAGTTTTGTAGATGGGCATTAGGGCTACATGCTGTCTCATTTTTTTTACTTTGGGGAACAATGAGGAAAGCATTTAGCTAAAGCATTCGCAGAGGTAATGTTGCCTTCTTATTTTTGTTCTGAATTGACAACTGAATGCATTTTGTGCATGAAATATGGAGCATAAATACCGCTCCAGCAAGAGGAAGACATATTATGGTCGTGGAGAGTTCAAAAAGAAGTGGGGATTAAAGGGCCATTAAGTCTTTTGCATTGGTTTTAATAGCACTAACTCAGAAATATTCTTGCATACTGATGGACTGTCTTTCACCACAAATTCTAAGTGCAGACTCTAGGACTGCTGAAGAGGAATATAGCAGTTTGCCAATATTTGGAAAGACTAGAGAAAAATTATACAGAACTGAAAAAAAAAAAAAGTTTTAGGACTGTTTGTTCCACTATCAGCAATGTGAGCAGCCTCAGAGGAGGGCATAGGCAGAATTTCAGACAGTCATGGAAGGTCTGAGAACCCGCGGACATCTGGCGTATGAGGAGCTCTGAGTCACTTTGTTCACTGTTTCATCTTACTTCTATGGACATTCCACACAGATCACACAGGATTAATACAAAGCCTTTGGTGATCATCCTAACGTCACTCAACTTCAATCTGTGTTGCTTATCCTGGTCTCTCACCTTTATTCATACAGCTCTCCACGTCCCTACGCTTGCTTTGCACAACGGGGTACTCTTGCTGATTGTCAAATGAACACAAGCGTGCCTGAACCTTCCAGCTCCTGCTGCTGCTATGCAGACCGCAGTGAAGACAAACACCCCGTCACAAGGAGATGCAGGATGGAGTAACCTTCTGGAAACAGTTCCGCAGCAGGGAAGCTGTCTTGACTGCTCCAGAACAGCCCCCAAAATGCCTTATGTGAGCTACGTCAGCCACAGCCATGACGTAAACCACCTGGCGTGTCTTTTGACGGGCAGTGATCATTTGGTCCGGACATTGCAAATATAAACCAAAATGGATGGACTATTTAATGGATAAGGAATTGGCTGGACGGCTGCAGCCAAAGTCCTGCAGGGAATGGCTCTTGTGTCCAGCTGGAACAGGTTGCCTAGAGAAGTTGTGGATGCCCCGTCCCTGGAAGCGCTCACGGTCAGGTTGGATGGGGCTTTAGGCAGCCCGATCCGTGGTGAAAGATGTCCCTGCCCATGGCAGGGGGAGTGGGACTAGGTGGTCTTCAAAGGTCCCTTCCAACCCAAACCATTCTATGACCCTATGATCTTATGAAAACCAATTCCTTTACTTCCTACACAGAAACCTACTCCTGTTTCCCAGTGATGGGAATCCATTTTATTCAGCGTCAAACCCCGGTCGCAATGGTTTTAAGAAAACTGCCCTCTGCCACGAAGTATAATTTAGCCCTGGTGTGAGCAGCTACAACAGCCATACTGTAATTGCTCAAGCTCATTACATCTGCCTGGTATCTCCCCAGGTCTCCCTTCCTTCTGCGCCCTCGGCACACAGAGGCTGCAAAGCTGCCTGTGCGTGAGAGCGTTGCCCAAATGAGTAACCCTTGCCCCGTGTGCTTTAGACGGACCCATTCCCTTTGGGAAGGAGCTGCTGAACAGCCACTGGGAACGCTCTCCTCACGCCCAAAAATCTGCCTGGGGTTTTGTCGCTGGGGTCGTAGGTGAGGACACAGCAACGGCACATGGTGCTGTATATTTATGTAAGGATTTGGAACTCATTCCACCAGCAAAGGACAGGCCAGTGAGTTATGCAAAGCGATGGTACTATTTAGGTTATTTCAGATGGGAGGGGGTGGTTCTTCGAAGGGGTCTACCACACGTCCTGTGAATTGCAGACTTCATCACGTCTTGGTCTAGATAGCTGAGAACAGAGCAGCAAGTGCCTACCTGAGAAAAACTGCGTAACAGCAGCGTTTCAGAGCCAGTTTAAACCAAAACACCCATTTTCTTTAGCTCAGCCAGAGCAAAGATCAATGTGCTGCTAAACACTGATGGAGGTGTTTTCTCTAAGTTCAAGCAGCACTGAGCTGTAGATTCAATAGTAGCCCAAAATGGTTTTAACTTCACAAAGGAAAAAAAATCCTGGAAAGTGCTGCTGACCATCACCTCCCACTGAAGGTGGCTGAAGAAAATCAATTTGTGATACCTTACCAAATGGGCCCTGTTTGACTAAAAGCATCCCTGTGCGGTCAAAAAGAAAATATTTGCCTGCGGACCTCGCTTCTGATTTAAAATGACACCCCGAAGTCCATGTACAAACAGTGCCTGTGCCGGTTTTTTCTCTCAAGAAACCACCCAGTCCCACTACTGCAGTGCCCGGTGTCGGTAGCTGTCGCTGTTGGAAAGAGCAAGACCTGTCATGAGTCTGTGGATCTGAGATATGTAATAATCCTGAAAAGCTGGCGTGAAATGCGTGGCAGGGCAGGACGCCCACCTTCGCACAAACTGTGCTCCCCCACCTCCATCCCCCGGGCCGGCTGCGGCGGGTTCTCCATAAGGCCACCCAGCACCCCGGGTTGTGCCTTCATTACCCTGGCTTCATATTTCCCTACGTTAAATCATCTTTCATTCTGTGAAAGTTTAAGCAGCAGTCAAAGTTAGATGCTACTTGAGGAAATAATGGCATTTTTTCTACCCACTTTGCCTTGGTGGTATCAGAAGCCACCAGGCTTTGGAGAGCGTGGGTGCTGTAGGACGCCCTTTACCCCCACACAGCAGTTTTTTCCTGCCCGGCCCGGTGCTGTGCTGCAACAATTCCTTACTATCGGATCAATTAGCACAGCCTCATTCTTCTGAGCTCCTCAGACAGTCTCTCATCCCTCCATCCGTTCCCCCCTGCACAGATGTCTTTCTTCTTTCTAGAACAAAAAGATGCCGTCCAAGGAGGCCAAGATGCCTTTTTCATGCTGCCGGCATCTGGCCGTCGCTGTTCGCATGCGGTTCCTTGGCTAGGCCACTCTTCTGAACCTTTCCTCAGTGGTGATCGGAATTCGCACTATCTTCTGGGTTTGCTTTAGTTTCCTTTCTCTGCTTTCCTTCCCAAAGGCTCAGGACGCCTGCCCAGCCCATCAGGCTGTCACGTTTGCCAGTCAGACATTGCCTTGGCACGGTAAGCGTTCGCCACACAGCACTGCCTTCCTGAGGCGTCCTGCCTTTCTGCCTCTTCTCCCTGGTGAGCCCGTGAGTGTCCTGTCACGCCACTGAAGAAGCAAAGCTGAGTCTCGGTTTGGCCCACCTAAGCACACCACTAGTGAGCCTCAGCATGAGGCTTCCCCTTCTCAAAAACCTCCTCTCTTACCTTAACCAGATCTTCACTGGCGCCTTGTGGAATTCAGCACAGAAGGCGTGAATTAAGGAGCAGTGGCATAAAGCTTCTCACCTTTTTCCCTTCAGAGTTTTCTCTGCCTCCTGCAGTCCTGACCTGCTTCCAAACTAGTCAGGGGGGTCACAGCAGCACAGCAGGCAGCATTTGCTCTCGCTCCACACAAGTCCGGCAAAGCTTTGCGCTTTTCCCGACCCCTCTGCTAGTTCTGAAGCGAAGCAGTCCAGCCCCAGGCACAAATCCATCGTGGGGGTGTGTGCAGCAGTGCCACTGGAAGGCAAGGCTGGCCTGGCAGCATAGGTCATTCGCTTCATCTTTACAGGTTCTGGTATGTGAAACCAATAGGAAGGCTTCAGCTGTCAAAAAACAATTTTACATTCCATCCCCTTGATCGCCTTGTTGTGCGTTGGAGTTTGCTTAGAAACTTGAGAAGCAAATCGGTCAGCAAGTGTCCTCTTCCTTTCAGCTCTTCCGATCTGATTCTTCTCCTTCCTCATTAATTGTAACGCAACCTGCGACCTTCTGCTCTTCCGTCACTAACGCGTGCTTGTCCCCTGCTGGTTTTAACCCCTACCGGTTTTACATTCCAGCTTTATTTTGTTGTAAACTATGATCTAAAGTCACGATATCTGTTATCTATGATTTGTGTGCATGTTCCAACATATACTTCAGCTACAGAGTATGATAAGGATCCATCTTTGGAAAATAAGTCCCTTTTCACTTTACTGTTTCTCCAGTCAGGTAATAGGTCTCTTCCACTGAACAATAAATCCTCCTTTGCACACCTCCTTAAAAATGGTGGAAATCACAATTTAAGTCTGCTTCCGCGTGGAGAAAGAGCTGTTATACCAAAAGATACTAATGATGGATGACAAACATGCTTGGGGCATCGGGAACCAAAGTTCTTGGTAAAGCTAATGGATGGAAGAGGTTGCTACCTCTCATCCTGAGAAACGGAAGACATCGTTATGCACCTTTCTGTAAAACAGTATAAACGATAGAAACCATTGCCCAAGATGACATGTTGCTGTGCAAGTCCTAAACAAGAAATAACGGCAGCAAAACAAGGCATTTTCCTAGGAAAGCGGCTACCAGCGCTTGCGGGGCATTGCGGCTTTGTCTGGCTTTGAGGACAAGAGGCAGAAGGCAATGGGAAAGCCTGAGAACTCAGTGGAAGTTTGGTGCAAGGAGAGAACAAAAAGAGTGCTTCAGGGCAGAGAACTGGCTAGAAAAGTGTGCTTGGAAACTGTTAGCATGGAAACTTCTAGTTATTGCTGACCTTTGCCATGTTTACAGAAACAGAACTTTCGACACCTGTAAATAGGAAGGAAGGAGCTGAAAAAAGATCTGACTCAACGTCATCATTTTCACCTTTTAACAGAAACAATTCTGTAAGCCTTCCAGTACTAGCCACAGGGACCAAGAAGTAACTTCCCTTGAAAACAAGCTGTCTTTTGAGCACTGCCACCTGATTTCTTTCCTGCTGTTCATTCCCCATCCCTTTTCACTTCTCCCAACAGCATCGGAGTGGGTGACAATCCAGCTGAAATCCAGGATTCACACGGTTATTTCTATGTGATTCCCCTGTTTCTTCAAGAAACAGTATTTCCCTCTTCTGTGAAACACGTAACTGATTCCTTTCTCTGTACAAAACAATTTGTGATACTGGGTCAGAAGAAAGTTCATTGAAAATAACCTTTTGGGACTTGTACTAGCATCGCATATGGATTTGGGGTTTTTACCCTTCTTTAAAGCTTATCTTATACTAAGTTTGTAACTGTGACTGTAGGTTTTTCTCCACCTACATAATACCAAGAAAAGGGAACTAAAATCTGTGGAATGATGATAATGTTCTATTATTATTTACTTTTTTTTTAATCTGAGGTAGGATTATTTATCTACATTCTTGCTAGACAGGGATGTTTTAGACATTAATGGCTGAATCAGTGTTAAGCCATGCATAGCAGGGAGAAATATGGGTACAATATTTTTTGTTTGTGCAGTTTTAATGAGCAAATAGAAGTGAGCACATCATTTTTATGCTCTACACCTGCAAGAGCAATTCCCAAGATTATTACTAGAAATAACTGTTAAATTTTGAAATAACTGTTTGAAGTACAGGATGCACAATTTTCATACTGATAGAACATTGTTTTTCAAAGTGTTATCATCACTCACAAGTCACAGTTAAACCATGGCCTTTCATTGGATGAGATTTAATTATGAGACTCAGTTATTTCTGTATTCAAGACTAATTGGTTTCTGGAGAAAGAAGTGATAGAGAATAGTGACACAGCAGAGTGATGCAGAATTAATCTCAGTTGCACACACATCCCCAGGCCAAGAAACCAAGACATTCCTGGTTTATCCTTCAAATAAAAGATTATCTCAGCAAGGTGAAAGTTACTTGTTTTTTTCCTATGTATTTAAATGATGTAAACAAACTTCAGCTCGTTATCCAGCTCTTCAGTGTCCTCATGTAGGGCTTAAAAGGTGATCCACTTCAAGCGTCCGTGCTAGGTTCCCAGTCCCTGTAGGTACCGGAGAGAGTCCGTGCAGAGGGAGAGAGACAGACCCGAAGGCTGTAGAGGTGCCAAAGCTCGAAGAAGAATCTCTCTTTTTCTCTCTCAGCTTTACGGCATGTCCAGAGTTAAATACATATAGATCGGTGTGTGAAATCTCCCCCCCCCCTCCATTTTTTATGTTTTTTTTCTTCATTATGCAGTGCTTGGATTCACCCTTAGGGTACATAGCAATTGTCCTTAAGAAAAAGAAGTTTTCTCAACAAGACTTCCCAGACAAGTAACTTCTCTGATCCAGGGATGTTTTGTGAAACAAGACTGATGGAGTCTTGCTGGAGGTGGAGGAGAGGGCAATGCGGAGGGGGTCTCCAGTCCTGCAGACACACTGACGCAGTGCCGCTGGAACGCGACCTCCGCCTCAACGGCTGCTCGGCACTGACTTCCAGACCAAGCTGGTTTGTTCTTTAGGACCGCGGGAAGCTTTGAGTCCTCGGTGCCCCTGAACGGACAGGGCTGAGATCTTGGCTCCGCAGGAATCGCTGGGTCAAAGGTAAAAGTACAACTTCGGTCTTTTTGATCAATGAACCAGCCTGGCTGGCCTCAGCTCTGGCACAGGGCGCGAAACAGCACCCAGTGTTCAGTCTGTTGTGGGCTCCGAATGTGGCGTTCCCCGAACACCTGCGAATACCCTCCAGCTTCGATTATCTCCGTTCCTTGAAAAACATGATTTTCTGATACGGCTCTGCTGAACTTCATGGAACCGCTGATCTCTAGCGCTTCAGGAAAGGATCAGCAGTGTCGATGCACACAGTTGGGCCAACAGAAAGCGTCTTCTGTAGGATAATCCCCCAAGTGTCCCGCACTCAGTAAAGATATGCACTTACTTTAGTGTGCTTTTTGAAAGGTGCTAGGAGCACCTCCCTTCATACCGCTCCTTCAACCTCCTTTGCTCTGGAATATATTCACTGCTGTACGCTACAGCAAGTGCTAAGGCTCGCAATATGCAATGTTGCCACTCAAGAATATTCTACAAGGACAGACACACACACTGCAAAATATGGAAATTATTTTGTAACTGAGACCTGATTTACTGCATGTGTATTTAACTGGGTCAGCTGCCAGGATCCATGTCTAATGCAATGAGCTTTGGCAGTGTTTGGTAATAAATAATGGCAGTCACATGCCCGGTCTGCTCCAGGAATACCCCCAGTGATTTTGGAAGCACACTCGCAATAATTAACACATTGAACTGGTGCTCTCTGCAAAAGGCTTCATGCTGTGTGGATCTTTTGTTCACGACAGACAGCTCTGTAGCAGTCTCAGCCTCTTGAATGAATCATTCCTTCACTGAGACAGTTATTAGGACGTTGTCTAACCCTTTGCACAGGAAAAAAAGTCAAGTCTTCTTGCTGCACTGGTACAATACTGTCCTAAATATTCCGGCCGACCCTCCCGTGGTGACAGCATATGCCCCAGAGCAGGTTGGCTAGGAGGTCTATGTAATTTGTTTCACTGTCAGCGCGCACGCAGAGGCGAATGTCTCGAGGTGGTCAGATCTGTCGCTGTTAATGGCAGCAAGTATCTCCCCTCCCTGCGGTTTTTGCTTTGCGGTTTTGTACCGTTCCCATGTTACTGACTTTATCAGTGACTGCCATAAGAGCAAATAGTGTGGGTGTTAATTCATCCTGTGATGGGACGAGTGAAAAACTCCGCTTCTTTTACCTTCACCGGGCATCTTTCATTAAATGCACTTCTGTTAGGCTCATGTTGATGCATCTCCCTCTAATAAGGAATCCCTCTTTCCAGAGGAGGGGAGAGGAGGCCACTCACTACCAGCAGCACGGCATCTCCTGGGTTTCAGATTCTTAATGCATGCATTTATGCAAAAAAATAAACCACAATATTAACCCTCACTGAAAGCAATTAAATCAAAACTTAATTAAAATTCAATTTAAATTAAAAAGATTAATCATCTATTCAACACCTGAATGAATATGGACATCAGTTTTCTGTGCATAGATTATCGGAGCCTGAAGAGTGGATTTGCACTGCTGTTCACCCAGTGGCTCCATGAGCGGGAAGTAAAACCAGCAGTTTCATTTCATATCACAGCGTTCTTCTACGGCGACTTGCCTCCACAAGTCTCTCGACGTTCTTTCAAGCTGGGTTGGCATCTGTACTAGGAGGGAAGGGTAGTTGGCAGCTGAGTGCTGTTCTGAAGAAGCTGGTGGCATTTTCTGGAAGCCAAGGGATCTATCAACTGCTTCAGTTACCGAGTAAGATACACAGTAACTCAGCCTAGTTAGAATTCAAGTTCCGCAACTTCTCTTAACGGCTTTTCAACAAAAGCACAGAAGCATGCTTCAGTGCCTTGGCCAAGAGAGTTTATCATTAGCTTTACCCTCAATAATGAGAGCCTTTGTTCTATACGAAGAAGGCACATGACTGAAGCGGGTGACATTCATTTGATGCTGAGACCTGAGGAGGTCAATAAAACTTACCCTTCAGGTTTTGGTGTCATTGCCTGGAAAGAGCGGTACGCTCCTAGGATATCCTGTTGCATTTGATTGGGCTGTTTTCTGATTTCGTTATCATTATATATAATCTATGGTAATATCAGACCGTCTTCATGCTTGGTAAGTTTCCCTTTGTTGTCAGCCGGGTTGCACGGCGATCCCTCCGCTGTGGTCTCCACAGATGAGCTCCACTGAGACCTGCATTTGTTTGCTTTCCTCTGATTCTGCAGGTGCAGCCAGTCATGGCGTTCAGGCATGGTTTCCTCCTCTGAACTGATAAAAGGAGTATTTCTGATGAACCTAGAGAGCCGTTGCCGTCTGGAAGAACTGTGAACCACAATCAGCCACCCCACAAACTTCTGCACTGTTGATGGTACATGAAATGCAAAAAGAAGAAAAATAGTAATTTTCACGATAATTCATTTCTGCAGCCGCTTTCTCTCATTTCATGAATTTGTGTCCTGCAGTGACACCAGGCTGACATTTGGCTCCTCGGTGGCTGTCTGGAACGCGCGTCTCTCGTACTTCTGTGCATCACGGCCACTTGTGCCTTCGCTGACACCGCAGGCTTGCAATGTGACCGTCACAAACTGTGTGCGTATTTGCTGCACCAGGTAGACAGTAGTAGGTGCGCCACCAAATCTGGGATTATGGCTTCCAGCTTTCACGTTGGTGGCCACTCTGCAAGAGTTATGTGGAAAGTTTACATATTAAAACATATACTAAACCACACGCTAGACCCTACAGTAGATGTTGCCATTTACAGGTTTGATTAAAGAACGGGGATCCTATACTAAAAGTAGAGGAAGGGAAAGGGAAAGAAAGGCTGGAGGGGGCAGATGTGATGCGAGGTGCAGTGGTACCCCGTCACCTGGCACAGAACCTACACTCTGCCTGTCGCTGCTGATGGGATAGGGACAACCACTGCCCCCCCAACCGCTAATTCTCTTAATGCTTCGGCTCCTAGTCATTGCACCTCTGATTATATCCAGCACTGCAGGATAGAAATGTGAAAGCAGCTGTACAGTAAGCAGAAGTGAAAGATTCCAATAATATATGAAACAGCCAGTTTAAAGCTTGAAGCAGCAGGTTCGATGTCCTTCTCTAAACTCTTCTTCTCATACTGTCTATTGCCGTAGATAATAGCGGTATCTGTCGTTAGTTGTCTTTGTACCCAGTTCTGTGTTTGACTTACCTGTTTTTCATTGAATCCTCCTTTTCCTTCCTCGTGACTGGGGACAAAGTACAGAACACAAGCGAAGGAGAGCCACTCCTGTTTGAAGTTTGTCTAAATGCTGTATACTGGCTTACGCCTGTTTGATGTTTCAGTCTATTCTCATCTAGACCGTGGTTCCAAAACTGGCACGGTCTTAAAGACTTATGTGATGAAGTTGTAGAAATGGGTTATTGTGAGCTAAATGATACTGATTAAGCACTAACACTGGGTTTTTTTCAGTTGGAAAATATAATGGAAAAAAATTCCAAGAGCAAACATGATCATTAAATGGGATAAGGAGGAGAAGAAGAAGAAAAAGGCATAGAAACTTGTACGGAAGTATGATGTTTCAGTCCAATGAGAGTACATTCTGTGCCAACCTCTCACATGAACATGCTGAGATCTGATTAGCTTTGACTTTTCTGATACTTATCTGCATAATTTGTTCTATATTTCACATTCTCTTCCTTAATAAGGAAACGTGCCAGTAACTGAATGCTTGGGTCAAGTTCTATTTGTCAATTTAATTCATTTTGGCTACAACCTGAAGATTAAAACATGCAAGTGAAAGGGTGGATAAAAGGCATTTATTCGTGACATATGATGCTGACAGCTGGGGAACCGCAGTCACAAACTCAGCAGAAGGATGGAGACTGGTTACTAGTTGTACACACAGTGATTTGTTTCCCTTTTCCCCTCAATAGAATATACTTTGCTTTCCACACATACTCCCTGGCGTGACAGGCAGGACAGAGCGGAAAGAGCGGAGGATACTTGGGCTTAAGGGCTTCTAGGAAAGAAATCTTGTGCTGTTGGTTTTCTTAATTTGCAGAAGAATCTTATGTTTGAATCCAGCCTTCCCTGCTGTCAACATAAGCCAGCTGAAACAGAAAATGAACTGTCAAATAATCTAGGATAAGGTCACGTGTATGATGGAGATCCTAACGCGCTAGGACAATAGCTAGGAGAGACCTGAAAGGACCACCTGCTAATAGGTGCTATCAGCATCTCCACCTTTCCCTTAATAAATCTGTATACATCAGCTTGATCTTGCTCATATGCCTTTTTTTTTTGCCCTATATTGAGCAGCTTTTTCATGGTTTGGGTTTTTTTTTTCACTCTGCTTTCCCTGAGAAACACGAATTGAAATGTAGTCAATGTATAATGCAAGACACAGACGTTGTCCTCTGCAGACTGTAAAACTCTGAAGGCCTCGAAGGCAGCGCGACACGCGCTGCTGCGGGCACCTGTGTCACGTGCAGCGTCAGGTCGCAGGACGGCTGCGGTGCCCTGCGACGGTAGAGCATCGCTCCCCCGGTCGCGTGGCGGAGGGCCGGCAGCGTTTCTGGTGGTTGTGCAAGGGGGTCGTGGATTACCGCGCTGGGGAGAAGTGCAGGTACGAGGTCAGGAGTGTAGGAGGATACCGCAGGGGCACCAGGCGAAGTAAGTTTTAAATGTACCCTGTAGCAAGGGAAGAGGGATGACCAGGAGAAACGTCCTCCTTGGCTGCCTTCTCTGCTGATTTTCACTGGTTGTGACACAAAGAGCCAGTAACATACTTCTTACAGAAAACAGTTGCTGCTTTTCCACACTTTTTTTTGCTTAATTTTTTTTTTTTTTAAATGGAAATGTTTTAGGTAGGGTTTACCTTAGAACAGTTCGCTGTACTGTGCTATAATAGTTCTGCAGTATATTTTGCCAAATTTTCTTTGAAAATACTTTATTTTCAGAATTCATAATTGCATCTATTATTTCACTAATTCGCAATGAGAAACTCTATTACTCTAAACACGGGAGTCATTATTTGGGGTTTTAAAAAGACAAAATGCCTCATTAAAATTTGGATCCAAGAACATTTCTGGAAAAATAGGGTAAGCGGTTTTGTGAATGGTCAGTTTTGTGATGAGAGTGCACCCTTAGAAGTGGAACGAATTCCAGCACGTATTATCCTCCAAAAATAATTGCCTCATTTCTCATCTGGCTAGCCAGCTCCTCAGATATTATTTCCCTGTGTAGAAAATAGCTGCAGTCCTCAGGAATGCTGAGAGGATTCCACTGGGAGGGAAACTGTGCCCAGAATCACAAAAGGGAGGAGATCCATCCACAAAAATATCCAGGCGATAAAACACAGCCCAAAGCAGAAGTACTTTGGAGGTCCCCTGTTCAACAAGCCAAAAATTACAGCAAGAAGTATTTCATCGTCAGAATTGTTTTCTCACGATCCCGCGCTTTCTTCTCCGTTTCTTAGGGGCACTTTTTCCGAGCCGGCTTCAGATCTTGTTCTTCAACAGCCACCGCGGAGCAGGTCCTCACGCTTCGTCCTTTCTCAGCTGCGCGTGTTGCTCAGGCTGCTGCGAGCTGCTCTCTGGGTGCAGCCTCTCCCTGCACTCGCTTTGGTTTCTTTCTTCTTGTAACGTGTATAAAAAAAATGCGCAAAGCTAAAACCCAGAATAAATGCAGCACGGACAGCTGCTCTACCTGTGTCCTCCGAACGGCCTCGCAGTTGTGCTTTTCCTTGAATCGGAAGGCAGGCTGTCGGGAGCCAGAAATGCTTCTCATTAGACAAGAGCACTAATCAGGGCTGCCTTTCCTGGCTGGGGATTTTTGCACAGAGGGCACCTGTTGGGCAAAGAGGTATATCCGTCACCTGAGCAGATGTCACACAGGGAGTCCCTGGCATGACTCACTTGTTGCCAAAGGTCAAGCGAAGCTGGAAAACCTTGAGCTGAAGCTGAGTCAGAATCAAGGGAGAGATACCCATCAGGAGAGAAAAGCTCTATTTATTACTTTCTTCTAGGTTCGCCATGGAGCCAAGAGTGTTGCATGTGAGCGAGCAGCTACAAAAGAAAAATTTAATTAAGAACTGAAGTCATAAATCTGTGGCAGTTTGTTTTCACCATGGCTTTATTTGATATTTGCCTCGAAAAGATCAACAGAGTCAAGGGCAAAACCGGCTGCAGTGAATGAAGTGATAGATTCACCTATTGTTTTCTCTTGCACCAGCGGGGCCCCGAGTCGTCCAAGCAGCTACGAAGGGTCGCTTCCCTCCGCGCCGCCGGAGACAAGCCAGGCACGAGGGTCTTGGGCCAGTCTCTGGGCATCTAGTTAGAAGTGCCTAATTCTCCTCACGCTGCCTGCTGGGCTCTGCTGAGCTGGGCTTGGCCGAGTCCTCCGGCTCCGGGGAGTCTTTGAGGTTGTGCTTGTCCATGGACGTGTTGCATCCAATTCGGAAAAGCTGAAGTCTGCAGTTAGGTGAGCAAAATAAGAGCAGTGTCAAAAGTGCTCAAACTGAAGTTAGCCAGAGGAGAGGCTGGAGGCAGGAGGAAAAGAAGATCACTTCGTTCTATCTTCCAAATGAAAATGAGCCTAGGAAGAAACAAATCAAGCAGCCACATTGCCTGGATTCCTAAGCGGCTTCCCCTGGAGCTCCAATAGCCTGGGCCGAGAAATACTTGAAGCTGAGTGCTGGGTCCTGGTGCAAATGTCTCCATCTGACCTTCAGAGAAGATTCATGCTCCGAGCACTTCCTCCACGAAGCATATTGAGGGAAATTACGGCCCACGGCCCATCTTTAAGCAGCTTTCTATTTTTGCAGCCCCACATACCAGTGAGCAAGGCAGCGCTGGAGCTGCCTGCCCCACAGCAGACCGGCGGAGACGTCCTGGCAGGCAGCCTGCCCTGTGTTTGTGACCACTGTACTGTGAAAATGACCTGGAATAGGCTCACGGACACGGCTTCTCCTTTGTATTACAGCAGGAAAGTCATTGTCACTGCCAAAAAAAAGACAAAAGGCCACCAAACAATAACACGACCATAAACGAAGGCTATAAATACGGAGATGGATAGTAGATAACTACAGGCTTTCTCTCGTACACGTGGCATCTAGCCTGGAAAGTGTCCTGTAGGTCAAGTTGTTCGACGGGACGCAGGAGCTGGACCCAGTAAATAAGAGGCTGTCCTTGCTTGGGACCCTCTGGCGACTGCAGGCGTTTTGAAGTTCTTTGTCTCCTATCTGGAAACCTTGCTCCGGTCCTGCTCAAAGTCCAGAACGAAGCAAGGTCTGTCCATCTCTGTGTCTCCTGATGGCTGTTTACCTACATCACCCGCCTGGTGAGGTGTTGGCTGCCAACCCTTCCTCAGGTGACACCTCAGAGTGGCATGGCCATCACCCACCTTTCCCAAATCCCTTCTTCAGCTACGGCTCCCCAGCACTTCGGCGCTAGCAGAGCCGCTGTGTGTCCCAGCTGAGAGCACAGGACAGCAGAGCAGATCTGCTGCTGAAGCCTAAAAACCTCCTGGCTTTATGCATGTCAGCATAGCCACGTACGAAGTGTAACGCGGGGAGCGACAGCAAAAGGCTTTCTTCTTGCATTCCTGTTGGCCTTTAAGCAAAGTGCTACACCCACTTCTACCAAACGTTAGTCTTGGTTGCCCTCCTGTGAGGCAGCGGCACGGTGTACAGGCGAACGGGCTGGAGCCGGGAGACTCGGGGACAAATCTCAGCTTTGCTGCTTTAACACTTTTTCTCCGTAAGTGAAGTGTAATTTTTCACCGACAGAGGATGAACGCTTCTGTCGAGTGGGAGCTGAATGACCCTATCAGGCCACCACTGGGACCTGCAATACGTGTAGGTTACCGCTAGAGACCCTTTCGTGAGCAACTGTTCAGAAGCCTTGACGCTTTGGGCGCATTTTCCCTTTCCTTGGGAAATGTGGACTTTGTTGGGCCCTTGGTTTGGTGCTTCCTGGCTTAAATATTAAATTTTAAAGAAAGCATGTCTGCCTTCAGAAAATGGTGAAAAAATGGATCTTTGCTATGAGCTGCGGGTGGCTGGCGGCACCAGCACCGATACCTGCGTTGGAATGACTCAAGGCTGACTTTGTAAAAATAAAGCTTGTAGCTGGCTTTCTGTTTATTCACGGGGACTCTTTTTCTTCTGTATTAAAGCAGGTTGACTAGTGCCCCCCAGCCGGCGTGTCTCCCAGCCCTTCGTGCCTTCACAAGAGCAGTCCAGCTGTACCTCCGCTTGTCACAGCACTTTGTGCAAAATACTACAGGTCAGTATAAATGGCGTGACTTTACCTTTTTAAATTAGAAAGAAGAGACATAAATTAGGTAAAATGTGATCCTTTTGAATGATTTTACAGAGGTGCACACTTGCATGGAACCCACCATGGGGGTTCAGGGGGCTTTGAGGACCGACGCTGCAGATGTGTTATGTTATTGCAGCCAAGCAGCCAAGATGTAAAGCGCTGAGTGGCAAAACAAACAAACAAGCCAACAAACCCCAAGTAGGTATTTCACAACAGGGAAAGCTGAATCTTCACTGCATTATTCCATTACAAATGAATGCAGATTCATGTCGCATGTGATGCAGAAGGTTTTGATCCCAAGCTTTGGAGTGATGGTGTAAGCTGCCTTCCAGGGAGCAAAAAGTCCATTCTGAATCCTAAACTAAAATCTCTCCAGTGTTTTTGTGGCATGATATTGTGCTGAAATACCTCTCTTAGAAAGAAGGGCAAAAAGCCAGTGTTTTCACTTGAATCTGTCCTTCACTGAAAAAGAGCACCTCAGAAAGCTGATAAAAACACCTTCTAAATCAGTATGATTCCCAGCAGTATTTTGATGTTAGTAAAACAATACTTTTCAAGAAAAATATTATTTACTGAATGCTCCCAGCTGCCAGTGGATTTCAAAGGAGCTGGCAGTGCTCAGTTCTGCCTAGAAGAGAGCTCGCTCCTGCGTTCAGCTGCTCTGGGGCTTCTGCGTGTGACGTCAAATTGAAAACGAACTCTTCCTTCTAGCGCACGTGAGAACAGCTGAATCTTTAAGGGAGGGAGAAGCAGGATCTGCTTTTTAATGGATGTCACAGACCTCTAACCCTGACTTCTGGACAGCTACTGTCTTGTGTACACGCATTTATTCCCACCGTCCGTGCCCCAGGGAAAGCTGCGGCAGCGCAGCTTCACAGCTGAGCGCACCCCACGGCCGTTGGATGCTCAGTGACTTCATCTGCAGTGTGACCCGCTCTCCCAAGGCATGGGCCAGCACCAGGTCACTGGCATTTTATAATTTAATATATCCTTAGAAGTAAGGTATATCAGCTAGTGCTAACAACACTTTTTTATTCAACAGAAGAACTTGCCTTTTCTCACCAGAAAGTTTTGAGTGTTTGAAAAAAAATGAATCTGCTTTTCTTATCTTCCAGGAGTGAACAATAGGATGCGATGTCAGGGCTCGAGTTTTAGTGGAAAACAGTAATAAGTAATGCCTGCAGCCCCTGAGCACTGCCATGTCTCTTGTAGAGAGAAAGCTCTCTCATGGATTTGAAAGTAAGTTTGAAAAATCAGTTCAAAGAATGTAATCAATTGACATGGAATGAGACTGTGGGTACGAGTGAGAGCAAAAGGTTGCCCAAAGTATGTTAAAGAATCGCACTGATTGAAGCTGATTTCATGCTGTGACTGCCCTCCTGAAACAGTTCTTTGCAATATTAATTTGTCAAAGGCTGAAATGGGTTTTAGTTGTACAATAACACTGTAGCTGTGTAACAGCCACAGTTACTGCCAGGTGCTCCAGAACGGTCGATTTACATTAATGCCTACAGAGGTACTTTAGGCAGCAGGTTGCTACTGCCATTGCTGCGTTTCTGCTTAATTATTTTTTCTGGACTACCAGTTTTGGCACCTGACGTATAAACACATAGAAGGTTGACTTCTGCTCAGCTGCAGACGGACTGCATGCTATTGAAACTGAAGGAGTTACACGTCTGCAAAATCAGATGGACTCAGTGGCACCAAGTGAAATCCTTCCGTGCAGAAAGCGTAAGCTCTTCTCTTTCCTGTGAGCAAACTGGAAGATGTATATGAAAAGCAGTGCTGCCTTTCCAGCTGCAACCTAGCAGCATTAGTCATACAAGCAAGAAGAATAAATGGCAAACAAGTGGGGCTAGGCTGCAGCATACCTGAAAAAGTCAGCCCTTCTTTCCTGCTCCTCGGCTTGGTCAGGATGCCGGGGGATTGCTCACTTCCCTCCTAATGCAAAAACTGGAGCTTGTCCAACAAGCTCTGGGCTTCCAGTTCAGAACAGATAAAAGGAGGTGCTTCCTTACGAGACAGGTAGCTGGGCCATGAAACTCCTCACCAAGAGATTCTGTGGATGCTACACTTGTCCGTGGGTTTGGGAGCAAACTAGGGAGCTCAAGGAAGCCATCAAGGCTTACTAAATAAATGTTTGTGCGCGGTTTTCACTCTCTTCCCACGTCTGGCTATTGTCAGGATCAGCGAACTGGGCTGGAGGGTCCTTTGGTGTGGCCCTGGATGCTCATTCTTCTATTCTTCGATAATTCTCTTTCTGGAGTCTTTCCCTCCATTAAATCAAGTCCTTGTCTTTACCTGCAAAGCTTTCCATTGCTCTCGTCATCGGCAAATGGTCCTTTGTGCCGGGTTCATGCCACCTTGCCCTTCTGCTAATTGTCTGTGCCTCAGCCCACCCTTTGCCAGGTTTTCACACCGACAGCTTTACGCAGTCCAGCTCAGGCTCCCTGTGCTCTTTGCCATTTTCAGTCTGTCGCTGGAATCTGGACTGAGAAATCTTCAAGGCAGGGTCTGTCCTTGGGGTTTGGAAGAACATGTCTCCTTCTGGCTGCTGTGCAAAAGACCGACAATACAGAATAATCATTAATCAGGGTCAGGAGAGTGTGTCCGTGGTGAGGGAGGCAGTGCCGCAGAAGAGGGGTTGAGCAGCGAGGAGGTGCCCAGCGATGGCTGACGTGGGGTTCGTGGCAACAGAAACAACGAAGAACAAAGGAGCCCCTGTGCGACGAGCCGCAAGTGCTACACGAGGGAGTTAGAGTAGTGGTAGAAATGCACCAGGTTTGTTCAGAGGCGGCGGGGGGAGCTTGTAGATTTATTATCTACTTGGTTCTTCCTGTAAAGCTGACCTGGGTGAGGAGGAAATAGCAGTATCTCCGTGGTGTCTTCTTCCAGAAGGAAAAGGCACAGGAGCACTTGGCCCAGCCGTATGAACATGGAAACATGCCCCGATGTGCTCTGCGTCCCACGGCCGCCCAGGCCGTGGTGTAGCGGCTGCTTCAGTGCTATTCAAGCAGTTCTGCCATCTCCACTCTTTCTGGGAGTGATGCCAGCTTGCCCTTAGCTAAGATGGTGAGCCAGTAAAGAACAAAAAAATACAATATTCAACTTTTTTCTTTTAAACTAGGGAGTAACGATCAATGAGTCTTAAGCATATCATTCCTACTTTTCTCAAATATGCAATTATTAGGAGTACGCAACAACGTGCTTGCTTGTTTGCTGGCCGCATCTTGGGACTGCCAGAAAGATTGCCAGTAACTTTCTACCAGTCCTGCCAAAGGAAAGCTCCTGAAATACACTGTAAAGTCCTCTAAATGCTGCACGGGGGAGATGTGTGCCAACGATTTCTATCTGTTCTGTTTTTACTTTTAATCACACTGAATGAACAGAAATAGATGCCATGAAAAGCATTAGGGATTATGCAGAAGTGTTTGCACCCCGCACGTAAAACTCTGCCTCTTTCCTGCTAAATGCCCAAAACTCTGGTTCCCATCAGATTTCCCTTAAAGCGTCGAAAGGATGTGTAACTGAGGAATGAAAAACAGTGGGTGTGTTTCCTCATGTGTTCAGTGAAGGACCAGCCGCCTTCTGGCCGGTCAACCTCCTTCACCGGCAGAATCTTCTTTCCTGGGGTTTGTTCTTCCCTGCACAGCTCAGCTCAGGGAAGAAGGCAGCTGGAGTGCATTAACCTGCTGACGGCCGACCTTCTGGAACTATTTCCTTCCACAAAAGACAGCAAAGCACCCAGCCAGTTGTTCCACCCACCTGTTGGTTATCGTTTTCCTCTCTGAAATGAGGGGGCACTCTGTCGTTCCCACAGCCCCCATTTATCTGGGAGTCTTCCTCCTGGATGCTCACCCGGAGCGACCAGAGAAGCACCTTCTGCCTTAAACAAAAAACCTCACCAAACCCACAAAATCTAGTAGAGTGCTACCTGATGCACTGCTGCCTGAGGGCAGATGGGGATCCTAAGCTGCAGTGGGTATTACGACCGAAAACAGCTTTTGTTAATTGCAGTCGGGACAATTACTTCTGCCCTTCCTTTTTCTGGACGTGCTCTGGTCTGCAGCGGTACCACGTGGAGCAAACACAGCCCCCCGCTGACCTCTTCTTCAGCCCCCCCAAAACACAACCACTCAGCCAACTAACAGAGCTTCAAGAAGCGTCTTGTGCTCTAAGACAAAACATCACCCTGTTCTCATCTGGTGTGTTTGAAATTTGCTGTCAAACCTCCCTCTGCTCCCAGGACAGCCGTTCGGGTTAGCGCGCCTTGCAGGTTGCATACGTCTGGTGAGACAACATGGAATACCTCTCTGGACACTGTTATTCTTTTTCCTTTAAGAAAGACCACCTGAAGAGCATTGGAAAGAACCAAAACCAAGCACAGTCAGTCCAGCAAGACTTACGTAGGCAATAGGGTCAGGGACGGGAATAGTGCTTTTCTCTCTGAGAGTTTTCAGTCGCATCTTACCCCTCTTAGGCAAGCAATGGGCTCCCTGCACGTTGCTCTTGGACGGATACACCCAGTTCCCCAAGACAATCGAGTCGCTCCCATCGTTCCTGAGAGGTCTGATCCTGCCTTCTCTGGTGGAACTTTGAATTGGGCCAGTTTGGGTCATTTTCCCCAGCTAAGAGATTGTGCAAAGCTGTTGCTCAGAGAAGAGTACTGATTGCAGGGAAGAGTCACGCCTGCCAGCGGGTGACGGCAAGGCTCGGAGGGCAGCCCAGAGCCAGCGGCAGCCAGAGGGTCACTGCAAGCCTGGCAGCAAGACTGCAGCCTTGTGACGCTGATGTGGGCATAATAAACAGCCACTTATGGACATTTCCACTAGAGGAGCGGAGAGAATAAAGGAGTGCTGGAAACCACCAGTGAGTTACACAAGACGCGGCAGGGAAGGAGCAATGTGCCTCAGTGTCAAAAAACAAGCAAAGCCGGAGGATGCCTAGGAAAGGGGCGATCGCAGGATGACTGTGGGCGGCAGTGCCGCCCGTGGGGTGAGTGCTGGGTGGGATCCCACGTCTGATCCCGGCGCTGGCGGGCAGGCATAAAGGATGTCTGCTCTCTTCTTTTTTTCTTGGTGGGGCGGTCCTGTACCAGCCCCGTGCAGGAATCCTGGCGCGCTCCGGGCGCAGTGACGGCTCCTGTTCGGCAGGAGAGGGGTGCCATTGCCAAACCGCCCACGCTGTAGAGGAGACCAGCGCCGTCGGGAGTCAGCTCTGCTGCCTGACCAGGATGCCGGTGGTCACAGCCTGGTGGTCCAGCCCAGGCTCTCCGGCTCCGCGTGCCTTTGTGATAACCTTCTCCCTGCAGAGCTGAGGCGGCCCTCTCTCCTCAAGCAGTGGAAGAGGGCTGAAGATGGTCTGAGCCCTCCAACTCCATTTGTGGACATCTTCCTCAGGAAGGATGTCCAGTGCCCCACAGTAATGGGGTGGGGGCAAGGCAGTACCGGAGATCTTTATCCGCTGCAGCATCTCTGGCAGGATAGCGTCCCCCAAAGATGGATCCCAAGCTATCTTCTCTCGGATCGCTTGGAAAGCAGTGAGTTAAGGAGAAGTCGGGGAGAGATCCACAGCATTCCTGATTCACTCAGAGCCTCCAAAGCCTCCCTGGCCCCTTCTCCAGAAGACGTAGCAGTCTCCTCACCATACTTACCGTTTTGTAAAAGTTCAGTTGGTTTGTCCCATCTCTGCTGTGATGACGCCCCGAGGCCATACTATAGCACCTGCTTATGAGCAAAACCAAGCACAGAGAGAATGGTATGAGCCCTCCTGCTTGCCTCACCTGATGGTATTAAGTAATGGTATTTGAGCTGTCTTTAGCTGTCTGCAGGGTGCAAGCCCTGGCGGGGAAAAAGGGGCTTTTAGCAATGGTATGGAGGGGAGCGAGCAATGGAGTGAGGCAAAGCACAACTCATTTGGGGCTTGCTGTTGAGAAGAACAGTGTGAAAGCAAGGATCATTTGCCTGTGCAATGCTGACTTTGAACGCATCATCTCTGTTGTCCGGCGTACTGCCTGCTTCTATTCTTACAGTTAAAACTGCAGGTTGTTGCACATAATGGTATGAAACAGAGAGGTCCAAAGTGTCCTGTCTTACATGAGCAAGCTGCGTGGACTAGAAGGGGGTAAAGCATGGCCAACGAGATCGTGGGGAAGAGGTCTCGGTTACTCAGAAAAAGCTTGCATCTTATGTCTGGAAGGAGCACAGCAGGGTGGTGAGGAAACACTGGAGAAAACGGGTGAAACTGGATGGGAGGGTAGAAGGAGAGAAAAGGAGAAACTAAGGCAAAGTAAAATGAAACCTGTGCTGGTGGTCGTGTGACCTTCATAAACTAAGGTGGGGAAGGAGAGGGTAATTCGCTGATGGACCTCGCCTCGTCGAGCGGCCCCAGCTGCTCCCAGCAGCGTCCAGTGCCCTCTGCTGAGACGAGGCCGAGCGGCAGCTTCTGCTGGAAGCCTGCACAGCTTCAGCTGCAGGCAGCTTCACCAACGTCCGGCCAGTTTCTGAGCTCTGAATTCCTCTGGCAGCAAGAAAAACCAACAATTCCCCTCTGGGGAAATGCTGAAACCAAGGCTGGCCTGGCCCTCCCGGAGCTCTTGCGGGCGATGCCTTGCGTCCTGCCCATGCCTGCCTGCCAACGTGCGTCCTCACACCTTCCAGCGCCCACAGAAACACCCTGATTCAGCCTCGTGAGATGCTGTGGAAAAAACAGTCCTGTGAGAGTGGTACAAATGCAAGGCTTACAGCGCGAGACAGGCTGAAGTAGCTGGGGGAAGCCAAACAAATGAGCTTTCAGGCACCGAAATGATAAACTTTATTCCGGAGGCTCTTTTTTTCAAATGTGAAGATGAGCAGATTTGGAACATTTTTAACCATTAATGCCCTGGAAAGACTTGTGATGGGTACTATGGGTCCAAGTAAAGACTTCAGGCATTAGCAAAAAAGATGCTGTGGCATTAGCTTTTACAGGTCCATAGCCAAGAGCGAACACCAGGTTTGGAAGGAGAGCTGACACTGCCCCGCACAGGCGAGTTTGGATACTCTGCCCAGGAAGGCTGAGGATGTAAAAGCCTGCGTGGCTTTTATGGGCTGGGCAAATTCACTGAAAAATAAGCCATCTGCATTATTTAATGCAAAGGCATCACTTGTCCCTGAACCACAGCTGGCTGGGAGACTCCTCTGGAGAAGCGTTGCATTAGCTTTGTCCAGAGAAAGGCTGTCAGCCAGATGACTTCTGCCCAGCGATACTTGTTCTTAGGTGAGCTCCTGACCTCTCACGCTGAGAGTGGAGCTGCATTTCCCTCCTCCACTTCCCAGGAAAGCGACTTAGCCAATGGGTGCTGATGTAAAAGCAGATCCCACCGTCCATCCCCTTTCCCGCAGGCTGTGTGCAGAAAGCGAGTGTCGCTGCCTCTGAGCGCGGTATGAAGATGCTAAATCATCGTCAAGACAGGGCGGTCTGGATGGGTTTGGAGGCACGGGCCTCAGTCTTGGAGGGCTATAGTCTCTTGGTCAGCTGAACCTGGATTTAAGTGGAATCTTAAAACCTCCCTCTGGGCTGTACCTCCAGGCAGCGCCCAATGTCCCAGGCTTACACCACGAGGAACACACCATGAGCTCCGGGAAGCGCATTCCTGCCTTGAGAAAAGCTTGCCTAGCTTCCTGACTCAAGCCCTGGAGCACCACAAGACTACTCTGGAGAAGCCAAATGTTTTCTAAATACCTTTACAGAAAAGTCAGCAACAAATCCTAACTGACATGTACAGAGGAGTCATAGCATGCATGGGGTGATCATGTGAAAAACCCAATTTATGTAATGGCCCCGGAAAGAAACCTGCTCGCTGACTTAGCTAGGTGCAGTAAATACCATACGATCAGGCCAGAGGATAAGGTCCTCTGAACACATCCTGTTATTTTGAGCACTGTAAGCGGAAAGGGCACTGAATGAATCAAAGAACAAATAAGTCACAAATCACCTCAAAACTCTGCGGCTCAGGTACGTCTTAGGCAATCACAGGGACTTTCTCATAGGGAAAATCCAGTAGATCTCAGCCCAAAGCAGCTTTTCTCACAAGGTAAGGAACGAAGGTGGCTCTGAAGAGGTGGCCTTGACCATGAAGCAAGAACTAAAACTGGAGAAACGTCAGCGTGGCAGGGCTGAGACTTCAGCTGAACATCGCGCCCAGCTGGGCACCGGGCATTTCCATGGAGCAACTCCAACCGGGAGACCGGGTGCATGGGAGCATTTGCAGAGGGGAATTCTGCTCCCATTGCCTTTTAGAACCCCCCACCTGGTTAAAATACGATTTTGTGATGCCTTGGGCAGGGATGGGCAGAGCACTGATCTGAAACAGAGGGGAAGGTGGAAGGTGTCCAGATGACTCTGCAAGTGTGACTTCTTCACCGCATCATGTGTTACGTGGATGATCCCCCCGTGTCAGTGGAGGGCAGTTTCGTGCGGGTCTGTGTGCGTTTTGGGGTGTTCGCAGGCTGCTTTGCTCCTACGATAGATTCCTGCCTGGACGTGGTGCCCTCTAGTGTTGTGAATACTCCAGTATGTGAGAAAAAAATATTAAAACATAGATTCCCTGCTTCAGAATTCAGGCTTTTGCTAACTCAGAATACAGTCATTTTGTTAATTATGCTACGTAGCTACAACTTAATGGAGGTAACCCGACCCTGAGCACATGGAGTAATTACAGTCACAACACCAAATACCTCAGGACGCGTTGCTGTAGGCTGAAGCTGGCATCTCAAAGGCCTTAGCCTGCAAAATACACCCAAATCTGTTGGACGAACAGCACTTCACTTTACCCGACCTAACGATCCCTCCAGCTGGAATATCCGAAGTCTGGCAAACATCACACAACCGGTCACTCCTCGGGGCAGTTTGGCAAGCCACCAAAGCCTGTCTAAATCTGTGCTGCTACCAAAAGGGTAGCCCTGCCACCCCCCGGTCTCTGCAGGCTTTCTTATGGGGCAGCACTGGTGCTCTCGCGTGTGGCTGTGAGATGATGATCTGACTGGGGAAAAAAACCCACCGCGATTCCAGCTCTACTGGCAGTTTTCTCTGGCTCCCCTGAGGCCACAAAGGGGAGCAGCAGAACCCCACAGAGAGAAACTGGGATGAGAGCAGGGCTGCCCGCTTCAGTCCTGGCCCCAGAGCCGCGGGGCACAGGCTGGCCGTGGCAGCGGAGCTTCCCAGCGTCCCAGCGGGACCGTGCATCAGCCGCCGGCGGGACCCCCACAAACCCCACAGGCTCGGGGCAGCTCTGCGAATAAAACCACCCATCAAGCCAGCCAGCAGGGCGTGCCAGACGCTCTACTGCAAATCTCTCCCCTTAATTCAATCCGCTTCTTAGAGGAAAAATAATCCCACAGATGACCCCTGCTGATGTAATTTTGCTCAGTTAAAGAACTCTTCTATCAGCCTTGCAAAGTGCAGGAGCCGGCGTGTCTGCCCCCGATTGCCCTGCCTGCGTGGTCGTCGCTCACACGCCGCGTCTGCGTGATGCAAGAGAAGCAGCAGCGTTACAGCGCGGGGCAGTTGCATCAGACATGGACCTGCATGAGGCAAACTGCTCCATGGGAAAGATGAAGTCATCCTCATCCCCCTACAGAAGAGCTCCTGTGGAGCTTTTTTTCCTGTGGAGATTGCATCATTAACCTGGCTGAAGCACCAAGGTGTGAAAAATCAGCAGACTTAGTGAGGAAACAGTAAGGAAGTTGACCGCTTAATTGAATTTCATATAAAATCCTTCCAGGTATTCCAATCTGACCGTCTAGCTTCCCTAGAAGCTTTTATGCAGTCATGGGGGGGGACTTCTGGGACTTCTCAAAAGCATTTTCTGGAGAGAGATTGCTTGAATTTTGGAAAAAAGAGAGAGAAATGGGGAGAATGTCCCAAAATAACAGGTTTAAAACCAAACGCAGTTCAGGTACACATCCTTGTGCAACAACGGTTATTGTGACCAAAATAAGCAGCACTAAGGCTGCCCAGCCTCTGCCTCCCAAAGCTTGGGAAGACAGCAGGATTTTGCAATGGGCCTGGCAGATCAGTACTTAAGAGCTAACCAGTTTGGAGGCACAATAAACTGAAGAGGGAGTGCCAGGATCAGTATTACTGGGAAAATAAACTCCCTCCTGCCCAAGAAGTTAGATTCCACATGGCAGTTTGGTAAACACCGTGGTGGAGTAAGTCTTTGCACAACAACCCTGGGATAACTCCAGGATAACTCCCCCCGAACCACCCCAGAGATTCAGGCGATGGGTCACGCCAAATGCCCCGTTCGAAGTTTAATTCCGAGCGCGAGAGAAGCGCCCGGCCGTGCTGGTTTGCGTCGCCCGACGTTTGCCTGCCAGCACACGCCGGACCCGCACACGGTGCGGCCGAGTCCCGGTCCCAAACGGTCTCAAATGCGTGGTCACGTGTGGCCTGTGCCCACTCGTGCCGATGGCGAGGGGCGGCTGGACGGCGGCTCTTCCACCGGCCGAGAGACGTCCGTGGAAGGGATGCCAAACAAATCCAGCTTTTCGGGAACATGCTCCTCGTCTGGGGCTCCCGACCGCCTTCCCCCCTGCCACGGCACCCACTCCCCTGCCGCCGGTGGGTGTCGAGCCTACACGGACACGAGTGGCCCCGGGATTTTTTTCCACATCGCGGCCGGGAACACCGGGACGCCCCGTCGTTGCTCTCCCCAGACGCCGTGTGGCGCTGCGCGGCTGCTCGCCGGCTCCGTTCCCCGTTCCTGCGGCTCCCGTTCCCCGTTCCCCATTCCTGCGGCTCCCGGCTCCCGTTCCCCGACCTGCGGCTCCTGTTCCCCCGCTCCCCGGCCCTGCGGGTCCCGTTCCCCGTTCCCCCATTCCCAGCCCTGCGGCTCCCGTTCCCTCCTCCCCCGTGGCCCCGCCGCCCGCCCCGGTGCTCGGCGCGGCAGGTGGGCGCCGCTCCCGGGAATCCCGGCAAGGGCCGCTCCTTTGCATAGCCCCGCCCCAGGCAACGGCGCCCACCAATGGAAGGCGGCGGGGCGGGGCGGGATGGGGCGTGGCGCTGCCCGCTGCGCCCCGTTGCACGCGGCTTCCCGCGGAGTCCGGCCGGTCTCGGTCCGCACCGCCCCGCGCGCGCTCCCGCTCCCGCTCCCGGTCCCGCTCCCGGTCCCGCTCCCGGTCCCGCTCCCGGTCCCGCTCCCGGTCCCGCTCCCGGTCCGCACCGCCCCGTCCTGCCGGCACCGGGACGCAGGTAAGCCGCGGAGTCCGCGCACCTGCCCGCCCGCGGCGGCGGCCCCGGCCCTCCCCGGTGCCGGTGTCACCGCCGGGCGGTGGCGGTTGCGGGGGTCGGGGAGACCGGCGGGGGGCTGCGGCGGGTCCCGCAACCGGGAGGGCGGCGGCAGCGGTACGCCTGGGCCGCAGCCGGCTCCGGCGGGCCCCTCC
>JANZLQ010000040.1:24125925-24140064 GCA_026212715.1 Elanus axillaris
CCGCGCTCGCAGCCCCCCCGGCTCGGTCCTTTCGGTCCCGGGTAAGGCACGGGGGGGCCTCGGTCCCGCGGGGGCCGGGTCGGGTGTTGGGGCGCAGGGTGCTGCGGTCGCCCCGTGGAAGCGCTCGAGTGTTCTTGAGGGCCCACGGGAGCAGTTCAGAGCAGGTACTGGTTGCAAATGGTTTTATTCCGAAGGGTCGTTACTGACAGGAGGCGATGGTTGTCTCTCCTCGGGGTAATGTGTTCGTTCACGCTGGTGTTAAGAACTGAGGAGAAACCCAGGCGCTCCGAAGAGACTGAATTATTCTCGCTGCAAGACAGTGGCAGGCACCAAGAAGTCGATGTGGGCCAAAAAGCAGACAGAAACCCCAGGTTTTACAAACACTGATAGGAGTTTTGGAAGTCTCACTTGAGATGTCTAATAAGGCAGAGTGCGGATGCTGGAACTTGAGAAAAATCAGTAGTTATGGTCCCAGTCTGTAATTCTTTCTCAAACCTCTGTGCAGTGAATATCGGAATGGAGCCCTGTCGCCATAACCCAAGTCGTCCGCCTGCCAGAGGGATGTCCCGTCCCTCCAGGAGCCTGGATTCTCCTTCCTCAAGCCCGGGTTGTCCAGCGCCGTCTGTAGCCTGGCTCCTGCTTCCCAGCGGGAACTGGAGCAGGGACAAACCCGCGTCCGGGTGGGTGCCTTGCGGGACCCTGCAAAGCTGAATGGGAAGAGCAGCAAAACCAGGAGGGATGCGCTCTGTCCTGGGGGGGGGGGGGTTGGTGTTGGTAGGGATTCAGATGCCTCCGTCTGCAGGTGGAGCGAGCAAACCGGAGAGGAAAATGAGCGTTGTGTCCTGGGGGCTATCGCGGCCACGGGAGGTGAGACCAGCCCAGCGCTTCCCACCTGAGCTTGAGGGACTTTCACCTAAAGCAGACATAAGTTCCCAGCCACTCCACGTTAAACGATGAGTGAGCAGTCTTGTGAGCAGAATTTCCAAACCTATTGGAAAACCTGCCGATTCCTAAGCCACGTGGAAAGATTCAGATTTGGCCTTTTTTCCCCTATTTTTGCTTCTCCGAGCAGTCCCTCATCTACAAGGCATCCCACAGGGGTGGCAGTGGCTCCCAGCACGGTTGTAGCGTAGGGAGGCACAGAGAGATGCTGTCCGCTCCAAATGAGTGCAGGAGCGGAGGAATGACTGAGCAAGAGACCGGGACTAGACACGGCCAAACGCAAGGCATGCAGTAATATTTTCCAGATAACATTTCATTTTTTTCCTCCCCTCCTTTTCCCTCGCCGTCCTTATTTAGGATTTCCGCTCTCTACTTTTATGTTCCAATATATACAAGTATCTCATCGGAGACGCGGTTACTGGCTGTGCCAGTCTGTCGTGCAGCAGAGTAGAAACCTCCTGCGACGTCCCGCGGGCTCGCGCGGTGACGTGGGGCAGCCGCTGTCGGTGGGGGCTGTCAGAACCCCTGAAGGTGGGTCTGGGCACCCCCCTGTCCTGGGTGAGCAGAGACCCACGGCTTGAGGGGACGGGGTCCGACCCGCCTGGCCCTTCTCCTGCTGCGGGTCCTGCGCGGAAGGAGAAGCAGAAGCGCTACCGCTTTCACGGATGGGGTTTTTTTGTACTCTTTCACTTAATTTCACTTATTCCTCGCCCTCTTTTTCCTGCCAGAAACCGTTAGCTGGACACAGAAGAAGTAGTTTAGATTCCCATGTAGTCTAACTTTTTGGAAAATTACTTTTTGATGGGGAAAAAGAAAATGACAGAGCTCCAGAGCTGTCACGGAGGTGAAGGAACCGCAACTTGCACTGTAGCTCTGCTGAAATGCTTTTTATCTCATGCAGTGAAACTCATTCAGCAGCTCGTGGTTTTGCTGTCTTGAGTAATAACACAGCGGGGAGCACACCCTGCTTGCCTTGCTCAGACAGGATGTCTCTTTACGACAATAAAAGAGTCCTTTAACAAATTATGATGTTTTTAAGTTAGAAGATTTCATGCACCTCGGTACGTTTTGCTTCCCTCCAACCTGTAAGCGCACTGATAGTGTGTCATGTTTATATTCCTCTTTGGCAAAGGAAATCTGTTGCTCTGGCAGTCACCTTGAGATTCCGTGTAGTTTCCAAAGAGGTGGGAGGGTTTTGCTGTTTGTTGTTGTTTTTTTACTTTCAGATAATTAGGACCAGTTGTTTTAGTCGCTTATTGGACTATCAAAAATTGCTGCTTTACCAGGGCAGTGCTATGTGGTTTGGATGTTTGCTCCACTTACAAATTAAATGTCTTGGTTCCGCTATTGTTAAAATAAGGAGTACAAAAATCCCACAGCTTTGAATTTCATGCCAGATATTCAACAAAGCACTCGTTCCGTGTATCATTATATTGTGGCTTGAGAAACAGCAGGCCTGCTCTACACTTAATAGCTTTGCTGGCACGGTTGCGGTGCGCCGGTTGCCCCGCCGTCCCGGGGTGATACCGTCGCGCTGGCAGATGTCCTCACGCCTGGAGTGGCACTGGCACGAGATTCCTCCTGCCTGGGTAACTTTCTCTATTTGGGAAACTGGTTTAAGCTGTGCCTCTCCGGGAGACGCAGGCGGGGAGGGATGTATCCCTAGCTGCGGGCCCTTCTGAACTGCAGAGAAGTCCATAAATTTGTGAGAGAAAGTGGCCATGTTCTGTCTGCAGGGCACTTTCACTAAAAAGCCTGCGGGGTTGGGGTTGGGGGGGTGTTTGTTCCCCCCCCCCCACTACTCCTCTTGTGTTATGGCAGGTGAAAATCAGTCCCCTTGTTCTCCAGACTCCGGCGGTGTCTTGGCTCCTTTTCTGTTGCCTGCAACGCTGCGTCCTAAGTCTCGTGCTCTTGTTCCGAGTGAAAAGCCTCAATCGGACCCCGGCTCGGGAGGACTGGAGCATCAGCGGTGCTGACCCCGCGCTGGGCAGGGGCACCCGCCGGCCGCGGGCACCGAGCTCGCCGAGAGGTTGGGCTCGGGCTGTTAGCGTGCCAGCCCTCCGAAGCGGTTGTGTGTCACCCCTTTGGGGCCCTGGCTCCCCCCCCCTTTTTTTTATTTTTCCTACTGCATTCAGCAGCTGAGCCCTAACGCCAAACCCCGCGCTCCTCCCGCGGCACTGGCACCGAGCTCCCTCTTCGCCACCTTCTGAGAGGGTGACAAATCTCCTTTATTTATTCGGTAGTGTCAGTAACCTTTCCGCTATTTATAGGCTGGGATCATGCCCCTCCCGAGATGTTTGCAAGATAAATTTAGCTCCCTCGGCTTCTCATTGCCAGTCCTCGCTGGCTTGCGCTGCCTTTCCTTCTAACAGTAATGAGCCCCAGCCGTGCGGCGAGGGGTGACTCACTTTCTATGCTCGTCCGGGGCAGACTTCATCTCAAATGAATCTTGTCAAATGAATTTTGTCGCTCGGAGCCTGGGGAGCCCGTCCAAGCGTCCGCTTCCAAAAGGCAGCCGGCAAGGGAGTGGTGGGGGATTAGGCAGAGGAGCGAATGCGGAGGAATGCTGTTGCGTTTGGTGCCCGGGAACGGTGTGGATGGGAGGGAAGGGGACCGTGGCAGGAGGGGCTGGGGGCTGCTCGGGGGTCCGGCAGTCCGATCCCTTCTCTGCTGCTCGAGCCTCGGCATCCCGGCCGAGCCTTTCCTCCTCCCAAGGCTGTGGAGCAGGACGGCTCTGAAATGCCAGGCTTTCCCAGGGGTCTCGGGCTGTTCAGGGTGGTAGTCTTCAAAAGAGCATTTTTAGGTGGTCCCTGTTCCTGGTGGGTGTTTCGAATTGAGCGACTTTTGCTGGCAGGGCTGGTTGAACACTGTTTCTCTCCTGATTTGCTGCACAAGGTTATGGGAAAAGCAAAATGAAGATTGGTCTACTGAGGGTGGATTTTATCCAATTTCTGTCGTCGCAGTAAGAACCCCTCTAGAATATGCAGAAATGAGCAGACAGCCCCAAAACTCTGAATAAATGGCTCAGTTTTGTAGCTTCAGTCTGAGTTGCTTGTTCTTGGCGAGAGGCCGGTCCCGTGCTCCCTGTGAGCCACCCTCGCTGAAGGTGCAACCTGCGGCTCCACTGAGCCTGGGGTGGTCCTGCTGTTACCTTCAGCTGAGCCATTAATCCGCCCCAGGAAGACTCTGGATGGTGTTTTTGGGGGAGGCGGGTGCTTGTTCTTGCCGGTCCTCTGAGATCACCGCAAGCCAGCCCGCATGGCTGCGGGCCGGTGCAGCAGGACCGCAGGTGTGTGTCCTGTTCCACCGGGGACGCGGCCAGCCGCCGGCAGAGCTGGGCTGCCGGATCCTGAAGCTGGGATTGTGCTGGGACTGAGCTCTCTACCGATAGCCTGGGGTACCCAGACCCACAGCCAGCGCTGGCAAAGTCCGCTGCTCTCCTGCGTAATCTGTGACCTGAGCAATCGGTGGGTCCGCCTTAGTACTGGAAAGGAAATTTCATTTGCTCCGTCGTGAAGGCTGCGACGGGACAGCAAAACCAGGTGGTTCAATGCCAGCCTTGCTGGGAAGCCCTTCCTGAGCGGCTGGAGCAGCCTGCCGTGCGGTGGGAGCAGGCAGCCTCCTCCTGCCGGTGACATCCCTGATGCACCAGAAATGCAGACCGCCATCCTGGCCGGGACGGAAACTTCTGCCCAGGGAAGGGCACGCTGCTCCTCCTAAAAGTGTTGGGGCTGGCTGTGACCTCTCAGTCTTCTCTTCTTCTCCTCCTCAGGCTCCCTGCCCCTCTCCAGGCCCGATGGTCTGCCAAGAGAGCGAGTACCTGGATGAGCATCGGAAATGCACGCCCTGCAGAAACTGCATGCCCGGGCAGGAGCTTTCCAAGGTAAATCGGCTGCTCTGGAATGACTGGGAATCATCTAGCACTGAGGCTTGTACAGTGCTAGGGGAATCCTCTGCCAGCCTTCCTTCGGAAGGATGATCTTAGGTCCTGGCACGTTGGGATGAGCTGGGATTCGGTGGGAAGGGACGGCGAACAGTTTCCCTCACCCTGGGTAGGAGGGCAAGATGATGGAAGTAGGAGGTGGGAAGGGATTTCAGGTTGCTGCTTGGGTTGCTCTCTTTGCTCTTTGCCGATGGAAACCTAAATTTCCCCCCGGTCTGCGGCCCCGCGCTGCCTGGCCAGACTGCACGCTGGATGGGCACGAGCAGGACGCTGCTGCGGGGGGGTCCGGCCCAGCTTCGGAGCTGGGAGCTGCGTTTCCCACCCGGGCAGCCAGCGGGGTCCATCCCCCCACCCCGTCACCAGCGGTGCTTCCCAGAGCTCCGTCGCTGCCGGAGCTTTCCTCCTCCCTAAATGCAGCCGGTGGGCCACGGCTGGGCAGCAGACGGAAGGGATGCCATTCCCCTCGGGACCCAAAGTGGCTCCTTGCCGCAGCCGTGCATCCAACCTCGCGTCTTGCAGGACTGTGGCGACGGCAGCGGGGGGGACGCGCAGTGCGTCGCCTGCCCTCCCAGGAAGTTTAAGGATGGCTGGGGGCATCACGGCTGCAAGCCTTGCCTCTCCTGCAGCCTCATCAACCGTGTCCAGAAATCCAACTGCACGGCGACGACCAACGCGATCTGTGGGGAATGCCTGCCGGGGTGAGTGGGGCCGCTGGAGCGGAGCTGGAAGGGGGGGGTGGGATTTGCACGCGGGGGGGATGGACAGGGAGGGCTTCAGTTGAGGTCACCCAGAATATGGGACATAAGAGGATAACCCTGGTGACCCAGGGGCTGCCCTTTGGAGGACACTGCTAATGACATGCAAATCGGACCCATCCGATGGCCCCTGTGTAGGGAACCTGAAGGGTCCCGTGAACGAGCAGTGGAAGAAAACTCCTTCCAGGCCTGAGCTCTTCCTGAGGACACCAGGGTGGCTAAGCCCTGGAAGACGAGAGGCTGTAGACCACCCAAAGAAAAGGACAGACCATGCCTGGGTGATGGGTTTAAGGAGTTGCTAAAGAGAAGACTGCTGCATGCAGCCAGCGTGTGAAATGCCCGAGGGCTGCAGACCACGAGCGGGCGAGCCGTGGGGCTCGGGACAGAGGAATGAGTTGGGGTTCTGGCTCATGAGCCTCCTCCCAGGCGCAGTTGTCGGCTGCTGTGGGTTTTGTGGCTCCGTGGAGCTATTGACCGCTCTCGGCCACTTTAGCGGATGGGGCGGGGGGTGGGAGGCAGTTTGAGTGATGTCGCTCCTTAGCCAAACTGGCGACAGACCTGAAAAAGTCGCTGCGGATACGGCTTCGGCCAGCGATGGAGAGACCTGCTGCCTTGGGGTGTCCAGCCTGCCGGGGCAGGAGCGCTGGGGGGGGGGGTTGCCGGCTCTGCCCACGCGGACAACATTCCCGTCTCTCCAGAGCCGGGCTGGCCAGGTCTCGCCGCAGGGCCGTGCGCTGCTGAGACCCTCTGCTCTGTTGGCAGGTTTTACCGCAAGGCGCGGATCAGCGGGCAGCTGGACTGGGAATGCATCCCTTGCACCAAGCAGACGCCTTCCTCCGAGCCTCAGTGTACGTGCTGTCCCTCGCCGGCGAGCCGCGCTGGGGCAGGGCGGGCGGTGCGGGTTGCTGGGGCATATGCGAAGTTGTCGTGAAGTCGTCGTGACCACATCAAAGGCACGCGCTCGGATGTGCACCATCCTTTCACCGACACTTCTCGCTGGCCAGCCGACTCTGCCGGCCACGACACAGGGTGATGTCCCGCAGACCTGCTGGAAGAGGCACGGTCATGGCGTACGAAGAGGGACGGGCAGGGAGAGGGTGGCCCAAGCCTCCAGGTTAAGCTCCGATGTTTTGTGGCTGCTGTGCTTGCAGGTCGGTCCAGGACAAACCTGGTGAAGGTAGCTGTCCCCACCGTACCGCCGCAGGACACGGCCCTTCTTGCGCTGACCAGCAGTGCCCTGGTCATCATTGTACTGGTGCTTCTGGCACTCTCCATCATCTACTGCAAGCGGTTTTGGAAGAGCCAGTGCCAGCGAGGTGAGTCAATGCCTGCAGTGCTTCTCCTCCTCCTCCCTTTGCTGGTCACACGTGCCCGTGGCCGTCTTCTCGCTGGGTAGGTAGAGCAGCATTGCCCCTGACATTGCTGCTCTTGCAGCACACAGGGACCCAAACGTTCCTCTGCTCGTACAGAATAAATGCCTCATCCTGCTGCTAACGTCTGCAGGACCTCTCTTGCGCTTTGCCTGCTCAAAGACACGGAGGAGCCTCCCTCCTCCTTAGTACCAGAATTCAGAGGAGAATGCCGTTTCCCAGTCGGAACAGGCGATCCTCCCTTCCTGGGCTTTCTGGGGGTGGGCTGGGGCTGAGAGGCTCTTGGCAGGGCAGGACCGGAGGAATGGTGAGGGAAGAGGGCAGTAGGTCTGGTGGCTCCGTCGGGGCACCTTGGCATCCCGCAGCATGCCAGGGAGCTGCTGGCTCCCGGCTCCTTGCCGGCAGACGTACCGCAGGGCTGAGGACGTGCTGGGGAAGGTTAGCCAAGCCTTCGCTCAGACTGCTTCTCCTCTATCCTCCAAGTCTTCCTGAGGACTCAGAACTTCTCGGGCCAGCGAGCAATGTTCCCGACGGCGGCGGCGCCCGGCAGATTCCTGTGCGAGGAGCAGATGTCTGGTCCCTGCTGCCTGGGCGTGAAGAACCTGAGTCCCTGCTACAGGCAGGCGGAAGGTACCTGCTCCTGCCACCCTCCTCTTCCTCGGGGGGAGGGAGGGTGGTGCTGGGCTCCAGCTCGCACCGTCCTAGGGCTTCCTGAGATGCCCTTAGGCAGGAAGGATGGAGCTGGATGGCGTCCGAGTCCCACCAGCGTGAAATCTGGGGCAAACGCTTGCAGACTTTGTACCAGAAATGCACCCTCGGTGGCTCCTGAGCCCCCCCCCCCCCCCGCCTGCTCCTGCTCTTCCTGCAGCTGGGGAGGGATCGACCCTGCTCAAAACCTTGCAGAACGGCACAAAAGTGCCTTTGCTCGGCGGTGGCGCAGGGGACAGGGGTCTGGCCTCTGGCAGGTTGCTCCCGGCTCTGCCCGCAGGCCCTGGGCCGATGGCTTTAATGGGGAGGGCTGGCGGATCCCCCAGGAATCTGGGGCTTTGCCGAGCTGTGCCGGTTTCTGGTTCCAGGCCCCGTGGAAGTGGTGCAGTTCATTTCGGACGGGGAAGCCGTGGGTCTCCAGCTCCCCTCTCTCCAGCCGGAGACGGACTTGCCGCCGGCCATCGCCGTCAGCGCTGCCTCCAAAGCCCAGCTGGGCAGGAGCCTCCTGGAAAGCCAGCCCCTCATCCGGGCATCAGGCCGCGGCGACTGCCTGGCCGGGGTCCGGCTGCCCCCCGATCCCAGGCAGGGCCAGGCGGGCACGGCGGAGGCCCTGGCCCCCCTCTCCTCCTGCGCCTCCGAGATGCAGCACAAGTGGCCGCACGCTCCGGTGGAGTGCACGGAGCTGGATCTCCAGAAGTTCTCCAGCCAGGCGGAGTTTGTGGGCGGCGAGCGACCGGAGGACGTGGCGAGCCGGGCAGCGCAGAGGAACCCGGCAGAGAGCGGGCACCTGCCCTCCGCCTTCCCGAATCCCACCGCCGAAAGCGGGGAGCAGCCGGTAAGTTCCTCCAGCCCCGTTGCTGCTCCGAACCACCGCTGGACGCTCGGGGCTTGGGCACAGGCTTGCCGGTAGATTAGGGACGTAGGCTAAGGTTCATTAATACCTGGGACTAACTGGTAATTGCCAGAAATGTTTTGGCAGATGTTTAGTGATGTGTCGCTCAACAGGCTGTCAGCCGTGGAGATGTGACCTGCTGGGGCGGTTTCAAACACCCAGAAGACGAGGCAGTTTATTGACTGTAGAGGGGCGTCTATCGTTAACTGACGTGCTCTCCCGAAAGCCGACCTGGCAGCGGGGGGAGCTGGTTCCTCCTCCCTCTCTGAGCCTCGTAATGAACCCGGTGACTAACGTCGTTGAGGCTCAGAAAATGTCTGGCAGAGAGATGCGTTTAACAGCTTAGCTCCAGGTGACCGTTTATGGACGCACTTTGCTGGGAGGCCCCGGAGCATCCCAAGGAGGTTGTTGGCTCCGTGGGATGGCAGTGCTGGAAGGAGAAGTGCCGTTCCCCCGAGCCTCTGTGATGGCGCTGGGAGCAGCGACAGGCATTGCTGTTCTCGCCAGACGGCCGCCAACCTTGGGGTCTTTGTCTTGCCAGGTGGATGATGCCCAGAGCCTCGTGACTCAGATCAGCGGCACGGCGAAGGGTAAGCGTCTTTCCAGCCTCGCCTTTGTTCTCCAAGTATCGGGGTAGCGGAGAGAGGCAGATTCTTGGAAGGGAGCTCCTCCAGAAGCCCACCATGGCTACATGGAGGTGCCAGTCATCGCAGGAACTTCCCTGACTCCCGTGGCCTTTGGTGCCAGTTCACAGGGTAGATTTTCGGTGATACTGCCTTGAATGGTCTGCGGGTGGGTGGTGGACGGATGCCCAGTTGTCACCAGTTACCAGCCTCCCCGGGACTGAGCCAGCTCCATGTTGCTGAGCGCTGAAGGTGATGTCGGAGGAGGTACCTGCCCTGGCAGGGTGGTGTTTTTCCTGCTTGGCAGGGACAGGGGCTGGAGTCTGGCTGCTCTGTTTATCCTTATCCTAGCCGGGCGGCTTGGTTTCTAACCCTGCTTTGCTGTGTCGCTGCCCCCAGGTCTCCCAGTAGCAGAGCTGCCCCATTCCTTGGTGCAGTCACTTGCCTTCTTGTTGGACCCTTCCTTGAACGGCGTGAAGAACTTCAGCCACGTGGCCCTGGAGCTGGGGGTCGCGCCCCAGTTGCTGGGACGGATATCTGGATTTGAGCAGCTCGTCGCCCACTTCAGCTACTCGGGAGACGCGGTCACCATCCCGCTCCTGGCCCAAGCTCTGCAGCGGCTCCAGCGGTTCGATGCCTTGCTCCTGCTCTGCGACCACTTTGCGCTCAGCCAGGCTCAGGGCCGCCAGCGCTAGGGAGGACGGAGAAGGGACGGAGGAGGCTCCAGGCGCTGTGTGTACTGGTACGGGAGAGGATCCGCTAGCCCTGCGGTCACATAATCTCTCTGCTGTGCACGTGGGGAGTACATGGAGATGGTCTTCGCATCGCGGAACAGAAGGACGCGAGGGGGGTTGTTGCTCCTCGGGGGAGCATCCCTCCTCAGGGGAGAGCCGGGAGGCTGCTGCCGTGCCTCCTCCCAGCCTCCCCATGGGAGGGTTCGCTCTGGCCCCTCCGGAGGCTGTTTTTCTCCACCTGCGGTGACCCCCTTGTCCGGCAGCGGAATGCCATCGGTCACTGTGCCGCCGTGCTCTCGCCCTGCACTGAGCCCGTGCTGCCCCACTGTTGGCGTGGGATCCCTCGGCCGCGGGGCTCGGTCTCCGCAGGCAGCCACCCTCCCACGGGGCATCACCTCCCTCCCATTCCAGCTTTCCCGTCCTTCGTCTGGCCCGTGCTCTGCTCTCCCGGCTGCCAGTTGCCACTTTTCCAGTTTACTTCTCACTTGCTCCTCTCCCTCTGAGTCCAAGATGGTCCTTGGCAGAGGACCTGCCCATGGCTGCTGTGCCGGGCTCCGGTCTCCCTATGCCACTGCGGCACCTTTCCCTTCACATCCTTTTTGTGAAGCGGTGCAGTTTCCTTGCAGGAGCCTCAGGCTGATCCCCGGGGTTGGGTTGACGTACGTCCTTCTTGGGGTTGACGTACGTCCTTCTTGGGGTTGACGTACGTCCTTCTTGCAGCTCGGTGCCGCGGCTGCCGGCCCGGGGAGGGTGCTGGCTCAGTCCCCCGGCCCCTGCTGTGACCCCGGTCCCGTGGGCATCTGCTGACTGCCACATCCCTGTGCCAGTGCTTGGCAAACCACTCGGCGGCTTCTCCGTGCCCCGGGGAGCAGCCGGCACCAGGCAGCAGCTGGAGGCTGAAGCTGTGACCGTGGCTGCGTCACAGTCAGGGGTGATGACCCTGTGCCGGTCGTGGCAAAGCCGCCTTGTTTTAAAATAATCTTTTTTTTTTTTTTTTCCTGCCTAAAAATGACCTCATTTTTCATTTCTGGGAGTAGCTGCTAGGGAGAGGAGCACCCTTCTGCTTTTAATTTCCTCCTGGAGGATTTGTTGGAGCTTGCAACGGTCCCGCCTGCGCCGGCTGCCCCTGATTTCGCGTGTCGTTCCCCGGGGCTGTTCTCCTGAATCTGCCCCCAGCCTCTGGGGCATCACCCGGGGTTTCGCCAGACGGGCCTTAGGGAATGCGGCCGGAGCTGAGCGCTGCTCCTGCCCGTCTCCCTGCCGTCCGGCATGTCTGCCGGGGGCGAGGCGGCGCGGGGGCGGCCAGGCATGCGGGGAGCTGCCCCGGCACGGCTGCCAGCCGGCGTGGGGCCAGAGCGGCGATGCCGGCACCCGCCGCGGATGCCGTTCCTGCTGAGGTCATGGACACGGCAGCCGGTGGGCGACCCGCAGCTCCCCACGACCAACGGGTCAACGCTGGGCACCTTCGGGTGGGAGCCGGAGAGCGTCACCCTGGGTCGTCCTGGGACCCCCCCCCCATCCCCGGGCGGCATCGCCGGGGCTGATCCAGCGGCTCCGGAGAGTGTCACCCTGGCTTGTCACCCGCTTCCCTGCGTTGTCCCTCGACGCTGCGGCTGGGTCCGGCGAGCGGTTTCTGCTTTGTCCCCTGTCACCGGTGGCCGTGGCCGGTGGCACGGTGGTCGCCAGCAAGCGGCACTGTTACCCTGCCCGGGCATCCCCGGCTGCGCTCCCAAGTTTTGCCTTTTATCTGACCACGGTACTTGGAAAAAGCGGGCGACCTTCTGGGAAGGCAGCCCTTTCCTCAGATCTGCCCGAACGTGGGTATTAATAGCTGCTGTTCTTTTTTTTTTTTTCTTTTCCCCGTTAAATGCTGTTAAGACTTGAACGCGCTCAGGATGTGGTTAGATAAGGGGAGGCATGGGCAGTTTCAGCTGGATGTGACACTTTCTCTTCCCTGCTGTTTTTTTTGTCCAAAGTCAAGGTCGTTCTATTGCTCTTTGCTCCGCAAGACCCAGAAGTATTAGATCTTGTACCCTTTTTAGGCTGGGGTTAGTCAGGCGCTCGTTACGTGCTTGGTCCGTTACAGAGCAGTCAGGAAAAGCATTGCTAAAGCAAACACAGCCCGGGGTCAGGGTTTTTTTTTGTTTGAGGTTTATCCGTGGCAGGGAGAGAGAATTTGGATTAAATCACGTAACAAAATCGAATAAATATTTAATCCCTCTGTGGACACGCTTAGTCACTTCCAGCAGGAATGAAGATAAATTCACCTACAGCGTCTGAGTCAGAGCATTCCTGCAGCTCAACTCACCAGCTCTGGCTTTGAACTTGGGAGCGGTCTGGGTGGGCGGCTTGTCCCGAGTGTCCCTGCGGACGCGTGTCACTGGTGCCACCAGCCGGCCTCCTCCTGCCCCACGGCAGCATCGGGATGGGCAGCAACGGCTGTTAAATTAAAAACTGACTAACGAGGAAATCGTCCCACGTGTGTGCTGCAGGTCCTGGCGTCGGTTCTGCCGGTGTGCCAGTGGGTGGGCTCTGGACCCATTGGATGGATTATCTTTTAATATTTTTTTTTCTCTCTTTAAAGAAATCAACCCCATTCCCTTCAGAATTTTGAAGGTAAACTAGTATTTTTCAGCTGTTTGATGTCTGAGCAATATTATTCACCATCAAAACTCAACCTCTGCCCCGAGGCGGAGGAGGTGGCGCGTGGCGTGGACGTGTGCCCTGCCCTATACGATGTGTAGGGTGGGTTTGCGCCATACGCGGTGCATAGGGTGGGTTTGTGCCCCTCGAGCCCCAGCCGGGCACTGGGCACGCCGCCGGCCGCGCCGGGGTGGCAGGAGCTGGCAGCGCGAGGCGGGGGTGGTTTTAGGTGTATTTTAACTGTTCTCGGTCCCACCCAGAGCCTCACACGCGGTCTCGGTGCGAGTCGCCGTGGTTGGTGCTCCAGGGAGGCTTCGCTCCGCGTGGGAGCGTTGCAGGACGGGGCTCTTCAGCGGTGGAATTTTACATTTCACATGCCACGTTTTACAGCCCCAGCTCCCACCCAGGGGCTGCTCCCCACTGTCGCTGGTGTCCGTGGTGGGCACCCTCCTTCCAGCCGCGGTGACAAAATGTGTTTACATGGGCCAAAACTTCTACAGGTGGACTTTAACTCCCCCACCCCCCCGGGACGGACCCCTTTGGCTGGACTGCCACAAGCCCAGCTGAAGCCCTCGGGAGACGGGGAACCACGAGAGCCTGAAAATCTGCAGTAACGCTGCAATTTGGGCATCAGGAACGGCGGCAGTCCCTGGGCGGTGAATTTTTTAGCTGGGAACCAATGGACTTGAACCTCGACTTTTGCTTTTTTTAATCGTATTTTCAGCACAATACATGGAATGCAAGGGAAGGAAAGGCCGATAGCGCTGGATCTCACGTTGCAGCGTCAGGAAGCTGTTCGTGCCAAGCTGGCATGGCTCAAAAAAGAGTTGAAAGAAATCAAGTAATTCAGCATCTGTGCAAACTTTAGCTGGGGCTGAACGGTGGAAATGCTCTTGTGCAGCGGGATTATTTTTTTACAAGTGATGGGTTTTGACACCACTCTTGTCTGGAAGTCTGATTTTGGAGAGGAATTTATGTGATAAGTTTAAATCCAGCCCTGTTCTGGAAAGCTCTTAAGTGTAGACTTAAAATAGGCATATACTTAAATCCTGTTAAAGTGTTAAATAAAATGAACACTTAGTACATCCTGGGGTGCTTTTTTTGAACAGGGTGCTTATACGAATTGTACCTTCAATCTGCTTTTACAGAAGCAGGCAATACTGAAGAAAACTCAGTTTTAATCATCTGGGCACACTTCTCAGAAAAGTCTGCAAGTGTTGGGGGGAAATGCCCTGTGTGTTTTGGATTACTTAATACTGCAGACTGGTGCTTTTCTTAGAAAAATAATAAATACATTTCTGTTGCCATGGTTTACCTAGGGGCATACATGGTATTTTTTATGGTGGATGTTATTTTTCTTTAAGGTTATGAATAGGTTATTTATATTTTTGTAAATTCTGTGTCATTATCATTGTAATTCTGAAGTAGAGCTGGTCCTGTTGTTTTGGGGGTGATGTCTGTACTCAAATAAAAGCAATAGCTGAAACTCCTGCCCTTTTCCTTAAACGGGGCGGGGGGGGGGGGGGGCA
>JANZLQ010000040.1:24146650-24168134 GCA_026212715.1 Elanus axillaris
GGTTTCCACACGCCGTGCCAAACATGGAATCACCATGTGGGGGCCAGCAAAGAGACGAGGAAAAAACACGGTCAGCGCTGCCTTTGGCTCTGGCCAGGCTCCTCAGCTGCCTGCACAGACGAGCGGGTCTCTGCTGCGGTCCAGCTGCCCCCACGACGCACTCCCGTGGACGACACCGAGTATAAAGCATCCCTTCCCGCTGCCTTTCCTCCTCTGAGTTCCCCAGCATTGTGCACAGCCGGTGCGTTATTTCCTATTCTTTTAATTTGCTGCTATGCCGGTGTTCTAAGGTAATGCAAATACAATGAGTGTTCTTCACTTACCAAACACTGCAGTTCAAAGATGTGTAGACGTGGCACTTGGGGATGTTGTTCTGGTGGTGATGGGTTAACGGTTGGACTTGGTGATCTTAGAGGTCTTTTCGAAACTTAATTATTTGATTTATGCCTCGCCATGATAAGTGCTCAAAGGAGCAAACAGATAAAAGGTTGTAAAATAGAACTCTCATTTTCTACAAGAGCTTTCATTTTTCCAAGAATATGGAGCATAAAAATCATGGAAAACTACATGATATTTGGGCTTTCTGTGCTATTTTAAGTTCCTATAACAAGGGATATTACCCAAGCTGATGCTGCCAGCGTCCTCCCTTTTCTTTTTTTTCCCTACTCTCCCTTTTTAAACCAATCTGCAGGTGATGAGCCAGACTCTGCCTGGGCACACCTGCCCTGCGGTGCCACCCCCTCGGGCGCAGGGCTCCCCTGGGCACAGCTGTGCCACAGCTGGCCGGGCCAAGGGCACTGGCAGCCGGGCGGTGGCACTGATCGGCGAAATCACCCACAGCGAAGGGAGAGAACCTTCCTTTAAAGCCTGTTGCAGTGCTGAAGTGTCTGTCCTCTTGTGGAGCAAGCTCTTCTGTCATTCTCGGATGAGGCCTAGAGGATGCAGTGACAAGCAATCTTTCACGTGGAAAGAACATGTGAGCCAGCTGGATTTTATAATGTTTGAGTTTGGAGGAAAAGAGCATAAAAAGTAGCCAGTCCTTTTCCCTGAGGTCACCAGGACCTTTACTCTCACTTGCAGGGTTTTGTAAACCCCGCTGCTTTAAATGCAAGGGTCGCTTTGCAGGGTTGCACCGGGGGTTAAGATGAGCATCTTCGCTGCTCGTTCCCTGGCCAAAACCCCAGAAACCCGTTGTTTCTGTCTGCCCCCCCGTTTAAGTCGGGCAGCTGGGGGGGTCAGGCTGGGCACAGGGCTCTGACCGGCCCATCAGCCCCCAGAGGGGTGAGGGACGCTTATCCAGGGTGCGTGGGTGGAGCTGAAGGAATTGCCACTGGAAGGTCTTGCACACCCACGCTGGGTTTGTCACTAACCTTCAGAGTGATTTTTTTTCCCTCTTTTATTTTCTGTCCCTCCATTTCTCCATCCACACCGTGAATCGCATCATAAATGAAACAAAAAGCTGCCCTTAAATGAGAATTGATGCCCCCAGAGCTAACCAGAAATGTAGGCCACTAAACTTCATATCTGCAATGCACATTTTAAAGGCACAATCCTCCAGCTTCTCAGCAGAAGTGCTTCACAAGGGCACCAGTAAGCCATTAAAAGTGGCTCATCCCGGAGACTGCTGGAAGGAGGACCACGATGCAGCATTTGAATGCTGGGGATCAAACAAGCTTAAGGTTCATTTTCAACCTGTTCCCATCTATAGCTGAGATGTCTGAATATATTGCTAAATATTCGCGGTCTTTATTACCTGTGTTAATCATTACAGTTCACCCAGAGGATGAATATATTTCATCCTTAAGCCCCGCAAGCCGTGAAGGACAACAGAATACTTATATTCCACTAAATAGAAGGCAAGGTAGTGCAATTTAATACAGTTCTTTTAAACAGAATGCAGGGTAACCTTATGTTCAAGTCAGCTTTAGCTTTAGGTTTCTCAAAATTAACCTTCGAGTTTAATAAAGGGAAGCAAATCTATAGCCTGCAATAGAAATGTGAACATAAAGAGGGGATACTGTGTTGAAGTATTTATTTGGAGCTGTAGCTATTGCCGTCTCCATGCAGGGAACCGTTGGCATTATTCACTGTTCGTAAGCAAGAGCCACTGGCGCATTTAATTCAAGAACAGGGTAGAAAATGAAGATAGTCTATTAAATAACTGACCTGTTAACACCGATTCAGGAAAGACAATGTACTATGATGGGAATCCTAGAAATACTGTAATGGTAAAAAGTAAAACTTGATTCCTTTCCAGTCTTTAGGAGGGACTTGGTTTAGTAACCTTAATGTGAACAGTCCAAGCAATGTACCACAGTTCAGAAGGAAATAAAAAATTTCCCAAATAGCCCGGAGTCATCCAGTCTATTGCAACTCCTCATTAACTGAACTTTGTGGTAAAGCCATCGTGGAAGTTTTGGGTGATCCAGGAACTCCTTGTAATCGTGAATTCTGCCTTATTTGACATGTATCACTAGTAAAAGATCAAAATGAGCAGTGGAAGGGGAAAGAAGCTGCAAAAGGTTTAGGTCATTGACTAAGTGATCACTTAATTCCTGCTGGAAATTGCCTGAAACAAGATGTGGCAGCAAGCAAACATCACTTCCCTGTCAAAAAAAAACCCAAACCAAAAACAAAATCTGTTGCTCTAAAACTTGCCTGCTATGATTTTTATTATGTATCATAAACTATTTTGTAACAATACCCAAAGTCTGGCCACCTTGGAATCACACTGATTACAGTACTCAAGTTGGCTACAAGTGTGGATTTGAAAGAGCAATCACTTCTGCAGACCTGGCTGAGGAATATGCTGCCGTTCTGGTAGAATGGCACGAAACTGTCAGAAATGATGTTTTGAAAATTGCCGTCGTTACTGTCAGCTACCAGCACCAACTGAAGATCCTTGCAGAGGGGAAAAATCCTTGGGGCCAGAGACCGCCGAGGTTCACCAGGACACAACCTGCCAAGACACAGCACGTATTAGATATACAATGAAAGTGTATGGGCATACTGGCTAGAGACGATGCTTGGAGAGGATATAAACCTTTATGCTCTGAAGCAGCATTAATTGCAAGGCAATAAGCAGAAATTCCATTAATGGGGACACTCCCTATAATTTTCCCTTACGGTGTCCCATAAAGCAATTGTTTTTGTCTGCAGCAGACAAATTAGGTGGTCCATCAATCTGATTTTATAAAGCAATTTGTCTGTTCTTATCTGCCAAAGAGATTTTTATGAGGCCTGTCACGGAAAAGTCTCTTCAAGTGACAGACTATTGTATTGTAAAATCAGAGACATTGTTTCTGCAGGACTTGGCCTGTTGGGCTTTTTTGTTAGTATTTTTTTTCCTCTCACCTCTGATAAGTGACAGCTGCTCTTCATTGACAGCTCATTGCAGAGGGCAGTGTCCTCATGCGATTTGGCATTGCTGAACAGGCATTATTAGCCAGTACGGGCTCACGGGAGAATAAAACCTCATTACAAGGGCCAAATGCATTAATTCAACCCTTATTACTGGGGCAAAGTTAAAAATACAGGGGGGTGGAGGGCAGGCCAAGTGCTTTTGCTTTCCTGTCTGGGGAGAATTCCAGTGATCCCCTAAGGAAGGGTTTGCTTCGGTGCGGCGCACCCGGCACAGACATTCCAGACCCGCTCCTCCGGCCACGGTACCTGCCCTCGGCAGCACAGCCCGGAGCATCGCTCAGGCGCTCGCATGAGCTGCAGCGGCTTCGTCAACTGCTGCTGCGCTCCCTCCTGCCTGGTCCCACCAGCCGGTGACTCCAGACGACTCCGGTCCTGTTCCGACGCAGCCATCCCAAACGCGGCACAGCCGACACGACTCGGCAAGGAGTTTGCCTCTGACGCAGCCGCTCACGCAGAAAGCTCAACAGGATGAGCCGAGTGGTGCGGTCATCATTGGAAAGGTGCGTGTGTGTGCCCTGGGAGCGCTTGGACAACCAGCTCGGGGGAGCGGTTCAGGAATATTTGCTGGAATTTGGGTGGGGATTACTGCTGAGAACTGGTGGGAGAGGGCAGCTTTGCAAAAAGTCTTGGGTCTTTAAACTGAGAGCTGACTGCAGCATTGTGCTTGGCGTCATAAACCTGCCCTTACCCTGCCAGTATTCCCGCTTGGGCTTCATCCAAAGTCTGGGGAGATCAGAAGCATTTTTCTCCCTACCGCAGCACAGGAGGCGATGGCTCGAGGGAAGCAGGCGTGTTTGCTCCTCGCTGGGTGAGAGGGTAGAGCCATCTGCCCTGACTTGAGGGAGAGACTCTCCTTTGCTGCTGGTGGCAGGGGTGTCTGCTCATTATCTTCCGAGTGTTAATTCTGGCTGTGCCTTTGCATCCGAGCCTCCTGGGCCAGGTTCGGGCTTTTTCCTCCCTCGTCTGCCCCTGGTCTGGGAGTGACCCAATCTGCCGAGCTGTATCTCAGTGGAAGAGGACAGTCTCCGACACTACAGCCCCACTTCCCAGGGCTTGATCTGGACTTAACTGAGGACTTTTCCATTTATTCCTTCAGCGTGCTTTGGACAGCCCCTCAGTACTGTTTTCCACTTGAAGAGCTAACTGATGATAATTGTATTCTGTTTCTCCTTCCTGAGCTAATTTTCTGACTCATTGTGGGTTTTTTTCTGCTTGCTTTTTGCTAATCTAGTTGGCATTTTGTGGTTTCTTTGTTCATTATGTGATGGGGCTATATAAGGGGATTTGTCTCTGGAATTCAGGTATCCCCGGCACTGTGTTCTCTGTTATCGTCTTCATCAGCAACTATGCTGAAGGCAGTTAGATGCATTTGGCATGAGCTAACCTTAATAAATCTGGGTTGTTAATCACTCAGACATGTGTCTCTCGAATCTTTGCATACTGATTTGTGTGTGCTCAAATAGTTTCTCTGGAGTAGACTTCTGGTAACTCAGTGTTTTAATAATCTGCCCTCCAAACTCACCCTTGGGGTCTTGCCTCCTGGGGCTTTGCCCGCCAGGGACAGGTTCAAGGCATCTGCTTGCCAAGGCGAGCAGCACCGCAGCTGCCAAAGGTGCAGGGTGACGGCTCGGTCTGCAGCACCTGAGCAGGATGAGGGCTCTCCAGACCGCGTGGGCTTCCCGGGGGACTCTTCTCCCACCCCACGCTCCCGTCCAGTCCTCCGGCCTTGGGGCTGCCGCACGGCCAGGCTGCAGAGAGCAAACGGTGCTGTGTCTGCTGCCCGCAGGCCGCTGCCCCGGCCAGGGCAGGGCTCTGGGCACGAAACCCACAGCAGCCTGCTAGCACGGCCCTGCTGGGAACGGGATGGGAAATACCCAGCGGGAAGTGGTGGTGCTGGTTTTGGAAGCTCTCCTTTGGTCCTATTGATCTTGGACCTCCAGCACCGCTCAGGAAGCCATTCCCACAGGTGAGTGGCGTGTCTGAGGACAAATCAGTGAGGGTTTAAGCATCTGTTTACCTGCTGAGTTGGCTCAGACCTTGACCTGTTTCAGCAAAAGCAGAATTTCTTAGATTCTCTTTTCCAGACGTTGGCTAAGTAAGCTCTGTGATTGCACCTGCAGTTCAGCAGAGATGCAATCTCTTGCCTCTCAGTCACTGTGCCTTGTTCAAAGCAAGCAACATAGCTCAGTTTATTTTATGTTGTGCATCCTATTGTTTGCCTGAATGCTGCTGAGAGAGTGTTGCCCTATTAGTCAGGGCATCCTCAAGTGATACAAGAGCCTCCAGGCAACAGGCAAAGCATGCAAGGCTTTGAATCTCGTTCAGGCATTGATAATTACCAGTCTAGATAGCTAAGCCATTACGAAGATGCAATACAGTCAGCTCTTACATCATGCCCATTTAGGGGAGAAAAATCCAGCAATGAAGGGATGCTACAATTGACAGATCCAAGGAAAACCAGCTAGGTTATTTTTCACAGCAAGTGATAGCTAACTACATGGATTAGCAGAAGATCAAGGGAGTACAAAGAGACCCACTTCTTTGATATGAGGTGTTTGATTGCTCCAGGAAAAGATTATGCAGCCATTTAAAGAAAGAAAGGGGGGAAACAAAACAAAACAAAACAAAAAAACCCCACAACCTAAGAAATATTAAAGATGGACTCAACACAAGATTAAGAGTTTTTTAAGAGACTTTTACTTCACCCATAGCCACTAGACATGACAGGGGCTCCCAGAACAGCTTCCCTATCAAAGGGATGATGGGCAGGTACGACTCCAAGGCTTGCTTGCTGCTTCCCAGAAATTTGGCTGTTTCTGAGGAAACCAGCAGTCAGTCTGTACCAGCATTCTTGGGCAAACATCTCAAGAAATTACTGAAAATTTCTATCTATCCATCTTGCACTGTAAAACAGCCCTGGGGATGGGATTTAATCCCCGGCTTGGCTTGTACCCCAGAATTTGCCAACAGAGCAGGAGATTTCATTTCAGAATCACAGCAAGAGCCATAGCTTGGTATCTCTCATTGAAGATATCCGTGTTAGTGTTGTTGCTATGGTTATTTCATAAGAGCCCAAGTTATAATATGTACATTGAAAGAAAACATAGAAAGAAATATCTCTTTAGAACCTGCGTGAGTTCTGTGTGCACAGTGCATCATACAGCAGCCTATGGATGGGGCCAGCAGTCCGTGCCAGCGCTGCTGCTTGGGTGCCAGGTCCTGCACAGCTACGCAAGCTGTTACAGAGAGCTTTTTTTGGGGGGGCGAGGTGCAATTTTTCCATCTTCTGTTGTTTCTTTGTGAAATGTTTGCTTTGCAAGTGGTATTCAAAGAGCCCTAGAAAGTTTTGTCCAGGGCAATAGAACATAGCAAAGAATATGCTCATCCAGGATGAAATTTTAGGTGTTTTTGTTAAATGCTGCATGGGTTTTTTGGGTGACGCCAGTGGTGTTTTTCGTAAGAATCTATCTGAACCAGCTGAATAACTGCGGACAGCAAACAAGCCCATGAAACACAGCTAACCAGGCTCTGCAGCTGCCTTATTAACTGATGGAGGCTGCTATCACAGTTCACTTAGCGCTGCTGCTATGGCACTGGAGAGATGGGTACTCTTTTTTCACTTATTACTTGGCATGAATCCTGTTACCTACTGGCAAATAGTGAGTTTAAACCTTGTTTTCTGAAGGGGCCCTGTGAGAGCATGTTGGGGAAGTTCAATAGCCCAGATCAAGCCCTCCAGATCCAGAGCAAGCACCAAGTGGGGGTCTCGGTGCCATGGGGCTGTCCCCTTCTGCCCCCAGGCCAGGCCCTGGGTGACCCCATGCTTTACCCAACATTTGCCAAACTCTCTTTTCTGCTGATTTTTCATCCCTGTCCTGGACTCTGAGGAGGGGGGAGCTACTTCCAGCTAGTCCTTTTAAAGTAGGACCTCCCAGGACTTTTTTCCTTCCTGTGCCCATATGACACAGCATCTCCCAGGCTTTTCATGACCATCTCCTGGGTTTCCCCGAGGCTGCCATCACTCATGTTTCCACTCTTGAAGGAAACTTTCCAGTTGCTGGGAGAAGCCTGTGCACTGTGGCTTATAACTGTGTCTCATTTACATCCTCAGCTCGTGCTCAAAGCTTGTGCTACAGCAACCAAAGGATGAAGGATGTTGGGGTTTGCAATTTTTAGAAAGAAGTCTCTTAAACTTCTGAAGATAAGTTGAGCAGAAATGGGCTGCTGCATTTCTGTCAGGGAAACTGAAAGCTCCATACTGACATCCGCCTTTCCACAGGGAAGAAATAATATTTTAATAAAGTGGAATACGTGGCAGTTTCAGGGTCATTTACTAAAAGCTGATGAAAAGTGAGGAACAGTAAAAAGGCAAATGACAGCTTCTCTTAATAATTAAATGAAGTGATGCTCATTAGTTAGAGATGCTTTCAACATTTTGAAAAACTCACAATGATGTTTTTCAACTGAAAACAGACCCTGCTCTCTACAGAGAGAAGTCAGTGCCTGCACCCAGTGGTAGGCTGCCTTAAATTCCCATGTTCGAATAAATGTTAGTTTCCAAGTGAAGTGCCTCAGGGATCATGTATGCATCCATTTCTCATGCTGTTCATGATGCTCTGCTGTCTTCTCCTCATGCAGATGTTGCAATGTACACCTGAGGTGCAGGGATGTGGCTGAGTGGGGTCAAGCGGCCTGGAAGTGGGGACCTCCCCTCCTTGCTCTCCTGCTCCTTCTCACTGCACAAATGGGGGAAAAAAAATCAATCCTTAGTTTCTTTGGTCTGTCTTATCCTCTCCCTGGAAGGTGGTGGGAGCACGTCCTCATCAGCAACCCAGGTCCCCCCCACCTCTGCCCCAGGCAGAAGCTCAGTCCAGGCTATTGCCAGGGTAGACCAGGAAAATCCCTGACACCCAGCAGCCATGACTCCCTTTAAACTACTGAAAACCAGCACCTGGTTTTCACCAACTAGGCCAACCCTGAGTCCTCAGCCGCTCCTCCAGGACATGCCTTCCAGGCTTGTCACCAGCTTGGTTGCCCTCCTCTGGACACATTCAAGCACCTTCATATCCTCCTTAAATGGTGGGGCCCAGAACTACACACAGCGAGTAGTACTCACTGTGAGGCCACATGAACACTGAATACGTTTTATCCAAAGCAGTTTGGGGCTTTTTTGCTATGAGTACAGTGTTTCCCTATGAATTTCAGGTCTGAGGACAAGAGAGTAACCACCCCGGCATGTCCATACCAGACCCCCTCTGTCACCATCGCAGCACGTACCAGTTGCCAGCACCAAGTTTTGAAGGATTACTCAGCAACTCTCAGGGCTCAAAACACGCACAGCTTTTTTTTCCAGCAAAGGACTTACAACCACTCAACCCAAAGTCTGGATGGATAAGTAAGTAATAAATATTTTTCTGTCTTTCGTCTGTCTTCTCCAAGTAAGAGAAGTCCTTTACTCAAGCTCAACCAGGGAAGCTGGGTGGAGAAGACTGGCCTCGCTGGTCTTGGTGCAGATTTTAAGAGGGGTGGTATGATGGAGAAAGGGATGCCGCTGGCCAGGCTGGGAGATCCTTCTAGTTCCTGCTCCCCAGTGCCCAGGCACTGCTCCACACTGCTTGTGAAATCATGTAGCAATTCTGCCTTCTTTCTGCCTTTAATGTCTCCTTCCCCTGCCTTTTTCTTTTTTTTTTCTCTCTCTTACTAAACCTTTCCTTTGTTCTGTATCCTTTTTTTCACCTGCCTTCCAAGCACAGCTAAATTAAACTGTATATTTCCAAGGACTGTAAACAAAATCTTCCCTCTTAGTCTGAGTCAATTTCATTGTTTAAATGAAACTCTTTTACAGCAATTAGTAGTTATGGAGAATTATTTCATTCTTCAGTTAGTCAATGCTGCAGCCCTGATGAAATATTTTGTGGCCTTTTGTTTACTGCCAGTGTAGGTTTATTTCCTGAATTAATACATTTGTAATAAAACCAAAAAGAAATTCTCAATGGACTAAATTTGTCCGCCTGAGTGCCAACTGAAGCTGCTGCTGCTGATGCCTGGCGTGCATTCCCACTCCCCTCGAAGCTGGGGCTGGATTCCAGCTGCTGGCTCTGCAGCTCCAGAAGCAGCAGAGGGAAGGGTGGGACAGAGCCAGGGCAGAAGGAGTGAGGGGAGGAAGAGCAGCACCATCTGAAGGGGAAACTGCTCTCAACTGACCCTTACCTCTGCTGGGAGGCTTTGGGACAAATTATCTGGTGAAACTCCATAGGGATGGAATCAACCTAGATGTCCAAGGCCTTCTTATAAACACATGTCAGAATGGGTCCATTTCTATTGCTCTGCAAAGCCCCTATGTCGTGGCATGTTTTATGAGCGCTGGGACAGGCCAGTGACTCGGGACAGCACAAGCAATGACAGAAACCTGGGTCCCACTCCCTCTGCTAGTAATAAGATGGGAAAGCCTCGGAAGTAAATCACCCTGCCTGTGGACCTCCGTGTCCTCTGCACGTATACCTGCTCCTTGGAGCAGCTGCAGCTGTGGGCTCATGGGGAGGGTGCTCGAGAGGCTCTGGACCCACTGCACCGAGTAAAGGGTGATACAAGTCAAAAGTCGGTGGTAAAACACCAGAACAGCAATGTCAATTCCTGAGGAGAAACGGGGAGATGCCCTTTGGTGTCCACTGAATCCAGCTGACTCACCTCAGCCCTGCGGCTCACAGGTCTGTGTCGGCCGTCTGGATGTTCACGGTGGAGCAAATGTTCTGCAAGGCAGGTCCCTTCCTGTACCTGGCCTGCTCTGTCCACGCCTCGCGGCAGGACGTGACCACGGGCGGCAGCGCGTTGTCCTGGGCCTGAGGCACCTTCTGGCACATGCAGAGCAGGGACTTGAGCTCTGAGCGGAAGCTCTCGTTCAGCCAGCAGTAGATGAAAGGGTTGTAGCAGGTGCTGCTCATGGCGAACCAGTGCAGGGCGAAGTAGAGGGAGTTCTTTGTCTTGATGCCTAGACTGGAGATGAGCACCACGTAGCAGTTGAGAGGGAACCAGCAAACAGCAAAGACTACCACCACCAACATCAGCATCTTGATGCTCTTCTTCTTGTTCTTGTGGTGGGTGATATACTGCTGCGTGGTGATGTCTCCAATGGCATTGCGGAGCCACAGCTTCTTGGCCAGGCGTGTGTAGGTGACAGTGATGATTAGCAGAGGCAGGAGGTAAAGAAGGAGAAAGGTAGACAGGTCCAGATACTTCCACACCAGCTCTGCAGGCTCAGGAAAATCAGGGAGGCACAAGCTTCGGACAGTGGCTTCCCTTGAAAAACAAAGAAATACATATGTATCATGTGGCCATTGCTGCACAAATGGAAGCTGCTAATTTGGCAAACCACAGGGGAACTTCCATACCACCCACAACCACCTCCTCAAATTTGTAGTATGGACAGAGGGGAGCCAGATATTGCTCATCTCAACAAGCCAAAGCTAAGACAAAGCTCAGTCAAACCTCTGTTTTTCAGAAAATCATCTCATGGTGTTCTCTGTGTCTGTCTCACCAAAGATAAGCCTGGCTACTGTGTGGCGTTATCTCCTTTCCCCTTAAATAGTTGTGTTGTCTGGTAAAAGAATTCTTAGAGAGACAAACCAGAGTTTCCTATTAGAAGCTGCAATTGATTTCAATGGAATGAGTCCCTTGTGTCCCCTTAACACGGCAAAAGTCACCCCAATAGCCCATTCTCACAAAAGGGGCTACTGTGAAAGAAGCATTGACCCGGCTGCACCTGCCCCTTCCCTGTGTGCATGGGCACAGAGACATGGCAGGGCCAGTCTCCTCTTCCCCCAAAACCCAGTGCAGAAGGAAAGAGGGCAGTGGGTGAAACCCACATAACTCCTGCTTTTCTTCAGTCCCACAGGCGATTCCTATGCACCTGGAAAAAGGACACATATGCCCAGGTTTTCCAGAATGTGCCTACCCAAAAATCCAGCCCGGGACGCGTTACTCCTCTTGCACATGGGCTGCGCAAACTGTTGTCCGGCCAAGCACAAGTGACCTGATCTTCCCAGGATGCAGCAGAGTCACAGCACGTGCTGGGGTCACTTGCTGCAGCACGCTTGCAATAACTCTGACTTGCCTCTGCCAGGCCAGACCTGCAGCCCATACCGTACCCAGGTACAGCTGCCTTTCTGTGTCCTGAGCAGGCACAGGACCCCCTTGGTCAGAGCAGAAAACTGCTGCAGCAGCTGGGAAGTCAAAGCTGTCACAGATGGAAGGAGAAGGGGCTGCTGGAGGCTGGGGGCCATGCAAAAGCCTCACAGGCATGACCCCACCTGGACGGACAGCACTCCTTCCTTCCCGTACTGACCATCCAGTTTCCATCAGCTTTTCAGGACACTGGGTGTTAAAACCTTTCTTAAAACAGCAGTGATAATTAGAAAACCCAGTCACTTAAGTCAAGCTTAACTTAAGCCTGACAGTTTAACTTCTGATGTTTAACTGACAAAAGAACTGAGTTTAACTACACGTGACAGCTTATTTTAACAGCACTTCAGCAACCTGTCACATTCAACCCAGGGGATCCAGGCTCTGTTCACATTTTCAGGCTGGCAGCAGCTCTCAGCTGATGCAGCCCAGCACCCTCCGTGGAGCATGGTCTGTCCCCTCCGCATCCCGCAGCAGATAACTGGAAATGATGAGACATTAGGAGAAAGGAGCACTTGCACATTTCTTTCCAGTGATGTTTTCTCCTTTTCTCCCTTCTTTTTCTTTCTCTTATTCCATTTTGCCCTTCTCTCTTCAATACTTGTCCTCTGCTCACTTGTATTCAGCACAGACTGTAGTCCCCATCAAGCTGCATTATTCATTGCAGTATTGATTAATATCTTTAATATCCTGTTTTCAACCTCTGGAGCTAGCTTTTGTGCCACAAATAGAAGATTGCTTGAAAACAAACAGCTGCAAGCAGGGCCTGTGTGTGGCTGTTGGAGGGATGACAAAGGGCACAGGAGCAGAGCTCTGCCGAGCACAGCCCTGGAGGACTTTGGAGATGCTGCTCAAGAGGTGAACTGACGCAGAAAGGAACATCATCCACCATAGCCAAAGAGCAAAGCCATAGGGAAAGAGCAGAAGCGACGGGATGGGAGCAGGGCTGTCACCCCTCACTGTCCCCCCGGGAATCAGCTTGAGCTTGGGACAGTGTCTGGGCTGCGGCCATTAGCACAGGAGCGCAGCTGAGGCCAAGCAAGGGTGATGCTTTGGTGCTTGTGGAGCTTAAAAACACTATTTGAACAGAGCAGGCAGCAGAGTGAGCCCGCAGGTGATCGAAAAACTATCTGGTGCCCTCGCTGCTCCCCTTCCCCCCCCCTCCAAAGGAGGGGCATGGACTGTAGGGGAGGCTCACAATTATTTCAGGGAAGAGGCTGGTTGAGAGCAAAACCAGGCAGGACGCTGTGTTTTGATGAATTCTGGTATGACCACGGACTTGGCCACACTGCTGTGCACTGCAGACGGGGAGATTGGATGCTGGTGGAGCCCACGTTCTCCTGTCCCCAGAATCCCAACAGCTCCCTGGTGGCACTTCTCAGGAGCCCCTGGCACTGCAGGAGCTATTAAGAGCAATATTACAACTGTGATTTTTATTCAATGGAAAGCAGGGATGAGAATAGCACGTCCTGGAAGTCCTTATATCGCCGAGCTGCCTCATACCAATGCAAGGCTCAGTTTCCTCTGGCCACGCTAAAGGATGAACAGAGACAGGTGCCACGAAACAGATAGTGGCGTTTGTTCATTCATAAGCAATTTGTTCAGTAATACCCTGAACACAGCTGCAAAGCAATGCGAGTACAGGAGTAACCCAACACTTTGTTTACAAAGTCTCAGCAGTTGAAGATATTATAACCCCCCCCGAGGTATCTCTCAGTCAAATCAGTATCACAAGCACAAGTAAGGAAGAGCTGTGAATCCCCAGATTACACTCCCATTTTGTGTAACCTCTCATATACAAACAGCAATGAAAAGCCTGTGTGGGGAGTCAAACACTCTCCCTGCCACGTTAATGGGAGGGAAGTGACTGTGCTGTAGGAAGAAAGATACTTGTCCTTTATACAGAAGCTCAGTAACTACAATAGGAATTTTTCTCCTGCTGCCTATTAATGCCTCCTTACCCTGTGCCCTGGGATGCCGCTCTCAGGTTGGAGATACTGCTCACTGTAAGATTATCCCCTTGGCCTCCAGTCTGGCATTCCTGCAAAATGCAGGCACCAGCAGCATGGCACACCACCACGAAAAACACCAGTTTGTGTAGCATCATGGACTGTTTTCTAGCCAGGAGGACTCATGGAAGTGCCACTGGCTGGTGGGGACAAGAGGGCTAGGACAGGTTGGGTACCATGGAGGGACAAAAGACTGCAAGGGCAAACCAGCCCAAACCTTCTGGGTCTGTATTTCTCCCTGGTGGAGACTGTAACTTCCCAGCAATGAATGCCATCACTCGATCAGCTGGAAGGGAGGCAGGGCTGGGAGATAAGCTGCTTTGTTTTTTCCCCTTTTCTTTTTTTCCCCTCTAGATCAGAACCTTCATTTTCTTCTGATGCTTCAGTGGTTCCTCATATGGATGTGAAATTCCACTTCATCTCCTTCTAATAGCTCCTGTCGCTGTGTTCAGCCAAGCAAAGAGCTCCCTTCTCTGCTGGGCAAGGCAAAACAGCACACAGAGATGACATCGCGTCCCTGTCAAAGCGCTGTTCCTCTCACCAGCCCTTCACTGCAGAGGAAGATGTGGAGGTTTCTCTCTAGCCTTTCTTGTTTATCTAACATTGGGCAGAGGAGCCTCAAGCTTTAAGGAAGGCTCGTGCTGTTTCATAAATCCAAATGGATGAAATGCAAGGGAGCTAGAACGTGTGAATCAGCATATGAAGTCTTGGAGATCTGGGGTTTGTGGCCCTGCTGTCTCACAAAGGCTGTTCTCTCCTCCCTGTTCTTTCTGTATAGTCTTGCTAATATCAGTACCAGATGTTTAAACTATGAGTTTTATTTTCTTACTTTTTCGAACTGCAGCTTTGATTCTCTCCTCCTCCTCCTGAGCAACTTGGCTAGACATGGCCTTCTTAGTTCTAAGGAGCTGAGTGAGCGTGAGGAGGGAAGAGAAAAGGCCCTCGGATGAAAATTACCTTCTCAGGATAAAGCTCCTGACGGTATCATGACACTGGAGAAGGTTTGTCTCACTGACCTGCCATGCCCCGGCCAGGCTGCGCCAGGAGCCTGCCACCAGCATGGGGCTGGGACATGAGCCTCACCCCCTCGTCCAGGCGTTTGGGTGACAGCAAAAGCAAACCCAGGTCCTAGGGACGTGCATGCCTGGCAGACAGCCAGGCAGCTCTTCCAGCAGGCCAAGCCTCTGCTGCAGGAAGTAAGATTTCATCCACGCACAAACTCCCACCAATTCCACTATGTCCCTCCCCAAGCCTGGGAGCCCTTCCAGCAGCTCTCACCACCGAGAGCCACTGCCACAGAGGGCTATCGGACCTCTTCACACCCACTTGAAAGGGGAAATAACTCACCTGTAGTTATACTGGAAAAGCTTTTGATAGATGGCATGGGGTAGGGAGAAACAGGTGGCCATCAGCCAGATAATAGAGATGCTCAGCGCTCCCTTCGTTAGTGACATCCTCTGCTTCAGCGGGTTCAGGATGACCTGCAACAAGGAGTTCACTGTGACTTATTGCACAGGAAAGCAAAGTCCCTCCACCAATACACACAGCAGAGGCATTTTTTTTAACATGATCTAATGCTGTTAAGAAAATTACAGCCATGATTAGGAAAATGTCCTGCTTATTACAATGACCTGGAAAATGGGAAACAATGCATTTTTCAGTCTTCTCAGAAGTGCTTTCAAATAATCATTTTCCTCTATTTTGTTCTGTGAGGACCATTTTCCTTAAATTGGGGGTTACATTAGGTAGGAAAAAAAGAAGATATATACACAAGTCTCTTCACTTATGGGTATGCTTGTTTATTTTGTATGAATCACAAAGAAACGTCTCCTGTTCTAGCTGAACCTATGGAGCTGAGCCCTCCCTGCCTTGTTTCAGGCACTAACTCACCTTTTGTGAAATTTTCTTTGTTAGATGAGAAGGTAAAGAGCTTATAAAATCTGAGAGTCTGGAAGATACTATTTGGCTGATAGGAAAGGAGAGTGATCGCTAGAGATAAGCGCGTGGCCTGGGCTGCCCTCTCTTTCCTGTACTGGTAATGCAGCGAGCGTTTATCACAGTGGGCAGCTGACACAGCCCCAGCTGCAGGCAGACAGCAGATACAGTCTTCTCACAGCTCTGAAGTCTCCTCCCAGTATTTCCAACAGAGACTTCCCACTCTGCTGCTCCCCTTTACACTGCTCCAGCATTAGTCCCATAGTTATACCCCACGACTTTAGTCTCAGAATTCCTTTGTACTCCAACTGTCCTGCAGCTTGATGGTGTAGCAAATGCCCAACGGGAAAGGAAGAACAAAAGAACCAACAGGCAACTAAATCAGAATTTAAGCTCAGGATGATACAGACTGGTGTTTTGTGAGTTTTGGGTGGTAAACTAAAAAGCTTGGAAAAGTTCCCTGTACGGCTGAAGTAACACTTTGCACTCAGCGTTGGCTCTGCTGTCTTTCAAGGCCCCCCATGGCTCTTGAATCAACTTGTCCTGCCGTACTTGTGGGCTAGGTTGGACCTGCCTCTTTTCAAACTACCTGAAAAAGGTGTCCTCACCCTTTTCCACTGAAAGTCTGTGAGTCTCCTGTGAAACCTGTGATCCTGCATTTTGGTCTTTCCCTCCTGCCCCATACCTGGGAGCCTACAGAAGTCCATCAAGCCTTCTTACCCCTGACGTGTGAGGGGCATCTTCGAATTTAGATCTAGAGCCTTCTCACTGGATGTGGGTTTAATCCCCAAGATTCAGCCACCTTGAACCAATGGCTCGACCAAAACTGACAGGGGCTTGGGAAGAGCCTTGCAAGGGAAGGGCAGGCAGGCAGGCAGGGTTTTACCTGGTGCCTGTCCAGGGCGATGGCTGTCAGGGTCAGTGTGGAGACATGGAGGGAGCAGTACTGCACAAAGCGGCTGATGTGGCACATGGCTTTTCCAAAGATCCACGTGCTGTTCACAAACCGAACCTGAGGGGAAAACAACAGGTCATCAGCCAGCAAATGTACTGAAAACAAATCCACAGGGAAAGCCTTTGGATTGCACCTGAGCTGGCATGCGGGTTTTGGCTGGCTGGGCAACTCCACCTGAAACCCAAAGAAAGATAAGCTAGGTTGGATTTTGAAACACCTTTACATAAGAATTTATAAGGTCAAAACCCGCAGATTAAACAAGTGGTGCTATCACGGCCGTCCTTGCCTATTCATATAAACACTATTTATGAACAGCGGTAATAACTTTTTGATTATACTAACAACTGTATTTGGAAAAAGTGGACCGAGTTTTGGTCATACCACACCCCCCCGGCCCTTCAGGTCTGGAGAGCTTTCACTGAAGACTTTACCCAACTGGCAGCTCTGAAAAGCTTGACTACTTTCTTCCAGTTACCCAAGTATGACTGGCATGCGAGTTGTTTTGACCCACTAAGTTTTAAGTGTGACTCTCTAGTGCTCTCCTGCATGTAATGTTAAAGGTACATGTTCCTCCAGGCACTTATTCTGCATTCCCCAAGAAGCTCTTGCTGTGGTTTCGTAGCACACTCGGAAAGACTTTAGAGACTTTTAGGAGAAACAGAGTCTAACAGAGCAAAGGCAGCCCATGGGTTGCTGAACAGTGTTTTACTTGCCTGGCAGAGTTGTCTATTAGACTTGATTGTGTTGGGTTCACGCCTCAGTCCTAGAAGAGCATGCACAGAGAGGGTGTGACCACCAGGCACAGCATTCTTGTTAGAGAGTCCCCTCCTGGCTGAAGGGACAGCAGAGCGGGCTACTTACCAGGGTAAAAGGCGTGTTGAGCAGCGTGATCATAATGTCAGACACTGCCAGGTTGACGATGAAAAGGCTGGTGGCTGAGTGCATCCTCTTGTTCTTCAGCACCACGTGGCACACCAGCATGTTCCCAAAGAGAGACATGATGATAATGACAGAGTATGCCACAATTAGGAGAGCTTTCACTGTTGGTTTCTGGGATTCCGGTTCATATTTAGCCAGCTCGGCAAATTTCTCCCACTCAACAATGCGGCTGTCTGTCCAGTTGAAGGTGGTCCTGTTGGTTGCTTGGTAGATTGACATGAGTTTGGCCAAGGATGAGTAATGGTCTAACTCCTCAAGAAAACCCATCATCTGTGACTGATGCAGCAAGCGAGGCATGGTGGGTTAACCTGAGTCTTCACTCAGCTTGAGGCCACTGTGATCACAGCTCCAGCTGATAGAGCAAGCAACCCATTACCTTCAACTGCTTGGCTTTCTGGGAAGCTGGCGAAGATGCAGCTGCTGTTACAAACACCATCTTAGAACGAAAAGCTGAAGGGAGCCTCTGAGTTGTGATGGGTTCCGCAGGGGCAGAGGCAGCACTGGGGAGCAGTTCCAATGGGCACTGGTTTGGGACTGCACTCTGTCAACCCATTCATATATCAAGAAGAGCAATAGCTCCACGGGTGGGCTGGAAAGAAGAACTAGTTATTACATGTATCAAATGTAAGAAAACCTCAGGTGGGGTTTGAAGTTCTTTTAATCCCGCATCAGCTTTTTCTTCTTTGTTCTCACCTGAGTCCATTTTTCCTCCAAGTTCCACAGAAGGCTGCGCTCTTGGTGCTTTCATCCTCTACTTCAAAATATCCAGTTCTTTTCTGTTGAAATGTAAAGGCAGAGCCATTTGAGGGATCATTTTTAAAAGCAGAGGTAGCTTTTGTCTGCATTTAACCCCAGCAATTATCCTAAAGCGATTCAGAACCTGGAAATCACATCAGAAAGTTGGCTTTAGTCCATCTCACATTTTCTCCTCCAAACAGCAACTGAATTCTGCTTCCAGTGTTTCAGTTTCAGCAAGAAAACAGTCCTTCCTGCAAAAGGTAAGAGTTAGCAGTAGAGGCATGCAAGTCTCAGAGGAGCCGCTTACACCGTATGCAAACAAACCAAAACACAGCACTGGATACACGAGCAATTCCCTGAAGACAAAAATCTCTGCTTCCTCACCTTTACCGCTCTCCATTTTCAGATATTTCTGGTGATTTTAGATTGCATTGATCTACTGATGTTAGGTGGAACTTATTCACTATGCACACCGGTATTTACAGATATGCTACATACCCGAGCAGAAAGTCATTTAGAAGCTCTGTCAGGTTCTCCGAGAGGGTGGCTGGTTTGTTTGGTACATGCCATTCCCTGCAAGCCCCATGGCTGTGTGCACAAATCAATGGAACTCACACGGTGTGCGGGATTAATAAGCAAAGCTTGCAGAGCACTAAAAGGCTCCCTGACACCTTCCCACACAGCAGACTGGCAGGCTACCTGGGACAGCCAGCTCGCTGCATGGCAGGTGGTGGCCTGAAGCAGACATCCAGCAGATCCCAAACCAACACACCGCTCAGTCAAGGCGGTTGCCTCTGCTGCAAACACCTCCACGCATCAGAGAGCAACTCTTTTCTGATGGAAATAAGGTGCAGGGCACTGTGTTTGTCGCTATGCATTCCCATAATACAATCTGCTTTGGCTTGTCTGCTTACTCTGGGGAGTGTCAGGAGTACCGGAGGACCTATGAGGGGATGCCTCTCAAAAGTCAGTGGATGTTAAAGCAACTTGGTGGGGTGGAAGGAGGAAGGAATCGCCCAGGAGACAGAGAGAAGAACAAATCTTGAAAAGAGGTTATGGCTCTTTCCTGGGCAAATTTATGAGTGAAGGAATCCTGTGTGGGACAGAGAGCATGACAAATACTCGCAAATTCTGCCAGAGCAAAGCAGCTGTAACACAGCAGGCAACTCAGCCCCTTGCTGTTCTCCCAATGCTGATGGTATTGGGAGCACCAGGACCAGCCCTAGACCAGGTCCCAGTCTGACTCTTTCACAAGACATGAACCTGGGGAGCTGCCAGGAAACTGGAAGCAGAGCTGGAACAGGGGAAAGGGATCATTCACCCTGTTTGAAAAAGATGGTTGGTACACAGGACTCACTGCAGCAAAACATCTCAGACTAGGAGCTTGGCACGAGTCAGAAAGGACTTTAATGCTTACACAGGTAATGAGAGAATCCAGAGCTACATCCCTCTGGGCTTCTGGGGTGGGAGAGCAGATGGGCATTGAGGGCCTTACCAGACCTGTGAGGTTTATTCCACACTGGGGTAAGGTGCGCAGGATTCTACACCTCTTTATTGTCCGCTGTGGTATATGCTGAGGATGTCATTCCATATGGTGCACGGCAGCTCTCAATGAGCAGTGAGAGGGACCTATGGGTAATGCAGCATGTGTTTAACAAAGAAACATGATTTTAGCCAGCTCCAGCTGAACAACTCTGAACAAACACAGCTGGGATATTCATGCTACAGAAATGTCGTCACTGAGCTTGACAGAGGATGCTGTGGTGTGATGGATGAAACCACCTATTGCCCTCCCTGCATCAACTTACATTAGGTTCTCATGTGGAGACTTGTCTTTGCTGCCATCAGATGAGGCCAAGTTTCAAGAAACTACTATAATGCATGGGTCAAATCAGATTTGCAGTCTGTGTGCTTCAGTCTGGTGGATGGCAAGAAGAAACCTTGTACAGACTATTCAATTTTAAAGAGCCAAAGAGGTTTTTCCCAAGTGCCCATGTGTTTGAGAAGCCTGTTTCTCAAGGACTACCTGTAGGATCTGCACTCTTGAGTAGTTCACACTGGTTGGGGAACCATGGCCTTAAATGAGGGTGATGAATGGGGACATCTTTTCTTCCTTACTACATACAGCTTTTTCTCTTGTGCCTGTGTCCAGGTCCCTGTACAATCAAATCAGAAAGCTGATCCATCTGAAAATTAAATAAAGAGTGTTTTCAGCTGGATTGGTTTCCTGACCTGACCCACTGCATAGCTGAACCATTTTCTTTCCAGGGAAGGCTCTAGGAACAAATCATAGAATCACAGAATATCTTGAATTGAAAGGGGCTCATAAGAATCAGCAAGCCCAATGCCCTGCTTCTCACAGGACCACCTCGCACTAAACCATACGACTAAGAGCATTGTCCAGATGCTCCCTGAACTCTGACAGGCTCGCTTCCGTGTCCACTTCCCTGGGGAGCCCAAGGAGAATGGGAGAACTTAAGGTGATGGAGCTGTAACCTGTTTTTCTAACACTGAATTTCTCCCCAGATCTTTCTGTACCCAGTAAAACCGTTACTTTCAGTAGCCATCAAAGCTCTCGGTGCTGGCTGCTGCATTGGACCAAACCACAGGGGCGGCAGAGAGGACTCACTTGTTTTCCTAAGGGTGTGTGTAAACGCAGGTTATCCTGATGAGTAGAAATACTACGGTTGCATGCAGTAAGAGAGTCTACCTTTCTGTTTTTATAATGATATAATCTGAAGGACCAGAGAGGAAGAGCCTACCTCAGCCCAACTTTTCCCAGCGCTTCTAGCATCTGCTTCTAACAGGCTGGCTGAGTGCTCCAGCAGTCATCTCCTCCCGATGCAGAACCGCTCACCTGCCGCCCCGGCACACTGAAGGACCTCTTCCCAACAGCGGTCTGCCGGGCGGCCCGAATTCCGACTAGAAATCAGTGTTTCACCCTCTGGAGCAGATAATTCTTTACATAACAGCACATACTTTGCGAGCACACGTTACACACAGCTTCCCAACAAAAAACCCAAGGGGAAAAAAAACCCCAAACCACCCCACCCGCCACTTACCCCCCACGCCGTCCGGCCGTTCGCATCTCCCCCGGCCCCGCTCCCGCGGGGCAGCAGCGGCTCCTCCGGCTCCGCTCACCCAACCACCCCCCCCGCCCCGCCACGCCCCGCCCCGCCCCACAGCCGGGCGCGTGCGGCGCCGCCAATCCGGGGGCGGGGCGGGGCTTGGGGCGGGGCTCACTCCTCCAGTCATAAAAAAAAATAAAAGCCGCGGGCGCGGCGGCGGGGTCCGCGGTGGGTCGGTG
>JANZLQ010000040.1:24168234-24194328 GCA_026212715.1 Elanus axillaris
GCGCAGCACCTTGCGGTGCCGCTTGGCGCCGCCCTTGCCGAGCCCCTTCCCGCCCTTGCCTCTGCCGGACATGCTGCTCTCGCCCAGCCCGCTGCCAGCTGTGGGCCGCCGCAGCCCGCGCCGCGGCCTTTATGGCGCTGGGTCCGACCTGATTGGGAGCAGGGGCGGGCACGGCCGGCGGGGGCGGGGCCTGCGCCTCCGCCTCGCCCCCTGCGCGGGCGGGGCTTGGGGCGGGGCTCACTACTCCATTCATAAAAAAAAATAAAAGCCGCGGGCGCGGCGGCGGGGTCCGCGGTGGGTCGGTGCCCACCCCCCAAGGCTCGCGTCCTGAGCCGAGCCGCAGGGAGCACGGTTTCCCTGCAGGCAGGTTCGGATCTGGTGGGAAAGCGATTCTCTCTGCGTGTATTTCTGCGCCGCGGGTTCGCGTACACTTCACAGGCACCGAAAGAGAGGTCCAGACGCAGACAGAAGTTTCCAGCACACGGGAGGACTCGATGGGAATGGCAACTCTCGTGTTCCTCCGTGGCATTTCAGCAGGGTAAAGAGCGGCTTACAAGTTTCATTATTCTTTAATTCTAAAAGCATAACAAACAGCAGATCGGATGCTCGATACATGTAGTGCCAATTGTCACTGTTCCTTTTGAAGACAAGCTGTTCCTAAGTTCTTGTGAAAAAGGAACAAGATTCTTCTTCTAAGAGATTTGGCTGGTCTCAGAAGTCATTAATGGGAGTTAGAATAATACCTTGGGTTTTTTCTTCCGTGTGGATTGCCACAACACATACATGCTGATGCTGAGGATGAAAGTCTGACCTCCCAGTGTTAAGTCCCAGACCAGCTGGTATGGAAAGTTAGTGCCTGTGCCACCTTTCTGAAAGGGGATTGGCGAAAAGCCTGATTTCAAGCCCAGCGAGCTCAGAGGAGATCTTTTTGTTGACTTCTCTGTGCTCTGGATCAAGTCCACGGGCAGAGCTGCGGTGCCTGCAGCTGCCCAGCCAGGATGCGGCAATTGCCGAAGAGCAGCCACTGGGCTGTGGGACTGAAACCGTGATGGGTGGGCTGTGAGCATGGCTCTTCTAGTGCGGAGCATCTGTGCATGCAGAGACGCTGGCAATGTAATGAACAGAAAAAAGAGAAGAAAAAAATAATCCTCACAAACCTCTCCAAGCCCAGATTTCTTAAATGAGGCTCTTTTAATGGATTTTCAGCACTGACAGATTGTTCTTAGATAAGTGTTTTTCCCACATCTGGACTCCTCTTGACAGATGCTGACACAGAAATGGGGGGGAAGAAAAAAAAAGAGACAGTTTAGATTTCAGACAAAGATTTTAGGTTAGATATTTTTAAACTAGATATTATCATCTTTCTCATGTATATGCTGTGTGTGTCGCTCACACCTGATTTAAAGAAAAGAAAGGTTCTGTTTTCTGCCCACTTCCAGTCACCTCTGTGATCTCCTGATCCTGCCTGTGGCTCCTTTCCCACTCTCCATTTCTCGCCTGGCACCTCTACGGCCACATCATGCTGAGGTGAAGGCTGGCTCCTGGGCCACATGTCATCAGCAGGGGAGCAGCTACGGGATGGGGAATGCACAGGAGGGACATGGGACACAGAGAACATGCCTCCTGCTAGATTCAGAATTTTGTTTATGGGTAAAAAGGTCACACACACTGATGTGTGGAGCCAACAATTGAGATTAATTGCAAGTCTAAGGTTTTAACAGTCCAGTCCAATTCAACAAGCAGCTGTCGGTAGTCCTGTTTGTTACAATGATAAGACTTCTATTTTCCAAATGATCTAATTATTGTTAACTGCAATTAATAAAGCACTTTAAATTGTTGTATACAAGCTTCCTAACATCTGTCCTGTTCTCTGGCATTAAGTTCACCTTTTCTTCGTGCTGCTAGAACGAGCAGTCAGTGTCCCCAGTTCTTCTCTAGGAAGATGGACTAGTATCCCATAACTGTTTTCTACCAAGAATTAAAAAACAATAAATAATCCAGAAGCATCCTCAAGCTCAGCTCCCCAATCCTGGGAAGCTGCAGTGGTGCTGGGAAGAGGTAACTCACCACATGCCCTCTTCTACGCTGCCCAAATCCAGAGCTGCTGGTGGCCGTGGAGCCACGTGTGGGGCTGGAGCCATTGGTCCTTGTGCTCTCAGCAAGTGGCTGAGTCTTGCTGGCATCACTTGTCCTGGCTGTGGCACACACCCTGGTCTCCAGCCACATTTGCAGCCTCTGTCAAGGCAAGTAAACAGGGATGATAATTGAAAGATTTCCCCTGCCCCAGTTTGGGTATCTGTTTGCCATGAAGCAGACTCAGCATCCCAGCTTGCACCACAGCAGCCAGAGGCTTTTTGAGAAACCAATGAAGATCTTTCTAGTAAATAGGAGAAAAAGAGAGCCTAGAGAGAGATAGGAATTCCTTCTGTGGGAGGGAAGATATGCACCTTTGATGTGTGTGTTTCCAAGGAACCAGTTATTTGATCAGAATTTTGTATTTATTGCTTCCCAGGGTCTCAAAGCTGCTCCAGTTCAAGGCTGTGGCAAAACTCCAGTTGCTTTCAGCAGAAGCAGAATGAAGTCTTGCATTTAATATATGGAGGTTCTTGCCTGAGGGCTGTAGAAAGGACAAGCTCTACATTTATTATCATTACAACAAGATCATCTGCTAGGCTTCTGCTCCCCCCGCCCCGAAGTCATTCTCATCACAACTGTGAGATTCCCATGCATCTGAAGAGTCATTTCATTATCCTCATATTTTTCTTGCTCAGCACATATTATTACTGGCTTTGTAACTACAAGTACATTCAAAGAGGAAAGCTATGAGTTTAGTTCTAATCAAATTTCCAGCAAAATCCCAGGCATGTTATCTTTTTCCAGGTGCAAATTATTTAATTACAGGTATGCGCTAGAACCTCTTGAAAAACTCTAGTACTCCCTGATTGAAGCATTAAGACTTGATACATTACAACTGCTGCATCTACCCTTCCTTTGTACAACAATAATCCTTATTAACCTTCCTGACTGGGGACAGAGACTTTTCCCTTTGCAGCTGGTCCCACTATTGCCCAATTCTGCCTTACCGCTTGCCGGGTTTCTGGACTGAGGATAGGCAAGAAGCTGGATGCCTGCTACTCTTCCCGGCTTTTCCTCTTGCCCAGGGTTAGTGACCCTCTGCTCCATGAAGAGGAAAGAGGAAGGGATCTGAGGAAGAGCCGCTCAACTTCTCCGCCCTGCTCTCTCTGTACGCTTCCTTGGTGGCTAGCATTGACCTTCCGTGCTCAGCTGGTGGCACACAGGCTCAGTCGCTGGTTGAGGTGGTTCAGCAGAGCATCACCCACACATCCCAGTGCCACGGCAGGTTTGATCTTCTGCTGCAGTCAATGCTCATGCATGTGCCTCAATGCCTTGGTGAACTGAGCATCTCAGAGAGTCTGCAGCCTGAAATCCAAGCAAAGACTAAAATCATTGTCAGCCATGTTCCCAAAGGCGTGGCTCAAAACATTTGATTGAAACAAAGCTACTTTAAAAGAATTCATAGCAATGAGTCTTCCTTTGCTTTAATGTTCCCATGATGTTAATGCTCTGACTGATGCTGACACTGCATCAGCTGGCACTGAGTCTGCCTTTGCTCCACACCAGCCACCTCCTGTCCCACAGATGCTCAATGGAGCTGCCAGTCCTTTGTTTTCCATGTCATTAGACAAGTGTCTAATTGATGCTTGTCTGCTTTTTTACCTATTGGGAAACATTTTAGGAGCAGGAATGGCTCTGTTGTGGAATTAAATTGCTTAAGAGTTTTCTGCCTGTTTTTCTTGGGCAAAATTCAGGTTAACTGCCCGTCTCTGCAGAGACTTTGCAGGCTGCAGATATTAAAGACATTCAGGATCTTTCCTTCTTGTATCTTACTTTTAAATGTCATAAGGTCTGTTTGTTTCCTGGAGGGCTAGATGCCCTCTAGACAGATGAATTAATAATACTGCAGATACACAAGCACCAGAGGCATTGTAACTTATGAGCTGCAAGAACTCTTCCTTTTGCTCTCAAATACTGGTGTTTATTATCACCATCAGATTTTAAGGCACAAAAAGTATAGCTGAGCCCCTGAAATATTTATTACCAAGCCTTATACCTGCATGCGCTGTTTAATGTGCACAGACCGGCAATGTGTAGGTCACTCAGCCCTTCTCGCTCCCGAGACACACGTTTAAAAAAAACAGTCTGGCTTTACCTAAGGTGGTGGCAGCATGACTAGGTATTGAATTAATCAATTCTGAACTGCAGGGCAAGATCTTCTGCACCAGACCACTTCGTCTTACAGGTTCATCTGAGCTTGGCTTACTAAGGGTGGACTACAGCCTCCCTCCAGATGGAGCTACTCGGCAGCAGCCATGCAGAGGCTTTCCTAACCTGGGATAAACATGCCAGATTTCTAAACAACTGACATTTCACATTTAAAACAGAAACTACAACCCAATTTTAAATTCATCTGCTATCCTAAGTCAAGTTAAAATTCAGGTGGCAGGAACTGGAAAGTGCAAACTAATTGTCCAGCGATATTCAGGCCCTATTCCCCCAGGGTCAGAGTATGATCTCACATTAGCTGCCCATCTAAATGGGAACAGTGTTTTCAGACATTATTTCAGATTAAAGTCTTCCATTAGCATATATTCTAAATAGCATTTATAGTCATTGCAAGTGAGTGGGTGAAGGGTTAAGTTTTACAAAATGGGCTACAATAGGAGAAATAAGAAAAGAGCAACAACTCAATAGCAATTGCATTTAATTTTCTCCGGACAGTTACAATTTCGACTTGATTATTCAAAATACAAATGGCAAGTACATAATAGCTACTAATAATGGAACTTTAGAGCAGTTGGAAAAGAAAGGTTTTAAAATGGATTTGATAGCCCTTGATTTTTCAGCTGAAAGGCCTGCGTGGCAGAACAAAGAAAACCAATATGCCATTGTAAATCTGCCCTCTACCTGGCCTGATGGGTATTGTCTAGTGACTCCACTGGGGTCTGGATCTTCAGCCTTGATTTTTTTTTTTCTTTTTTTTCCTCCTTGAAATCATACAGAATGCCACTGACTACATGTTCAGTTCCTGCCTGACAGCAGGCTACATGATTTCCATTGTGGTATGAAAAGCCAGCAGATATGTGCTGGTTTGGGCTGGGATAGAGTTAATTTTCTTCACAATAGCTGGTATGGGGCTACGTTTTGGATTTGTGCTGAAAATAGTGTTGATAACACAGGGATGTGTTAGCTATTGCCAAGCACTGCTTGCACAGAGTCAAGGGCTGTTCTGCTCCTCACCCCACCAGCAAGGAGGCTGGGGGGGCACAAGAAGTTGGGAGGGAACACAGCCGGAACAGCTGACCCCCACTGACCCAAGGGATATTCCAGACCTTATGACATCACGCTCAGTATGTAAAGCTGGGGGAAGGACAAGGAAGGGGGTGATGTTCAGGGTGATGTTCAGAGTGATGGCATTTGTCTTCCCAAGTCACTGTTAGGTGTGATGTAGCCCTGCTTTACTGGAGACAGCTGGACACTTGCCTGCCAATGGGAAGTGCTGAATGAATTCCTTGTTTTGCTTTACTTGTGCGTGCGGCTTTTCCTTTACATATTAAACTGTCTTTATCTCAACCCATAAATTTTCTCACTTTTACCCTTTCGATTCTCTCCTCCATCCCACTGGGGGGGAGCGAGCAAGCAGCTGCATGGGGCTGAGCTGCCGGCTGGGGTTAAACCGTGACAAGATAACAGTGACAGACAGCCAGTTCCTACCTGTGCCTGCAAGTGCTCTGGCCTGGCTCATGGTGCGGGTGGGCAACCTTCTGTCCTTCACATCATATGTGTGGGAAGACCAACCCCTCCAACACTCTCTGAGAATGCATCTTCCTTTGCTGTAATAGAATCCTGGCTCCAGAAGCCTCCAAGCCTTTAACACCCCTTTAGTGTTTGTTTTCTTCTTAGGAGGTTCTTCTTTAGTTCTTCTTCACCCTCTGTGTAGGAGTACAGGACAGAAAAACAAACCAACCAACCAACCATGTTTACCTTAACAGAAAACTCATTGCTAATAAAAGTGACTTGACAATAAGTGGAAAAGATAAGTCATTTTTTGTGTGTCATGTACATACGAGTCTTACTGCGCACATTTTTTTCTTCACCTCTGACTGTGGCTTACCCTTGGTACCAGCCAGTGCGTATCGCTTTTAGCCTGCCTGTGAACATACAGAAACAGTAAAGAGGGACACTCCTAAGTTCAGGTGAGACCATGCAAAAACTACATTTAAACCCACCTCCACTGAGCCCACAAGGAGCCCCGTTGCCTTTGATGAAAAGTTCAAAACTCATGCACTTTTCACAGTCTTAAAACTAAGATTGTCTACGAGTGCATTGCTGATTTGAGGCCAGAGAGCTGAAACTGCAGGCAAGACTTTGCAACAGAAAAGCTGTCACTTTGAACCCTCCTGAAGGTGTCTGAGACCAGGAGGCAAGAGAGCCGGCACACACCACAGAGAACTCTCATTTGCACCTCACCCATCACGAGCTAAGGAGGCAAAGCCTGAGATCTGGATGCATTTGACAAGGTGAGGAAAACTTAGGTAGCAGCTTAGCATTTGCTGTACATTTTCCTGGCTTTTAAATAATAGCATCCTGTAATGGCTCATCATCTCCATTCCCTTTAAAGGCCTGATTAATTTAAAGGCATGATAGGTTTGCTGGGATGACTCACATACTAAGGAAGGGAGGAAGGAAGGAAGATGAGACTCAAAAAATTACAAAAATATAAATATACCTTTACTTCAAAACTCTGTCCTTTTGTGCAGCTCTGACCAAAGGAAGAGAGGTCACAAAGCCAAAAGTTGCATAAGCCAGTGAAGGAGAGTCATATAGAGAAGCTGACAGCAACTGCAGCGTCCTTCCAAGCTCTAACTGGGTCCAAGTCACCCACCAGGCCCCTGATGTGGGGACCTTAATGTGGTGCCAAATGTCTCTGTGGGCAGCTGTTAACGGACATGTCAGGTCAGAAAACCTGTGAGCTGTGGAGCTCTGGAGAAAGCTCACCCAGTCAGCTGGGAAGGATCTCCGTGCATTTTCCCCATTTTCTGGATGGGGGAGGAAAAGGTGGCTAAGCTAAGTGACAGATATCTTCCTGCATTCCCCCTTGGTCTGCCAGCATTTTGCCTTGACCCTTTTCCTGGGTGCCATGTGCGGAGGCTTGCCCTGGCCATGGGTGCAGCTCTGCTGGCGCAGCCTGGGGCGGCCAGGGCTGGGGCACCAGCAGTGGCAGAGAACAGAGGGTGCTGAGGCTCTGGCTGGTTTCTGAACAGCAGAAAAGCCGTGCATGTCAGCGGCATTCTCACAGGGAGGACAGGGGGCAAAAGCCTTTGCAAAGCTGAGATTCAGCAGGTGACAGGAGGGGTTTGCACAGTACATCACCCTGTATTTGCAAACATGCCAGCAGAAGCAAAAACAATCAGGAAAGGAGGGGGGGGTTTAACAGTCGCTCTCTGTGAAGCACTTCATATTTAGTTTTCTGCTAGTTCAGTTAAAAGAGGTTATGAAATTACAAGAATGAAATCTGAAGAGCACACTCCAAATGGCACTTCCCCAGGAGGTCTAAAGAGCTCAGATAGAAAATTACTGATTATCATGCTTTTTAATTTATAAGTTAAACCTGCCTTACCTCCAAGGGAAGAGAAAATGGCAAACGTGGCATCCTTTCTAAAATGGGCTCCAGGGGCAATCCTGGTTATTTTGCATTCAACTTCCCTGCCAAGCAGCCTGAAAAATAGCATTAATACACACGTGGAGAAATGTGATTGACTGGAGGACAAGTCCAGAGACCTTCGTTTTAGAGAAAAGATCTCCTGGCTTGAAGGAGGCAATGTGGATAAGGAGGACCCACTACATACAGCCAGTTTGGGTGCCCAGGAACATTTCAGCCGGGTTCTCCGCAAAGTCTCCTGAAGAAACTGAGCAGTGCTGCAGAACCATGGGCATGGGGCAGCCCAATCAGCCCCAGGAAAGGGCAAACCTGGCAGACAGCCATTGCCTGCCTGCTTTGCCTGACCCAGGATAGCATCGGTCTGCCTGCATAGGACACATGGACAATCACAGCAGGGCTGTAGGCTCAGATAAATTCTTCAGGGGAAACATTGCAGCAAAAGAGGAATAACTTAACCAATCTGACACGAAGAGGGGCATGTTTCAATGTTGTGCAAAGCCTCAGGCTTGCTGAGCAGTGCTGGGACTTTCCTGAAGGGCTGGCCTTCAGGTGCTGGAAAAATACTGCAGTTTAGACATGTAGTTATGCAGCACCACACTTGCACCTCTACAGCTTTAAGCAAACAAACAGTTCAGGGGCTTGAGTGTCTTATCAAAACGCAGCACTTGAGAAAACTGGAGCCTCAAATCTCAGGTTTGAGGAACTAAATAAGAGCACTGAGGAGTGATCTCTGGACCTGGGATCAAGCAATACAGAAAGATTTCCAGAGCCGCTTGGAGTCAGATTTCTGTAACAGTTGCAGACAAGGTAGTAATTTTCCATTTCTTTCCTTACTGGTACAGAATCCTAAACAATCCAGGCAAGAAATAAACACACAAACCACCCAGCTAGTGTATGGCTGTAGAATACAGCCTGCCTCTGTGGATGAAGGCTGCTCCTAGCTCCCATTACTGGGCAACACATATTACATGTGCAAACTTTGGCTCGTTTATCTGCAAAGTTTTGTACAACTTACTCAAACAGCAACAGTTGCACAGTGAAAAGTTAAGGCCCATCAGTATGCATTTCACTGCTAGGTAAAGTTGGGGCAGATTTTTTCCTCTTCACTATATTAGTATTCTGTTTTCTGTGAAGAAAAAAAAAAAGCATAAATACAAATTTATAAAAGGCGGTTCCTATTGTATATTGTTTCTTAAAAGATCAGGGATCCAGAAGAAATGAGAGAGCTTAAACTGGGAATGAAGTTAGGCACTGGCCAGTCCCTTCCTCTTCTCCACCCCCCCCTCCCCCCGAGGAGCCAGCCGGAGCTCGGCATGAGGCTCCTCCGCTGTCTGCCTCTGGCCGATTTTGCACCGTTGGTGCTCTGGATTTTAAACCTAAATCTTCTGGAACTGGGGAACAAGCACAGGAGTCAGCAAAACCGGGAAGGAAATACATTAAGGTGTACCACCTTTTGTTGGTTCACAGGTCTCCGGTCTCTAACCACCAGTGTCCCTCTGCCGGCGGCCGCTGGAGCCTCATCCCACAGAGACATCCCGATGTGGGGATGGGTGTGCATCTGCAGGGAGCCAACCCAGCTCCAGGTGCTGCCACCCGGCTGGACACTCTGGACATTCACCTGCACACACTCCCTCTCGGTTTGTTATCTCCAGGGAAATACCAAGCATTTGCCAGCTTCTGCAAAATTCCTGCTCAACTCAGCTTAAGCAAAAAACTTGCAACTTTATTAAACCAGAAGATTAGGTTCTCACCAAAAAAAAAAAAAAGAGAAAAAATACCTATTATTAGTGAACACAGCTTGTAAAGCCTCCCAAGCTGTCACACCAGCAGCAGGGGTCACAGCCACCATGGCTGGCGTGCGGCAGGAGCCGCATGCTGCATCCCTGCCATTACCCTTCAGGTTGTGGGATTTCTGCAGGGGTTGGTCCTCCTCCCCGGCCGAGGTGGAAAATGTTCTCCTTGCTACTGGGCTCAAATGAAGATTCAAAATGTTTTTTAAACTCTCAGGTTTCCCTCCGGATTTAGGGGATTTTAGGGGAGCTTTGTTCAGCTGTTCGGTACCTGTCAGAACAGATGAGAGGTTGTTGTTAGCCCTCTCTGAAGCTGAGGTACCTCTGCTACAAGGAGAGGTTTCAGGAATGCTGATTTCCTGCTTCTGTTCAACTTTCTTGCTCGAGGGACTGATCTAAATCACAGTCCTGTGGGGTTCCTCCCTTTCCAGATATGAAAGCAAAAATTATGAAACCCTTTCTTGCTTTTGTAATGTTATCAATTTTGTAATGTTAGCAAGCTGCTAACAAGAAGAGGCACTAACAATCCACCCAGCCTGACACTGCTTACGGCACAGCACGGGTGAAAGGAGCAGGGTTTGGGGAGAGGAGGCTCAAAGGGGACTGCTCACCCTCCCCAATCCATCCCACACCCAGCACGTGCCTGAAACACGTAACTTGAGGCTGCAAGGCATTTGATGTCAGAGGAAAGGAGACCCGTGCATGGCAGGAGTACCCCAGTGGGCAAAAACAGACGCCGAGCGGAACGCCGCTGATGAAGGCTTTTCCCAGGAGGAAAGGTGGAGCAGGATTTCAAAGTCTTTGGTTGGCTTACCACCACCATCCTCGGCGCCAAGGCCAGCACCAGGACCTCTGGAAAGCCTGCCCGAATTGCCTGTTCATCAGCCTCCCTGGCAACCCGCTGCTCATGTCAGTGATGCCTCATTATGCTGGGTAATGGATTAATTTGTGTATTTGAGGCTTACCCAATCTGGAACTCAGGTCCTATCCATTTTTCTTCCAGTCTTTTTCCTGTCTTAGCTGGTATCTCAGTTAGGAAGCTTTAAATTGAAAAAGTCCCTTCTGCTTCTCTCTCCCTAGACCAAGTAAGGCACTTACCATTGAGTGGCTGTGGGGATCAGGTGGATCTATCTTTCAAACATTTTTTTCTTTTTTCTGGTGAATATAGAGTGCCTGGGATTTAAATGCACATTAACATTCTGTGTTTTCTGTTTCACTGATTAGCTTGTCAAGCACAGAAGCCAATCCCTTCCCAGAGGCAAACGAATGGCTGCAGAGGAGGAATACCAGGAATGCCTTTTTGTTAGAATATGAACACTTAAAACTGAAGAGACAGGCATTTCCTTTTTGTATAGAAAATGTATTGCCAAGTGCTGGGCTTGGGGAGCAATTTTCCTCTTTCTGTTCAGTTCATTTGTGCTAATCAACAGGGTATAATCTATCTAATCTGTAACTGAAAAAAGACAGTGCAGGTCAGTGACCCTGGTCACCGATGTGGCTTGCAGAGATGGAGGGATGGCTAGCTTAGACCAGACCAAACTGATTTGCGGACCTGAACCCCAAAATCCTTCCATGATGAAAACAGTCACCTGTTGTCATCGTTGGAGACCTCATATGAGCGCAGAGATACACCTCGGGGCTGGTGCCATCCCTTTATTTTTGCAGTATATGCCCTCCCATTCTAAGTCAGGAAACAATATTTGTTTACCTTGGAAGAGGAGAAGGTACAGAAATGGCTGTTACAGCTGCACGGGAGCTGTGAACAAAGACAGGCCGATATTCTGCTTTGCTTGCAATTCAGGTGATAATAAATTGACAGCTCCCCCATGTGTGAGAAGCTCTTTGTCAGAAAAGATTTGCTAAAGCTAGGGCCATTTTCGAGGCAGCTTTATCTTCACATCTCCTTATCATGCCAGCCAGTGTTTTCTTCTCCAGTCAACCAGGACTGCAATGAAGCAATGGAAGCGACTTACAAAGCCACCTGAGTACCTTCCTTGCTGCAGTGAGGAGGATGAAGACCTTAAGCAGCAAGATTCTTCTGCCAGGCTGCTCAGCAAGCAATTTTTTATCTTCTCTCTTTAGTATATGTTTGGGATCATACATGCTGGCAACACATTTAAAAGGAAGACCTAAAAAAGAAAGGAAGTGGTGAGCATATGCAAGGGGAAATAGGAACAGTAAACTAATAGCACCCCACAGCTTAAACCATACCACAGATTTTCTGGTGGCTGCTTCTCTGCAGAACCAGCTGTGCTCCAGCAGTGGCTGTTTGTCAGGAGCTGGGTTAGCTGCAGCTGGCAGGTTCCTGCAGCCAACCAGCAAAGTCCCACAGCTTCAGAGTACAGCATCCTCCCCAAGCTCAGAACTATGCAGACTCATCTGCAGTTACAGCCACAGGAAGGTGCCTTGGTAGAGCACTTGCTAAGGCTGCAAAGCCAAAGATGTGGCAATCGATACATGCCAAGGTGAAGATTTGCTGTGCAACATGAATCCTTGCTCCTTATGTGTCTGTTTTATGATAGTCTTCATTTACGCAGTCCAGTACTATGTCTCCATCAGGACTTCAGTTTCTTCTCCATGAGGACTGGATAACATCTATTTAATGAGTGCTTTATCAGTATGCAGTTGCTTTCTGGAGATGAGCTGCCAGGGCATGAGAAAGTCCTTCTGCTGGGTGACATTCCAATTTCTTACATAGGCATTTTTATTCAAAAGTATCTAGTTTTCTAATAAAAGCTTTGAATCAATCTGTAGCTCTCACTACTGGATGCCATCCTGGAGATGCTAGGGTAGTATGGAGATAAACAATGAATATTCAAAACTTCAAATCTAGATTAAACAATGTTTTTTCTCCATGTTAGCTCATGCCTCCATTCTAGAAGTCAATGCATTAAAATGAAAAGCTGTTAAGTGTAATAGTACTTCAAAGAGCTTTAAAATCATTTCAAGAAAATGTCAGCCCAAGCCCTTGGCAAGCATTTCCCCATTCCCCCACCCCTGTACAGCGTGCAGATGCTGGGCTGAGCCAGCTCATGCTCCCTGGCCCAGGTGTGGTCCCTCCCTGCGCCCTGTCCTGCCCATTGTGCTGCTGGAGCTGCTCACGATTATCGACTGAGCTCGAGGGTGAGAGCAGCATGGCTCTCGGAGCTCAGAATTGCTAAGTGGGTTTGTATTATCCTCCAGAAATGTGACTATCATATGAAAGCTGCTTCCTCTACCAAATGCTGCACACTATACCAGAAGAATATAATATTGGCTCTGATGCTGTTATCTGCATTTGTTTGCCCTTTTCTCAAATGCTTTGAAATATGTGAGGTCTCCTTTTACAGGCTGCATCAAAACACTCCCATTTCTACAGGGCTCAGCAATTAACAGTAATGTGAACTCTCTGACAAGTATCAAACATAAAAGGGAACCAGAAAATACAGGGCAGCTCTTTGCAGGCTGTGAAAGTGCTTTTGGAGTTGCTGCAAGTAAAATCTTCCTGGATGCATAGGCAGCTTATCACCTGGGTAGAAAAGAGATTTCCTGGGAATGTTCCCAGATAGCCTGAGGATTTGTTTCATTTGGATGCTAGAAAAACACCATCCCCATTCTTACATTTATCTGCCTGGAGCTATATAGGAGGATTGTCCATTTCTTCCCAAACCCGGAAAAAAAGAAACAAGTTTTCTTGAAAAATCTACAAAAATGTATGAGAAGTTTGTAAAGATCACCAAAGGGGCATTGTTAGTGTTGCTGACCTCTTAAACAGATGGGATGTAGGAGGGGAGAAGGAACCCTCACTGGTGATGGGGTGTGCTGCTCCTTCAGACCTTTCCTTCAAGCTCAGCCTTGTTTGCTTCGTGCCTTTAAACATAACATAAACCCCATGTTTTTATTTCTTCTTACCTGAGCACATGCTTTGCTTTTAATGCTCTCTTAGCATTAAAAACTGCACAGAGACACTGATGACCATGACCTAAAAAATCAAAAGTGAAGGTAACTGCAGATCAGCTAATCTGTGTATTCATCAAGATGCCTTTGAGACTGCAGATCGTGTATCATTTCCTTTAAAGGGTGCTAGAAGGCAGGATATTTTCTGAGAATTTGTCTTCTAGGGCTGTAGGCAATGGACTGCAACAAATTGTTAAATTTGTACCTCTGTTTGCAGGCTATTTCACTACTGAAGTGAGATCACCGCAGAAACAAGTAAAGAAATACCAACATACAATTACATTGAAATTATTTTTTCTTAACACAGATCAACACCTCTAATGCTGGATTACTCAATTAGACAGCAGATGTTTTTCATTTTGCTCTTTTGGTGATGTCTAAACAATTCCTCTTCCAACAGTTCTCTGCTGCCCTGCCCTTTGTTATCTCCCACCATCTGACCAAGCCACAATGTTCTGCTATACTCTACTCAAAATAGTGTGGTCCTGACACGGGAGAAAACAGGGAACAGATGAACAAACTCAGTGCATCACCGCACTCCTGGCCATGCAGCAGCCAAGAGAGAGAAAAATGAGGACAGATACAGGGGAAAAACATATTTTGGACCTGTTAAGCGGAGCAGCAGTTTAGAGTCTACTTAACTCTCAGGGAAAGCAAAATTGCTCGCTCTGTTTGAGAATCTTTTGTCTCTTCTCCCGAACCAAACAGGCTTATCAGAGTGGCTACTGTTTAAAGCCTGAGACAGGCTCCAGACACAAAGAGCAGGTCTCATGGGCCAGGGTGCTTCCTTCCCACCATAAGGAATGAATCAGCATTTCCAAGCACCACAAAATAGCATCTTTCTGGGCATTGCAAATCGTTTTTTTGGATGATGAGCGAGGCTAGCAGAGACAAAAAGAGCACTTTCAGCTGCCGCAGGATAATCTGATGCCATTGAATTCTCATAGTACTACGGCTGTGCTCAGAGAAGCTAGAGTTGTGCAACAGCCTTACCAAAAACAGAGGAAAGAGGTATTATGGAAAGATTCACAGAAAGGAGAAAGAAATCACTTCATGACTTTCAAAAGCAGACAAGAATACACAATTATACTCCTATGGGTAGCAAATAAGGCTTTCAGTTGCAAAGTGAAGTCTAAATTCCTACTGAAACTTTTAAGTGCTTCAAGTTGCAGCAACTGAAACTTTGGCTGCATCTCTGTGAAGACCAGAGCCACACAAGGTGTGAATACTGAACCGGAGGAAGCCTGAAACACACGGCAAGCACAACCAGACCTCACTGCTTCCCCACAGCCCACCAGCCCCAGCTCTCTGCAGCCCAGGAGGACTCCCTCCATCTCACGGCATTTCTCCTAACCACAAGTGCAGCAGACTCCTCCGCCCGCAGAGCCAGGACACAGCCTCAGCCCTTCCATGAAACTCCAGGCATAGGTGCCAAAAAAGCTGCTCAGAGGAATAATTCCCCTGGGAGATCTGCCCTGTTTGCCAGCAGGTGTGGGAGGCAGGGGCTTGCATGGAAGATTTATTAAATACCCAACAGCAAGTGCACAAACCCCAGCATAGCTGATGCAGCAGGGAGCACCATGGGGATTTGCTTCCCTTCAGGTACCATGTAAATTAGACTCCTCTGAGCTCCAAGCTGCTTTATTTATGCTCCTCCTGGTATTGAAGCTTACTACAGATGAGGATGAAGCTCTTTATTTTATGTCATATTGTACAGCATAAACCTACTCCCAGATAGCTGTGAAGGAATTATCAGACATCTAGGAAAAGCTGGATAATCTGCACCTATTCTCATTTTCTATGCCCCTCTGGCAAATTGCCCTGTAGTTTCCTGCTGGTATGGTGCTAAAAGACAAGGGAAATTGTTTCCTTATGAATCAGCACAACCAGTATCTTTTGCTTGTTTTATCTGGCCGAGTAATTTGTTCTTGGGAGAGAGAAAATTGTGCCCATGATCCCACGAAACATCTACAGCCAAACACCCACAGACCCAAGGGGAGGAGAGTGACTATTGGACATTTCTAATTATTCTTTCCATATACCAGCTTTTGATTAGACTTTGCAGGCTCTGCTGAGGTGCACAGGCAGCATCTGCCGCAGCCTTAGGGAGAGCAAAGCACAGAGGATCACCAGGACACCACTGTGTCATTTTATAATGTGCTACAGTTCTGTACACTCCCAATTCCTGGGATGGGGCCTGCTGGGTGCTGCTGTTACAAAGCCGGGGTGGCAAGCTGAGTTAATTTATTGCAGAGAGACCATTGCTGCTCTGCTCTGCCTGTTTGGAAAGTTAAGAGTTGCTGCGGAGGCATAAAGAGCAGGATGTGACATGACAACTCCTCTGCCAATGACCTTAAAAAAGATTTCTTTTTATTAACAGAGAATGAACGCAGACAAATATTTCTTTCCTGTTGGCAGCAACCTGCATGGTTTTGCAGGCGTTGTGTGCATAGGTCAGGTGGCTTTCTGCCCAGCTCCCTGGGAAGCAGGAAGGCAAGGTGACAGACAAACATCTGCAGGGTTCACAGCTTCGGGCCCTGGGTATGAGGCACAAAAGCTCTTGCTCCCTTTGCGAGCCAGGGCTGCCCAGAGGCTGGCAGAGCTGCCACGGGCAGGGAGCCCCAAGGGGACATCTCCATGGGGCCTGGGTGCTGGAGCTGGGTGCTCTCCCGCACGCCCTGGGGAGTACCACTGCAGCAACTTCCCTGAAAGAGACCTCAGGACCGTGCATGAAGCAGGATCCTGCGGATCTCTGCTCAGGGCAAAGGCAGGGCTTTTCCTCTCTGCCTCTGCGGAGGATCTCACAGTGACTGGATGAGGGAGGCCGTGCGCATTACATTTATGATAGAGTGAAAGCAAGTGTTTTCCTATAGCAGAAGGGATAATAAGGTCAGCAGCTCAGGTGATTGACAAGCCTGGGATCTCATTCCTGGTCTGTTGCAGCCCTGGGAGCACAGCCCACTGCACTGCTCTGAGCAGTGGGACCTGCTTCGCACATGGTGCTGGCGGGGAACCCTCGCACAGCAGAAGCCCCCAGCACACACCGTTCCCGTCTCCTGTGGTGCACTTGGGTGGTGTTAACAGGCATGGAGCAAAAACAGGGGTAAAGGAGAGGTATAAGTTCAAGACAAATGCAGGCTGAGGGTTAAGCTTAGGTTACATCTTTGCTTGCCGAGGAGCAGGTGATTCTGCAGTCCCTACAGCCTGAGCCATAAATCAGTCTAGTGTGTTCTGACTTTGGTGAAAGTCTGGATCCTGAGCCAAAGTTAGGAAGAAACTCACACTGACATTGATAGCATTTTGTTCCTATCAAGCATGTCTCTCGTCTTGGCACATTCCTGGACACGGGGATGGCCCACCTGGCCACGTCACCACCACAGCACTGGGGAGGGACATGCCGAGCAGCCGGTGAGGGGCAGACCCATCCCACCACCCAGGCAAGTCTCACGCCTCAGAGCTGGGGATGAGGGCTCCTAAGTCACAAAACAGCCACACATCAGCCACACATCAGGGTTCCTGCCTCCTAGTGATTCCTCGCAGCAGGCTCTCCAGGCACTCGGCTGGATCCTGCTCTCAGCATCCCCAGGCTTCACACACTGCCAGCGCTCCTGAGGTGTGAATGGACAGATGGCCAGGTCCCTCCATCCCCAGGGAAGCCAAGCCTCCCGAGCTGCTCCTGCTGCTCCATGTACAGGGGTGTCAGTGGCAGCACGGGGCACCAGTGGCTCCTGAGCAGCATCTGAGCAGCCGGCACCTGCCCCTGTCCCAGCTTGTCCTGCGGTGCAGAAGCAGCTTGCTGTTTTAAAACCCACAACACGGAGCCTTCCCTGCCATCCTGCCACACAGGACAGTCTGCCTATGGCTCTGCAGAACCAGAGTTCGAGTTTTATAGCAAGTCTCAGAACAGGCACTTTTTCTTTGAAATTGCGTCTCTTGCAGTCATATCATTTCACAAAGATTTGTGAATTTCATAAGAAGTGACTTTACATTAGTCCTCTTTCCTGAGCAAATCTGAATTGACACAAACTTAAAGGGCTTTTAAACTGCTAATCAAGAGAGAGCTAGAATGTGTTACTGTTTATAATCACACTAACTGGGAGATGCACATTCTTTACAAGGAGCTGATCAGAAGTACCGCCATGTAAAACAGTGAAGCCCAACAGTGTGCGGGGATCCTTTCCTTTGGGAAGACCTCAGGAGACACAGAGCCATCTGAAGCCCCTTGTGCCCTTTAGATGCCAGTGTCCCTCTGGGACATGCCCAGTTTCCCTGCTCTATTAAAAGCCAGCCATGCTGAGCTGTCCTGTTACTCTTACCTGGATCACTGGGATCCCATCCACATGAGCTCAGTCTCTCTGTGGTGCTTATTTGAAAGGTCAGGATCTGACTCATGACTCTAGTATGGTGATATTTTTGGCTCTGTTTTAACAATTTTCTCCTGCATGTCTCATGCGCCGCCTGCCAGAACTTCTTGTCCTCCCAATTATGGTGAAAATAGATTATTAGTAATAGACTAATTCAAGAACTACTTTGGAATTATTGACGAACACAGAATCTAGTCCAACAATATGAATTCCTCATTTATCTTCCTCACTCCAGTGCTGGTATGGGGATAAATGTTGGACCAGGCTTTCCACATTAGCTGGAGGGTAGAAAGCAAGGGACATCCCTGTTGTCTGCTGCTATGAATGTTTGCCAATGCAAAAAGGAAACCCAAAAAAACATCATTAGGATCCTTGCTGTTAACTTGGGGTCTCCTTTCCACTTCCAGTGACAGAACTAACACTTTTCTACTCTGCAGAAAACTTTTGCCCTGCTCCTTAAACCCCAGTCTTGCTGTGTCAGCCACAGTCATTCCAGTCCAGATCACATTAACTCCCAAGTCTTTTTGACATCAATGCATATTCCTCAGTCTAGAACCATCATGTCCAGCTATTTCACTCCTGAGATCCCAACAATCTGAAAACTGCATTTCCTCTGCAGCAATTTTATCCCACATTAATACCATATATTTTATGTCTCTTATTATTTGGCAAATATTAATTCATACCCAGCCCTCCTGTGAAGCAGAGAAATTGCTATCATTAACCTCATTTTATGGAAAGCAGAGAGGGGGAAAAATTGAGTGATTCGCTGAGGGCAAAGAGGGAGAATCAGTATTAACATGGGAGTAAGAGCTCAAAGGTCCTGCCTCTGAACCATCCCTCTGCTCAGCATCCTGAGTGCCAGGCATCCTTTTATGGGTAGCCAGCAGAGACCTACATTGCACTTTGCGCACATCTTCTCTTCTGTTTTGTTCCACGTAACCTTTATAATAAGCTCTGGGAGTACCCAGGCATTAGAAAAACAAAGAAAGCCTGCCTTCCCTTCCTCTTCCCTCCAGCAGGCCAGCAGCAACACACGTTGAAAATTTCAGCATTTGGTGCCCCTTTCCTTCAGCCCAGACAACACCATGCCCCTTCGCAGAGAGACCGTGCTCCATCCATCTCCCGCAGCCAGTCACTGGTCTTTGCAGTCAGACCAGCTGCTGCTGGAGCAGCACCGGACAGCCCAGGCACTGCCATCACACACCACGGGTGCCGCACAGCTCTGCCTTCAACAAGGGTTTGCCACGACCACGGGAGCATGCCAGTACAAACACCGTACATCACGCCAAATGATAATGTCATTCCCTGACACAGTCATGGTTCTGACATGCAGAGACAGTATCTCTGGTTTCCCAGAAGGCAGGGCTTTCTCAGCTGTTTTTATTTTTGCCAAGTGACACATCTGACACACAGGAGCAGTTAACTGGTTCCCAGCTGTCACAGGCCTGAGCCGCAGCAAACGTGCCGACAATACTTGACACAGGAACAAAACAAGCACTCTCCTGAGCAGTCACTGGGCATCCTTTTTTAATGCTACATGTACTGGAAACTCATATCTTGGCTGGCAGAAGCCTGGATTACCAAAAACTACATCTCATCTTGGGGAGGTGTCAGGAAAGATATTTTTGAAGTTCTGGACAAACTCAGTCAGTGAAGTGCAATTACTATGAAAAACTCTTTGTACAGAAGATTTTGTTGCACACACACAGGATGCCGCACTCCACAAATATAGTCAAACGACAAAGCAGAGCTTATGCAGCAGTTTAGGGGACACGCTCTCCTGTTACTAATGCCTCATAGATATTTATTGATACTTGAGAGAAGGGAAAATTATCTCACTGTGCAACCAAGACACTTAATTTTCCTTTTCTGTTTCTCTCCTTTTATTTTGGAGGGGATTTTATTTCTCTACTGCATTTTTCCTGGTCTTTTGGGTATGTGTTCAGCTTTCCAAGAAACGGGTCTATTAAAAGAGTTTTCTTGTAGCCTGAGGTATGACTTTACCACTAAAAAAAACCCCTCTGCCATAAAAATCGTGTTCATTGATTGACTGACAGCTGAAGGCTGAGTGCAATTAATGAGACTTCTCCATTATTTAGGACTCTTGCATGACTAGAGCCACAACTGGGGCAAGGGGAAGTTTTTAAGACATGAAATGCTTTTTCCATGTGAAGAGTCAAAAGTTAAAATAGCATTAATAGCAGCAGAACTGGGTTGCAGCAGGTTTCCATTCCCAGGCTATCAAGAACCCCAAACATATAACTCACAGTAGTTTTGGTGTCATTTTCAAATGCTTTAGTTTTTGTTAAGCAATTTGCAGAAAACAGAGTAAGACTCCAGGAGTAAAGGCTTTTCTGCTTTGCTGCTTTAATAGGATTTGTTCCCCTTTGAACAACAGCACTCACCTGGACTGCCAGCCCAGCCCCACTGCCAGCAGCCCCAGGGACACACGGCCAGCACATCAGCACAGGGCTGTGCCAACCAACAAGCACTGCCCTGCTTGGAAACTGTGTTCTTTCCTGCAGGTGGCTGTGCCTGAGGACATAAAAGACTGAAAGCTTGATGCAAGGCAGAGTTCAATATCCCGTTTTATCAAACACGGATGCTTATCACCACTGAACCTGCCAAGTTTCTCTCTTCCTGCATAAGTGCCCAGCCACCAAACTGGGGCAACCAGAATCAGGACTCTGGAGATGGGTTTAGAAAAGCAATCTAGTTTTTATCCTTGCCAAGGTCCCAGGCATGCGGTACCATGCATATTCCTGTGCAAGATCCTGTATTTCTTATTGGTCCCACGTCCCTCAGGGAGCAGAGGCGACGCACTGCCTCCAGCAGGGAAGTTCATGGTGCCCTGGATGTCTGCTCAACCCCACCAGCTTGCAGTTGATGCATCTCTTCCTACTTAGGTGATCATGGTGAAAAAAGAGTTGATTAGTTCTCTATTAGACTGCAGAGTAACTAGTTCTTTTTTTAGATGATTTTTCATTTCCACATAGATATGAAGTAGAACCGCTTTCCAGAGGAAGGCCTGTGTTTCAAACACAGTCCTTCCATGTGGGTGTCTGCTGGAGGCAAGGGTGTTCTCCAAGAAAGTGAGGTATGTTGGCCAAAGCCCCCTCCAGCTCAGGATATTTTCCCACCAAGGAGGAAGGCTTCCCCCTTGCTGGGCAACTGATTTAATTGCACAGTTTCAGTACAAGCATAGCTGTGAGGATCACTCCAATTCTGCCTGTGTGTATCTGGCATGCCTTGTGAGAGCTTGCCTGACAGCCCCTCAGAAGACACTGGTGAGAAGTCTCTTTTCTGTGTCCTATCCAAATCACCAGCTCCCTAAGCATACTGCCTGTTTCCAAAGCATGTGGTTTTCACGGGAAAACAGAGGAAACTGGGGTTATAAGGAGCCACCAGTGAGGCACCTTTGATGGCTAGGGCTTTTTGAGGTTGCTCCTGCTGCTGCAGTATTCCCTCAAGATGGATGGTGACACACGCGTAAGGGTGTCAGCCAGTTATGCTCCTAGCCCTTTAAGCCTTGATCTGAAATATAATACTTCAGGAATATGATGGTTTAACAATTTTAGTCAGTGAGTCAGTTCCGGATTATCAGCCTACAGTGGGAGGGTAGTGACTCTCCTCATAAATTAGCAACCAACAAGCTCTTCCCTTTGATGAATGTTATTTTAAAGACTCATCTCGCTTATTAGCTCCAAGTACACTATCCATTAATCACTCTGCAAAGGAACACTGCACCCTCTTGCCCTGACAGCTTTATTCCTGGGATGACTAGTTCAGCATCACCAGAAGAGAGAAGAAGAAAGAGGGAGAAGGAAACAGAAAAGATGTGCTCCCACCAGACATGGGGAAGTTGGTGCCGCTATGGGAAACTCACCTCAAGTGATGGGAAGGATGTGAAGTAGCTTGCAAGGCTTCCAGACCTAAAAATATTAGAAAACAGCTAAACCTATGCCTGTTGTCAAAGTTTTGCCTGGCTTGGGAAAAAAGGAGCAGGAAAGGTCCTATGCCAAAACATGAGCAGTTCAGAGCCTGGGTAGAATAGGCTTTGATTGCCTCATCTGTCAGCATCTTACTGATTGCCACACAACCTCTAAGTTTTTATATGAGCTATGCTTATTTCCACTGACTGTTGCTGTCTCACCAGTATTTAACTCCTCCACTGCTTCAATAAGCTCCTCAGTTTGTCCATGAGACTGTACCTCTATTGTTGTCCACAAGCTGTGAATTACTGAGGAGGAATATCAGTAAACAGACCATAACAGTAGATGAAGCTGCTAAGAAACAAGTTCCTTGAACATGGTTTGAATTTCATATCTCAGTTTCTAGAAACTGAGAGAATCTGTGATTAACCCTGAAGTAAACTTGGCGATACCAGTGAATAGCCTCTGGGTCCAACTGAGCAGAAAAAAAATGCCAGAAGTATCAGTTCAGTGAATATTTATTCTACCTCGCAAGGCATCATGGAAGGGTGGTGACTGCAACAACTGCCAAGATGTGATCCAATCTCCTAAGATCTCAGACCAAATGTATTTGTGGTTTAATTCCACTAGTTTCTGTTAAGACAGAAAAGGTCTGCCCTTCACATTCAGTATCTATGAAGAGGATTAAATTTCAAATAAGGCTTGTATATATATGTACATATACGTAGACACACATTTATAAGGGTGAAGAAGGGGTAACCATGCTCTCTGACACTGTGAAACTAGAGACTGATGTTGCTTCACATTTGATTCAGAGCATGGGGAGGGATTTACCCCTGGTCTAAAAGGACTCATGAAGCAATGTTTTTTGCCCAGTCTGGCAGATGCTAGGCCTTTTCAAGAACAACGCCGCCCAGATGCTCTGCTCCCCTTATGATGTGGTAGCAGAGGAATGCTGATGGCTTGTAGCTGATTGCGTGCTCACAGCATCATTTCTATTTATTCCACACAGGCTTCATGCCACCCTAATCTTGGCTCAGCTCAGACAAGCTAAAGCATATGCTTATTTGGAACAGTTTTTAAACTCTTAACTTTTTCAGGTGAAATCCATCTTTGCAGAAACCCCTTTTTCTACCTTCCCAGGAGTCTCTCCAAACTTCTTGAACCCATTCTCTACTGAGACCCCTTCCTATACCAGAGTCTTGTCTGGAGATTGGTCATTTGAGGAGCTAGGCAAGATTTAAAAGTCACAATCAGTGCTGGTCTTGTAGACTTGCCCATTTGCTCAGAAGTTTGAGGACCCCATGGACAACACTGCTCCTGGCACCAGTAATTGCTGCTTCAAACCATTAACTTCTTCACACTAGAATTTAATGACTGGCAAATCAGTAAAATACATTGACAAGAGAAAGTAAATCTTCACTTGGCTTATGTTCCACCACTGACTATCAGCAGAGAAAGGATTTCAGTTATAAACCTCACTTGATGGTGAGATACTGCAGCAGCATGTCTCCCTGAAAAGGTCCCAAAGCACATTAACCAAGGGATTTACTCTAGCACACCTTGGTCAAAATGAAGCATCTGATGCCTACTGACACTCATGGGAAGGTGAATCCTCTTCCCTGATCCCATAGCCCTGGGAAAAGTTTTGTAAGGATTTTTAAGGCCCTGATCAGAGCTCACTGAAATTTAGTTCAATAGGCTTTAAAAAAATCAAATATTAAAAGGGCATCGGAATCCTCCCATGAACTTCAGTGGGCCTAGAAAAACACCACCCTTAGTCTTACAATTTTTTCTTCCCACTGTTTCTGCATTTTACTTCCCAGATCTTTCTTTTTTTTGTGGCCTACATTGTATTACCAAATGCTCCCTGAAGAAGTAAAAGGAGATCACGCTGCTATTAGGCTGCTCATTAGCAGAGGCATTAAAATAGAGTTGGGATGGTTTAATATTAATAAAGCCAAACTACAGTGTATCCAAAGGCTTTAAAATTGTACAGGCTACAGAGGAAAATGGGGCAAGCACCTGCCTGGTTGCACAGGCAGCCCCAGAAGAAGTGATTTTCCAGGGGAAGAGAAATGCTGAGCTGGAACAAGGTCCATCTGAAGCAGAGGAAAGAGTTTCTTTCATCACAGACTTGCTAACTTAATGAGGAAACCTTTAAACTAAGATTGATGAGGTTGGTGACATGAGCCTACAGGTGGGCCCAAACCACAGAGACCTGGAAGGAAGCCTAAGCACAGGTAGTCAGAGTGGGGACAAGAAGGAAAATAATGGCTCATTTTTGTTCACCCTCTTTGATGTCTGTGTCCTAATGAAAGAAATACACAAGTAAGCTCTTTGCCGAGAGCAGCAGAAGATTCCTGTACAAAAATTTTTCAAGCAGAAAGTCAGTTGTCCACAATAGGAAAATATTGTAAAATAGGAATTTTTTTTTAAGTTGCTGCTGGAAAGTATTTTTTACCAAAGTTTTTTTCAGTTTAAGATTGATAGTGCTAGTTTGTATTTGAAGGTAAAGAAAATTTATTTTTACATGGCAATTGGTAACTCCTTTTGCTGGCTAGATCTCCTGTGAAACTACTCTTTTTCTTAAGGCATTTTGAAAGTCTTGTGTGACTGACAGCCATCATACTGGCTTCACATACTCTCTTCTTTTATCCCTTTCACCTCCTTCCTTAACTCTGTGTTTCTGAACTATTCCAGCAATTTCTGGGAAACTGGCAAAAAGCCTCCAGCAGAGGAACAGCAGAAACCCCTGGGATCTCTTCTCTTGCCCCATGCAGTGGTTACAGATTACAATCTTCCCCTCTAGCAAATGATGCTGAAATCACCAGGTCCACAAGCATCATGGCTCCAGTCACCCTTGTGCAAAGGTACCGGCTGGTGGCAGGGTGCAGTGCCACATCCAGCATGTTAGTGAGGTAGATTCCACATCCAGTGCCTGAGGCCTTTGCTGCATGGAAAGCACTGTTGAAGCTTTGCAATCCCAGCAGGACGCAGCCAGAGACCCTCCAAGTGCCCCTCACCCCAACTGCTCTCTGCAGTCCCCTCCTGGCCTGAGCCCTAGCAGGTTATTACACATCCAGTGGCCTCTAATCTCTAGGCTGAAAGACAAAAGTAGTAGTCTACTAAAGGGGACACATAAAGGGCTTTCATTTAAAAACAGTGCCTTTGTAGGCTTTTTTCTGTTGGTGTGTGTTTGCTTGATTTTAAGGCAGGTAAAGAATTCACACAAAAAAATTACAGTTATAATTTTTCTTTACCCAGAGGCAGAAGTTATTAAGTAAAAAATGTAATTTCTAGAAATAGTAGAAACAGTTGCTTGAGAAAACTGTGCACATTTTCAGATAAAAAAAGAGGAAAGCTTTCATGGTTCAGATTTGAAGCAATTTATGCTTTCTTTAAACATACATGCCAAAGTTTAACTTTTCTTTCTTTTCAACTTTTTTGTACAGGGAACAAAATTAGAACTTTTTGCCTTTTAAATGCCAAATTGTAAAGTCTTCAGCAGTCCAGGGTGAGACATGCCAGCTGGACACTAGTGACAGCCCTGGTGGAAGAGCAAGTGGGAGGATGATGGCATCCACATTAGCAGAGGCGCAGGCCAGGGGATCAGGACAAGCTCATCCTGTTACCTGACATACGGCAAAGCAGAGAGGTCAGGATTGCACCCCCTACTCCCCTGATGTGCCTGGAGCCCTGTGCAGGGTAAAGCTCTAAGTTTATTTAGCTGCACAACACAAATAACAGCACCCCAGCAAGCACAATGCTTTGAGGACTTCAGGCAAGCAGTGCCTACGAAGAGCCTAACACAAATGTTATGGGGCTGTACAGGGAAACAGGAATCTCCTGCTATGTGGAACCTGAGCGGAAAGGCCAAACAGACACCAGGGGTGTTTGCCTCTTCAGGTAGACACAAAGGCACCATGGTAATGAGGACCTAAAGTGTTTTTATAGACAGACATTTATTATCATAGGAAAGAACAAGATTATTTAGTTAATCTAAAAATCTCAGACCACAAAGAAAATTGAACCAACATTTATACACACACACACACACTAATTACCAGGAACATGAGCACATCATATGAGTTTCCTAGACTGAAAATATCACAAACTGCATGTTGCTAGGTACCTTGCTTTGGGAACTGCTGCCTGAAAGCCCAGTCAGCTTCAGCAAATTAAAGAAGGGCAAAATCATATTTAATCACAATGGTGACCAAGTTCACAGTCAGGATCCAAAACAGCAAAGGCTAAAATATAGACTGAGAAAAAGTCTTCCAGGAGAGAACAAACATTCTGGGCCAAGACTTGGGGGGTGGGGTGGG
>JANZLQ010000040.1:24194428-24222790 GCA_026212715.1 Elanus axillaris
GGTGGGGTGGGGTGGGGTGTGTGTGTCTGTTCAAAAGAGGAACCACAATTGAAGCAAAACTATCATGTCAACTTCCAACCCTAGCGGTGAGCCCCAGGGTAGAAGCCAGCTCTTCTCAGCAGAGAGAGCAAGAAACCAAAGCACACCTCTAATCCTAAGAAAAGGTCCCCAGAACACCTCTGAAACCTGTTCTTGGAGACATGGCAGAAAGCGAGCGGTCCTTAAATTTCTGTTACCCAGTTGTACCTGGACTTCACAGTGCCTGGCTCTCTCTAAATCAAGGATGTTTCCTCAGAATACTTTTTGGTACACATCACGACAAGATGACACAGAGGAATCTGGCTTAATATCTTAATATCTATTACCTTAATTTCTTAAGGCAAGCTCATCATTATCTGTCCTGCAAGGCAGGAGACCAACTCAGGAAACTGGGGAAGAGGCATGAAAAAAACTAAAACAAGCCACTTTGTGGCAATGAGCTCACCCATCTCTGGGAACTGGATGCAATGGATCCAGCCATCTGCTAGGAGCAGCAGGAAGAGAGCAGGGTGCTGAGGAACCAGAGCCAAAAGAGCTGCAGTAAGCAGGCTCCTAGAAATAAGCCCTGGGTGATAAGCTGCAGCTTGCTCTGGGGGGGATGACACAGCCGACACCTGAAAGGAACTGCTACCATCACACATGGCAGAGTCATTGTCTTCAACAAGCTTTGATTCCTTTTCTGTCATTACTCACAGTCTCCCGTGGCATCCCAGTCAGCTGCCATCATTTTGTAACCTAAAAGCATATATACACTTTGAAAGAAAAGTCCTGATTTTTTAAAGCAGTGAGCCCTAACTAGCTATCTCATCCATTGTCATCTGTCTTGACAGTAATGATGCTGTGCTTTCCCCAGGCTATACACATGGCTAAGCCTGCTAAACCCCAGGAAGAGTTTCTGTGCATTTAGGCAACTTATAGGGCACTCTCATCAGCTTCATCTCACACAGGATAAAAATCTTTGGGGGTGACATCTCACCAGAAGTCCGCTTTAACTCTGGAGCATGTTGGAGAGAGAAGAGGAACAATTCTGGGATCTGGACAAAGTTGTTCCTTCTTGCAAAGCCCTGGCTTTAGCCTCCGAGCCCTGAAGCATCTCTCCAAACACAAGAAGTGCAGCCTGGCTAAGTGGCTGTGAGTAATCTCGTCTGGTTGATATTTTCCTGAATTTATCAACTTTTAACTTTTTTATGACCTTTCTGAGTAAGTACAAACACTAAATTATATAACACTTGAAAGCAGGAGCTGGCAATGTGCAATAAAGCAGCTGTCAGGAGTGTCATTCCAACTCGAGACGATGGCATATTCAAAGCGTTTTTAATAATCCTTCTGATTGTTATTTCTATCCAAAAGTAAAAAGGAGTAGAAAAAAAAGAAGAAATACATAGTGAGAATTGTGTGTTTTGCTTTCACAACACACTTTAGTTGAAAGCTTTGTAGCTTTTCATACAAAATGAAACGATGAAACCTTTTTCTCACTTGTGTTCATGTAATAAGAAGGAAGCACTCTCCCAAAGATTAACAGAAAGACCTCATCCCACATCTGGAAACGCAAAAAATACCCTGGAGGCAGATAAAATAGGGTAATACGCTGTAGGTAATAACACAGCCAATAACCTTTAGCCCAGGACCACTGGTATTCAATACATGATGTTCTGTGAGACTGGGCTAAAAATTTATCCCCCGTAGGTCTCATTCTCAGGCAGTCAAGGGGCAGAGGCAGCGAACAGTGGTTTACAGCAGCAGCTGGCAGGCAGGCTAGCTGGGCACTTGGGTGCCTGGTCCCATCAGGCTGATCTGCTGCACAGCAGGCTTGGGTGTATCTCCAGAAAACCTTGCTGTGACCTATGTTTAGCTGTGGTACAACAGGCTACAGCAAAGGGTCTTTAATTCAGCTACACAGACGAGGAAATGTTTTGTTCCTTTCCAGAAAGCTGTGGAAACAAGTAATGATTTATAGTAATTTATTTATGGTCCGATTCTGCCACCTTTCCGTACACACCAAGCCATGCCTTGCTCCCCATACTGGGCTTTTGTGTTGAGGTGTTAATTCCCTGCGGTTGCATCTGGCCCTTGTTGCTAAACACAGCAGGAGCTTTAGGTAGAAGAAAGAGGAGAAAGAAAAGCTAATGGCATGTAATAGCAGTATTAATCACTTAAAGCATTCACAGAACTTTTACAAATATTAAGTAATTGCTTACAATATTGAAGGTGAGTAGGTGTTAGTGAGGTGTGGGTTTGAGCTCTACCCTACTCCTTCAGAAAAGCTTTACCAAGACATTAATTCCAAAGAGCTGACTGAAGTTTATGTCTTCAGCTTTCAGATGCTACAACAGGGGTAAGAAAATGGGATTTTGATTGATGTGATAAGGGAAACCAGGTGAGGTGAGGAAGCAAGGGAAGTTTTAGTGTGGGAACCAGTACCCCTTCCCTTGCAGTGTGCCATGGGGCTGACTCACCAGAACAGCCAAGCCCTGCTTCCAGCAGCGGCTGGGCCCTGCCCTTCCCCAGTGCCTCAGTTCCCTCTCTCTACTGTGACCTGCGCAAAGACTTACAGCAGATCTTGCCTTCAGCTCTTTCCCCTATCCTGTGCTCATGCTTTTTACAAAAATAAATCCAAGCGAGTGGCAGGTTGCTCACACCCAGGCAGCCATCCTGCAGTGAGGCAGGAGATGGGCAGAACAGGCAGTGGCAGAGCAGCCCTGGCTCTCTGAGCAGCCCTCGATGCCCAGTCCCCGCTGGAGCTGGCTTTCGGAAGGTGTGTGGCTGTGGATGGTGGCAGCTCTTCCAACCCAGAGGGGGAGTAGAGATGACCTGGGGGTCCCTCGCAGCCTGCCAGCACCACCCTGGGGGGCCAGACACAAGCAGCGCTCCCCTGAAAGGTGTCTGCCTGCCTGCTGCTGTGTGGCTGGGGCGAGGGAGAGAGGCAGGGCTTCTCCCATCAGCTCACTGTTACAGGTCTCACAGACCTCAGCATGGTCTGATTCCCCTCAGGAGCACTGTCAGTAATTGCTCAAATTAGAGATGTCAGAAGGCAACAGCCAGCCTCAGCCTCACAGCACCATCATTTAATTTTGCTCCATTACCAAGAGAAGGTGCTTACCTGGTGTCTTCCCTCCACAAAGTCCTCTGAAAACAAACACTACCACTGTCATTTCACGCATGGGAAAAGAACTCCCACAGGACAGAAAGTGCCAGCATACTCTGCAGTGGGGTCATGTTTGTAAGGTGTCTGTGTCCCCCATCCCATGCCCGTCAGCGTGCTGGCTGGGGGTGGAAGAGAGGCTTTACAGCCCTGATGCCTGCTGCACTGGAGGGCATTGTGCCCCTCACCCTGGCTGTGACTGAGGGTCCCTCCCAGCACGGCAGCATACCGGCAGCGAAGGCACTTATGGCTGTGAGGGTGGGGAGACGGACAGTAAATCCAGGGAGATGGCATGGACCGGGCCATAGAAGCATTGTGAAGAAAGTGTTTTCCTAAGAGATGGTGTGCTGTTAGCTGCAGCCTGGCAGGAGATTGCTGAGCTGCAGCCCAGTATCTGCCACAATACAACAGGCAGAAAGGATCTATGACTCCTTTTATTTCTGTTACATCTCTTTTGGAGTTGTTACCCTTTTAAAAAGCACCTTGGTTGGGTTTTTCTTCACACAGAGCTTTGACCAGGGCAGTGCAGAGCCCTAATTCTGTTTTTGAGGTGCTCCCTCTTAGGATCTCAAAGCTCAGGAGGATTTAGGACCTTGTCAGGTTCTTTTTTCAGCTGCAAGATCAGATGGCTGCACTAGTTGCACCTCACTGCTCCCCCTGCGGTGGAACAGTTTTCCAGAAGCATGCAGGGCAATGAGCTTCGGGAAGAGCAATCAGCCTAGACATATGAGGCTGCATCCCCTACACATTCAGGTTTAGTATCACTGAACCACATCCCTCTGTTCTCAAGGCAGCATTAAGGTAAATGACACGAACAAACCCCTGTGCCAGGAGAGTGCAGAACAGCAGAGTCATGCATGCAAATGCCTGTGAAAGTCACAGAACAGTGAGCCTGTTGGATGCACTGAAAATCCCACTGTGGATTTCAGATGTGCCCCCTGGCTGGTTTTTGGTCAGACCTGTTGCAGTGAGGTAAAAAGTTTTCCTTGTTTTCTCAAGATACTTTTGAACTGAAGCAGTCTGTGTGGGGTGCCTCACTGAAGCTGCTGCAGGCCCCTGGGGCAAGGGTTGTTGCTCCAGAGCCGGCTGAACCCACTGCAACGGTGGTCTCACTGCCAGCTGCCTTTGTGCTGCAATGGGCAAGTCTCACTGCCTTAATTTTTCAATCTCTTCACTGGCATTAACAGCGTGACTTGGCCACCCTGAGTGCTGGGAGAAAAGCTGGAATGAGGCACACAAACCTCTTTCTCCTGTGATCCCATACCGCCACATGCCCCTTCTCTTCATTCTGGTCCTTCCAAATTAGTCCAACCTCCATATCATAGCATTCACTCCTATGACAAAGAGGGACATTACTTTTTTATACCACCATAGACTTTTTAAAGTCATCACTTTTTAAATTATTCTCACAAGACTAAAACAACACCTCTTTTTCTGATACTTTCTGAATAGCACTATGATCTTAGCGTCCTTTCTTCTGTAACAAACTTTGCATACATTGTGCTTTCCACATAAAAAATACCGAGTCTTGTGATTTTGAGACTAATGCAGAGGACCCAAGAGAAGAGTGGACAAGACAGGATGCCCACTCATGAGAAGAAATGGAGAAAAAAGATGGCACATTGTTCAAAACAGCCTTCAGAGCACAAATGAAACACTGGAAGACAAGTTAATGACAGGGAAAAATATCTGTGGGATTCATCTGTTTGTTTTAACTTCCCCAGGGCAAGTGTTTTCCAGTTGCAGGCTTGTGTATATTTAGATGCAGTATTATTACTAACAAATCATACGCTGGAAAGGAGAGACATTATGTCAGAGGACAAAAACTGATACCGTCAACATTTGGTTCAACTTCACTGGAAATTTGTCACCTACCTTGTCTTTTTTGGAAGAGTCCAAAGTTTTACCAGTGTATCAGTGGTATTCCGCTACTCTCTGCTCTGGCTGACCATTGCAACGTAGCTGTCAAGACCTATTTTTAGTCCTATGAATAACGAAGAACTTTTGGAGTGGATCCTGAAATGTCCTGAGACTCAACAAGAATGTGATAGTGGCACTCAGCGGAGCTTACTTGCAAGTGCTTTACTTGTTCATTTGCACAGTGCCTTTTTATCCCAGTGTTTGTAGTGAGTCACATTTCCTCTGCCCACAGCTTCCTTGTAAAAAGTAGTATAATAATGAGGTACTCTTTTGCTAACTTAGTATTCAGCACAGGTCCAGGAAGTTAAGCTTTTCTATTGATTGTTTTCTATGGTGAGCACAAAAGCCTCTGCCAATGTCCTTGCTGCCAGGCTGGCTGGTTAAGATCTGTCAGTGAAGTGTTTTGAGCCTAATTGCTCCACTTCCTTTGCCGATCTGTGCTATCACTTCTGGGAACTCAGGACTCGGCGTAGTTATCCAGCTGGGCTGCATTAGGAACTTGAGGTCAGGCTACCTTATCTTACTTATTTTAATGTGTTCTTTTAACAGATACAGAACTCCTCAGATGTATATTATGTCTGAGGCCCAAGAGACCTCTGCCAAGGCAGCAGGCGAAGCTCCAGAATTAGAGCACTGGCATTAGGAATAAGTGATTTAAACTGAGGCACATCCCTGGGAAATTATGGTTCTCTGGTTTGTCAGGACCTCGGGTTTCTTGAATTGCAGGTAAACTGTCAGGGACACGCATGCACACGCACAAATAATCTCTTATTGTATATTGGTAATCTCATCTCCTATCGTAGATGACTAAAATACTCTAAATAGGCACCCAGGTTCATACTGTATTTCTCAAGTCTGGAATTGTATTTTCCTATAACTTTTCAAATCCTCTGGTAAGTCCCTCTTTGCTCATACTGCTACAGCGCTACTGAAAACCAGCAGTTTAATAAGAGGGCTGCAAGCGTGACAGCCCTCATCCCACTTCCCACTACCAAAGCAGCTTGAAAATTAATCCAGTCTCCCGTCTCGGGTCAGGATTTGGAGGCCAGGCTTGTTTCCAGTGCACAGCATCCCTTGCTGGCTATTTCTGCTCTCGTGGGAGGAAGGCAGCAGTGGGACCACCTCTCCTAGGCAGGGGTAGCCCCGGCTCAGCTCCTTGAACACCTTCGTGGCCCCACAGCCTGCTGCCCGGTGGAAGACGCCACGCTTGACGTTTATTTAGACTTCTCCCGGCCGTGCAGTGCCCTTTCAGTCTTACCGGTGCCCAGCCTCGGCCACCAACGCCTCATCAGGCGCCATTTCGGGCCGCCGCAGGCGCCGCCGCCAGCCTCCCCTCAGCAGTCACGTCGGGCAGCGCAGGGCGGCAGGCTGTTTGAAAGCGTTCTGCGCGCCTTCGGAGGAGGTGGGCAGGTTTCGGTGCTGCTTTTTTACTCGGCATGGTGGTAATTCTTCCACCGAGCCCCTCTGAGCGGCCATCCGGAGGGGGACGGGCCCCGGCTGACCGACTGCCGCGGCCGCGGCGGGTGGGGAGGGACGGAGACAGACGGCCATGAGGAGGATGGCGGCCACGCCCCCGCCCCGCCCAGCCGCGCGCGGCCGGTGCCGCAGCGCCCCCTGGCGCCTCCCGCCGGCGCAGGGCGGACTTAACTGCTCGCACGCCGGCCGGCTCGCGCTTGCGCGTGCGTCCCCCTCAGGCGCCTCGCGCCCTTCCCGCGCTTTCCCCGTGAGGGGAGCGGCGGGCGACAGTGCGGGTGAGAGACGGGCAGTTTACGGGCTTCCCACAACGTGCCCATAGGTTAATCTCAACCTGTGGTGGGATCAGAGCTAATTCTAAACTTGTGGATGAAATTACCAGTAATCTGCCCCTGATACTGTGGAAATCCAGGCAAGCTGTTTCCCCCTAATGTATTCATCCTTTACCTCATCCAACCTCCTCGCTCCTTCTCACCAGCCATCCCAGTGCCTCCGGCTCTGCCAGCCACAGCCTGCGCAGCTCAGAAGTTCCAACACCGGCGGCAGGCGAGGCAGGAGTCGGAGCTTTCACCTTGTCGCAGGGCTTCAACCTGTGTGTTGTGAACCCCAGCGGGTCTAGGGCAATGCTGGAGCCAGCCGCCCACCCTTCCGATGACAGCAGCTTCTTTCTGTCTCAACATGCTACAAGAAAACTTCATCAATATGGTTCTTTAGTAGGAGCGCCCCAGTAAATGTACAGGGGTATTACTGGGAACATCCTGAAACTCATTATTCTGTTTAAAGATGCTGGCTGTTGTGCTTCTCGGTGGCTCTGATTCAGAACCAGTCATTAATTATTAGTATCTCAGCTCCGGCTTTCATGGAAGTTCTTATGTAGATGAGACCTGCTATATTTTCATGCTTATTTAATGCAAAACTTCCTTTGGGAAAGAAGTGAGCTTTGAATCAGCCAGGCAAAACCTACAGAAGTAACTTCCAAGTTACTGCAGGTCGGGCAGTAACGTCTGAATTGGCAGTGATTGGGACAGTCAGTTTTTCTCACTTGAAAAGTCTGTTCCATACCTCATTGACATATTCTGGAATAAAGCAAAGCAAACCACAAGAGAAATAAACCACTGCATTTTAGCAAATGAACTGAGGTGTCAGCGGAAACAATGAAGTGTAGCTATAGAAGTAAAATAAATGAGCAGTGTTGGTAATGCTAATCTTACAAAGAATTACAAGACCTTCAATAATGTCAGGACCTCAGTGGGACACATTCCAGCTGAAAAATAGACTCCATTCTTCCAGGCCTTTGGATTTACAGTGGGGGAGAGATGAGACATAACATAGCACATGTTGTGTGCTACCCTCTGGGTCCTCAGACCTTTCAGGAATTGCCTGCAGCTCAGTTCCCCTCCTGTCTCTCCATCCTGCCTCTCCTTGCAGTGTCTCCATTTTTGAAGACATGCTTTCACGTCTATCTTTGTGGTGGCACACCCAAGAACAGCACCTTGCCAAAAAAAAGCCTGTGAGACTTTAAGCAATCAGTGGGACAGCTTTACACCAGATTTATATGAGATGAATGTCAGTACAAATCCCATATACTCTTGTCCACTCCTTGGCAGGAGAATATTAAAAATGAAAGTGAATTAGAGACAGTATAGGGGTCAGCGCAGATGTCACAGATGAAGATTTCCCACTTGTTAAAACTAAGAATTTTGTTCTAGGAAAAAAAGAATGACTTCCTCTTTTACCATATAAAATATCGGGTCCACTCTTCCTCACCTTACCAGACAACAATCTCTGTGCAAATAAGGGTGTCGTGAGAGTTAAAGCCTTTCTTGTAAAGAAAGAATCATCAACAAGGAGCAATTCTTGAATCTGAGTCAGTGATCAAAAATTCAAAAAATGGACAAAGTCCACAGTAGAAGTAAAGCTGCTATTAGTCTTACCAGCTTAATAATTAGATGATTAGCTAATTAATCACTCCACTGGCAAGCTTATCTCCTGCACAATTAGCACTGGGTTATTTAGTAATAGCAATAATCCTAAAGTGATTCTAAATTTAGGTTACCAGTCTGACATGTTTATAGTAATGTGTTTGTAGAGAGCCTTACCAGTGAATCTTCAGATTTCTTCTTATCACAGTCAAAGACAAAATAGGAATGACCCTCTATGGATGGATATATTTCCCCATTCCTCTCGCTTACATATGCCTCTCTCTTCCTATACGTCCCTGGTTTTAAAAATAAAGGTGTTTGGTCTTGATTAGGAGAGAGCCACAATGCTTTGTGCATTAATGGTACTGTGAAGTGAACCCAATTAACTGGTGCAGTTCTAATAGCCCAGGCCATGACTAATTCCCCCCTAGCCTGTGGCATTGCATCCTGTACCAGGAGAGTGTGAGGATACCTATGCCTCCTTTCCGTCCCATGCTGGGGGAAGTCACAGAGCAAGCACATTGTCTCCTGTACCAGCTGCTCAATGCAGACCTGCCTGAAATCAGTGTGGGCTTTTCCATTAAGTTTAAGGACCTTTGAGTCAGGTTACAGGAAGAAAACAAAAAGCTTTTGCTGCTTTAACTTTTGCTAGAAAAGGAAAAACATCCATGTGAAGCAGTATCATTTTTAGACCTCTTTTTTTTTTTTTCCCAGGTATTAAATAGGAAAGAAACAAGGTTGTTCCTGCAGCATTATGTGGTATGGCACAGACTATTTGCATAAAAAAAGACAGTTCCATATTAAAAGAAGTTCTTTAGTACCAAACTTGCTTTACCTATGTTACATAGAATGATGGGTGTTTCTGTCATGCTGTGTGACAATACAGTTCTTCACTGAGCTAAGCTCCTAGAGCATATCTTTCATTTCCAAGTGAGGGAAGAAAATCATTTTCATGGAATGTATTTTACAGAGGTCTTTCTCTGGTTTCACAGCACATTTCACACCATCATATGCTATTAAACCTCTGTCAGATGCTATAAAATATTGAGCCACAACCCAGGCACACAGGTCAGTATCCAGGATGGCAGCCGTTACTTTCAGCATAAAACAAAGACATTTGCTTCTTTCCCTGCTGCCCCAGCTTAGCCTGAGTGGAGTAGAGAGGAGGCATTGGAAAGCTGCTTTCCCTGTTCTCCAGCCAGCCCTGGCTGGAGGTGTGGGCAGCGTGGGCTGCAGGACGCTGGTACTTGGTGCTCTGACCGCTCTCATGCTCAGCCCCTTGTGGGGGGGGGCATCCTCTGTGCTGGGTGCCACAGGGCGGAGGGGGAGGCAAGCTGTGCTGCTCTGCATCTCCTGGGGACCTTCCTGTGTTTGTGCTCTGTCAACCCTTCCTAAAAGGGTTTTGCACCAAGGTCATACAGAAAAGGACTGATCCCTATTCTGCCTGAACCACCTTCTAGTACAAACAACTGGACAAAATGCCTTGGCCACAATACTGTGTGGTACTTAGCCTCATCGTTTGGTGTCTCTAGTCACATCATTGTATTCAGTGACTTAAAATATTTACATGTATCAGACTCCTCTCAAGAAGGAAGTCTTGTGACCCTTCTGCAGCTTCATGAAGCTGATCAGAGCTGGTTAAATGATTTGCAGCTGCAAGTTCATTATTCTGCTTGCAAAGTTTCTTCAAAAGGAGAGATAGAAGAAACGGCTCTTCAGAGATGACAATAAAATAGTCTTTTCTTTCAGTATAGTCGCCTAATTTTAACACTTTGAACACTAAAGGGTTATTTTAATGTAGATGTAGGGCTCTGTATTTGGCATATTGCTTTTTTTCAGTAGGTGTGGAGCTGGAAATTGATGTAGCAACTTCAGTAACCAGGCTACCTGTCTAAGACTTTATTATCATACTGACAGCTTTGTTCAAAGAGACCAGGTCTTGCACGATCACACTGCATGTGTTGTTAGAGAGCAGTTCCTTCAAACCAAATACAACTTCATTAACCAATTTCAAAGAAGCGTGACAGAGGTGTAGCCACCTCAACGGAGCACGTTTCCTACCCTACTTGCTTGGTGGCAGGTGCGGGAGAGAGCGAGGTCCCCAGCAAGGGTAAGGGGACCCAAGAGATGGCTGAGGATCCTGGCAGGAGCACTTGCGAGAAATGCACAAGAAATCAGGCTGTGCTTCCGCTCATGGAAGTGTTTATTGGAGAATAAAGATTAAATTCAAGTTAGACATGCCCATCCATGTTCCTGTCTGGACTGATGCACCTAGGTGATGAGGAGTGCTGCCGAGACCAACTATTTACTGCATGGAGCTGCAATGAAATGCATGGGAATTAAATGGCATTTATATTCGGCACACATCCACCGCTGACTCCTCATCTGGGTAATCATAGCTCTGCTTTTTACAAAGGGCTTTTCATGCTGAAAGATGTCAAAACATGCAGACATAAGTCTTGGTCCTGGTTTTGAGACTGTTAGGAGCGGCAGTCTATGCTTTCTTGTTAAGCCTCTTGTAAGAGGGAGTATCTCCCTTTGAAAACTTAAAAGTTATACAAAACCCACAGGAAAGAGGGGTCCTAAACCAGGTGTTTTATTTGGCTGTTATCAGCCCCCAAAAATGTTGGTCAAGCAAATCTTGTTACATTACAACCATAGGGAAACATTAACAGAGCACATATTAAAGCAAGAGCATCCAGCGGAAAGTTGCATATAATGATGGCCAAGTTTGCCAGACTTTTACAAAAACAGAAGCTTTTGACAATCACCTCAAGGAAATAATATTTTTTTAAGGCAGCTCAACATTGCCTGACTGCAGATTCTTACTGAAGAAAGCACTGCTGATGTAAGGATTAGCATAGGGTGTGCAGTTAGGAAGCGAATGCCAGTTTTCTGTCTGGGAGCAAACTGTCCCTTAGAGAAACCTTGCCAGGTGAGGGATGTCTCTACACAGACGCTGCCGTCTCACAGACAGGCTGTGGATTTGACCTTGGGTACACCGTGCATCCCTCCGTGCAAAGGCTGAGGGAAGCCAGACCCAGCTTGCTGTCCTGCTAAAAAGATGAGTAGCAAGAACAGACTCGGTTTGTTTTATTTGTTCTAGAGTAATTAGTTCTAGCAGTTGTCTGGGGGTGCACTGCAATGTAATGCAAACTGCATTATTTACTTTGATTGAATTTTTCCAATGTAAAAAGAAGAACATTTGAATGAGAAGATGCTTCATTAAATTACTCACCTTCACAGTGTTGTATTTGGGTTTGTAGTTTGTTTGGTTTTTTTCTTAACAAGAGACATCTTGTTTATAGAAACCCTCCAGACAGTTACATTATGGAAACACCATTTGCAGTGGTACAAATTTCAAGTTTTCCACACAGTAGAAAACCCAACTTAGTAGTATTATTATCAGGTTTCTGCTGTTATTTACTTGTAACATAAAATGAAAGACTCAGATGCCTGCCTCCACCATGCCAGCTCCATTCAGATCTCCACTTACACTTCTTTATTAGCATAAACTAAATAAAGGCTCACAGGGTAAAGCCCACAGAAGAAAGTTTGCTAAATGCATTTCTTGTAGGTGAATCAGAGGAGATATCCGAGTCTTGGATGCTTGTTCTCTGAAGACAGTTTTCTATTTCAATTTCCTCTCCAAAGTGCGTCCTTCTGCAGAGTAACTCTTGCAGACGTGGGGTAGGAAGAAGTGATCACTGTTTCTAAGAGGGGAACATTTACTTGAAGCACTAGCATTGGAAATGCCGGTGTGTTTTGCAGTATCTCAAGCCACATGATGTCTCTGTTCCTTGTCTGGTGTGCTTCTGTCCCCTCCCCTTCCCACAATTATCTTAGGAAGAAGCAAGATTCCTGCTACTCTTTCCTCAGCTTCACAGTTTCTTTTTCAGATGCAAATAACATTCTAAGGTCTCATGTCAACATTTTTGTACCTATAAAAGCATCTTGATTTCCAAATTTAAATAGTCTTTCACTCAGGTTTGCAACTGTAGTAAACTGCCAGTCTTTAGGGGAAGTGCCAAGCTGTAGAAGTATAGTTAGTATTACTTTGCATAGGAAGGATGAAACTGATTTTCCTTTCACTGTCTTTTGAGGCTAAATCCTTTGCAATCACAAAGGCTGAGCCAGCACTGAATGGACAGAAATAAAGAAATTGATTATTCTTTCCGATGAAGAGAAAAATGCAACTTTGGTGAATTTTCACAGCCGTTGAAGCTGGCCACATGCTCCCACTTGATATTTCTCACTGCTGATCCAAAGCCAGCTCTGAAATGTCGGGCCTGGCTCCCACCGTGCCCCGTCAGACCAGCAGCTGCCTGCGCCGGCTGTCCAGTCCCTGCAGGCCTGCTTGCCCACATGCCGAGGAATCTCAGCTATTTCGTTACGTATGGGGAGGCACTGCTCAAAACAGGATAAACGCTGCTGAAAGCGCTCGGTCACCACCAAGAGCAGCGGGAAGGCAAGTATCAGTATTTGAGGCAATTGCTGTGGCACATTATCAGATGCTCAGTTTTATTGAGCAGGGGAGTGTATAAAGGTTTACAAATGAACTCGTTTATCTAGTGCCAACTTTTCCTTCCTCCCGCCTTTCAGTTTTAAAAACTGCAGATCTTTCCCAACATTCAGATTACATTGCAGGTTCCACCTCAGGCAAAGCAGGGTGCTCTGTTCAGCAGCTTCCAAGCAGTTATTGCTGCTGCCCGGTGGGTTAACTCCAGGACAGACAGACAGGCTGACACACTGGGCAAGGGCTGCCAGTCTGACAGTGAAGCCACAAAGGACACGGGTTTTGAGGACTGGTAAAAAATAAAATATTATTGCAACTGAAAATAATTTAGACTTCACTCTAAAGAAATGTCGATTAATAGTGTTAAACCATGGCAATATACCTTCTGAAGGTTGGATGGTCTCCAGCAGTCCTTTCCAACTCAATTTTTCCCATGATTCTGCAATTACAACACCATGCTGCCTGGCCATCAGATGAAGGGCTTAACTTTCTGCCACAATTGGCTGAACACTGGATATGTCTGTCTTCGCAGAGTTCCTCTGGGAGGATGCCCTTGCCTTCTGGCAGGTGCTGCCTCTTTTATAATGGCAGTTCTCAACCCAGGCATGCCTGAAAGCGGGGGAGATGGACTGCAGAGCGTGACTCTGGGCTTCACTGCTTCGCCGGCACACACACAGCAAGGACTTCAACTCAGATCTGAAGCTCTCATTCAGCCAGCAGTAAATGAAGGGGTTGTAACAAGTGCTGCTCATGGCAAACCAGTGAAAAGCAAAGTACAGAGCGTTGCTACTGTGGATGGCCCTACAGGAGATCAACACCACATAGCAGTTCAGGGGGAACCAGCAGACTGCAAACACAATCACCACCGCCATCAACATCTTCAGTGTCATCTTCTTTTTCCGTTGATGGGCATAGTATTGCTCCATGGTGAGGTCCCCGATGGCATTTCTCAGCCAGAGCTTCTTGGCCACCATGGTATATGTGATGGAGATCACAAGCAAGGGCAGGACATACAAGAGAACAAAAGTAGTCAAGTCCAAATACTTCCAGAAAAGATCAGCAGGAGGAGGGAAGCTGGGAAGGCAGACCATTCGTATTGTTCTGTTTCTAAGATCACAGAGAGAAAGAACTGTCAATTCCACTACCAGATGCACACAACACCTGGAGGAAAAATATCTCAGATGTTTTTACAAGTTTCAGTAAAGGTACAGATAGCAGAACTCATTCAGAAACATAGGCAAGTGCCACTTGCAATGGAAAAGTTTGACCTTTGGCCCCAGTGAAAATATTTTAAACATATTCCCAGGAAAAGAAAAAAATAATCCGTATTGACATCTGTGCCCTCTAATGATGAAGAGCACCTCTCTTCTGTGCCTGCCTCAAATTACAGGGCTGAGTCTCTGAGCCAAAATCAACCAACAAACAAGCCTGAAAGCAATTCCACTGATTTTCATTGTCCTTTTGTAAGTAACACACCAGCTAGTCAAAGAGAGGGAAGACTTCTCTGTTTCATCATACTTCCTTTTTTAATGACACAGATGGAGAGATGTGTGCCTTAGAATCTGTGGCTTTGATTAAGCTGCATATGTCATATATAAAAAAAGCACCATGTAAATGTCTTACCCGATATAAAATCTTGTCAAAGTCTGATAAATGGCATGAGGCAGTGAGAAGCAGCTGGCCATAACCCAGATGATAATGATGCAAATCCCTCCTTTCACCATGGACATGCGTGGCTTGAGAGGGTGCATGATAACCTGCAGAGAACAGGCGATTCTGAGGATTTAAAATGTCTTCAGTTGACAAAAACAAGCTGCAAGCTTTAGAAAAAAAAGCGCATCTTCACTTTATCCGTGTCCAGGAGCAAGCATTTCATGCTGATCACTGAGTAAGAAGCAAACAGCATGCATGCTTTCCAGGACAGCAAGGAATGCTCAGCATGGACGTTAAGTGTGGCACAAGTTGAAAGCAAAGGCGCTGCTCTGGCTTGTACTATAGGGAGTGGAAAAAGTCTCCTAATTACTACAGACAAGTTCTCCAATACAGATGGCAACCACAGGGCTCACAACATTTGGCATTTGGTGGATTCTCAAGGAGTAACAAGATGCTTGAGAACCACAGTTGAATGTAATCCTTGGCCAACAGAGCATGAACAAACTTGAAGGCTGGTCTCTTATATTCAGTTTACCCCATGCAGTACTGGCTACAGCATGGTGTACTACATGTGCTTGCTGCTAAGGAACGCTACTTTATCTGACAACATTTTGGTCACTCTTTGAGCCTCATATTGCAGTTCGAAACGCTGCAGCAGCTCTGCATCTCTCCAGTGTTAAAAGTCAGAAAGGAAAGACTCATTTTACAGGACTTCGGATAGTACAAGGGCTGGAAAATGCAAGGAGTTGTGCAAGTATTAAGTGTTACTGCTGGCCCAGTGCCCTGAGCAGATAAACACACTCAGTGTCACCCATCAGCTTGACTTCAGAGATCATGATGGTTAGATATCTGTTGAGCTACAGGCACTATGGATGATTGTATTAGGCAATGAAAAATAATTAAGAATAGACCTATCATGTCATCCAAATAACCTCTTCGCTAGTGAAGTCTTTGGTATTTTTTTTGCATGTCTTTTCTAGTATCATTATAAATATCTACTTAATCAAGCTTCTACAACTCCCCTGGAAACCTGTCTACTCTGGTAACTCTCAGGACTAGCAATATTTTGAGAGGCAAGTGTTGATTTCTTTTTGCTCAGTGACATCTCCTTGCTTCTGTTTTTATCTCCTTGGGCCATACTAGCTAATTCCAGTTCTGAGGAACCTACTCCACTGCATTTAAAGGCAGGTATTGCATTTGCCCTTAATTAAATAAACACTTCTTGATACCTAGCCATGCCTTGCAATCAACCCAGAATCTACTGATTAAAATTAATCACTATCAAAATACTTTGTTTTCAGGAGTTGCAATGTTGCACATAGAATGGGCAGACTACCAAAGTTTTTGTGGTAAAAAAGACAGAAATGGATATCTATCCTCTGGCAGTCACTGTAATTTTCTGACACCAGATGGGGCACATCCCAAACAATCAGAGTGGAATCCGTTATTGTTCTGAACTTCATCTAGCCATGTCATTTATCATGTGAAATTGCTTTTCAGTAACAACCGTTTCAGTGACTCCACCCCTGCAAGAAAAATACAGTCTGCCTGAGAGTGCACCTTGCGGGATCTGTTCTCCCAGCGCACAGCATTTCTCAGCTTAAGCAAAAATTACAAACTGTATTATACTTCAAGGAAACCCTTCAGTCTGCACTCACTGCTTGACCTGTAAGGTTTTCCTGGTTGGTGTGTGCCAGAAAGTATCGGGGCAGGGGTAGGAGAGGAGAATTTCTTACCTCAAACTGAACGTGCTAACATAGTTGTCACTGCTTCCAGTCTTAGGCATCCCAAAATAATGGGACAAGCCTAAAAACTGCAAGACTCTTCATAAATACATGATGAGATAATGCATTGGCTTGCTGGCATTTTAACATCAGAATATATTCCTGCCATGCTTTCAGGGCTGTATTCTGCAGAGCAGCTGAGGTGGGCAGAGTGCCCTGGAGATCACCTAGTCCCACACCCTGTGCAAAGCAGGGTCAGCTAGAGCAGGCTGCCCAGGACTGTTTCTGGTTGGGTTCTGAATATCTCCAAGGGCAGAGTCTCCACAACCTCTCTGGGCAGCCAGTTCCAGTGTTTGATCACCCTCACTGTAAAAAAAAAACATGTATTTTTTTGTCCAATGCCATGAAAGCTAGATTTCTCCCCTCCATTCCTTGATTCCCAAGACAATACAGGTTTCCAGATAATGGGATTTGAAAGAGAATAACCTACTTATTTAGTGCTTTATTTTCTAGCAAACATAGGGGTGATGTATATCACAAACCTGATGCCGATCCAGAGCGATGGCAGCAAGGGTCAGCACAGACACATGAACGGAGCAGTACTGAACAAACCGGCTTATATGACACATCAGCTTTCCAAAAACCCAGGTACTGCTTACAAACCGCACCTGAAGAACAGACAAAATTGGATTAAAAATTGTGCATTATCTGAAGAGTAGCAAATAGGCTTCACCGCAGTATGGTAAGGAAGAAATGCTTTAATACAGTTTCCTTATGCTTTGTAGATGCATTGTACTCAGTTTTTTTCTGGGGAAACAGTGACTATGCAAGAGGTTCTGAAACAGAGATGGGATTTATTATGCTGCACAAACAAATCCGCTTGAGTGTTTGCATGTGCATGTGTACATGTAACATAGCCCTTCTGAAAAACGTAAAGAAATCTTAGCTCAACTCCTTGATGAGGCTCTGCAGGGAAAACCAGTAGCTTGCCTCCTTAAAAACAGTTGCACGTTTGAATTTGTGGATGCTGAAATTTGCACAGGTTCAAAACTTAGTGAGATAAATTCATGGAAGAAAAAAATCACTGATGGCACTGAAATAGCGAGGTAGCACCTCTGAGTTAGGGACTGCCTGTCTGTGGAGCACCCCTGCCTGCCTGCCCTGTGTCTATGCTCCTCCTGGGGTCTGCAGACCCAGAAACAGGACACGAAGCTGGGTGGCAGGGTCTTGCGTGCACGCCGGTCTCCGAGCCAAACTCTCCTCTTACCACCTTGTGTGAGAGGCACCAACAGCAATTTCAGAGGTGTCAATTAAGGTAAACAAACAGAGGAAAATTTTACCCTCCAGTTGAAAAAGCAACTCACACTTCACAAGCTGGGTTGCCTTCCTCATTGATCTGACCTCTGCAGGTATGGGACCCACCTCCACCGGGCATGAATCCGGCTGCTCTTGGGAGGGGAGGGAGGCAGGGGGGGTTAAAGCCTCCCTGAGACTGCAGTGGCAAGGGCAGCGTGGTGTTTCTTATGAGTTCCCAGAGAGGGGTTACTTATTGTGGCTTTTCTGCAGAGGAGATTGATTATTCCAAATAGTGGTTGTTGTCTCACTCCCTTGTTATTCCTGACTGTGCAATATTTATTCCAAATTAATGTAACTCATTCTGGAAGCAGATTAAACTAATTTGAAATAGAGCACATTTACTACAAAACATCTGTCCACACAGAAAACTAGTCAAGACTAGCTAATGGTTTTCAATTAATCTAATTAATTTCCCTATAGAGACAACTCTAGAGGTAATGACTCTGTCACTGAATGTGTAGCAATGTGCTGTTTTTCTCTGAAGTTGATGCAAAGCTCTTTCCTAAGAGAGATTACAATTATTTAATTACTCGTGCCTAACATGTGACTGTTGCTGTGCAAACACACAAGAGGACATTATACTTTCCCTGAACAGATTATGAGATACAAATCATAGAATCACAGAACGGTTTGGGTTGGAAGGGACCTTGAAGATCAACCAGTTCCAACCCCCCTGCCATAGGCAGGGACACCTTCCACTAGACCAGGTTGCTCAAAGCCCCATCCGACCTGGCCTTGAACACTTCCAGGACATCCACAGCTTCTCTGGGCACTTCTCTGGGTATTTTTATGGCTCGTATTATTTAGTAACTGAAAATAAACAAAGGACAATCAGCCCCAAGAAGCACAGTTTGTAGTGCCCGAGTAAGAGCCGTGCCAAGCTCAGCACAGACCTAGCAGTTTCTCCTGCAATCATCTTCACAAGGACTGACCTCATTTGCATCATTTCCATAGGAAATTGACAGTTAATTGAACTTTAATGTCAAACTTATCCCTGATTCCTTCCCCATCAAAAGACAAATAGCGCTTTGACATCCAAGCCTCGCCACCATCCTGGAAGAGGGAGGAAAGCTGCAGAGGAGTGCACCTCCCAACGGGATTGCGAGGTGGGGGCACAGACACCAGAGACAGACACCAGTGAAACACAGACGCGCGGGATGCTCACCAGCGTGAAAGGGGTGTTCAAAATGGTGATCATCACGTCGGCAACGGCCAGGTTGACGATGAAGAGGCTGGTGGCGGAGTGCATCCTTTTGTTCTTGATCACCACGTGGCACACCAGGATGTTGCCGAAGAGCGAGATGCAGATGATCACAGAGTAGGCTACTATCAGCAGTGCCTTCACCGTCCGGCTCTGGGACTCGCCCTCATACCTGGTCCCGCTGTCAAAGTCCCCCAGGTCCTCCAGGTCCAAACCACTCTGGAAGAAGGATTGGTTAGGGAAGCCATACAGTGCAGAGAAGAAGTTGGTCGTGTTGTGATTCTCCGCTCTCCAGAAGGGCTTGGAGATGTACTGCAAAGGGAACCACGTGTGCCTGCTCATGGCTCGGGAAGCAAAGCTCCAGCACTGCCCGTTTCCCTGGGCAGGCTGCGCATTCCTCTCTGCCCTCCTTGGAGCTCAGGTGCTAAAGTCAGTGGTTGCAGGAGGGAACACACACGCTTGTATTTTAAAAATCTGCCCTGTGGTTGCAAATTACCTACAAAAGTTGATAAATGGGTCCTTCTTCCTGTGCTGATTACCTGTGAGCTCAGCTCCAGGGACTCTCCAGCTGCTGTCCTTTTTCAATCCCACACGTCTTACATACAGAAGCTGATTCAGATGCTGAAATATCAGAGATTGCCAAACACTTTCCCTGTGCACCTAGGAAGAAATGCTAGTGAATATCTCCTTTTGGGCACTGCTCTGCTTCTCTCCCACAACTTCTCCTTGGAAATCTGCTTTATTGGTTTTCCATATAGTCCTTCATCCATCAGGTCTCTGTTTCCCAAGAGTTTTCAGAGCTTGTCAGAATCAAAAAAGCAAGGGCTGCCTTTCCCTTTTCATTCTTAAAGTATCTCAGAGCTATACACTGAAGCAGCTTTGCTCAGAGGCTGAGTGGTCCCTGCTTTCCCCGTGATATGTACAGCCTGCCAGATGACACACGCCTATCAAATAGCCAATAGCGTATCTCTTCCTAGTTTATCCTGAGGTGTATTGCAACCCCACACATAGACGATGGGAGAGTCTGATGTGCAGATCTAGCAGAGCAGCAAAATACAGAGAGAGTGTATGTGCCCCTGATCTCCCCCGTCTCCTCTCTCCTCTTCCTCCCAGCACAACAGCTACATGGGGTGAAGCATCTTTACTAATTGGCAGCGTCTTTCTTTCTCTCTGTTCCAGACCTCTAGCAGACAGAGAACACCCAAGGATTTCTGCCTCCAGAGAGCTCCCAGCTTTGTGCCTGGCACCATCCCCTTCTCGCTCTCCCCTGGTTTGGAGGACAGCGTAAAACATGAAATGCAGCCTGAAAACGAGAACAGAAGTTTCAGGGTGCTGCTGGGTGTCCAGGGAGACTCCTGCCACAGCTTGGCCCTCTGTGCACTGAGCCAGGAGGGGGGGAGAGCAGCAGCAGAGAGCAGCAACATGGGTGGAAATCCCTTCTCTTCTTCCCTTCCTTTGCAGACACAGCCATTTGCAGAGCAGCCTCAGGCTCCAGGCTCCGAAACTCGGATGCAAAGAGCCTTTCTGTGCTGCCTTCCTGCAGCGGGACCCCACGCCCCGGGCTGCGGGGCGGGCAGAAGGGGCTGAGTGGGGAACAGGCAGGTTTGCATTTGGGCTGCTCACTCTTGCACCTTAATTTATGCTAATTTTAAAGAAATGGCTTCTAAAGACATGATTCGTCTTCAATAAGACAGTACTTAATGATGAGCCCAATCATGATAGTAATTGAATCTGCCTCCCCAGGCTGTGTTACCACAGTCTTAGTAGGTATACATATTAAAATGCTTGTCCCTGTCTGCTCCCATGAAGATGTGAAGAAAATGCTTTCATTATTGGAGTATTGAGCTTGCAAAGCTGAATAAAATTGTCCCTACAGGTCCCTGCAGATTACTATATTTCATATTTATGAGGTATGTAAAGACCTCATATGAGGGCATAACAGAAATACCGAGAATACAAGGCCATTACATTAAACATTTTCCTGATGCAAAAGTTCCTATCACACTCCAAAGGTACATTTTCGGCTTCTTGTCTCTGTCCTTCTCCAAGCTCCGTTGCTGGTGCCGAGCACAGGCCGGCAAGGAAAGGTCGTGAGAGACGCTCGAGAAGAAGCTGCTGGTCAAAACTACTCCCACTTTTGAGCCATTTCTGCTTCAGAACACACAACAGAGATCCACAGAGCAACCGGCCGTGCCTCCAAGAGCATCCTCTGTCCTCCCAGGCCAGGGGCCCCGGGGACCATGCTGCAGAGAAGTGGGAATGCACAGATTACAGCAAAACCTAAAACAAGGTCTTCTGGTGCAATAATGAGATTTCTGGCTTGAAAAAGAAAACGGGTCTGCTTTGCCATTCAGAGTTGAAAACAGCCGGAGTGGATGGGAAGATTCAGTGCTTGAGCCTTGTCTAGAGGGAGAAAATTCAACAGCTATAATTCCCAAGTCTAAATGAGGAAAAGTTCCTTCAATGTGCCTGTTGCATCCAGCAGCTTTTTGAAAGATTTCTGTTCCCTAAACAGCTAATATTTTACACTTCTCTGTTTTAAATACAGGTTTGGTAAATAACAGAAACAATGAGAGCTACTTATCAACCCCTAGATTGTTTTCTTTCACTCAAAAGGTGTGCTGTAAATAAGTTTGGACAGTCCTTGAAAAGCATGATCTGGGAACTTTTTCTTTTTTGATATTTGCTTTAATGCACTGAGGACACTATATTCCTCTTCATTTGCAATGACTAGTGCTACTTATGTGACTCAGAAACCGTAGGATGAACAGGCACAGAAATCTTGCAGGACATTTCATGGACCTGTTAATAAGACTTAATAAATAAACCATGTTTAGCAATAATGGAGTGACTACCCCAGTAATGAATTAAATGAAACAGCTCTGTAATTTGGACAGATGCTAACCATTTAAAATCACAACTATATTTAACTTAGGGGCTGTTAACTGTGCAGAACAGCTTGATGCCATGGTGATAGTAAAGCCTACAGTAGACTGCATCTGAAGACAGGGAGAGGCAGGCAAGCTTTGGCATGTCCAGACCTGCCGAGCAGCAGCATCCTGCTATGGTGCCCGGTGTCCGGAGGGCCGGGAGAGACCGCGTGGAGCCAGCACCATCCCTCGCCTCTGTCCCACTGGCACTGCCACGGCTGCAACCACAGGTGGAAGCAACACTCCAAACTGCATTTACATTAAAAGGCATTCAGAGCCCTTTTACGCCGTGAGGGTGTTCTGGGGCGTATGGGCACCGAGTGCTTTGGGGGATGCTCTTCCATGAAGATACACCAAGGTTTGGCTTCTGGGGAGGAAAAGATCTGCTCAGCCCACATCACTCGGTAACATGAGTTTTATCTGTCTGTTCCTTCGTCCCCACTAATGTTTTTCACCATAGGCTTTCTCTTACATTCCCCTCTCAATGCGAGAGCCGTTGCAGATATAATCGTAATCCAGCTTTTACAAAATGTTTTAATTTACTGAGGGCAGACTTTTAGGCAAAATCATAAAATTTGCCACTCTGAAATAATAACAGTTGATAACATTTAAATTAGAAGCATTCCCTGACAACTAATTCCTTCTATATCTGCTTGATGGCAATAAAATGGATGGGTGTGTTCAGTGCAGATAAGGTTTATTTAGGGAGTGTAGTAAGTCTGCAGTTCAATCTTCACATTGCAAACACTTAAATGATTCAGTGCAGCCCCAAAACGAGAGCCCCTCCTGCTAAGTGCAGCACCCCATATCTCTTGTCAAAGTGATTCAATTCAGACCCAGGCAGGATCCCTGCAGGTGTGACCTGCACGCAGTCACACTTCCTACCTGATATCTGTCCATCTGTTTCAGCAGCCAATTAATGCTGTGTTCAACGATGCGGACACTGAAATAAAGCTCTTCAATCACTGAGCATCAGCCAAGGGACCTGCTGGCATCACCTCTGGCTTTCAGGACTACAGACAGGCAGTCTGGAGCTGGGGGCTGTGGAGGGGACGGGATCTGACCGGCAGAGCCGCATCTCCAGGCAGAGGAACGCTACTCCAGAGAAGGGCTGCGTAATAAGCAACATCAGAAAATATGATGGAGAGGTGCTTTCGAGAAGCAAAAGGGTACTAACTACAGAGGAGAATGTTGCCTGTGCTGTTGCCTGTGGTTACATGCCATTACCCACTGCCAGGGTTACTTCCAGCACTGTCAAGGACCTGCTAAGAATCAAATAAGTGTCACAGCCTGAACAACTTTGTTCTCCATCTCAGCAATCTGCAGTAAAGAGTAGTGGCTTTTGGTAGGCAAGGACTTACAGTAGTCCTTCTTTGTTTCAGGTTCTTTGAGCCCCCACTCTCAGAGTGAAAGGTATGTTTTAGTCATTGGCTTTACTAATTCTCCCTCAAATACACTGAAATAAACGGCTACAGTTCTGTCTTCCCACTCCCCTTTTCATGCTCGTGTGTGCAGGGTCACTGCCGCCTTCAGCACGACCCAAGAAGTTCATATGCAGGGACAGTCCATCAGTACCGACCTATGACTCAAAGTTTGGACATCTGCAAAATTGAGGAAAATTGTTTAAGATGGTCGAGCTGTTTGGGCCTCCACTTCTGAGGGCATTAGGAGGAAGTAAAGCCCTGTATCTCTCCCAGTAACCCGCTCTTCCTAGTATGGGATCCTTGAACAGGAGAAGCCAAATCACAGTTCAGCATCTGGGTGCACAAACTCCTTTCCTGAAATCCTCATGGCTGTTTACTCCCTCTGGGAGACCCAGCAGACCACTTGGGAAAAAGACACTCCAAGGTGGGGATTTATTGCAGAACACCCTTATCCGAGAGCTCACGCTGAGTCACTGCAAATCTGCTGCAGAACTTTCTTTCCAGCTAATGGGGCCGTTGGGGAGATGGATGAATTTCTTTGCACTACTTTTACATGCATGTGAAATTGCCGGTTCCTTCTATTGCCAGGCTTGTCAATGGTTTTAGATGAGGAAGAATCCACCATTAAGACGACACGTTATACGGAACAAGCTCTGAAGGAAAGGTAAATCTATTCCAGCCAATTATCTTGAATTGAAACAGGATTCTGCTTCTGCAAACAACGAGCTGAGTGGAGCCGGGCATTATGTCCTCACTCGCACGCCGCTGAATGTGCTCACGCTGAGCTCCCAGAAACGATGACGTGAAACGCTCCTTTCATATTCATTTGCATCTGCTTTCCCACCAGGTTTTGCCTCCACATTACTAAGACAACACATAAAGCTCTGAATGCTCCTGATTGTGCCCAAGGGCCAATTTCAGCCTACAAATCCCGTGTGTCACTTGGCGAGATCATCATTTTCCCTTTGGTCCGAATGGGAGACATGATGCAGGCTGCCAGCTCTGCCAGGAGCACAGCTGGGGTCTTCAGCCCAGGCAGGTTTTTTGGCATTTTGGGGTGGGCTGGTAGCCCTTCTGCTAGAGCAGGGCTTCTGGAGGAGCGCTTGGTACCTGCTGGCTTCTGGGGAGAAGCAGCATCGGGAAAGAGAGAAATAGGTGAGTCGTGTAATGAGAAGATGCTCAGCCGAAAAGGGAGTGGGTGGAGCGCAGTTTATTTAGTCATGCAAAGGAAACTCACTCATTTCTGTCAGGTCCTGCTTGAGGTGCTCTGCTTTCTTCTTCATGGAATGGATTGCCCTGAGGCAAAAAGGCACTGTACTGTTTCAATGTCTTCTATTCACAGAGAAAAATATTTCTCTTTCTGGGAAAAACGCCAACGAAAGGTGCTAGGCACAGACTGTCTATCTGCCAAGGTACTTAAGTGCCCCTGAAATAGTATTTCAGCTTTCATTCTCATAGCTTTCCTGGGAAGCAGTGAAATACAATTCCCATTTTGCAGAGAGAGGGAAAGGACAGATTATCAGAGGACATGTGTGGGATTACCCAGGATGCCGGTGCTTGAGTTAAGAGTTGAAAATAACTTCTTTGGATGTGCTGGACCAGCCTTTCCATAGCGAAGATCGACATATCAGCAACCTGTAAAGATATCCACAGTGAACTGATGCATGGTGAGGAACTACACGACCTTGTGATCCAAATGCTGTATTATCATGGACCAGATTTTGCAAACATAACTAAAAGAAGCCATGCACAGCACCCCATATGTTTACCCTAAAACACCTAAAACAGCCAGTTCTGCAGCCTGGAACCAGTGCGAATCTAGTATTTGTGCCAAGACATTTGAGTGTATTTGCTGCTTTCCTTTTGCAACAGCAATTTAATTCAGCACAACCCTTTGTCATTTTAGAGGAGCGTGACCCTTTGCTACCCAGAGCCTCTCTGCGAGCAGACTCCCTGCAGGCCGTCGGAGCCGGACCACGGCTGCTCCCCATCCATCAGCCGCCGATCCTCTCGGTCACTTGCCGCCTTCCTCGTCTCAGCAGGACTATTTGTGAAAGCAAAAGTGTCTCTCTCTCAATTGACTTTCTTCTCAGAGGGGTTTACATTTGCTCATACCAGCTCACTTGTTGTAGGGGCTCTGGAGAAGGGGATGTGCATAAGTTATCACATTTTACTGCCAAATAAGCACGTCTGCACTGGATTCCAGCACCATTCCTGAGAAGGAACACGGCTCTGAGGGACCCCCTTTTGCTCCTTTCCTAGAAAGCAGCCCTAGTTAGATGTGCGTCCCTTGCCTGGAGAGGGACACCTTCCCAATTCAAGAGTGGGAGTCAGCTGCTGCCAATCGCCTTTACAAAGCTTAGTACAAATTTACCTGACAGGTTTTCTGCAACTTCTCTAATGTATCTGCAATTATTTGTAATTCAGTGTGCCAGACGCACACAGCAGAGGTCAGCTGTAGTATATATAGGTCATCCACAGCAAAATGCTCAAGTGGATTATAGGCACATAATTCTAAGCAGTGACAAAGTGCAAAATTATATTCTACAATTTCATGTTATTTCCCATTTCCTGTGACTGTCAAATGGCTGTAAAGTAAAAACACAGCAGAGTAACCAAGGGACATGCTATCAGTTCAGGACATGAAATTTGACATATGCTAATCTGGAAGATTTGCTCTTGACATGGAAGATTTGATTGATATAGTGGAGACAACACATAGAGAGGAGTCGATCGCCAGCAATGCAGCAGCTGTGGATCACAGTCCATCAGGAGGTGGAAACAAGCACTGCCAGGTTCAGGTAATGTGTTTCCCCCCCCCCCCTCCCTTTGCAGAGGATTCAAAACCAGGAGAAAAAGCCGGACAGCCTGTTCTGGAGCCAGGTCCCATTGGCAGAGATAGGCAAGCTGCTGTGGAAGCTTCTGTCGTGCCTTTTTTTTCCTTAGTTTGAAAAAAAACCCTCTGAGAGGATGGGAGGATGGACTAGACTAAAAACTGCTCTGAAGTTTCTGAAAAATAATAATAAAACCCCCCTAGTCTGATTTTACTAGCAGCTGCAAATGTTCAAACGGGAACTGAGAGCCCTGTACCTTTAATAAGTGATGCAGAAGATACAATTTTATTTGAAAGGAAAATTGAAATAAGAAGCCTTGAAACACTCCTAAAGACTCCCCAGAGACAGGGATTACAGGAGCCCTGAAACACACAATTACAAAACCCACCCTTGAACAGCAGCTTGCTTTTTCAGAAAGTGACCGGAGAAAATAGGTTCTGCAAGTTATATTTGTGTTCTGAACATGCTATTTTTCACTGAAAAGCTGAATGAAAGCCAGGCCATAAGTGTAATCAGCGCCAATCTGAAGTTTTACCTACAGACAATAAATTTTACTAGATGGCTAGTCCTAAAGATCAAAAGATGTTAGAAAAACCACAAAACCCTTTACTTAAAGTATAATTTTTTCATCTTCAGAGCGAGAAAAGAAACCCGCGACTGTCTCCTGCCTTGGCACCAGGAGCCGGGGCTGTGGACGTCCCCTGGCCTGGGACAGCCCCGGACAAAGCAGGGAAGGGAAGGGAATGCCTAAAGCCAGACTTAGCTCGAAACTGATAGAGCGGGTTTTCAAGGGCATTGACTGAGCTAACGCAGTTCTTAAAAGAAGGATTTCCAGAACACGCACAAAGCTGTGAAGTCTTTCACCTGGCAGTCCCAGGCTGAGGTTCCTCCGACCAAAGTGGTCTCACCCAAGTGCCCTCCGGGACTTTCTCTCGGACGGATGCCGGCTGTGCCCACCGCCTGCTCCAGGCTCCGAGCGCCCCGGGGGGGGACAGGACCCCCAGGCTGAATTCTCCACACCCCCCCCATTGCATTCAATGGGCTGTGGGCACCAAAACACCGTCAAGGAGTGGGACGTACCTGGCCCAGCCAGTCCTCCCACCGTCACCTCCATCTATCTCAAACTCTTCCCCAGTAAGTCACTGTCCCCTTTAAAGCCTTTCTTGAAACTCTTTTTTAAATCCAAGCAACTTGCATTTTAAAGTTCTTGGCAATACTGTAAATTACAAGTGATGAGCAGAGTCGAAATGATTTCATGTTCTTTTTTCTCCCCAGCATGCAAGTGTTCAAGAAGAGTTACTTGGAAGTGAGTGAAAGAATAAAAGGTAAGCATCTGTGCTTATCTACTTCTCTGCAATGTGATCTACAAGTGTGAGTGCACAAAAAAAAAAAAAATTTCAAAGAGGCTCCCTTGTACCTCATCCAGCTAAAGTGAGTAAGGGACGAGAAGAACATTTTCATGTTGTATTTACTGTGAATCAGAAGGAAGACAGCTCAGCAAAACCCATTAGCAAGCTCTGAACTATTCACTGTCCTGGAAGTAAGTAATTTAACAATAAAGGCAAAAAATGTTCTGAAAGATAGATAAGGCTTTTTTTTTCTTCTTTATTGGGGTGTTTTAAAAGACTAAGGATTGAGTCACTGAAAATGGGAGTCCACTGGTGCAGGGAAGCATATGTTAGGGAAAGAAAAAAGTGACTGAGTCAAACTATCCTAAAGGTTTTGCTTTGTGATGCAGTCTGACAAGGCCTCATATGCCTCCAGAAAACATTTTTTAAGATAGTGTCATTCATTTCTTTAATACTGGTGAATTTCAAACAGGACTGATGCCACCGGGGCTGCCATCATCATCATAACCAATTTCCTACAGAGACTACAATTGTGCCTAGGAATTTAGGAGGTTTTCAGCTTGGAAGAGATGCTTGAAAGGAGGGAACTGCAGAAGATAAAGAAATAGAGTTTGAGATTGTATCACCTCTTTCCTAACAGTCAGAATTTGAAAAGAAATACAAAGATTTGCAGGAGAGTTTCTCTGTGGGAGGTTCCCAACACAGACTACAACTTCCTACATTTTTTTCTCTTCTGCTGCTGGTTACTTAATTGAAGGAACTTCTCTTCAGGCTGGACAGACTCAGGCATTAAACAAATGCAGACAGTTTCTTTGAGGGTTTATATTCCCTTTGTTCATCGAGGGATCATACAGTAATTGCAGCTGAAATCAGCCGGGG
>JANZLQ010000040.1:24230920-24261260 GCA_026212715.1 Elanus axillaris
ATTTGTACATTCCAATCCTTTTACTATTACTGTTGTCATTTTATTAGTGTTATTATAATTACTTTCTTCTTTTCTGTACTATCAAACTGTTCTTATCTCAACCCACAAGTTTTTACTTTTTTTTCCCCACTTGGGGGGGGAAGGGGTGAGCGGCTGCGTGGTGTTAGTTGCTCGCTGGCGTTAAACCACGACACCAGCTAACAAGGCACTGGTTTTAAAACCCACACTGCTGTTACACTTTGGGCTTTTTTGATGTTTAACAGAGAGTCTGCAAATTGGACTAGTCGCAACCCTTATGCTCACTCTTGTTCAAAGGGTTAGATTTTGAGAAGCCCACCCAAATCTAACTGTAAATCACCCAGCCCACTGCTTCCCAACCCAGAGATCTGTAAAACGACTAATGGGCAAACACCAAACCTGGAGTGACCGAGGCTACAAGAGGGGCCCACACCGCGGGCCTCTTCCACACGTTATGTTTGGCTGAGGACCTTTCCGTCTTCTGCACCGACAAGTGGAGAAGGAACCTCCTCCCTGCGGCACGGCATCTGCCGTTCTGGACACGGCCGCTGGCGAAAGGAGCCAAGCAGGCATGGACGCACTGTGCTCTCCTGGCGTCCTGAGCTTTGTTTTCTGCTTGTTTCTCACAAAGCAAGTCAGCCTGACTGAAAGCAGATGGCTGTTCTTAGCTTACCTCTAAAGTGAAAACTTTCATTTCAAGAAAATAATGCCTAAATATGAAAAATAAGGATCCGAGAGGAAGGTCCTACAGGCAGGGTTTTCTGTAAGCTCCTTACAGTGACAGATTCCAAAACTCTCACTACATCAACATCCTTCTGTACATAAAAGGTAAGATATAATTTCTTCATTATTCTGGATGAATAATGAGAACTGAGTAACAGAGAGAACCTTTCTCTCCTGCGCCCATCAGACACACTGCCAGCAGCAGCAGCATCGCACCTATTTAACTGTCCCTTAGGCAGCAGGATTTTAGCCTGTACCTTCTCCCAATAGACCGAATTATTCCCTTACTCTTCCTCTCAGGCTCATCAGGAAGAGGTGACTGTTTCACCTCTCCCATCCTTCCCTCAGTTTACGAATACAGAATGAAACCCGTCTCTCAAGAACACCAAAGGATATGAGGTTTATAAAGAACAACTGCTGAATAATAGATTTACCTTCCCAAAAATAGGAGCACATTCACAAACAAATTGATTTCCAAGACAGGCTGTCTTTGAATTTTAACACCATAAACCCTAATTTCCACTAATAGTTGTTTCATCAGTCACATGCCCAGTCCTGCTGTTCTCACACCACCAGAATAGTCTGTGACTAAGTTCATCAGCTGCTTCCGAGACAAATGCTTTGGCAAATTTGCTACCTTGTGTACGCATGGTGCCTTATTCCTATATTCCATATAGGAATAAGCTAGAGGCCAGCTTTTACTTCTACTCAGATCCATCCTCTGATTGTGATCTTGCACATCACCTTGTTTTGGCAGCTTGAATTCCTTTCCCCAGGCAGTATAGGTGCACATAGCTCCAGACTTAAAATCACTCCTATGATTTGCTGTGTCAACAAAATTATAACCACTGTAAACAGTCCACATGGCAATTATATATTACAAAACAAACTGCATGTTAAGCCATACATTTAATTCAGAACCAAAGACTGCATTACACCTGAAAGACATTCAAATCCTTTCACTGACAATTACCAGCGTTAGTCTTTTTTTTACGGTGTGCCGCAGGTTAATTTGACATTAACCTTTGTATTTTGAGGGGGAAAAAAAAAAATCAAGACAGCATTTTAGACATCCAAAAGGCACTCTGCTTTTGACTCACACAGCTCTCGCATCCATAGCATGAGTGGGAGTACAAAGGAACGTCAGCCGAACACTGGCCCGGCCCTGATGTGGAGTGAGGACGCAACTGTCTCCCTGCTAGAGTAATGCAGTGGTGATTGTGCCCATTACTGAGCAAGATGACAGCACTAATAAAGGGATTTTCATCTCAGCCCTGCTGCAAACATCCAGCTGCTGCCATAGAAGTGAGTAACTCAGCTTTGCTGTCACCTAAGACAGCCTGGAAGAGTGTGGGTAACTTTAAATAGGTGAGTGATCATCTACGAAAACTTCTCAAAAGTTTATCACATCTAATTGGGGCCTAGGAATTGGTGCCTGGAACTGCAGACAAGAAGCACTACCTAAAGTGAACACAAGAGGAAATATTAGCTGCTGTTTATGTTTATCCCATACAAAACCTGAGAGGCCAGTTCTTCCACAAAGATAAACCTGTTCTGCACTCATACTGGCAGCACGTATTAAAGTGGGGTGGGGTTTTCTTGTGGAGGTTTTTTTAAGTTTCCTACAGCAAACTATCTAAAAGCACGTCCACAGGTATTTCTGTCCTTCTGTCCCTATGAGCTGAGCCATGCTAATGGATGAGCTGAGCACTTTCTAATCTTTTTCAGTGTGCGTTATTGCAAATGATTTATCTTGAACCCCTACAGAACAGAGTTTAACCTTAGCTAGTTTATTTTGCACTGGCAAAAGAAGCGGGAGCACTCACATCATCTACTGCCTCAGCTCAGCGTCGGACCTATTGCCGTCCCAGCGTCTCCCGGTGGAGCAGCAGTGCCGAGACCCTGATCCTGGCACCTTCTCAAGTGACAGCAAGGTGAGCGCCTTGGCAGCCATATGTGCATCAGGGATAAGCACAAACTAGACACCGGAGGATGCTCAGACGAAAGGCTTGCTGCCAAAGCAAACACACGTTTGTTCACAGGCTCCAGCTCAGTCACCAGAACTGTGAAACATCCCCCCTCCTCCTCCGCCGCCCACCAGCTGCGACAGCCAACTTCTGATTAGAGGCAGTTGTGAAGTTGCTGATAAACTGTTCCTCGTCACAGTTTGTTGCAACAGAAAGTTTTAGCAAAATGAGCTGTTTTGTCCAAAGCTTTACCTTGAGTTTTCTCCGTCTGGTGTAGAATTGCTTATCAGAGGACACAGTCCTCTCCAAAACAGCCGCTCAGCCAAGGCCTCCTCTAGGTTGTAGGCTCAAGAGTGTCTTAACTACTGACACTGGAGAAGAGACCTCCGCCACCGACGCTCCACTTGGCCCAAAAAAAAACATTACATTGGAGGACTTTTGGCAGCCTGCTGTTTAAGGAACACGTGCAAATCTGGAGACCCAGCTCCAGTCCCTGTGCTGCCCTGCTTCAGAGCCACTGCTGAAACCGAAGTCCGCTGTCCTCCAGCTTAGTGCTCTGCCTACTGGCTGAAGAACTAAAGAAAGGGTGACTGCTCTCTTTCTGTTTTGTTGAAGAAAGTAAATACATTTACAATAACTCCTTTTGTCTCAGTGTGGGCTGAGAACATTTTTTGATCCATTTTTTCCACAAGCCAAAGGGAAAAAAAAAAGTTTCCTACTTGGTTCTTACTTCTGATGACACAGCTTCTAAAATTCACCCAGGACTGGGCTTGTAAACCTCTGGTTTGCAACAGCAGCTGAACCAAAGTTGACAAAGAGCAAAGAGTACCCATGTTCAGAGCATTCAACAGCCCTCCAGCTCCTCACCAGGCTTAATGAAGTGTAATGAAAGGAAATTAATGAGCTTTGTCCCCATTGCCAAAGGAAAGGGCGCTGAAAATTTGCAGGGACCCAATATGAATTGAGCATGATTAAGTATAACTATTGTTCTAAATAAAATGGTACCTAAATAGCCTACAGCAGTCACTTGTCATTACAGCCATTTAGCTGGCTCTGCTTTAATTGCCTCTGAAAGCCACCCAGAAAGGATTTCTTTTACACCCTTTCCAATTTAAAACCAGGCACAGAAACATGTAAGCACTAACCTGCATCCATTTAGATAATGGGGATTCAGTGGGTGAGCCAGGAATATGGATATTTTATAGGGAGCTGCTTGGTACCTGACATGCGGGGTGATGTGACCGTGATGTGTGTGGGCACAGCCTGCAGGGTGGGCTACAGAACTCTGGGGTTAGTTGTGGGCTATACCACCCACCTCCCCAGTCTGGCTGCTGGCAGGCAGCTGCAGCAGAGAGAGCTACCTCACACTCCACAGACTGCGGCTTATTTGCTCTGCACTGCTGAATTCCACCAGCACTTCAGCTTTCTCCTTGACTGTTGCCACATTCTCCTGGACAAACCTGCCATTGCACCACAATGTGGTAAGGACTCCCTGGCTTCTTCTGTCCCAAGCATAAACTCCAGCTCACGCAGGACTGAGTCTGTGGCTTGGCTCACAGCAGTAATGTAGCAACAGCTCAACTCTGGAGATAACTTCAGTGAAGTGTATTTGAAAGAGAGAGAGCAAGCCACATCACAGAACATCACAGCATCCTTGACCCTGTTGCACAAGGAGCTGCACAAATGCTGAGGTACAGCCCTTCACGCATAGACCGACAGAACTGCAATGCAGGGAAGTCACCACGATGCTCTGCAGCACTCAGAAAAGCTTCTTCTCCCAGCACAAGACACAGGATGCCAAATATCAAAGCACATTGCCTGGGGTGCTGAGAGCAGAAGGATGTGTCACAGCAAGGCTGGTGGCGAGGCACAGCTGTTACCATGGTCTTTGTTGGAGCTCTTACACCATGACATGTGCTGCCCTAAATTTGCATCTCTCCAATTACTTGTCAAAAAACAGCAACCCAAATCTAAATTAACATTTTATCTTCTGAATTCTTAATTGATTCACAAAAATTATAAGATTACATTCCCCCTTCAGATTAATTACTTTAAAGGCTCACAGTTTCTTGGGAGACAATTCCCAACTCAGCTCTGGCAATGGAGCAAGACTGGAATCTGGTCGAAGCTAGTCTGCTGAGAAAGACCAAGTGGAGTTATTCTGGAGAGAAGAAAATAGGGGAAGTGTCTCCTCTCTTTCTTGGGGAAGAAGGAGTCTTTTAGAAGGACCTTTCTACTAATTACTTGTCTTCATCAGTTCAAAGGGTCCTCAGATCTCTCCTGGACTGACTTTTTCTTTACAGATTGCCGAGGAGGATACATGAAGAGGTCAGGGCTCCAGCTTTCCCTCCTTAGCTTCTAGAAGTACAGTGTACGATTGAAATGAAACCCCCGAAATCTTTGCTGTAGGCAACCATCCAGTCTCTGCGCCAAGCGCACAACCCAAAGTTTGTACATGGCTTTCATAGCCCTGAATTCTTTTTAGACATGAGTTTGAATCCATCATCCAGGATGGACCTCCGATTGCGTCTTAACCTCTTTTGTCTCTCAAGATAGATGACCATTCCCAGGAGGAAGCAGGCAGCCAGGAAAAGCACCATTCCTGCAATGGCTAGAGTGATGACTGTGGCCTCTATCTGCCCTTGAGCCAACTCAGCTCCAAAAAACATGATCTTCGGGGACTCATCCTGATCCTTATCCTTATCCTCAGGTGGCAACTCTGAGAGGCAAAAAAAAAAAAAGATAGTTCCAATGAGACACAGAAATACCACAACTGAAAGGTTCCAAGAAATATAAAAAAGGACCAAAAGAAAGACCCAACACAAAATCAAAGCAAGTCAAAGAAGACCCAGTCGCTGTCCATCTAACAGCCCCTCATCCCTGAGGTTCACACAGAAGTTCGAGAATGAATGGTTCTTTACCTAATCCACTCCATCCCAGGACCTCACCATGTCTCACAGCTATTCAGCCCCATCAGCTAACCACTGCTGTCCCCATTCATAAGGGAGGTGACCTGCACTTGTGTGGGGAGTCAGTGGCTAGGCTAGGAACAGAAATATGGAGATGAGAACGTGCATCCAGACCACGGCTCCTGCGAGTTCCCCACCCTGCTCCAAGCTCCCCACGCACATGGTTGTTGTCCTAACCACCGCTTTTCGGAGTGCACTTTCTCAGTCATGCCAGTGGTGAGTCACTTAAGATCCCGAGCACTCTTATGCTTCCACACCGAGGCAGCAGCAACCTTTTAAGAAAAGCGGCTATTTGCACAGGTAACAACTGTTGATCAAGGTTTTGCCTGGTGAGCATACACAGGCTCATGCCTGAGTATGGTATAAAACCAAATTATTTAATATTGCCATCACTGCTCTGATACATTTCCTACTCTTCTTTACACCCATTTTGAGAGAGGAAAACGTTGGGAAGGAAATTACTGAAATATCAGTAGGGAAAGACTGGAGAGTTCTAAGTAAATAGCCGTATTTTCAGCTGGTCTGAGCTGGCTCTGAAATCAGCTCAGCTGGATTTATTCACAACGGCTGAAAAGTGGAGCTGTGGAGAAAGATGAAAAGTCAGGGAAAGAAATCACCACCATGAACTATTCAGACTTTTACCCCAGAAAATTTTAAAGGTATCTTATCTACTACTCCCCTTCTCCCTGGTGCTACTCAACCAAACATCTCACATCTGTTCTTTAAAACACCTGAAAGACCCAGGGCATGTACTTAGGCTCTTTTCTTGGTGGAAGAACAGATCAGAAGGCAGATGTGCTTGTTTGCATGCTGAATCAGTCCCTTCAGTTAGTAATGGTGAATGTGAAAATTCCCTAAACCACATAGTCACTGACAGTCCAAGAAGGCAGGACAACTCATCTAAGGCACCCCTCAGGTTTTGATTGAAAGGGATAAGAAAAATCATCTCCTTTGCAACACCCTCTTTTAAAATCCTTTGAATCTCTGACAGTTTCTAAGCTTGTACTCTCCCCTGAGGATGAATCCATACATAGCAAGTACAACAGAATGTGAGGCCACTAAACTTTTTCACCTAACATGGTAAAACAAGCCTAACAAGCCCAACTTCCTTATTTTTATCATCAGAGCACAGACGTTTGGAAAACAGATAAACAACCCAACCTGCAACCCTCCCTGTTATCCATCAGCAGCCAGGTCTCAGACTAACACGCTGGCCAGTCTAACAGAGGAGAGGCTGTAAGTGGTGCTTACGCTCCTCCCTTCTCCTCAAAGAGACCTAAGTCTGTACCAGAGAGCTCCCTTCTCCACCTCACACACACAGACAGTATTTAGCAGTGCAACATACTCCGTACCTGCACTGTAGTTTACAACTTCAAGCGCTGGCTCTGAAAGGAAACAAAAAGAGGGTCAGAAAGCATTCAGAGTCCAGAACATGGCACATTTGGCAAGGACCAGATCCAGCAGCAGCATGGCTTTCCAGGGCTTGCAGGTCTTTTCTCCTGTCAATGTTTGCCCTCTGCCTCACACCAAGAGTGTTTTTGTATTACCTGCTTCAAAAGCAGACCCGTTCCTGCTGCACAACCCTTTATGGCCTTTGAAAGAAGAGCACAATCAAAGGCTCTCGGAGTGTGTGCTGGGCTGACCCCCAGCTGGCAGGTCACTCACCCCCCCACAGGCTCAGGGAGGGAATCAGAAGGGCAAATGCAAGAAAAACTTGTGGGTTGAGATAGACAATTTAATAAGTAAAGGGAGGGGAAGGGGGGGAACAACACCAAACAGAAAACAAAACTAAAACCAAAACAAAACCCCCAAGAACCCAAGTGATGCAAAAGCAATCGCTCACCACCAGAAGACTGATACCCAGCCAGTCACTGAGCAACAGCTACTTTGGAAAAACTCCCCCCCATTTTTATTGCTGAGCATAATGTTATATGGTATAGAATATCCCTTGGGCAACTCGGGTCAGCTGTCCCAGCTGTGTCCCTTCCCTGCCTCTTGCCCACCCCAACCTACTGGGTGAGAGAGAAGACCTTGACACTGTGCAAGCACTGTTCACCAACAGCTAAAACATCAGTGTGTTATCAACTCTGCTTTGGTCACAAATCTAAAACACAGCACCATACGGGCTGCTATGAAGAAAATTAACTCCACTGCAGCCAAACCTGGTGCAGAGTGTCACCTCTGAGCACTTTCTAGTGTTTCCTGGTGAAATGAGAAGTCTTAGGATGTGGGTTTAGATTGCAGGTAATACTCTTAAGAACAATTACTAGCCGATGGCTGAACATTGTTTCTCAGACATAAGCTAAAATTAAAACTGTGATGCAAACACTCAGAATTTAGCAGCAGTAACAGAAAGTGCTGTTCAATGTTTTACAGTAACAATCAGGGATGGCTCCCTACCTGGTCTAGGCAAGACTGTGAAGACTATCTCCATGCCAGCATGGATATGATCAGACACATGACAGTGAAGCAGCCATGTCCCAGGGTTCCCAACCAACATCTCCACCATTTCAAAGGTCCCAGGAAACAGATCCACAACATCTGCTCTGTAGCTTCTGCCATTCTGTTAAAGGGAAGGGAGGCTGTTAGAGTGCAGTGCTCTCTGCATCCTTTCAGATAGGAAATTCTGTCAACGCTTCTGGAGACCACTCTAACAGCTCAAAAAAAAGATTTCAAAGAGCAGCTCCAGGGCTGTAGCTGGGAACGCAAACACCATCTGGTAATGCCTAAGCCTAAGAAGAGTTAAGCTAGACATACCAGCACAATACAGAGGCTCTGCAAGTCAGATTTGGATATGTAAAAATCACATCCCTTTCCTAGTTAGGCAAAATTTTTGTGAAGACATTCAAGAAGTTCAAGTCCATCAGAGTCAAGCAAAAGTGATGATACCGGTGGTCAGTCTTTGCTTTATCATCAGCAGGATATTCTTACCTTGTATATGAAGGTCTCGGCATGAAAATGGACTGTGTGGACATCAATCTCCTGACCCATTCCCAGCAGGTACCAGTTTACCCACTCACCCTGGAACATGGTCAGCCCAGGCAAGTTCGCATAGAGCCTCCCATTGATTGCTGCGCAGAAAATAACATACAGAAAGAGAAGGCTGTTATTTAAACAGTTAATACACTGAACCATCTCAGAGGAAGAACATGCAGACCAAGTTAGATGCTACAAAGCTTACATAGCAACCAGTGCATCAACAGTTGGTGTCTTCCATATGACAGTCCCCCAAAAGTTTGGCAGTCTCTCCCCAGCTCAACTACTTATCCACTCTGTTAACAGACAGGAAAAGTAAAGACTTGCATCCAAGGCCATGCTGTAGCTCAGTTCAAATAAACCTCAAAAACTACATCTTGCTGAAAACCTGCAGTTACAGAAAACCTCTCTGCAGCCAGAGGTGGTTGTTTCTAGAAGTCAAGATGTGCAAAAATGGCCTCCTTAGCCCAATGATAGGGAAATACGTATCTATATACACATAAATCTCTGAAAATTTTACTTGCTGAATAATGAAAACAGGTAAATCCTGCCAACAGTCAATCATGTCATTCTGTGTCTCATGCTGGCCGTGCACATAAGATACTGATCACTTGTAAAAATCGCTACACAGGAGGACTTTATTTCATAAATAGTACAGCCAGAAGAAATACTTCTTTGACTGTAAATGCAGGAAAGGGACTGAAACAGTGAGACGAATGGGATGGCTCACACATGGAAACTTTCATGCTCAGATGCAACAGAGGGAGTAAGACAGAAAGAGACACGATCTGAAGGCAGAACGCCGGTGCTTTACTCCCAGATCTGCCATAGGTACTTTCTGTAGCCCAAAACAAGCATCCAACTTCAATGTTTTGGTTTTACTAGCTATAACATTGGGTTAACAATAACAACTTCATGGACATGTATATTTGGAGATTCCTTGTATCATCTGTACAAAACCAGCAGCGATGATAGTATACATAATGGAACTCTTCACTATTCTTATCTCCACAACTGCCAAGAGACTTTTTTGCTGAGAATACTTCAGACAGATCCAGATATAATATGGAGAAAGACTATCATACATAGCATGTTAATTTAGAAAAACTCATTCATCCTACTGTGGTACGAATGGCTTTTTGGTAATCAGCTAAAACAACTGAGCCATGCATTGCAGCTACATAGCTTGGCCAATTAATTTGAAATCTAGCATATACTAACAGTCCTGAGACAAACAGAATGAAATTAGTCTGACAAAGTTAATTTCACATTTGATTTTATTTCCTGTTCTGAGTCACTCAGACTCAGAGATTAATCTCTCTGGCCCATATCTTGCTATTCCTCCTGACAGGGACAGCCATAATGATTAGCCTTCATTGTAGATCAGAGATTTGTGCCATATATGTGCTGCAATAGAGAACAACAGACGGTTTAATTCTGTTCATGCCACTGACAATGGAAAAGGATGAAGGCATTCACTAGGAGTCAGGCTCTTGTGTTTTGGGTGGCTGATACTTATAGAGGTGGCAGAGTCAACATCAACTTTGCATAGATAGTAATGGGTGCTCAGGTGCCTAATAGGCATTACCATGCATTTTGTTGCTTTCCACAAATTTGTCATCCAGCAGGTTGATCTCCTTGTGATTTCCCTTACTGTAGAGTTCCACATTCTCCTCCAAGTACCAGGACTCATTTTCATCAAAAACCAGGAACAGTAAAGCAAACTCCCTCTTTACATCCTTCCTGATCCCATCAGACTGCAGTGCCCCTCTCCGGCAGATCTTCAGGGGTCCAATCAGACCGCTGTACATATCCTAATCAAAATGAGGGAGAAAAAACCTGAGGCAAGGATCTTCTCACTCTCCCTTTTGTACGTAGTTCTTTGCCTTGCAGCAACCATATTTTCTGCTCCCTGCATCACCCCACTTAAAACACACAGTAGCACCATTTAAGTACTCTCACTGGTGAGCATCAGCTACCAAAGCACAAGAACAGAGAATATACATGCTCTTATGAATGCAAATCCAGAAGTCATAAATATGAATTATATCAAAATATTCTGCACTCTGTGACTGCAAAAACATCTGCAACTTGAGATGAAAAGGCAATGATCTCTGGATTGAATGTAATGGTTTACTGCAGGATCCTCCAAGGTTGTTTCCCTGTGAAATCAGCGCTATGACAACTGATCCTAGCAGTGCTCAAATCTTCCTGCTTTATCCATGGGACCTAATTTTGGACAATTTCTGCCTTTCTAGATTAGCCCTCTGACTCTCACCAATAGAAACCATGAGTGACTGGGAGATGCTCTCATACAAGGTTAGTGTCAAGGAGACAGTGGAATTCTTTTATGAAGGTTTGTGTTAGGAAAAAATAAGGACAAACACCTGGGAGAGGAAATCCTCCAAATTTGTCCTGGAGGACACTGGACACATCACCAGGTGGTTCCTCTACCTCTCGGCTAGGCCAATCTCTAAACTGCATCCAGCTCACATTGTTTTCTAGAGGGGGAGAAAAACTGGTCTAACTTTTATTTTACCTTTACTGGGTCCACCGTGGAGTAGTAGATCCAAGGAACACAGGCTGAATCATTTGGCCCTGGACCAGATCTCTCAGGAACTTCCCATCGGTATGTCACAATGTCACCTGAGTGACAGAGGAGGACCATTAACACCAGTGTGATACACCCACTCGCCGGTTTGCTGAGCAGCATACAAAGCAAAGCAAAAAAAGAGAAGATCCTGTCTCCAAAGTGCAAATTAATCTCCGATTTCATTGGACATTGCATCTTCCCTCCCCAAACACTGAAAAACAGGATAGAAGCTCCCCTCTCACAATCAAAGCAGAGGGGTCACAGGATGCACACGCTATCTGGTACCAGCACAACTCTGTTTTATCTGCCACCTTTGAGACTGGATGTGACCAAGGAAATTCCACCTCTCTTCAGTACAGATGGAGCTCGAGGTGAATTTCCCTCTCTTCGAAGTGTATTTATGATGCTCATTCAAATTCATTTTTAAGAGTGCTGGTTTGCATATTAGCAATACACGTTAGAAAGACAGGGCCCAACTGAAAACCTGTTTGGTGCTGAGACAGCCTGTGCAAGTCAAAGGGGACCAAAAATGATACAAATTCACATCTGGACCATGAAACAAATTGGTGATTTCATTCAGCATCCTGGCAAACAATTGTGAATTTCTCCTACTTCATACTATTGCGCACATCACAAAGTATAGGTCCCAAAGAAGAGGGGCGGGCTTCCCCCATCGTGGGCAGTCAGCCTAGGGCTACCAAAAACTGGCCCAGCCGTGAACTGCCACCACCTTTCTCCTTCCTCTAGGAAGGCCATGCTCACAGGAGGGGACAAGGGTGCACACAGAAAGGTTTGTGCTACACTCATCCTAGAATTCAGAGCAGATAAACTCCCAGGGCTGCCATTCCCACACAAATGGTATCCCTAAAACCACAGTGAACTCAGGTTATTGTTCAGTTCTAGTTCTCTACCATAAGAAAACAAGTACATCTGAGCCTACTTCAGGAAACCAGCCTAGCTATAGGCTAAAGTTAGCTTTGTAAGGAATACAACTGGAGACCCCAGTGACTTACCAGGGTTTGCTACTTGTGGCTGTCCTGTCCCCCTTTCCAGCACCCCGTGTGCATGAATGGAGTAGGGTCGAGTGGCATTGTTCTTAAACACGATGTTGAGAATATCTCCCACTTCCGCCCACAGAAAAGGGCCTTGAGATAGGAAGAACGTACTGAGACTAGCAAAAACTGTCAACATATCTCCGGAGGATATTCCCACCTCCCTCTCCACACCTTCTCCCCAGAGATATTCCCTTATAATATTTATGGTGTTCCCCTCCCTCTTCTCTACTTTATCTCCACCTCCGAAAAAGAGAGCCGGACGTCAGTCCCAATTCAAGCAAGTCTGAGAAAACCAGACTGCAAGTTTCACAGTGAGAGAAATGAAGGTTGTTACGCATTTTATCTGTGCCCACTACAACTAAGGCTTGACTCCTGAATACTGCTATGCTAAGTTTCAATGTCTTGATCATCCCTTGCTGCTCATTTCCAAAAACATGGCAATATTCCAACTTGGCCTGACAGCATCACAAATCAGAGCTGCAGCCTATTTTGAATGGCATATACTGCCTCAGCCTTGCTGCTCTTGCACCACTTATAGTCCTGGGTTCGTAACACAGTCTCCACAGACTTCCACTGGTCATTGTAATGTGCTCCTCCACTTCCCAAGGCCTGCCTGCTTTTGCCTCAAAAGCATTTCTCTCACAGCTACAGATTTTCACCTACATCTCTCAGACTGCTCTCTAGAAGTCAACGGTTATTTCTGTTCTAGTCAGAGAAGTGCAGGTGTGAAAAATGCTTTGCCTGAGACGTGAAAGGAAGCTGGTGCAAAGGCAGGCATGAGAACCCAGTCTTTACTACAAACAGTCCAAATTTCTCCTCACCTGCATACAGAGCAGATGCCTAAATATCTCAAGAGGCCTTCAGATTACAGCCCTTTGCCACTGAAGCTCTAGAGTCCAAGTCCCATCACTGTGTGATTGAAAGATGTACCCTCTGCACATAACTCTTACCTAGTATCCCTAGGTGTTCGTCACCATTTATCCTGGCCTTGGGAGTCTGGAATGTCCCGTCAGTGTACTCCCTGTAAACTGCTTTCTTGTACCTGGAGCCAAGCAGTCCATTCTCGTTGCTCAAAAATACATCGGCGTAGCTGAGAAAAGCAGAATAAGTGCTGAGATACCCAATAACTCACAGGGAATAAACAGCTAACTTGTGGCAGGGGGTTCACTAGTTGAATGGGTTTCCCAGAGACTGGCTTTGGCTGCAAAGGTGGGCACAGTGACGCACGGGGCTGCAGATCCCATCAGCAGCACCACCAGCAGTGGCATATGCGCCAGGTCACAAGATGGCCAAGATAGCCCACAGGCTTCACCAAGGTCTACTGAGAGACTTTGCCAAAGGTTTCCCCAGAATAAGGGCTCTACCTCTCTGCAGAATGGTTGTGCCGTTCCCTCTCCCAGCTTCGGTCAGGCATGTAGTCCCACACCACCTCCTCTGCCACAATGTAATATGTCCGCACTCCTTTGTACTGAAGTGCAGGAGCAGGATCCCTTTTTCCACACTTGGAAACAACGTAGTGTTCCCTCATTCCAGCCTGGTAGTGACTGCTCGTCTGGCAGTAGATCTCAAAAATCCCTGAGGGAGGCAGCACAAACATGGAAATCAGCAACTTTTAAAGATCCCAGGAAACAGCTGCTTCCCATGCAGAGCTCGTGACATGGCTGACATTGGTATGTGTGTTGTGTGTATCTGTGTGTTTGTTTAGGGAGCTTGGTTGCCACAGGCCAAGAATAAAAGGGGTTGTTAGAGAAACCAAGGAGGAATGGCACAACAAAGTCCTACACAAAATCATCTCAGGAGGCTTTCTTACACGATAAGCAGCTTAGACGTGAAGAAACCAATAAAGTGACATAACTGTGCTACCACTGCTAAGACGCTGGTTAAGCAAAAGATCTAACCTGCAAATGCCAAAGGGGAGGAAACAACCAGCAGCCGAGGCCATCACATTGTGTGAATGAGACAGTATTGTGTGCCTATCCCGCAAAATGGGAAGACTGGGGCCTGTCGCAAATTTGAATCTCCGCAAGCCATGGACAGCGGAGTTAAGCTCTGGCAACTGTCTGCTGCTTTATTCTGAAAGAGATGCTTGCATGTTTCTGTGGGTCACAGGCAACAGTGTCCATCGGGGCTGTTACTACAAATATTTAATAGGAAGTAGCAGCCTAGAGAATCGGTCTGGGACAATATTGGACAAGATCCTGTATCTCCTGTTCTTCTCTGGAATCAGATGAAACTACAGGAGCTGTGGCCTCATAAATGGGACCAAACAGGGTCTAAAGCACAGCTCACCCTGTAAGAGTTTACAGTGTGCTAAAGAATCAGCCACAGGAGCAAATACCACAACGGGAGACTTTTCCTGCTGCTGAGTTAGATGTGCAGGCACTTACCACTGTTGTCAGGTTGCATGAAGGCAGTAGCAAACGTGTGGGGGAACAGATTGGTTGAATCTCTCCGCATCCCATTCACCTGCAGGGTGTTTCCCCGAAACACAGCTCCATGTACATCTGCTTCACTGCCCAAGCCTAGAAGGTGCCAGGACACCTTGTCTCCTTCACACACATTCAGCCCAGGCAAGTTACCAAACATAAGCCCGTTGATGGCTGCAAAGGAGAAAACTATTAATTCTCTGCAGATAGATACCAGCCAAGAGATTCATTTTGTGCAGACACTTTGACAGGGCAGGCCTGCCAGTGGACATGTAGCTTGCTTGTAATTCACCCCTGAATACACTCAGGACATGCTTCCTGAGACAGCTGTGCTTCTTGTCCTGCATCCCATCTGCTGCCTCTAGCCTCTAGGCTCAATCAAGGCAAATCTAGCCTTGATTTCAGGCCAATACAACACACAGACACTCCAGCTTCCCAGCTCAGTCTTTAGCTGAACACCACCCCACATTTTGCAGGTTCATTCCTGCTGCATGCAGAACAGCATCAGGTCATACCATGCATCCTGTTTGATTCCTCGAAGCCATCATCCTTTTTCACAGAAGTCTCTTCCATCCTCAAATAGTACTTTATGTTTGCGTTTAAATACCAGCTGAGGTTCTCATCAAACACGCTGAAGAGAAGGTAAAATTCTTTGTCGATCCCTTTCTATAATTACAATGATGGCTGTTAATTTTTACAATGCATCAATTAACTATCTTTGCAGTTAAAGCTCTTTTGCCTGGCTCTCATGTTCTCCTTTACCTTAAAACTTGGCTCACTGAGGGCCAGGGCTCTGTCCCTTTACTCATGTTGAATATTCCTCTTTTGTTCCACAAAAGGCACCACTTGTAGACCTTCCATGCTATTTCATGTGAGTAAAGTGATCAAAATTCAGCCAAGGGTATGAAGTCATTGCCTCCTTCCCCCACCACCCCTATGTCTAGGTGTAAGTTTCACTGTCCATCCAAATCAGACCTGAGATCAGAGCCCAGCCCACAAGGCAGGCTGATGACTATCTTCCACCCCTCCTTTCTCCTACCACAGGCCTGGATTGGGGATTTTTTTATTACCCTAAAACCTTGAAAATGTTAATTGTCCTAAAAAATGCATTCCAAAGCACGGTGTGTTTCCCCACTAAAAGAATATCCGCAGTGTTGTCCAGATTCTCACTCTGGTATCAGCTCCCTCAGCTCTACCCAGGAGAACACCCAGCAGAGAGGGCTAAGCGATTCCCAGTCTGGCACACCGGTGCATGAGGAGTGGCCGTGCACCTTTCCCAATTAAACATTCATTAAAGGGTTGCCTAAGATAGTGGAGCCAGAATTGCTGCCCCAGGTGATTCTTCCCTGTCCCACCTTTACAAGCAAGTCTGTCTGTTTTGTTTACACCTTTTCAATACCTGCAAATGTTTTATCATTATCACAGCTCCTTCACATAGTGGGCTGTGTATATTCACAATCCTCTCTGCTCAGAAGATTCACATTTCCACCTTGTGTAGCATGATGATCTCTTCTGCATTCCTAATTTAGCGGCATCCTGCCACCACTGAAAGCAAACTCCTCTCGGAAGGCTCTCGCAGCAGCTGGTTTCATACTTGTCAGCCGCTCCCTGATCTACACCACAAGGCGGGCAGGGTGGCAGGAGGTTGTTTTCCTGCCACAGACAGTTTTTCACAATAAGGCTCTGCTAATCTGTCTTGCACTTCCCCAGTATATTAATTTACTGTCTCCCCTAGACTTAATGCCATGACTAGACTATGCCCAAGTGAAATTCCAAGAGGATGTTCTGGTCACCCCTCAATTTTCACCTCTTTCATCAAAAGCATACAGACAGACATGGATTTTCACAAGCTTTTTTGTAGTTAGCTCTGCTTGAAAATGAACTATCTTGCAGAAGAAATGAGGTTCACCCAAACCTCAAAGCATTGCATCACTCAAGCAAACCACCTGTAAGTAAGTGAAAATGTCTTTTCAATGTTTCTGAGACTGCAATGAATATTCCACATGCCTCTGAAAGCAGCCTGCTATGCAAGTTCAGGACAAAAGTAACCTCTTAAGTCACATCCAAGGTACGGTTGTTCAGCCAAGTTTGTCTGAGTTTTAAAGCAAATCCCAGAAACCATTTCAAGGGCAGCCCTTGGGAGCCCAGAACGCTAGCCTTTCCCACATGAGACCTGGGCACCGGCTGTCCCGATGTTAACCCGCCTCATGGCTTTGATTCAACTCTCCCGGACTCGCACTACTGTACATTTGTTTCCATTACATCCCCTAATGCTTTGCTGATGATTCCTTTCTCTACGTGGGAGCAATGAGCCTGGTAAGAGCGTGGCAGGAAAACCCCTTTTACCTGTTTGTTGTTGCCATCCAAAGTGCCCGGCTTGCAGATGACCAGAGGCCCTACTAAGCCTGAACTGGGGTCTCTGATGGGATTCACAGCCGAGCTGTACATCCAGGTCAGGCAAGGAGGGTCACTGGACGTGGGCCCAACATGCTTTGGCACAGTCCAGCGGTACGTAAAGTTGTGCAGCGGTGCAACAGAAACCCCATTCTGGGACAGACCTTTAAAACAGAGATTGGCATGGTTATTCCCAGAGTCCCTGTACAAACTTGGTTACATCTTCTCACCAGCTACATTCATGTCATTAAAATACCCAGCATCTCTAAGGTGTGATGTGGGCATGTTTATAAGGCACACTCGAGAAGGGAGCTGCTCTCAGTACCATGTAAATTCCCACTGGTGCCATGGCAGAGACAGGCATGGCAGCAGGAGGTAACAAAGTGGATCCAGCTGCATCTGGGGAGTTGAACATTGGAAGCACCTTTTCATCTAAGCTGGAGTGCACTGGGCATGTTCCTCTGCTCACAAGGTCTCAAACAGCTAGAAATGATCTGAGCTTTGGTTTTAAATTTTCATCTGAAAAATAGCAAGAACTGTACTCCCTTGGGCACCCTCCCTGGGCACCAATTCAGTGACAGGTATCCTTCGGTGAGGCCTCAGGCAGGTTCAGAGGACCATGCTGGCTTCTACCCTGGAAGATATCCAGTCGTTCTTGGCTGCAGAAACTCCCCAGCACAGAGGAGGTACAGGCTGTGGAGCAGCAGCAGCAGCATTGAAATACACGAGAAAAGGAGGGGCACAAACCATCATGGTACCGCATCCCTTCCCACGCCTTCCCATAGGACACTCCATGAGGCTGGATGCTAAAAGGCCAGGAGGCTTTGTTAACAAACATCACCAGGATGGTGTCTCCAACTTCAGCTTTGATCACTGGACCTACACAAACAGCAGAGAGAGCATGTCAGCAACAGAGCAACTCCCCAGATAACCAGGCAAACCGAAGCAGCCAAGGGACACCTTCCACCCAGGCTGAGGGGAGCAGAAGACGCAGAAGAGGTTGGACGCCCCATGCATCAGCATCGCCTAAGGCCATTCAGCCCTGAAAGCAGGAGTGGAGCAGGGGACTGACAAGAATTATCTGAAAGCATTTCAGGTCTGCAGGAGGACTCAGAGAGGATCCAGTCCTTCACAGGAAGAAAAACACAATGGCCAGATGTGCTGAAATGTTCTTGCGAAAGGCCCCTGTCTCTTGCCCACCTACATAAGCCCCCCTCAGACTTCTCAGGCACGTGCCTCGGGCAGGCATGTAATGAGGGGTGCAAGATGCTCTAAAACCCACTGCTGTCTCTGTGAGCCAATGCCCCAGCCCGCTAGAAGGGAACTGCAAGTCTTTAATATGTCTGTCAGCTCCCACTGGCCTGCAGACCCCCGGGTCCACAGACCGCTCCCGACAGCCGCAGGAAGGGATGAGGAAAGCCAGGCTGCTGCCCGGCAAAACCAGCAGAGACCTCTGCCTCCGTGGGCCTCCACATGCTCAGGTGCCCCTGTGGAGAACATCCGAAATCCACAGGTAACCGTGGTCTCCCCAGGCCCTGCTCAGCACCACAGCCAGCCGCTGTGAGGGAAAGCACATGGAGGGCAGCAGGAGCAAGCTGTGGGCTGAGGAACTGTCAGGTGCCCACAGCTGGGGTCCTTAACCACCAGGAAGAAGAAGAAAAATGACAGTGCTAACAACCAACCACCCAGTGTTCCCCACAGTACAGCTCTGTGTATTTGAGGGCAAGAACAGGCAGCATAAGCCACCAGCGCATGCCCGTGCAGCTTGGCTTATCCACACTGCACCACACCACATTCAGCAGCTCCCTGTTCTGGAGCCCAGTCCTTCATGGCCCCATATCTCTTCTAGACAGCCCAACCACTTTATCAAGTCTGCTTTAATCAGCCAGTTCAAATGACTTCATGCATCTCCCCCCACAGATGTCACTTGTTTATCTGACCCAGGATTTTCACCAATAATCCTTCAGTGGTTCTAGCTTACCAGTAGAAAACACCTGTGATTTCTTTTTACAAAGTCATACCCGAGTTTTCCCTCAGTCACTTGTCTTTCTACAGGAATGGGGCTGTTGCTGGTAATGCTAACCCTTTTTTTCCTCCCTTGGTTCCCAAGGTCCAGCAAGACGCTGTCAGCTCCTGACAGTTATGCTGCATCTCTCCTATGCATAACTGCACCATTTAGCTTTCATTCAGCTGCTTATACTTCTTTTTTGCCTCTCTCCACTATTCTCTCCCCACCTCCCAGTCTGTACTTTACTCCATGTGCTCTGCTGGCATTGCTGTTGCTAATTTCTGGTGTCATTAGATTATTAGTCACTGCTGATGCAGGAAATTGGACCACACCTATATGCTTCTACCACGTACATCACAACCTTCACACACAATTAATTTGCCTCTGCAGACTCCCTATTTTCTTCTCATCTTTCTTCACCACCCTCCCTGTTACCTGGCTATAACAGAGGAAGCACCCACTCAGGAGAGGAAGCTTTCTGTGAGAAAGTGGGGTTTGTAGCACACCTTGGAAGATGCTCAGTCAAAACCACACAGTTGGGGGCTATTACTGTGAGCAATTTAGCTCAAGTTACAGATACTATACTGTGTCTCTCAGCCCTTACTACTAACCTCTGAATTCTGCCCTGGCAGAAAAGCAATTCTGTCTATTCTACCATTCCACATCCTCCATCTGTCCCCCTCACTCTTAGATGTAACTGCAGTGAAACACTTCCCCTGTGCTACTTACTGCACCATGAAATGAGAGGATGATTACAGCTGAGTGGTATGCCCGACATTGGCATTGTTCTCGCTGACATTGAAAGAAGATTTGTGTTGCTGAATGATTCCTACCGAGTATCCCAAGGTGTTTCTGTTCTTCTGATTGCTGCTTTTCCTCACGGAAGCTGTCATCAGTATATTCCACATACTTTGCCTTCCAATAGACTCCACCAATTCGGTAGGGACCACGCTTGAAAAACTGCTCAGCAGGGCTAAATGCAAAAAAGCAAATGTCAGGTCATTTCTATGAAAATTAGTCCTGTTCCTCTCCTGCTCCTTCCTCACACCCCTCTGGCAATGCCAGCAGCATTGCCAAACCAAGCAGCTTTTCAGACAAGGACAGCATGTCTGGTTTGGAACAGAGTTTGCCTCTGTGGAGCTCTTTCATCCTACAGGTTCATCTACCCACTGTGTTGAGGGAGCACTTCTGGCAAGTAGGTCTCTCCCAGCTGAAACAGCCGGGTTCGATGGCACAGGTCTGAACAGCATCTCTATACAAGGCATGCAAAAGCGGGCAGTGAACAAAACTGCAGTGCAGTAAATAAATGGAAAGGCAGTGCTAAAACAGAGTTCCTCAGAGGCCAGGGGACAGCCCAGGGGACAACTGCAATCATAACTGAAAAAAACACACACACAACAGCTGAAAAGAGACTTATTTCCTCCACCAGCACCCTCTCCAAACACACAGACAAATGTAACATGCCTCACAGGAGGGGCAGCTTAGTTACAAGGCCAGCTCATGGGTCTAAGGAGCTTTCAGTTCTAAGGTCTGCAAGAGAGCTGCTGTGTGGCTTTGAGTAAATCATTAACTGCTCTGCATTTCTAGTTCTCCATCTGAAAGAGGTATATCCTCTCCAACAGCTTCCCAGGGAAGGGAACGGAGGAGGAGGAATGTCTTTGCTTCAGTTAGCCAAAGTTTGAACGGGAAACCACTCACCAACTGCTATCACAACCGTCTGACACAGGATGGAAGGCTGTCATCGAGGTCACTGCATTCAATTTCCTAGAAATTGCTGCAGCAAGGCTACACTGAAGCATATCTGCAGCCTAGCTCTGCCACCCCATGTCTGCTGCAAGATGTGCTTTCTTAATAGTTCATCAAATATACAGATCTGTTCCTAGGTCATGCACAGCAAGCAGAAATTAAGCCCAGAGACAAATGTGGTAGCTCACATAATAAGCTGGGACTCCTGGCGTCTGTGGGTAAGGCTATGAAACACAGCACGCTTCTGCATTAAGACCCCTGAGGTACCTAGTACTGCTCTCAGTACAGTCTAGCTACAGCAGCCTACATTTCCAGATGGGGTAATATGCCTTCCCAGGAAATGTACACCATGTGAATTGCAGACATGTATTTCGATAAGAAAGAAATTCCACATTTTCCTAAGCAGCCTCCCTGACACAGACCAGAGACCCCGCAAACACTGCCCTAGCCCATCAGTCTCTTGCTTACCTGCCTGCCTCACTCAGCCGTTTACCACTGCTTTGGTCAAGCCCTGAAGGTCCGTAGTCCCACTGAACCTCCTTTGCAGCTATGTAGTATTTCCGAACTCTCCCTTCCAGGGTGGATGCCGGAGCTTGCTGAGAACAGGGCCGGACTTCATAGAGTGCCCCCATCCCAGCTGCTCAAGACATGGAGGACACACACGCTTAACCTCTCTCAGGCAATTTGACCAGGCAATGAACACAGTCCCACCTCCCTACTATGAACTGGCCATTTCTCCTCTGTTATCTCAAAAGGCACATGGCTGGGAGAAGGTGATTAGGTGGTTCCCACAGCAAGGAGTTTTCTGTGCTAGTGAGTAGAGCTTCTTACCTTAGATATTGGATGCTACAGAAATATGGACAGAGAGTGAATAGAGCTTTCTGCTATCCTCAGATGTACCATGCAAGTGCCTCTTATAGGGGCTAGAGGTCTTAAGGCACAGCCTCATCTTAGCTTTCAGCTGTACCAAACTCACCGTCTTCACTGCTGACCAATGTGGAACATCATACAGTGGTACAAGTCCTCCCCACTAAGTCTGGCCTGCTCATTAATAATCAAGCCACCCCAATTTATACAAGACAAGGATTCACCCCATTCTTCTGGGGACGATTTTAGTGGGAATGCTGCCCAAGGCACTGTCCCTTACCACATTGCACATCACAGGACCACAGTGGGAGAAAAAAGGGAGGCCACAGAGTGCCTTACCTTGTATGTGATCGTTGATCTGACAGCTCAGTAGCCATCTCCCAGGGTTACTGGGGATCATGTCCGCTGTAACAAAAGTGGCTGGGAAGAGGCTGGCCACATCTGTCCTGTGGCCTCGAACATTGAGCATTTCTCCATGGAAGTAGGCTGTATGAACATCAATTTCATTGCCCATCCCGAAGAGATGCCATGAAACGTAATCACCAGCACACATCGTCACCTCAGGGAGGTTCCCAAACACATAACCATTAATAGCTGCAAAACCAAGCAAGCCAAAATCAGAGATTAGAAAAGGGGCCTTCACAGCTTCTGCCAGCAGGTCACAGTACAGACAAGTTAAGAGGATGGACCTAACTAGAACTCATCCTCCTCTTCTTGTTCTGGAGAGCCCAGCTCCACAACTCATTCCTAAAATTAAGTGTATTCAAAATATCCGAACAACTAACAAAGGCTCACTCAAGCCAAAGATTAAATCAAAATAACAGGTCTTTTTTCTGGAGTTGTTGCACTGTCCCTGTGATACTGTTTGCTTAGCACATGGTCTCAGAGCTTGCCGTCTCCCTCCTCTCCCTCCATGCACACCCTGGCATACAACAGCACAAAGTGCATTTCAAGATCCCAGAGCACTGACAGCCCTGGAGTGTCTGGGCAGAGTCAGTAGCTTCACAGAGATGACACTGACCATGCATTTTGTTGCTCTCTTGGAATTCCCCATCTTCTTTGTCTACAGAGCCTGGATCTATGCAGAACGACGCTATGTTCTCATCCAGATACCAGCTTAGGTTCTCATCCACCACACTGAACATCAGAAAGAAATCAGTGTCCACATCCTGGCGTCTTTGAGAACTGCCAGTCAGTATTCCTAGGGTGAAAGAAAAGATGAATGAATACCCACCCATGCAGAAAAGCAGACATCAGTCAAGGAATTAAAACACCATAGAAGAGTAACTCTTATCACACAGATTAGAGACAGATGCTTTCCCCCACCATCCTAGCACAGCTCATTGCAGAGTTCTAGCAAGCTCACTCTTTTCTAATATATCCCTGCTAATAGGCTTCTCACACCCAATCAGCTCTGCCACTGCATGGCTGAACTGCAACACCTTCAGTAGTCTTATTCCCACTGAAATCAAACAGTCCTCATTTTTTTAATAAACAAACTATGTCTTGGACAAGATTCCTGCTTTTACCACAGATTCAAACAGTGCTCTAAGATCAAGAGGCCTACAAGCTCACCTGCCCAGCGGCTAAGGCATAAAGACAACGTAATGACCAGAACCCAGCTAGAACAGAGGTACCGTCTTCTCCAGTCATGCTGGATTTTCCCCTGAAGATGGAGGCTCCCCACTGGACTATCTTCTCATCCTATCCTCATTTAAGTCACCACAAAAATCTTCACAGTATGAAAATGCAGCCCTCGGCTGCTTTGTCTTGGAGTTTTTACCTTTTTTGCATGTAAGTAATGGCCCAATTAATCCAGATGCGATGTCCTTTGGTGCATCAATATGAGAGTGGTAGATCCAGGTCAAGCAGTTTGGGTCATCAGCAGTTGGGCTGTGATCTTCAGGGACAGTCCAAGTATAGGTGTAATTCCCTCCTGGGAAAACAGCATCATCCTTCTTCTGATCCTGGGGGGACATATCAGGATACAGGGATCCTAGAACAATTGAGCAATCACAACATCCATTCAAGAAGAGCAGAGATGTCCACACATGTAACCTCATACTGAGCTGCTCTCAGTAGAGAGGCACACATATATACTTGGGTAGCAGATTTTAAAGTGAGACTCACCATCCCAAGACTGAGATAGTGTTTAATCACCATTCTTTCAAAGAGAAACTGAGGCACAGAGCCATCGTAAGGCAACTTGCCCAGTAAATGGGTGAGCACAGAGTCAGAAACTCCATTATTCCCATTCTACCTATTGCTACTTTGCCTTCAACTCTGCAACGTGTCACAGTCAGCATCTCTACAGTCTCTAAGGTTGCTTCAAATAGCAGCTCTTTACTCTCACAGTTCACCACTCCTGTGTACTACCTGAAGCTCATCACATTCATGACTCGTACTACAGCATTTCAAATAATGAATATAGCTCTTTCTCTTCTGTACCACTCTCCCACTGGCAAGCTTTGGAGGTTCTTCTAAATAATCAAGAAATTTCAGCTGTGTACTGTACCACCCAGGTCAGGAAACTACTCCCAGACCCAGAAGCCTGCTAACCCAACATCAGCTGACTTCACTGAACACCTACATGCAGCTGGTTTCCAGCAATATAGGTTTGGGCTAACCAAGTCTGTGGCTTTACAGACATCTCTCCTTAGTGCATACTCTTTAAGTTCCCAGTGAGAAAAACCTGTCTCCTTTATGGCAGTGGCTCATTTACCTTCAGAGTCCTTTTTGTAGAAAACACCATGAGGATGGATTGTATACGGTCGACTAGCAAAATTTTTTAGGTGTACTTTAATGGTATCCCCCACTTCTGCTCGGATGATGGGCCCAAGGAACCCCAGCCAGCCAGGTTTGGGAATCTCAGTGGCGTATGTGGAATCTGTGTATTGCTTATAGACAGACTTCTTGTACGTGCTTCCCACCCTGTCTTTGCCACGCTGGAGGAATGGTGAGGCCTTGCTGTTAAATTCAGAAAAGGGAAAGGCATCATGAATCATGCATCATAAATCACGCATCATATAAAACAGCTGGTCGATAACACAGCAGAGTGATGACAACACACAGCTTTCCCAGGTAAGCCTGAAAGCTTTGGCACTACAGAGGACTGACTGCCTGTGCTCTACCCTAGCACGCTCCAAGCCATCTGTGAACTTCCTCGTCCCACAGCTCTGACGGCTGTGACACGTGAGAAACGGGCAGCACTGGCCATTAGACCCGTCTGCTCTCCGAGCATGTGAAACGCGATGGGGGACACCAGCACACGAACAGCATGGTGAGCCTGGGACCACAGCCACAAGCACAGCCAGACCCCCCCGCCATGCATGGCCACAGACTCACCCCCAGTTCTTGACAAACGGACACAAAGTGTACCCCTGAACTGTGCAACGCAAACAAGGAATGGGAAGGATGGTACTTCTGACAATCACATGTGGGTGACGCACAGAAAACCAAAGCCCTCCTCATGCCAGCTTCAGCCTTCCTCGGGCTTTTAGCAACTCACTTCAATGCCTTCGTGGAATTTGCAGCTAAATCACGAGGGGCGGCGGGGAGGGGTGGAAGTCTCCTGAGCTCTCTGAAGAAGATGAATTTCTACTTAACAGATTCTGAATTCTTGTAGAATTACGAATTACTTGTAGAATGGCAGACAAGTCAGGCAGGTATGTACCCAGCACGCAACCAGCTTCCAGAGTCAAAACCTCATAGAGGTACTAAAGTTCAGCTCATGAGTATATTTGCACTTTATGGCTAATTCTTAGTAGATAAGAGATGAATCATGGTCCAGGTATTAGTGGGACCAGTCTAGATGAGAGCTGAGGTTACTCCCCTCACTTCCCCCTTAGTATTAATCACCATTCAGTAATATAAGTAGTCTTGAAATACAGGCAAACTCTAATAACAATGAAGAGGAACAACTGAGACCAAAACATGAAGCATTGCCCTTGTCATTCAAAATTCTGAAGGGCTGGGCTTTAGCTATACAATCTACAGCTCATCCCTTTGCAGTCATGCCTACAGCCACTATTAGCAAAGAGTTTACAGACAATTCATACTTTATTTTGCAGATCTGCTTCTCCCCTCCCCGCCGCCATAGTCCATTTCTTCTCAACAACAAAAAAAAATTCTTCAAGCATTTTACTACCTTTATCATTTCTTATCAATATCACATCCTTTTCTTATTGCTCGCAATTTGGTTTCTGCAATCATTGTACAAGAAAGTCCCATTAGCTAACTGTTTAAGTGACAGAACTGGTTTTAAATCACTTTTAAGTTTAACGGCCTTGAATTTAATTTTCTTCTCTTCATGTATTGTGAGAGAAAGCAAACAAAACCCACTGCATTCGTTATCACTGCAGGAGTCAGCAATAACACCTTTATTAATCCTGAATTTTGGAGGGTTTCCTTTTCTGTGAACTAATTTAAGTCTACTTAGCATCTCCAGAGAACAGAGACTTTTCCATGCTAAACTGACAGACCTTGATGTTTTTCTGTGAACCCCTCCCATTCCTGCTGTGCTGTTTCTCAAAGATATGTACAAATCCAAATGTTATTTATTATGGAGAGGTAAAGACTGAGAGCAGGTTAAGAAATACATGTTAATTGCCAGAGAAAATGGGGGGAGGGCAGCACAAATGCCTTTAAAAAAGCTGTGGAGAGCTATGAAGAAGGGGAAAAAAAAAAAAACCACCAAAGAAAAATGTTTGGTGTTTTGAAAACTAAAATCCAAACCTGTTTTTGTAGTGACTCAAAGTAATTATTGCAGTTTCCGGATTTACCTTTGCAACAAAAACAAAAATATTTTTCAAACAACCTCTAAAATTTCATGCAGGAAGTTCCATTAAGTGTAAGGCTTGAAATCCATTTAAATAAAAACAAGCCGGCTCTGTGAAGTCATTTACGTCAAGGTGAAAAGTCATTATGCCTCAGGATACACAAGCTGATCACCAGCTGGAACTAAGAAAAATGAAACCCCAGGGCAGAGTATTGCACAATCTGTTCTCTTATAGAGTGTTTGTACTTCCTTCTAGTGTATGGGCACTGGCCACTAGATGCTCCATTAAACTGACCATTTGTTTTCTCACTGATACAGTTTCTATGTTCCTATGATAAAACAAGTTAAACATTAAGCTCATAAAGATCAGGCATCTATCAGATCCTATCTCTTGCTTGCTTAGATGCCCCAGAATACTTGCATGAAATTACTCGTAAAATTACTATTTTAAGCCAATACCAGACAAAATTCTAACAGAACTAAACATACAGGTTATGTGCAATGCTTTGGTTAGCGAGTACGTTCTTTCCCGTTGGAGCATAGTTCCAGTCCACCTCACGGATCCCCAGGTAATAGACTCGGGTGACACCTTCAGCAAATGTGGGTGATAGCACGTGGATGTAAAGCAGCAACAACCAAAATGATCCCATCATAGCCTGAAGTGAAAGCACTTTTGGAGGTTATGCCTGTTTGGGAGAAAAGAAAAACAAAGGTAATGAAACAGAAGTAGAATATGGCCACATGGTTTGAAGGTACTGGACATTCTGAGAGGGTATGAAGAAATTGGGATCATTATTCAAATATCCAAGAAGGAAATCACTCCCATAACAAAATTAATGCACAAGGTGGATGGAGATTGTGCCTTGCTAATCAGTCCCCAATACCAAATGTGCTTCTCTTGTCAGAGTTTGATTAACCTTTTTTTTTTTACTGTAGTTCTCTTCCAAATGCTTTGTTCAATTAGTGTTGAGGAAATCCCACTAATTTAGTAAGCTTTCACACAGCAGGAGATGAGGTGAACAGATTCACAGCTAGGGCTATGTTAGCAGAAAAGGCACCCATAAATCCTATATTCTGTGTAATTGTTGTCTCAAGGGCAGCGAAGTCCTGAGCAGAAATTGCCACATGCGCTGGAATGTCAAGGGACTGGTTTTTCAGCACCTCTGATGTCCCAAATCATCTCACAGGACCACATACAAAGCTCATGGAAATAATCCTGAGCAAGTATCTTTATATTTTAAACGGTTGCCAAGATATCTCTGTTCTACTAAGCCACCTAAGGAAGTACAATTTAGTCACTATGAAGTAATTTTAAAGTTTAAGTTCTTTAAAGGTTGCTCTTAAAGAGTGGTTCTTTGTAATCCAAGCAGTGCATCTCAAAGGGGCTGCACAAGACTTTTTGCTTAGTCTAGTTCCATTAAATATTTCCTCCATGATTTAGATCACAAAGTAAGGAGCTTACTCATAAAACTTCCATTCAACACCAAGCTTGGTGTGAATAAGCACCAGAAATACTCTGAACAGAGATCCAGGGCAGAAATCGTCTGAAATCTTCAAAATACAATTCTGTGAATACAAGTTCAAAGAACTACATGTATGAAAGAAACTGGTGCAATATGGAACAGCAGAATTACACCAAAGGATAAGAAAACAGTTTAGGGTTAAAATGGATGACAAACTAAATAAAAACCCACATGAAAATGCTAAGAAAGATCTCACCCACTGACATAATTAACAAAGCTGGGTGTAACCAGTAATCAAACTGCCACTTGAAACAGATGTCCAGTTCTTAAAGACACTTAACAGCAACTTAGAAAATGTTCAGCAGAGAGAAACAGAAAGCAAGAGAATTAGAAAAACGTGACCTAGCAAGAAAGCTTAAAGGAATCAGTTTTCTTTAACTTCAAAAAGAAGGGAATGGTGACATAACACCACATCAAACACAGAAAGGTGGGGTTTTTTGTTGTTGTTATAAAGAGGTTGTCATTATTTATTCTCCTCTGCCTTTGGTAATAGTGACATGAATACATCAGGTTTATTTGCAGCAAAGCTGGATATTACATAAGCTTTCAGCTAGCACAGCATCACACTAGAACAGCTTTCCCAGAGAAGATGGGAAATCTCTTACCATATCCATTACCCGATATAGGGGATTCACACCAGAACATGGCAATAGACTAGTTGGCTATTCATATCACTTCCAAACCTGTATTTCTGATTTCCAAACATGCTATACTACCCTCAGAAGCTAAGGAAAATCAAGTATTACTGATTCCAAACAGTCATTAGAAATTGAGAGAAAACCTTGGAAAAACCTTCTTTCCCTCCCTGCTCAAAGGGGGGCTGTACAGATCTCTAAGTCTGAGCTGCTTTTGATCTGTCAACAGAGTATAGCTCTGCTCCAGCAGCAAGCCCTTCAGAAGGTCCCGGTCACACATCGGAAGACACGTGGGTACAGAACAGCCCCTTCCCTGGGGTCCTAGCAGAGCAGGGGCGATGGCAGAGCACTTGCTCAATCCCGCTGCCACGCACCATCCATTAACCTTCACTGACCTTATTCCCTGCTGCTGCTGCTCCAGTGACCAGTGCTGCTCACAGGCAGGTGAAATACCTGCCCTGACCCGCTCGTTCCATGCCAATTAAGAGGTTTCAAAGAAAGAAGTTCAGAAAGCTGTACCCGCGCTGTGTCACAAGACACTGTACTGGCAAAAGGCAGCGGTGACAGCAATGAGGAAGGACAAAGCCAGTGGTGCCAGCCCTCAGCCCGAAACCTCCCATCCTGTCGACACACACCCTGCTGGGAAGGGCAAGGGGATGCTTTTGACCCAGCCGAAGAAGCAGCCTTCTTGGCAACGGGGGTCAAAGTATGCAGGAGCAGCTCCCTGCGGAAAGCGCACCCAGACTGCGAGGTGGCCGTCCTCGAGGACTGGGAGCCACTGAGGCTGGGGAGTCAGCGTGGGCTAATCTTTATATCCTCTTATGTTAACAGTTTTTGCAAGCAATATCAAATCCTAGGAAAGGGCAAGGCTTAGACTTTATACCACAGGGGAATAGCAACTCATAAATCTGCTTGTGAAAACTGCCTACTGAGACTGATCCCCACTGCGCCAGCCCACTATTTCTACGTGGCAGGGTCCCTGCTTACCACATCAAAGCTCCACGCTGCAGCATCAGGACACTTATCAGATAAATCAGAGATGACCAGTAGTCATGACGACCTAAACGTCCTGTGAATGTGCTCTAGCAAAATAAAAAAGTGAAGGACAAAGTCTTTGGGACAGCCTTAGTGAGGCTTTACAAAAGTCCCGTCTGGACCTCAGGCTGGAGTTTGATTACGACATCACACATTCCTCCGTGGCAATTTTAGGAAAGAGCAAAACACCACCACTCCATGAAGATGCAGCGGGCTAGACCGATTCTGTTCTCACAATCTCCTTACAGCGACTGACCACCATTTAGTTACCCTACCACCGCAAGGTGAAGGAAACCAACAACCTTAAAATCACTTCAAAAAACTTAATTTCTCCTTGAAATATATGCCTTCAGTAAGGAAAAAACCCAACCACAGCCACCTCGAACTCTGAATTACATTCATCTCTGAACCTCCATACTTTACAGCAGAATCCCGGCTCCCCGGAGTGCCCTTTGCCGATTCACCAAGGGCAGGAATTGCGAACGGACGGAGAACCAGACCTCGCTCTCCTCGGTAGCTTGACCGGCCTCTGACCAAGGGCTCTTTCCCGACACCCGACGGCAGAGGAACCATCGCCCCAGGAAGAGGGAAGACAAATACGAATCGAAGAGGGACCCCCCCCCCCCGG
>JANZLQ010000040.1:24261360-24304975 GCA_026212715.1 Elanus axillaris
CTCCCTCCCTCCCTCCCTCCCTCCCTCCCCAACCAAACTCTCCTCCCTCCTCTGAGCTTAAGAGGGCTTTGTCATTAGAGCTAGCATCTTAACATCTGTTTTCCTACTTCCCAAGGTAAGCAGGGCTGCAGGCTCTGTGCCTTGTACATGTCAGACCTTCCTCTGTCTCAGCTGTCACCCACAAGATCGTACTGTCCCTCAGTGTTCAGCAGGCCCCAGCTGGTCAACAAAGAAGGGACTGAAAGAAACCTCAGCAAAAAGGGTGTGGACCAGATGCCCAAGCCTGAGGTAAATGATTTAGCTCCCTGATGGTCCATTGCGAAGGACAGCAAGCAGCTGGAGCAGCCTCAGCACAGTGTCAGATGACTGGTCACAACCTGTGCATATGGTGGGGTGGAGCAGGACAGGTCCAGGTCCAGGTCCCATGTGCTCACTGTCAGCCCCATGTGGGCAGTGCGGATCTGACCCTTTTGTGCCTCCCAAAGGTATGCTAACACCTGCTCCCAGTCTGCGGACACAGTAAAGGATATGAGGAAGGGATGGATTTGATGTTTCATACGACCAAAGCTTTGTAGTTCCAAAGCTTGTTGGCAGATTAGTTCTGTACTGTTGCTCAAGGGCTATGGCAGCATTTGTTCTTGACAGATTTATGTTTAGATGGCACATTACAGATATGCAACTCCAGTGGCAATAAAAAAAAGTCAAGAAGAGAGATGAATTCCTGCTTCTCTCTATTTGCTGAAGGGAACACAGACAGGTTTTTTCAGCAACTACTTCGTTTCCCTGGGTGGGAAGAGGTAGAAATTAGAGAAGTCTTCCCTATTCATTATGACTGGAAAAACCTTGATTTTTAATAGTTCTCTCTCATCATGGACATAAACTGATCTGGGCCAGCAGGTGGGAATCACGACATGTGAGGGAGCACTAGGGGCTCTCAGCAGCTGCACCAGCTGTACAGACCAAGGGTACGCTAGCCCATCTGTCAGGCCTGCAAGGATACAGACTGCTCCAAGCTGGAGGGCTCCTCTCCAAATGGGAGAGTTAAGATTCAGCTGAGGTCTGGAGAAGGACTTGAGGAGGTACCAGGTGGCTAGGCACAAGGCAGGACAAGGTGTAATGATCTTCCAGCTGTGGTGATGGACATGGCTGGTACCATTCCCCCAGTGCACAGATGTCTAATCCCTGCCTGGAGACATGCACTAACACTCCCAAGGGAGAAGGCTGAGGCATTTGCTGACAGTGATACACCACTGCCACAGGTTCCTAAAGGAGGCCATCTGCCAGTGGGACAACCTGCTGGTACTCCAGAGATAGCCTGACCCTCAGTGCTGGATGCCTAGAGGGGACCTGCAGATATACCTCTGAATCCAGCATGATCCAAGGTGAAGATATAGCTAATAAAAGGCTGCATAATCTCTCCATCCCACCTACCATCTTTGTCCATCTCAACACCTCCACTGCTCCAAACCTCTCCATCTTTCCCCTAAAGAATGCATTTCCCAGTTCTCCAAGGCAGGGTGTCCCATGTCCAGGGGACATTTTACCTGCTCTCCCTCTCACAGAAGAAAGCTTTGGAAGGCCCCGCATGACTGACATGGCTTTGGCACTTGATTTCTTCCTGGTTTTCACTGCAGTTTTGTTAGGTCTGCACTGAGCAAAAAAGCTGGTGCATTCTCACTGCCCATGACCAAACCTGTTTTCTGTGCTACACAGCATCTGTTTTTTTGGACCTGTGCTAAGACCTCCATATGGGAATATGCTGGGATAGTCACCTACCCTGAACTGCTCGGGGAGAACTTAAGGGCATGGCTCTGCATGAGGCTTCACTGAACTCCCTAGTCATACACTTAAGTTTCTCAGTATCCAAGTTACTTTTGAAACTGGAAATTTGACTCCCTGGTCAGGCAAATATCTTTGAAAAATTTAATGTCTTTTCTCATTCTTGGATGTTCACCTGGGGAACAGGAAAGGGAGACATGTCAGCAATGTCATTTCAATACCAGGGAGCCCAGCCAGCTCCCAAGGAAAGCCCAGCCCAAGGGGTTACCATCAGACATGAGGCCTGTTGACCTTCCCCTTGATGAAGCAGAGGAAGCTGGTGCTGAGAAGCAGAGTGAAGAAGATGCCCTGTTGGCAATCAAAGAGCTGGGTGATGCAGACTCACAAGGACAGCCCTGGGGAAGCATGACTTTGGAGAAACCTTTAAGAGATTGCACTGGGGTTTGAACAAGGCATCCAAAATAGAAGGTGTTTCCCAATCCTTTTTGAAGTTTATTCATCACCACTGACAGAGTCATGAACTTATTCACAAAGTCTTCAAGGGTATCCAGTTTAGCTTGCAGTGTGCTGCCCAATTGTCTGGGACCTGAGTTTTCACGTGTGTTGTGAGGACACTGAAGGGCCTCAGGGGTGCTGCTGAATGAAGCAAATGTCCTACCCACCTCAAAAAGGGGCGCTTTGTCTGAAAGGAGCTACAGCTGTCTCAGGCGCACATCCTCAAGAGGTCAGCCAAGGCTGGAACTTCAGTGTGACTGAAGCTGCATGCCATTAAGGAAAGACTGAAAATTACATGAAAACTGGTGGAAGAAAATAAAAACCCAGAGAAAGAAATTGGTGAGAAGTGAAAAAGCAAAACAGAAAAGTGTCAAAGAAGCTTTGATGCCATGACAGCTACCATATAGCCCATCTTCAGATCTCTGCAGTCAGCCTAGCGTGGGTGGGGAGAAGAGCTTTCTAGACGGAAAGCAGCAGATAACTGTCTTCTCTGTGTCTAGGAGAGCTCAGGCTTTTCATCTTTAGTTACTAGTGAATCAGCACTGGGAAAAGTGACAGAAAAGAAGCCCTCGTGAACACAAGCACCTTCTGCCACCTTCCAAGCTAGCATACAAGCTGTCAGGACACATGTGCCATTCTGTGTTCCTGGGTCCTGATTCCTCATAAACAAGGCTGCTGGCAGCAACAGTGACCAGGAGACCTTTGAAAGCATGCAGTGCTCATGGTTCCTTTTTTTTTTCAGCTGTCTCATATGTCTAGGCTGGTGAAGACGATTTGATATTTATTACTATGGCTCCAGATGTGACTTCTAGGAAAGAAATTTCCAGCATGCATGGCACTTGAGTGTCCCAGTCTGGACAGGAAGAGCAATGGAAATCACCCCTCCTGCATGCAGAATCTGCTGCCTGTGGTAAGGGCTTCTGGGCAGCTATTCTTCAGTGGCCTGATGGATATACCTGGAAGTTAAGGCTCACTAAGGTCAAGAGCCATGAGATGGTCTTTGATCATGGCATCCTTATTCCTGCACATTTGACCCTAGTCAAGAGGTTTTGGATGGCTACCCCAGCAAAACAGAGTCCCTTCTCCTTTTGAAAGCTCTTGCAGTGACTACAGAGATGGTAGACTATTCTTGCAACTATTATCTTTGGACTTCGTGGTCCACTCACCAGTGTTATGGAGGCCCAATATGTCTCTCCTCAAAGGCCAAGGGAAGTGGACAAAGCTGTATCTGCAGGAATGGTCTTGGGGAAGTACAAGGCTGTACCAACCTCTTGCAGACAGCACTTTGTCCCCACTCTAGCCTTTGTGAACTCCCAAGACTGCCCTTGCTTAACTCCATCCCTCTGTGCCTAATTAGGTGCATGAAAATTAAAAAAAAAAATTACCACATCTGAAAATTTGCTACTTGCAAATGCCTTCAATAAAACTGGTCAGGAATTTTTCTGTCCAGATTCTGTTGTTGCTTGAAAACATCCAACTCTTTCACTTTTGACCAATTATTTAAGACTTTTTTTTACCCCATTTTGAAAAAATCCACAGAGTTCTGCTCTTGTGTTCAGGATGAATTGCAGTTAAATATTTACATGGTAAAAAAAAAATGCAGTAAGATGATCAGTCAAATAAAGCATCTCAAAAAGTACAAACTAAAATGGTTTGAATTACCTATTTCTATGTTATTTACAGAGCACTTATTTATGAAAATTGAGAAATTTTGACCTTTTGCCCTGTATCAGGGCAGAGAAATAATTATTGTTAATTATTTTTTGCTGGTATTAATTAATAACATCATTATCATAATGTTCCTGCTGGAAGCAAAACTTTTCTGCCCAGCTGTTGTTTTAAACCTTTCAAGGGTTGGCACATTTCCTTTGTTCCCTCAGATCTTAATTAAAGTATGCCAAATTCGGTAGCTCTCGTAACACAATCCATGTTACAGAAGAATGTGAATGAGCAGGTGTTTCAAAATAACGGGATAAGGAGAAGCTGTAGCAGAAGAACACAATGCACTGATATAAGCAAATGGAGAAATGTTTCAAGCATGTTGTTTATTTGTGCAAAGGGCTGAAAAAGAAGACAGTTCTGTCATTGTCCCCTGACCAGTCCCAGATGATCAAGATCTGGAGAGCCACGAAAGGCTGGACTCCACAAAATCACTGATGGGAAGAAAAGAAAGCAACTGGAATAAATGTAGAGGCCTTATCCAGAGCAGCTAATCAAGGCATGTTTGCTGTATAGTAGATTCCAAACTGCAGGGACACCCACTTCTGGGCTCAGTGAAGACAACAGCGCCATTCCAACTAAGCTGTGGGAGCTCAGCAGGATCTGCACTGTTGTCTTTGCTGAGCGTTGCTGTTGCAGGATCAGCTTCCACACTGATGGTTCTCAAGGGTCTGCTATAGTTATATGTCTATTAAAAAGGATGCATTGAACAGGATGCACAGATGGGCCACTTGAACCCAAAAAGGTACCTGATCTCATCACCCGAGACAAACAACATGCAAACCCCAATGAATGAGTCCTGGCTGGTTCAGGAGATTTGGAACAGGATGTGGAGATTTTCACCCCTAGCTCAACACTGTGAGCTCTTAATTTCCAAGGATATTGCAACACCTCCCCACAGAACTGCTCGTATATCTGCGGCAAAGTGACATGGTTGTGGTTGTGCAATGTGAAACTTGTGCTGACCAAATCAGTAGAGTCATTGAGAGGGATGGCATAGCTCCTGACACCACAGGGGAGCTAAGCAAGCTGTGCTGCAAAGAGAACCATGGCCGTATGAGATTGTCCTGATGTTCACCCCTTTGAATGATGCTCTGGAAAAGCACAGGGGAGCTCTCGGCAATGTGGCTAACCCTTCAGAGTGATCTTTCCCCTTTCCTGGGAAAATCTGCAGGAAACAATATACATGGATGTGGTAAGCAAATGGGCTTCTAGGAAGTGAACATGTAATTTTGTAAATTGGTGATTTACATACCTCAACTAGTTTAAAAATGAATTGATCTTTTCTCTTTTGCTTTGTTTTGTTTTTTACTCTCTCCTTGACTTTCACTTTTTGTCTGAGGTCCTCCAGGCCTCTGACCTCACTCTCTCACATAATGCAATGCTGTCAGCCCAAACCCAGAGAGTCTGTTTATCTGTCAGCATTTGTAAATCCTTCAGCCTGAGTCTTGAAAGCACAACCAGTACAACATGATGAGGGGGTGTTGCTCTATAAAGCTCTCTAAGTTTTCTGATCCCATGCAATTTAGGAAGATCCTGGCCCAGGGCACCAGCCCCTTTGATTACATCAGCCACACAAAAGAGTCACAAAGTGCGTTTAAGTGGACAGGGGACTGTGCAGCGATGAGACTTGGCTTTGTTTCTTTGTTTGGCTGGGAAGACCCCAACTGTAGATAACATGTGCCAAGACCTAACTGGGAGAAAGAGTATTTCTGCTGTGATACACCCACTAGCACAACCCCATGGGGCATGGCACTCAGAAATAAAAGATCAGAGCCGCCTCAAACTGCTCTAAGTTGTGCCAAGAACCCAATGGGCTCCAGGACCAAGGCAGACACAAGGTAAGAGGCTGCTAGCCTTCCCAAGCACTACGTGCATCTGGACACAACAAACCAGTCCCCGCTCTTCTGTGTCCCAGCCCAGCTCAAGGCCTTGAGACTTGCTTCTGTGCATCTTCTGCAGGCACTGGAGTTTGCTCTACTCAAACTCACTACTTCCCTACAGTTTTGGTGAGAAACCAGTCCAGCTCGTAAGACCTCTCTAAATAAAATGGTCTGGAGAAGGGTCGAGAAATTCTTCCTGTCAGCAAGAGCCTGGGGCTTTTTAATTTACTAGGGCTGTTGAGTCAATTCTGTATGTGTGTGGCTCAGTCGTTTCCTGGGTTTATGCCGAAAATTTGCAGAATATCTGAGGCAGATCATACTTCTCCCATCTAATTTCCAGGTGGTCTGTTTCTAGAGTCAAGATAACAGCACAGATTGTATAATGTTCAGGCTTCTTTTGACACTACCATGTGTAGAATTTACTTCAAATTAAGGACAAAATTATGCAAGCACACAATCCCCCAAAAAATACAATTTCTGCAACAGCTCCAAGTCTGTTCTGGGCTCTTCCCTGGTGAAGAAAACACACTGTCCAAGGTCTAGCTGAAGTGTATTGAAAAGGGATGGAGGAGTGCTCTGGTTTTGGCTGGGATAGAGTTAATTTTCTTCATAGTATGGGGCTATGTTTCGGATTTGTGCTGAAAACACTTTTGATAATGCCGAGATGTTTTCATTATTGCTGAGCAGTGCTTACACAGAGCCAAGGCCTTTTCTGCCTCTCATCCCACCCCACCAGCAAGGAGGCTGGGCAGGGCACAAGGAGTTGGGAGGGAACACAGCTGGGACAGCTGACCCAAACTGACCCAGACCATATGACATCACGCTCAGCATATACAGCTGCAGGAAGAAGAAGGAAGGGGGAGACATTTGGGAGTGATGGCCTTTGTCCTCCCAAGTCACCATTATGCATGCTGGAGCCCTGCATTCCTGGAGATGGCTGAACACCTGCCTGCCGATGGGAAGTAGTGAATGAATTCCTTGTTTTGCTTTGCTTGCATGCGTGGCTTTTTCTCTACCTATTAAACTGCCTTTATCTCAGCCCATGAGTTTCTACTTTTACCCTTCTGATTCTCTCCCTCATCCCACCAATGGGGAGTGAGTGAGCGGCTGCGTGGTACTTAGTTGCTGGCTTGGGTTAAACCATGACAAGGAGGTGGGTTTACAGGCAAACAGTTTGTTCCCCAGAATTTAAAGATCAGAAGGAACACATTCCTGGGAAGCCTGTTAAAAAATAATAATAAAAGGCCAACCGTCAATTTAGGCAATACCTGTAAGAAATGAAGTGTGAGCCACTTCAGGAGAAGAAATCATTTCAGAACCCAGCTGCTCTTTTTTGTTCTGGAGTACCAGGGGTAACATCTACAGGAAGGATCTCCTATGCTTGTGGACAGCTACAAACAATGAAATCCAGTCCAGGAAGCTGATTACAGGATGGTGGCAGGTAGCAAACAAGAACTCTCTAAAATTCTGTTTTCTGATAGCTAGTATTGGAAAAGCTGGTAACATTACACGGGTGCCAGCATGCTAGAATCTACTTAGCACTCAGTGAAGGAGGACTGCAAGCTGGCACATGGTGCCAGAAGACCTCTCAAGGCCCTGCTGACTTTAATCAGAATAGCAAAGTGGGAACAGTGCACGGACGTGTGTTGCTCCTGGCTCAAGATGCTCACCTGGCTCTTGTTTGATCTCCAAGGCCTTTGAGAAGCTTGTGTGCAGAAGGACCTATTGATCTCCTTGATGCCCATGACTCAGAGGCATAGCGTGGCTGGAGGACTAAGGTTGCCTCCCATGTTAGAGTTCAGAAATGCAGGTCAAAGCCTGCATCTTTGCCTCCTTTAGTTTCTCCTCCAAATTTGTATCACTGTATCTTTCACAAATCACAGCAGCAGATCTCATGTCCTGGTGCAAGGAGGAGGCTGTGAAACATTTCAGCATTTTGCTAGTTTGCAGGCAGACAGATGTGAAGTCCATTTAGTCATCATCAGCCTTCCCCAAGAATCATCCATGTTATTTATTGGGAAAGCCATTTTATGGGAAATTCTATGTTCAGTTCAAATGTTTCTGCATTCCTCAATAACTATCGTTTTCTGGAGTCCAGAAACTCTAAAATTACAGCACTTCAAAAGTCGGGCTTCCTTATCTTCAGTCTATGATTTAATGATAAAAACACCCAAGGAGAATGAACATCCACATATCTTCTCAAGCAGTAATTTCAGAAATGACTGTACTGTATGGAAGTCATTTGGGTACACTGGGTTCCTGTTAACACAGAACTGTCTTTTCCAGCAGATGAATAGTGACAGTGCAGATCTTCAAAGTACCTCTTTTTGGTTAACACTTTGCTGCCCTTCCATACACATCCATTCAATTCCCACCTGGTTTTAGCAATTGGTATCTTGGGACTCATCAGAAAAGGAAATAATTTTACCATCTGCAGGTAAGGAATTAAGGCTTTCAAATGATATGAAATAATTAGGTCTGGTTTGTATGGCACATAAAACCTTAATAGAATCCATCACTGAGCTTCCCCTCTGTTCATCAGCTATCATAGCAGCCCAGTTTGAAGGTAGACTGTTTCTTCGCAAGGTTGGAATTACTTTGGTTAAAACAGTCTATCTACTGTAGACACTTGATAACTACAATGCGTATCCTTCATTAGGAAACTGGAGCCTTACCATTATAGCTGTGTATGGCAGGAGTTCAGGTAACTTGCCATAATTAGAAATTGATCCAATTTGAAAAGGATCTGGATTCAAGTTCTTCCCCAGATAAACAGTCTTGAGATCTATGCTTTTGGCACCACTGTGTTGCTTACAGATAGAGATATTGATTTATACATTCTTCCAGACTTCCAGGGTCGAGCCCTCCCCAGCATGGGAAGACTGGAACTGCTGGGGCTTCCTGCAGCTACAGCTACACCAGAATAGTGGCTGTGACTTTGATTCATCATTTGGGGCTTCCCCCATATTTCCTATAGGGAACACTGGCAAGACAAACTTACAGTGCCACCAAGAAGCCAATGACAGACAACTGCCCTAAAGCACAGGCAGATCTGTGTTGTGCAAGGGCTGCTATCACTTCAGGCACATGGGAAACGTGGAAGACTATAGCATGTGGTTTCTGTCCTACCCAGCTCTTTTCATGTCTGAAGGGGCAAGCCTGGGAGAACTGGAAGATGCTGTTCATCCTATGTCCTTCCCACTACATCTGATCCTGCATTGGAAAGTGAGAGCACATGAGCTCAGCAGAATGCATTTCCACATGGTCTTTCCTACTGCTCCCTGACAAAACAAAGGAGTACTGGGAGAAGGAAGGAGTTGTGCTAAGGGTAACCCTTTCAGGAGGGGTGATGGTTCTGTTCAGATGCATCCTTCAAGGCCTGAGCAGCTGAGGTGTCTAGTGAGCATCATACCACGCAGTGGCAGTGGTACTAGGTTGACATCCACAGATGTAAATACCTTCAGCTGTGCATCTCCATGGAGAGGTCTCTAGGCCATGCAGGGAGAAAATAGTTAGCTCTGGGCTTCTCCAAGACAGGCACAGTGACGTCTGGATCCCCAGGTGACCTCAGAAGCTGACTGCATCTGCTCAGCGAATGCACACCGAGGGCACCACCTCATGCACACTCTGAAGGAGCCCGGGGGCAGGTACAGGTTGCTTTGGGTACCTACATCTCCAGCACTGGCAATCAGACTGCACTTTTCATTCACAGACCCCATTAGCCTTGGAGGGTGAGCTGTGAGATGCTATCACGCTTGCTGGCTGCAATAGGTTTGAACTAGAGGTGAAAAGGTCTCGCATCCTATTCCACATCCTTCAGACTATGCAGCCCCACCTTAACCTCTCCAAGAAATTTCATTTCAAGGATAACTTAGTATGTCTCCCTGGGTTTTTTTGCGGGTTTTAACATTTGAAGCAGAGAAATAAACAACCCACAGATTGCCACAAAGTGACACAGAGTGGTGAACAGCTGTGTGCTAAATGCCTTTCTGGGCCCATGAGGTGCAGACAGGAGAGGTAAGGGTCTGGCCTCAGCAAGGGACCCTCTCCAGTCACAGAGGAGGGATGTGGCTGTGCACTGGGGAAAGCCCCCCTGCTTGGAGGGGAAGATGTGTCAGCGGGGCATGCGGAGCTTTGACCTAGCCCAGGGAGAGCAAAAGGGACCTGACCTTCCTTGAAGCTGCAGAGGAGAAAGGGAAGAAAGGGAAAGGAAACAGCCAGGACAAACATATTCTCAGAGGCAGTCAGGAAAAGTGAACAGTGGCACTCACACAAAAAAGAAAATATGAACCTCCTCTCCCACCCCTGCCCCTCTAGTCTCCCTTTCTGAACCTGCACAGGTCAAACTGCAGTTTCCAGGAGAATTTCAGAGATACCCCTCCTCAGTAGTTGCACAGAAGTCTCCTGTCCCCCAGTCAAGTAATTTCCGGACTGACACAAGAGTTACACTCACTTACTTGCAAGACAGCTGATTAATCCCCTCGATGTAGTAGCATACTCCACCATTGACACAATAGGACTTGGCTGTTTCATTGCATTTTCTAGCATGCCCGGACCAGGAGGAGAGAGTTGTGGTTACTGCAGGGGAAAAAAAAAACACACACACACAAAAAAAGTATATACTGTTATTTCCTATGTTGGGCAATTCTGTTTTCTTAGATGGTTTTCAACTAGATCATTTGCCAAAGTAAAAACACCAGAGCTACAAACCTCAGCCTGTAGCTTTAGACCCACCTTCACCTCTCCAGGTCCTGGGGCTGTGGCTTGACCTTTCCTTTCCCAGCAGAAGTAGCCAAGTGAGTGAGGAGTTGAGTGCACACCTTCCTCTAAGCAGCCAGCATGTCAGCACAAGATCATATTTTTGGCAAGCTGCAGGGAAAAGTGCCCCTTTCCCACCTGTCCTTGCCCTCCCCTTATACATGCGTGCAACCCTGCACCAGCAGGCAGGCAGGAGGTTAGGAAGAATATGTGCTGCAGAGTCACAGAAGCATGCTGCTGAGGCCTGACTTGCATCACGATACTGGACTAAGATCCAGAGATACTGCAGGGGACATTTCATTGCTCCACATCTTTGGGAGGAAATAAGTTTTCAGAGCCAGCAGCAAGTGCCAGTGCAAGCAAGAACAGCTCCATCTCTCCCTCCCCTGTTTCTGAGCCTTTCTCTGTCATGCCCCAATGGAGCTGCCTCAAGAGACCAAGCAGAAGTTCAGCAGTAGAAGTCAGTCAGCCCTGGTCTGTGCTAAAAGGGAGGCAGCCAGAATGACTCAAATTTCCTGGGATATGGATGCTTTTCCAAATCCAAATTTCTTTCTGGAGAAAAGCCCTCCAGCCATGTAAGGTATAAACAAAACTGAAGGTACTGTGCAGAATTTCACTGCAAATCCTGCTTCTGAATGACTCAGACAAACTTACAGCCCAAAACAGAGAGTCTCCATAGGCAAGACAAAGGCTTCTAGGAAGAGATAAACCTTTTGTTAGAGCAACTGATACAGGTTACAAGAGCAGACCAGCTTTGGGGAATGCAGAACCATCTTACTTAACTGAAATAAGGGCTGGGCATTCAAAAGCATCTGCTTTTTCCAACTGAAGACTTAACCTCACTAAAGATAGTCCCCCTTCCTGGACTACCCACCTTGCCTACACCCTAACACAGTTACATCTCCAGCAGTGTGGCTATTACCTGCTTTCCAGTGCCTTTTATGCTGTGCTAGAGGTTTCTGAGGAGATACCCTCCTCCATCCTGTTTTCCAAAGTATGAACAAACCTCATGAAGAGGTTAGTGACTTCAGACCAGTCGCTGAAGACTGAACACCTCATTGACACAGGATTCGAGGAAGAAGGCTGGACCCAAAGCCCCAGGCAGGAGCTAGTCAGAGCCATGGGACAAGCAGCGAGGCATGCCGGAGCCTGCCCTGGCTGCTCCCCACCTCGGCCAGCCCCCGTGCCTGTCCCACCTCCGCAGCAGGCTCAGAGGCTGCTGCAAGTGCCAACCCTGCTGCCTCCGGCTGCAGCCCACACCGCCAGAGCCAAGGTCTTCGTTCTCACACTCAGGCTTCAGCCCAGTGCCTGCCAGGCACGTCCAGCCTCTCACAGGTAAAGGAGGGCTCCCAGCACCCTGTAAAGTGCCTCACATTTTGGTGATGCTTGGCACATGAGCAACCAAACAAGCCTGTTCCAGCTCTCTTGTTGCTAGGACTCTCTCTGACCACATGGAGTCCATGCATCTCTGAATGAGGATTTTTCTCATTAGGCTGTGCACAGCAGGAATAGCCTACACTGTTACCTGCACACAGCTCAAGGCAGAGCCAAGCTTACTGTTTATGTTGTTGAACCAACACGTTATCCAACCCCATTGTCTTCTGTTCCTATAGGGAAGTCAATGCCTTCCACTGTCTGACAGAGCCAGGGTTGTGCACCAAGCAGAGCTTTTTCTGCATTTTGAATAACCATTGCCTCTGGGGTTGTCTTTTCACAGCTATGCAGGGCAGAACAAGTTGTCCCAAAGTGGTCTGCAAACCAGACGTGGCAAATACTTCAGCAAAGATTGAAAATGCACATGGCCCTGGGACAGCAAATAGCTGCTCTCTTCCTAGGGCACATAACACCAGCCACCTGGGAGCCAAATGTGCAGAGCAGCATACACGTACTGGAGTGTATGCTAGGTTTTAGAACAGATGATGATTTGACCGAGCCACCAAAGAAATCCTTGCAAACCCCCCCTCAAATATAAAAGCTCCTCAACTTCTGTAGGGAAATTCAGCAGTCCCTTCTGATTAAGATTAACGCGAACTAGAAGCTGCCTGCTTTGCTCTGCAGCTCTCTTGGGGCTGGCTGGGCCAGTCTTGTGGAGGCAGAAGCAACAGCAGAGCAAGCAAGGGCCTGCCAGGGAAGTGTGAAAATTGCAGGGGAGCAGGTACACAGAAGACAGCCACTGTCTCTTCTAGCAGTCCCTGAGTGCTGCCTGGCCAGCACACAGTATGGGATCTGCTGAAAGATGCTCGCAGGGCAGCCTTTCACTTGGAGTTCTTGCAGGTTTTTACTGAAGTACCTTAAAACTGCACAATGAACAGGTCTCTGTTATAGCTGCAAGCGTGCTGTCAGCTCAGGAAGCACTGAAACCTCATGAACCAAAGCACTCGTGCAAATCGAAAGGCACATGGATGAAGAACAAGCGCAGCCTGAAGGAAGCCATCACCCCTGCAACCATCAAATGTACCAGTTGCTAGCAAGCAAAAACGTCCATCTGGCAATGTCTCACATCATAAATCCTACAGGAAAGGATTCTGGAGTGAGCCTTCCCACAGTAAGGGAGGAGCAGAGAGGGAGAAATAAAAACAGAGCCCAGAAACCTCCCCATAGAAAACACTTCAGATAAAAAGGTTCACTTTTCACCAGAAAAGGTGGACAGCAAGATGCAGTGCTGTGTGATGTTGTGATACCAGAGTGGATTACAGTGCTGACCAGCTAGAGATTGCATGGGATTTTCATCCCATATAAACAATTCTGTTCCTTTAAAACAAATAAAAAAAGATACTGACATGAATGAGGCTTGGGACATGCATGTTGTGCGCTTTTAGAAAGAGAGCTGTCAACAGAGCTATGCCTGTCAGAAAAATACATGGTTGGGCAGTTCTCCTAGAAGCATCTTGTTAATGTCATTATCTTTTAAATTCTGTTTTCTGCAAGTGCCATGCCTTTTCTCCCAAAGAAGCACAAAGTGGTTTAAAACTGGATCACAGAATCATATTACTATGGGCCATTTGTTTGCAGCAGAGATGTAGCAAAGGCTACAAAAAGACGCAGTGGGCCCAGTTCCTTGTTGAGAAGAGATTGTCATGAAATACAGGCCATTATAAGACTATAAGCTGAGCAGTACTGATCAAACCAAAGCCCTGTCTTGTCTCTGACAGTGGCCAATAGGCAATGGTTAAGATCAGCCCAAGCATGCAATGATAGTTTTCTTCTGGCTGTCTAGGACGAGTAGCTCAGAGACAACCCAAGTCAGCCACAGTGTCTTCACATTTAGTAGCTTTTGATGGATTTCTCTACCATGAATGTTTCTTGTTGCTGTTTGAACAAATCTAATTTTGTAGCATCTACAGCACTATGACAAAAGAAAAAAAATAGTGAAATTAGACCAGTGGCAATAAGCTAGGTGCCCTCAAGACAGGGATCTCTGCAAACACATAGGCAAACTGGTCACAAAGCTCCTGCAAGGTAGAAGGCCTGGAGCAGCAAACCCATCAGCAAGTCAGATCTCCAGCTGGACTCAGTCCCAGGGCTAACAAAGCAGAAGGGTGAGGACAGGGAAAAGAGGGCTGCCTCTTGATGAATGTGATTGCGAACAATCTGAAGCCACATTTTATTGTTGCTGTCCCAGTCGGTGAGGACAGTGCAGCATAAACACATGAGAGATTCAGGGCACCGTAGTCATTCAGAGCATCTATTTTCCACTGCATGTCTAGGTTATTTGGGACTAACATCAGTGACAGGACAACAGAGAGGAGAGCCACAGGCACTGATATTGCAATGTGGACTTCCCTTCAAACAATCCATCCACGCAGAAAGACTGTTAGTGATTGTGCAGGGATTCTTACACAATTCCTATCACGCACGTCAATTAACCTTTGCAGACAGCTCACCATCCTGTTCTCAGAAATCTGGTGAAATATTCCCCCTGCAAAGAGTTAATTAACGCAGCTTGGACTATAAATTATAGTTAATTTTTCACAAACTACAGCTACTGTCGAGGAAAGCAGGGAGACAGAGATAGTTTCTCTGCTCCTTTTTTTTTTTTTATAAATAACTTTTGACTGGTGGGTTCACAGAGTACAGACACTTTATTCTCTCAATATTTAGACATTCAGTTAGACAGATGAACTCAGCTGGTTGGAGAGTGTATACAAATTGCCTGCTCTGTATATGCCTCATGTACTGACTGATAAAACACAGAATTGCTGAGGTTCCTCTCAACTGAGTTCATCCAACTGCTTGTCAGGAGAACATGGATGAGAAGGTGCCTGGCCAAGCTATTCCTTAGTTGTAGCACTGTAATCCTGGCGCGAGCCACACTAAATCCGTGATTTACACTGATTAATACACTGAGGGGCTGTTGATCCTAACCATTCTCTCTGTGGCAGATTTCTGTACATCTCGTATGACACCCTTTTCTCTTAATAAACCTGAACAGAGGCTGGATGCTCACTGCTGCTATCTGTACATAAAATCAGAAGGGCCTGTGCAGACTGGGGCTCACCTGGCAACAGACTGGGAACTCTGGAACTGATAACAATTCTGCTCCTGTGTGTTTATTCATTTGGAAATGACCCAATATTTACCCCTGCACTTTACTGAAATAGAACCTGCTGGAATTTTGTTCCCAGTTCGTGAGGGGATCATGAGGATCAATGGCTGCAGACTAGAAGTTTGTCCCAAAATACAAATGCCAGACTGCAGGACACTCATCTCAGAGCATCAGATATTGCTGATCAAAACAACACAGGCAGCACTCCCCACACCTCCCATCTGACCTGTTCAGGTGTTTCACTGAGGAGCAAGTTTAAAGGTTTCTGAGCACCAAAGGACTGCCTGTTTCCATAGGACAGGTAACTATTGCCCCTATGAAGGAGTTCTTCCTATGCTTTTCTCTACCACAAAGGTCCCAAAATGTGCATGTGAGCACTGCAGCATTTTATTTTCCCAAATACCCATCATCAATTGTAATAGCAACATGATACTTCAATGAAGGGATTTGCTCAGCAACCTAAAGAGCCTTTTGCTGAGCCAGTGCCAGCATGAATGCTTTGCAGGCGGAACAGCTGAAGCCCAAGAAGTGAAGCAACATGCCAGGATAACACGATGGAGTCAGACAGAGCAGATTTCCTGGTACACAGTTTCCTGCTCTGAAGGCCAGGCTTGCAGCCTCAGTTCTTCCAGGGGACATCAGCTTCCATCCTACATTTCACTCCATACTGTCCATGTCTGCCTTTAGAGTCACAATGGCCTGTCTTTACATCGTATCTAGAGTTGTAGATGTGATGGCTACTTAAAAAATACACAGTGTGCAAAATAAGCAATGACCGGGAACTTATAGCAGGCAGGCACAACACAGCTCTCTCTCTGCAGACTGCCAGTGAGATCTCCAACATGTACACCTCAAGGTACCATGCCTGCATGTGTGCAGGCTCTGTTCAATTATCAACCACGCCTCCAGCTGTGGGTTTTAAATTATCCGAGCAAAGGCCACGCATGGATTTATTTTTACTCTAATACTGAAAACTGGTCAGTCCGCATGGCTCCTGGTGGACTGACTTCTCTCTGTTCTACCCATGCTCTGGGCTGGCTGGACACCCTTCAACTCCAAACCAACAACATGACATTCATGTTTGTAGCATTGCTGGCTCCAGGAGAGCACAGTGCCTTCAGACTGGAGTGACCAGAGACTGACTAGACAATTAATGTGAAGGTCTGCCATGGTCACCCAATAAAGGCTATGCCAGACTGGACTTGAGACAAGGTTTGGAGAGATTGGCTGAACCTTAATTACAGGGCACACCTTAGTGTGCTATATGCTGAAGCTTCTATTCAACTAGATGTGACTAGATGTGACTTACAAACCACATCACAGTGAAGACATCACTGAGCCATTGTGATCATGCAAGTCCACCAGGCCTACCTCACCTGCGAGAGAGAAAGTAAGGAAAACATTTCCAACACCCTGCTTTGGGGAAGGTATTAACTGGAAGAGGGAGAGCCTGAATGAGTCTAAACCAATGAGCCTACAAACTTAGTCCAATGACATCACCAGGATGACAGCTATGAAATCTGTGGACCCAAACTGGTGTGTGGACAGTTAGACTTAATCGGAGAAAGAAGGGCTGCTTCACCTACCCTCCCAGGGGAACCTCTAAAGGGACTTCAGGGAGGGCTCGTGATCCCCAGCAGTTGAAATAAAGGCCCCCAAAATCAATCCAGAGACCCCAGCTTTCATTCAGGTGCCTCACATTATCCCCCAGTCCTCATGTTCCCAACACAACTCAGCACCACCTCTTTTTCTCTTTCTCCTTCTTTCATCTTCTCATCTGATCCCAAACCTTTCTCTGCCGCAGAGCACCCGCAGAGTGAGATTAGACAGCCCAGCCAGCACTGCCAGCCTACATAGGCTGGTAAAGTAAAGGCACTCAACCAGATTAGCTAGATAGTGACCCAGACAAAGGGCATAACCAGAGTCCAGGTGAGCAGCTGCAATGATCCACATGTTGGTTTAGTACATCCGCCCATCACTAGCAGATCCTCTTATATCCTGATGATATCCAAATCATGCTTTCTCCACCCAGCCTGTATTCTTTTTTTACCCTCAAGACTCTACCTGTTTGCTGCAGTCAAGGAAATAAACTAGAGGAGAACTCAATAGCAGAAAACAAGCAAAAGGGATTACCTGACCTTTTCAGATTTCAAACATTAGCTTACCTTTTAAAAATGAAACTAGTAAGATTTTAATATCTTTGTCCTGCATAAACCTTCCATCTCGGAATGCTCTACAGATTGCTCTGAACCTTCTTCCATTTTTGCCTCCATCAAAACATTTCTAAACTTTGACACTGATTCCTATTCTGTTTACTAAGCAGATCTGTAGCCACAGACTCCTGAACCTTGTTTAGCTGCTTCAAGCTGCACGGCGACAGGATCACATTACCATTTTGAGTTCTCTGGAAGTTGAAATGAGCATAAAGGACTTTTCTTTCTGCATCAGGGCACACGATCAAGTTACCCCATCCCTGCAAGTTCCTGCCTGTAAGCTGTGACCATCCAACTGCACAATCTTAGCCTGTGGCAAACACAAGATAACACGTCTTATTTAACACTTTTTCACTATGTATGAGGCTATTGCAACTATCTCATGCTTTCTGGGCTCAATAGGAAGACTTTTGGATAAGAGTAGTAGGCATAGCTTCTCTCTTGAGCCCCAGTGCTTTCTGAAGAAAGCATCTCTAGGGCTGCTCTCATCTGACAATGCTCAAAGAAAAGCATATACTCAGAGGAAGGTGTAAAGACTGGTACCACATACCATGTCAAAATATGCAGCATCATGGAAAGACTTTCCCAGACACCAGCTTTCCTTTCTGAATCTGCCCCTCAGAGTCTAGCTTGACATGTAGACCAAAGTTGGTATTAAGATCGACACTACACCCCTGTGACCAGGCCAGCGCTCATCACATTCCATGGTCCAATTTGTTACATCTGCTAAATGGCTCTAGTTCACCTGAAGGTGTCCACACCACTGAATGAAGCTGAGTGGTACCCCATGCCAGCTGGGCACATGCCATGTAGTGGGGACATTGGGAAACCCAACCCTCTGACAGGTCCCAGTACTCACCCTGAGTATAAGGTTGCATCCACATGCACTGGACAAGGATGAAAGGCAGGTTTGAATCCAGACAGCTCTCAAAATGCAGCACCATCTAATCCCAGATCTCCCAAGTGTGCTGTCTTTGGTCCCAGATTCAGACTGGTATCATGGTTGTCTCTACACCAGAAACACCATGAGATCCTTGGGTTTCTCCATACTGTCATGAGATCTGTGAGGCCCACACCAAACAGTGCCCCTCTCAAAGGGAATTAGAGGTCTTGCTCTGGCCAGCACGTAGGCAAGGGGAACAGAAGCTGGGGAAGAGATCCCATGCACATCATCATAACAATGCAGATGTTTCCAAGAAACTATGGTACCAGTCTGCCTCCTTGCACTCTGCTGCCTCGTGTCAGGTGCCAGCTAGGCATGGGAAGGTGCTGAGATGGAAAGTAGTGGAACAAAAAATAGGCTTCCAGAGAAAAGTTACCCAAAACCAGAGACAGAACACCTTGGAGGCCTGGGCTGCATTTTGAGTGCTGTCTGGTGTGTAAACCTGCCTTGTGTCAAGGATGCAGCAGTGCCCAGAGGTCTGTAGCCCCTGGAGAAGAGGAGGAGGAAGGTGGGGGTGACTCAAAATGTGGCAGGATTTGCTAGCAGCTACACTTAGAGGTGGTAAGAAAGGCTTTAACAGTGGTCCAAGAGGGAAATATGTGACAACCCACTCCTTTTCCAAAGGAAGGGGTAGAAAGGAAGCCCAGACCATCCAGGAAGGAACTGGGACCTTCAGGAAAAACACTAGTTAAAAATGTAGACACGGGGAACAACAGGGCTACAGGGGATGAGGCATGTGGGGCTACATGGAGTGATGGGGTTTCATCCCCTTGCCCATAGAGACTGTCTGGGGCATGGGGAGAACACAGTGAGCTTCCTGAGGTGTAGGCTCTAACACCTTTGCCCAGCCTACCTGGTAAGATGCCTGCCTCACACCACGGGTCAAACAGAAGTGACCAAGCGCTGTGACCAAGCCGCCTGTGTGAGGCTGTCTCTCCTTTCCCAGGGAACTGCAGCTACCACAAAGTTTTCATGGTGCTTTCTCAACAAGGTGTTTAAAATCCAGTGGATCATTTACAGCTTTTCAGTGAAACAATGAGAGGTGGGACAACCTACAGGTGCCAGACAAGCTTTGGAATACAGATATTTAAAAGAAATGCAAGAATTTTACAAGAGTGAGATACTTGCCAGCTTTCCAGTTCATCACACCTCACAACATATTCATTACCTCCCCATATGCTATACACATGTGCAATTCTATGATAGATCATCAGTAACCATAGAAATCAGGGGGACTATGTGTTACTTAGATAACAATTGAGAGAGATCATGAAAAAGGAATGTGAAGGAAAAAGACAATTACAACTTTAATTCTGGAGACTTTACCATCTCTTCACATCATTAAGATAAAAACAGACAGTCAAGAATGATATTCCCACAGAGGAAAGAAGTTTTCCAAAAGGAGAAACTTCCATGCAAGCCACATGGCTTTTTGCCAGTTTCCTTTCTATTGTTGAAATTTGGCTTTTAGTGAAAAGAGCATATGTCTAATGCAATGCAAATATGTAGCATGGATCTATGCTGGTGAACACAAAGGAAAAATCCTGGGGAAGGATGGTATGGCCATTGCATTAATAGTGCTGTATCTCAGCTTGATGTTCCCAGTGCAGTGGAAGGCTAAGCACAACACAAGAGCAAATTTCAAGTGCAGTTTTCTAATTGGAAAAGCTTTTAAAGGATACCTGGCTGGTCCCTGCTGTGGCTGCAATCAGATGTCCTTTCAAATCATAAAAGATTGAGCTTTCCGAGGAGGAAATATCCCCATAAAATCTGCAAAGTGGAATTGTCAACAGAGAGACACAGCCAGCTGTGCTGTCAGTTCTGGGCGTGAGCAGCTGGAATGGAAATATAGCACAGATCTCAAAATAACCGTCTGGTCCTCGGCTCTCCGGGTGCCTGCTCATTTGGACGGGATCCGGGTGGGCTGTCCAGCGTGCTGACGCTGCCTGGGTGGCACGGTGTCCCCCAGTAGGGAGAGACTCTCCGACACAGAAGTAATGCCCGCCACCAGAAGGAGCTGAAAAACGGCCAGGCAATGGCTTCTAGATCTACATTTGTATATGTGCTTTTTTATTTTTGTGTGCCCGTTTTCTACATGCAGTGACAATTGAATCAGACGGAATGCTAAAAAACATTTCCACCACATTAAATCAAATTAAATGTTTTGGGAAATATGTTCTTGTTTTCTCGAGACTCAAGGAAAAATGTGATGGCAGAGTGCAGATGTATTATCTGCAATTTTCTTAGGACTTATGCTTAGAAGCTCAGTCTTTTTTCTTGTATTTCCTATAGCCTCTTTTGGTTTTCTCACCTATCCTCAAAAAACAAAAAACCAACCCAAAACCCAAAACCAAACCAACAAAAAAACCTGCTAAATCAAAGGCTGTACAAGTATCAATAAACCTGTGTATTGAAAGAGCTGGGAATGCTTAAAATCCAGCTGCAATTTTAAGTAGCATGTTCTTCAAGTTACCATTGCAATAGTCATCAACCTCTCCCTCTCTAAGATATACACCAGCAATATAAATCATATTTTTTGAAAGATCTAGGGAAAGATCAGTGGCTTTGGGAGAAATCAAAGAGAAGTAGTGATTAAAGAAGATTCCAGAAGGCAATAAAGCGTTTATGCAAAATGTCTCATAAAAACAAAACAAATGAGGAGAAAGAAGCTATATGGGGGAGGTTGGGGGGAGAGGTACTTACACTCTTCTTCCATAACAACTATTTTAGTTTCTGAGGCTGGTAAGACTTGTGGTGCTTTCGTTGTTCCTGGGGAAATTAAGGTAAGAAAGTAGTGAACAAAATATCTATTTTTAGCAGAGAAGAGTGGGCTTTTAGCTACTGCAGGGAGGAGGACAAGAGCAGGTGCTGCTGGGTGGCACAGGCTGGGGTGGCTGTCAACGTGTTAGTACTGGTTAGAGTACGCTCAGATGGGTAACTGGGCAACAGAGGCAGATAAACGAGTGCCCCTGCACTGGGCACACTGGTCCCCTCGCTGTAAAGGACCTCATGCCATTAGGATCTCTGTTGTGATAAAAAGGCAGAAATGGTTCAGGATTCACTCAGCAGGTGATGAGCAAAACTGTGGGAGGTTTTCTTAGCCCTGACAGCCACGAGAGTGCAAAGATGGGATCACAGAACATGACAGTGAGAAAAGTATGGAGTTTAAGAAAAGTTGAGATCATCTGAAGAGCCTCCATCCCACAAGTATGTGCAGTTCTGCCGCACAAAGTAGTGCTCATACAAGAGATGGAGGAACATGAAACAGATGAAGGCCATGGCCCAAGGCAACACGGGAGCCGAGCACATGTAGTGATTTCCTCTTTATCAACCAGGATACTGGGAAAGTACATTGTCCATAGTCACCAGCTCTACTCAAGCCTGCTGGCAGCAACAGCCCCTTTGGGATCAAAGCCCTTCACAACCCTCTAGATGCACAAAGGAAAAAGCACCAGGAGCCTATGCTGTGCGTGCAGAACCCCGTCAGAGATAAGGGGTGAGACTACCATGAAAAGGTAAAAGCAGAAAGAATTTTTTACAAAAGTTTGATTTTTCCTGCGGTGCTTAGCAAAGGCAGGGGCGGGGGGGGGAGGCGTGGAAGCGGTTCTGCCGGCGGGGGGTGGCCCGGTACCCCCGGTGCCTGCCCGGTGGCCGCGCACGGCCCTGCGGCGTGAGCCGGCCCGGCGGAGCCGAGCGTCGCGGCCTGGCCTTGGGTGGAGGAAAAGGCGCTTCCAGAAGTCCCGTCCTGGTCGGTTTTCCCTTCCCGAGATCCGGAGGACGGGCCTCGCCGGCACAGGACACGCCGGCGGCTGGGGAGGCCTCGGACACCGGCGCGGAGGTCGGTGTTGTCCCCCGTCGTTTTCAGAGCCGCAGGATTCCCCCCGCCCCCCCCCCCCTCTTTTCAGGGGTTTGGCGTTTACAGAGGCGAAGATGGAAGGAAACACGGTGTTTTGGTTCGTAAACACGATACCAAGACCTGCCCGCTTTCAGGAAGTTTGAACCTGCGACTGTGCTAAACCCGAAACTGCATGTGTCACAGTTACCCTTTTTTACCGCTGGGTAGTGTCGCCTGAACTTTTGGTAACTCCGCAACGTTACTTGGTTATTTTTAGTGGTGACATAGTACATACAATGGAGCCGGGCAGCTCCCATCGAGGGAGATTGAAGCCCTCTAGTGACATAAATTCCATTGGGCTTCAGCAATATTTACGTTTCTTGTGGACGAAGAGAGCAGCACATACGCGGGTTTTTAGAACAATTTTTCTCTGGGCTAAGGTCAAAACTTCAGGGTTTTAAAAAAAAAATAAATCCCCCATTCGATAGAAGTGCTCCACGTAACTGTCTTTTTGGTCTCAAACTTTTTAGTACATTCCCAAGTACTCAGAAGTGCTCACACAGGCAATTCCCTTTGGTAAGTGTTTTGCCCTTCCCTATGGGAGGAACTGTCTCTGTTGATTTATGGTCTTGACTTACGAGCAACACCTTAGAAAAACTGCGCTTGTTCTCTAACTGTTACCTCTCTGCTTATTTCCTAGAATGGCGAGAACTTCTGCATTCTGGATGAGCAGAGGTTTGCCAAGGAGCTACTCCCCAAGTACTTCAAACACAACAATATCTCTAGCTTCATACGACAGCTTAACATGTGTAAGCATCAGCTGTTCTCATGTATTCTTTCTGCCAATTTCATTGCTACTTGGCATCCATTTGAATGTCTTTAAAACAAACCAATTGACTTGGCAGGTCTTTCATCCCTGAAAACCTGAATTCTGGTCTTGAGTTTGCTTTGCAAAAGGAAAAGATAGCAGGAGAGCTTGGCTTAGTCTTTGTTTTCTGCATTTCAGCTCTGAGTCCTTTTGATCGACGACTGTAAAAATATTGTTTCATGTGCTGGTACCTAAAGCTTGGGTAGAGTTCATTGGGCTCCAGTGGTAGTGTTAATGGTAACAGCAAATTTACGCATACCTAGAGGAACAAAGGCCGTACCTACACCCATGCAGCTAGTATACGAAAAAAATTACCTAGATTATGCTGTTGCCTGCATTGCTGTGTTGAAACAAGCTCACAGCAGAAATAGCTGTTTTGCAGCAGAGAGCTTATGGGCTGAGTGAGGGTACAAACTGCATTGAAGATGGCTGCCTTGTTTAGAATTTCCCTTCAGAGTAACAGGGAGGAACTGTCTGTCCTTGCCCAGTAGGTTTGCCTGGTCTCTCTAGCTGATGCCTATTTAGATTTTGTCAGACATGAGAGAGCCTCTTGACACAGGGTGGATGCTGCTGTTTGTGTCAAGTGTTGGTTGGGTCTCCATCACTTGAGTGTCAAAGGATAATGCAAACATACAATTGTCAGGTGCCTTGTAGCAAGGGTAAATGCTAAAATGCAAATGTTCCTATGAAGACGTGCAATGCGATGGCAGCTTCCTTTTCCTGCCTGACCTCTCTTAGCTTCGAGTAAAGTTTTCTCATGATACCACTGTTGGGGCACAGTGAAACTGCAATACATTAACTACGTTAAAAAATTGACCAGCGTGTGAGATATGGGTTGGTCTTTCAACTGTATTTCGCATCTACCCTGTGGTACTTGAGGCAGATGGAAACAGAGCTGGCAATATCTTATTTCACGCAGGCAGTCTGGTATGGAGAAAGTACTCTGCATGCATGTGCTTGCATAGGCTGAGAACGAATTTCTCTTCCATACTTTATTCTATAGACCCTGGTGGTACAAGACAGCATTTGTTTTGATATGTATTTGTCTGGGATTATAGGCATGAAAGGGAAGGTGCGTTGTTCCGCTGCTTCCATCGGGGCAAGATTTTATTCAAGATGTCCTAATAAATCTCATTTCTAACTAACTTTTGTGATTATTTGGACATCACTGTCTTGCTTGCGGACGGTAGCTGGCCTCTGCCATGCATGCTGTTTGTACAGCCTGCAAGGTCATGTGGTGGTATCGTGGACGTGTTCTCTAGCTGTGAAGATTGCAGCAGTCAAATCATTGACCACCAAAGAAAATCTGCTTTGGCTGTTTTTCATAGTTTCTGCTCCCAGTGCTGTAGGTGTTTCAGTAGCCTTGGGGTTTTCTTTAGTTATGTGTTGTAACAGTCAGCTTTGCACTGAAAGAAATGGCTTTGTTAATACCTCTCCACAGATGGTTTCAGGAAGGTGATTGCTCTGGAGAATGGTATGATTACAGCAGAGAAAAGCTCGGTCATTGAGTTCCAGCACCCTTTCTTCAAGCAAGGGAAGGCGCATTTACTGGAAAATATCAAGCGCAAGGTATAGTCTAAGCATGTATTTACTTTACTTTTTTTTTGTTATGAAAAGCAGCTTATCAAGAGCGTGTCCAGGGGTTTCAAACACTTTACAGCCAACAAACTCCATGGGAACCAAGGTTGTGCATCATGATGCAAGCTTTTGTAACTCCCTCCTGAATGCCAGGCTAAAACTTGGCTTGGCCTCCTCATGCCAGCATTTAGACAAAACACACCCTGCTGTTGTTTAGTAATGCACTGGAGTAAGGCCACATTCTTCATAGCTGTCAGTGTAGAGCCCCTTTTCCACAGAGAGTTCATATACCTGAATACAGCTTAGCATGGTCTTCAGTTCTGCCAGCCTAGCAGTGTTGGAAAAGTCATAAAGTGAAAGAAGCAAAAGAAAATACATTCCCAGTTGGTGCTCATTGAAAATTAGCAAGGGCATCAGTAATCCGTTCATTTGGGCGAGTTTCCATAAATTACATTGTTCCTCCAAAACTATGTTGCCACTAAGCTACATCTTTATTAGTGCTTTCCAGTTTTCTTTTGTACGTTCAGGGCTTGTCTGACCTGCTTCTGCACAGATATTTATCCTCTATTGGCACATTACAGCCTATAATATCCTGGCTGCCAGAGAAAGAGAGTATCGTGATACATCATGTTGACATTTGAACTGCAGAATCTTTTCTTTAGAATGTCATAATGTGGTAGCTACATTGCCCAAGTTAATAAAAGCACAGGGTAGGCTTGAGAGTCACAATTGTGTTTTGATTGATTCTTCACTGAGCTGTCTCTGCTCCGAATCACAATTGATTAAATATGGTTGAACAGCTGCTTCTCTGACTCAGGGCTGTGCTCTTCCCAGATGCTGTAATTGCTAACTTGTCTTAGCTTGCACACCTTGCTTGCTGGTGTGTTGGGGCAGTCGGCTGATGACAGTATGCGTGGCACCATGTATCCCAGGAGTATTGCACTGGGTGGAGTATTCTAGATGGAAAGACAAAAGTTCTCGTTAGTGCCAAGGACATTCATATGAAAGTATTGAATGGGTTGGTGAGACATATCCTTTGTTGCACAGGAAACGTTAGTGATTTTTTGCAAAACATCCATTAGTTTTTCCTGCTTTTTTGCTGTTTGGAACGGAGTCACATTTCAGTACTTGCTATAAATTGGATTTCAAGCCTCTAACAGGAATGCAAGTTTGAATGCAGGACTTCCTTTATTTACTCCCTTTTAATGTTAGCTTTGCTGGTGTGCTTCAGTCTCGACACCCTTACTAATTAGTTAGAGACTCTGAAAGTGATTCCTTGCACTTGGGCAGAATGTTTTAGTTTGGCCCTTTTTTTAGGGGGAGGCTGACTGCATTTGAAACTTCCATCTGCTGTCTGCATCCTTTGGGTGTCTTCCCCATGGAGAGGTGGCATGCTGAAGGGAAATCAGACGGCCATGAATTTCATTTGGGATACGGCTCATGTACCTCAGCATGGAGTATTATCTGCAAAGAATAGCAAAGCATCCAAAAATGTAGACAGAGAGGAGAACTGTCAGGTCATTCAGTCCGTCCTTTGTAATGCTGGATTATGTTAAGAAAGTAGGTATTTCTGTGGAGTGATTGCATAACAATTATGTTCTGTTTCATCATGAAGTGATGGCATGCTACTTTATAACAACATAGGTCCGTTTCTGACCATTCCATTCTCCTTTGAAGAAAAGGGGTCTGTGAGCCAACCTGCATGGAAGCTGTCTAGCACTTCAGCGGGCCAATCCCAGATGCTTTCACCTCCCCCTTCGAATTTAGTGGAATAATAAGAAAAGTCGTAGTATGCTGTAGGTTGGAAGGGACATCTGGTGGTTATTTGGTGCAACCCAGTTGGTTCGCTTATGGTCAGTATTTGGCTAAATGATTTTTAAAATGACACCCACAAAACCAGGACATGTCATTCAGACGTGTGATGCACCAGACCTATCTTTTTCAAAATCCTGGATTTTATATTAGCCATCAATGCCACCACTGCAGAGAAAGTTGCTGAAGGCATTGGAAAATTTTGAGTATGGAACTGTGGGGAGGAGAGAGAGAGCTTTTTGCTTTCTGATGACTCCTCCGCTGTCGTTTGAAGAGGTGGCATTCATGGATTCTGCTGTGGGCAGAAGAGCAGTTTGGACTCTGACCCCCTGGAGACAAGTCTCTATAATTTTGGAATGTCGCTGAGCAGAGAGGTAATAGAGGGAACACCGATACAGGAATCTGCAGTTTAGGTGGTGTGGGACAAATTTTCAAATAGAGTAGGATGCGTCCAGTTAGACACCTTCCCCTTCCCCCCATAACTTAATGGAAATGTGTTACTCCTCTGCTCGCAGATTTACCCACGCCTAAAAGGAATGCCATCATCTTGTTCTTACTCCACTATCACTTCTGGTTTGTTTTTGGCTGGTGTCTTACTCTTTGACACTAGAGGGCAAGCTGTCACCAGACCTGTCAGAGAGAACCCCCCAGGGAAGGCTGTTTTCAATCAGTGGTAGGGTTTTATCATGAATTGCAATGGTGAATCTACTGTCTACAAGTATGAAGTGCTAATCTCGTGTTCGTTGACAACTTGTTTTTTTCATACAGTGCAGGCTGTCATGAGGACTGTCATCTATTGCAGCCATGGTGTTTTGCGATACATAAGAATTACAGAGTCACCTAATCACCTGTTCTTCCACAGACTAACTACCCTGTTCCTGTAGAAAGGAGTATGCACGGCACTGTTCATAGTAAAGCATGTGTAACCTGGTCCTGTTTTAGGTATCTGCAGTAAGAACTGAGGATCTCAAGGTCTGTACGGAGGATTTGCACAAAGTACTCTCTGAAGTGCAGGAAATGAGAGAGCAGCAGAACAACATGGATGTCAGACTGGCTAACATGAAGAGGTAGACTCCATCTGTTTCAGAGGCATTTATACACTGAATGTTGCTTATATCTAATGGAGCTTGACTCTAAACGTGGGTTTCATTTGAACTGGAAACAGGTGAAGCTGTGTTTTTTTCTAAGAAGCCCCATTCCACCCCACACAACATTCTGAATCTTGCTTGTTTTTATAATTCAGTTGCAGACCAGAGATTAAGACTGGGAGTTTGTTGACTATCTTGAGGTTTCATTTTGGTTGCCATCACCTGTAGTAGTTTTTTAGGGCCATCAAAGCATTTCCTTTTCTAAACACAAAGGAATACCTCAGACCGAGGTTATTGGTGGAGCAGCAGAGGATGAGAATGTCCTTATTAGTGAGTGTTCGGTCCTGCCTGATGGAAAATGGAGTTAATTTAACCCAGAGTTTATACTAGTGGATCAGATTAACTGATTGTTAGCTCTCCACGGAAGGAATGTTGCTATTGGTCCTGCAAGGTACTGTGAAAGTTTGAAAGCTGTAACACTAAAGCATATAAAGTAAACTCTGTTCATCCTCTGTCTTCTGATTTATTCTGCATTGCAGAGAAAATAAGGCCCTGTGGAAAGAAGTGGCAGTTCTAAGGCAGAAGCACAGTCAACAACAGAAGCTGCTGTCTAAGGTACCATTGCAGCATCTTCAGTGCTACCATCCTTATTCCTGCCTCTGTGATACCTGTTGGCATTCTTTGCTTATGTAGAATGACAAATGACACAGAGCTGAACAGGCTATATTAATACAGCATAAAGAAAATGTTCACAGTTCCTGTCCCAGAAGTAGCACAGCAAAGAACCACAAGCAAAAGACTAAGGAAAAAGTCGTAGTAAAAAGGATTTCAGTGTGTTTGAAATCTCAGTGAAACTTATTTGGAGAGAAGTCAGTAAATCCAGCTGACCTGGGGTAAACGTGGGGCTGGAGGCAGTGCGTGGTAACAGGAGCCTAAAACAAGAGATTGCAGGCACATGGAATGGAGTCTGTGAAAGATCTTGGACCAGGACAGACTTGGACCACTCAGGAAGTCAACTTGGAACACAGAAACTATAGGAGCTTCTGCACTGGCACAGATTTTCTCTGGTTTATCCCTCAGCTGTTTCTGGTCTGGAATGCTCTAGAGACTTGTGGTGTTACATTACATTTAAAAAAAAAAACAAACCCAAACCAAACAAAAAAACCCTGTCCAAGTGGGATAATTTTTCAATGCCATTGGTAACTACCATTTTGTGTTTTACGACATGAGCACAAATGGATTTTTAATTTACTTACTAATTTCAGTGACATAACTACATAATTTTCTAGTAAATTCTGAATAATTTAATGTTAGGATTGCTATGCTGACCACTTGTTTTTGGTTTTTTTGTTTTTCCTTTTTAGATTCTTCAATTTATACTAAGTTTGATGCGAGGAAATTACATTGTTGGGGTCAAAAGAAAAAGGTAATTAATTACTGGATAGGTCACAAATCCGTGTCAGATGTGAATTACAGGGATAAATCAGCTTCTAGAAGCAAGATACTTAAGTGTATGAAGAATATTTTTATCACTCATATACTTAAACTTGAGAAAGCTGATGGTAGCTGAACGAAGCATGAAATAAAGATTTCCTCTTCTTTATCACTAAAAAAATGGGTGGGAAGAGAATATACTATACATTTCAAATTTTGAATGGCACAGTTACCAGAAATGGTAACTCTTTCAAGAAGTGCAAATGTGACTGACTTGCTCAAAACAAAAAGCATGTTTAGAACGCAACCTGTCTTCAGTACACTTGCTAAAAAACATTTCCAAAAGCCACTTTTCTTAGAAGTGGAATAACGATTGTTCTTACCATTACGGCACGTATTTGGCATTGCTACAGCTTTTTACTGCGGAACCATATACTAAAGCTGTATTTTGTCTCAGGTCTCTAACAGATGCTGCAGGCGCTTCACCTTCCAAATACAGTCGTCAGTATGTTCGCATACCTGTGGAGAGTGGCCAAGCAGTAAGTCTTCCCAGGGAAAGAGACAATGGGTTGGACAGGGTATTACACAGTGATCTCCAAGTCTTCCTTCTAACTATTAATAACCTAATCTTATAATCAGTTGCACTCCATTTTGAAATGGGCAGCTTTAAAGCATTGCTCTGTAAAATCATGCAAAAATCAGTACAAGTAGTCAAAGATGAAATCTGAACAGGAAGGAGAAGCTGCAAGAAGAATGGAGCTTCAACATCAAAAAAAGTCAGACTTTTTGGTTTACTCATTCTGTTTGCTGTATCCTGCAGATGGCTTTTTCTGAACATGATGCAGATGATGAGGATGGAAATGGTACAGGACTCATCATTCGAGATATCACTGATACCCTGGAAAATGCCACCGGTGGTCTCCTTGCCGTAGCACACACAAGTGGCAGACCCAGGTACACTTACAGGATGTGGCAGTATTTATGCTTAGGTCATCAACTAGGTAGTTGTGTTAGTATAAGTGATCCATATGAATTCTGGGAAACAGCCTCTCTGAATTTTTACTCTATCTGTGCATGACAGGCCTGTTTGCAGGCTGTCTTTTTTACAGCATGTAGCATTGGTCATGGTCAGCAAAGCTTTTTAAGAGCTGGTGTCTCTTCAGGAGTGCCTGACGGCCTGTCAAGCTGATTGGCACTTGAAGTTTAATTTGCTGAGGCTTTTCTGTCTGTTCAACAAATAAGCACATACTTAACTTTTTGACTGAATAGGGACCTGAATGCAGATATATGTTACTAATAATCCAACCAAGATGTATAGTTTTATCTCCAGTTTCACTACTAGTCTGGCTAATATTATGCTAAGCATAACGGAAGGGAAGGCATTTTTTTGTGTGGCATCAGATTCTTGTGAAAAACCATTAAGCTTTTAACATCCAGAGTGACACAGGGACCAATTTGGAATCTTTCATTTCCAGAGACACAATGTTAAGAGGTTCTCTCCTGCCTAATTTCCATATGCTATTTTGCTCCTCTTGGCCTGGCAAAATGGGGTGGTTTGCTCTGATAAGTGCTGTCTGTATAAGCTGTAATAAGAGCTTCTTCATCTGCATTTAGGAAGGCACTTCTTTTTCTAAAGACCAGATGGTTGTTTGAAGCCTTGGCTACCCTGACCGTATTAGATGTTAAGATTTAAGGTACTAAACTTGAAATGAGTAGTAATACAGTTGATGAATTCTCCTGTGTATTGTATTGTTTCTCTTTGGGTCATGTTTTAGAGAGACACAGGCAGCTCTGGATCCTGGCTTACCTATTTGTCAAGTATCGCAGCCAAATGAGTTAAACTGTGCAGAAACTATCCCACCAGTTCATATAAATGATGTCAGCAAATCCAGTGAAATAGGAAATGTTGCTGTGGAACTCCATACTGCACAACCTAATGCTCCAGAAGACCCCGTGTCAGTGATTGACTCCATCTTGAACGAGAACAACTCTGGAAACCAAAATGATCCTTTACTGGACAGGTATTAACTTGTTTCTGGAAACTGTTCTGCTGTCATAATCTTGTGGGATCTTGTCAAAGTTTCAGAGGATGTGTTCAGCTTTTTAAATGTCGTTGATGAACTGAATTTTCTGCCCCTTCATTAGTAGGTCTTGAAAAAGGTAAGTGTTAGCCAGGGACGCCTTCCACCAGAGCAGGTTGCTCAGAGTGACATCCATGTCCTTCTTGTGCTGGGGGCCCCAGAGCAGAACGCCGCACTGCAGGTGGGGTCTGACAGAGCAGAGTGCCTCAGTGGCACTCCAGGATGTGGGACAGTGCCTTGGAACTCCCTGCTCCTTGTAGCTGGGTGTTCCAGCACGGGAGGTAGCTTGCAGCACAGCGAGAAGTTCAGCACTGGCACCGTGCATGCAGCTTCCTTTCCACGTCATTCACTGTCCTTTGTGTCCTGCCCATTGTCCCTGGAAACACGTACAAGTTGGCAACAATCTGGTGGTTCAAAACAGGTAACGTTTCTTCAGATCCAGATTATTTTCAGCCCTTTGCTTATCTTTTATTGTCCCCAGGTGAAAGCCATCAGACCTTAGTTTAAACAGATAGTGGTATATAGGATGGGATCTGAGAACATTCAAAAGATATTAAGATGAAGAAAGAAGTAGGTATGGAAAGAGGAACTGCTTTTTGATGTGATAGCTAGTATTATTATACTTGCTGTTCAGATGGTCTTCTTTGTACCTGTCCTTCAAAGAGTTGGACTGTGAAAAGTAATACAGGGATGCAGTTTCATTCATTTGGCAATAAGCTATTTTGGATTGTGAGCAACCTAGTCTGGCGCTCATCTTGCCCCACAGCTGTAATAACTGAGAGGTTAGCAGATAATTTCTGAGAGTTTTTCCTGCCTTGTGGTGCAAAAGAAGGTCCTAACTTCTGTTTCTTACAGTACTATATCATTTTGTCTTTTCAGAGAAGAAATTCAGGATTTTCTTAATTGCATTGATGCCAGCCTTGAAGAGCTTCAAGCAATGTTATCTGGGAAGCAGTATAACTTTGGTTCTGAAGCTTTCAGCGATGTGAGTGTCTTTTCACTTTTTCTGATTTTTGAAAAGTACTTGCTAGGTTGCATCATGAAATTTTACTGGTTTGTTCTCTGTTGTAGTGGGCAAGAGGGTGGAAAATCCTGAAAAACAAATAGTTATGGGTAGAATGATACATAGTCTTTCTAGGAGTCTAACAATGTTCGCTGTAACATTGAGAGCCTTTTTCAGTTCATACCATATTTCTGTTATGTATAACTCAAGGGGTTGGGTAGGAAAATATTGGACACTCTTCTCCTCCTCAAGCCTTTGTCACATAGCATCGCATCCTGACTCTGTGTTTGATTACACGGTACGATATGGAATGAAACTCAGCCATATACCTGGAGTCACTGGGAAATAAGGTGTCCTTTTCTTCTCCCGTGAGCTCAGTTTATGGCCACAGGTCGAGAGTGTATTGCTGTAGACCTGTGGAGTAGCCACCTTCCCTGTGCCTCAGTGGGTCGAGTTGTGTCCTGGATCCTGCTGTCCTTTCGGGACTTCTCTGAAGTTTAAGAACCGTATTATATGACATATGGTCTGTTTTTATTCTCAGACTCTTAATCCTGAGCTGCCAGCCCTGGACATGAGCTTGATGGAAACTTCCCCTGGTATGGAAAATGTAAGAGTAAGAGTTGCTTCTGTGATGGGGAGGGTTAATACGATGTTGAGAGCTAAATTTTGACTGAGGCAGTTTGCAGGTAGGGACTGGATTGATAGCACAGCATGAAGCTGCCTTTTTATCTAGTCCCACTGACTTAATGTTTTTAGTTATTGCTGTTGGCATATATGAATTTAAGAGTGTTCTCAAGATAATTTCAAGTCTTACATTCCTAGCTGCAGTAATACACTCAGTGGGCTGATTTAAACTGTCACTTCGCTTTGAATAACATGTTTTTTGCTTTCTGAATACACCTTAGAACATAAGGAAGAGGGAGACAAACTGGTGTCTGTTGAATCAGATGTCTGTATTGAGGATTTCCCCCCACCCCCATCTATTACTTCTGTACCTTCTGTTTAGAATGAGGAGGGTAGAAAATCTTGTCTTTTGGGGATGTAAGTGTGTGAGAACAGTTTCTTTGGCTTGTTTCTCCTAGCCTCAGGGGTTCCCATGATGTCTTTTAGCCAGGTAATAACTAGGTCTGGGGTTATAGTTCAGATAACATTGTGTGCCTTCAGCCTGTCTGAACGAAAAGTACTAAATGAAAAATATAATGCAATATACTGTATTTATTCTGAACACAGCTGTATGGAGTTTCCTCAGAGGACATACAAAGTTCAGTGCAAATTTACTTCTCTTGGTCCAGTTCCTAAAATTGACTCATGTTTAAAAAAGCCTTGCAAGTGTCACTTATTTTGTAGTCCTGAAATAATACTTAAACAAGGACTTCCCAGTCCTAAAAGCTTAGACCACAGCTGTGTTCAAGCAGGGCTTGCAAAATTTATTTGTATTGATGAAATCATGTTTAACAGTGTTATTCCAGTAAGACAGACTATAATAAAGCTTCTGCTTTGGAACCTAAAATAAGTATTTGCTAGTCAGAAGCTTGTTTGGCTTTAGTACATTAAGTTTGTGTTTCACCGTGCCTTCTTCCGAGAGCTCCTGTTTGCTGGCTCCCATGTGCAACAGTGGGCTCACTGGTCAAGTGTTTGATTTCTCTTCCCTCCTCTTTCACCTTTGGTTTTGTTAGCCAGTCGGTGAAGTCTTGGATTTTGTTGTAGGTTTTGAGCATTCTGTCTTACTTTCTGCCCATTTTGCTTCAGATTGGAAACTTGGCAGAGAGCACTGAAGATCTGGGAGCGAGCGAGAGAGAAACAGCCGGAAGCAAAGGTGGGCAGGAGGGAACACTGAGAGCTGTGGCAGTTCCAAACTCTCCCAAAACTGTGTGTTGAAATGGAATTTTTGTAGCCTGTAATGTGGTTTATCTCCTCCTTCGGTCTGGGCTTAACATTTTTGTGAAGACTGGGGTGTTTCACTGATCTTGACGAAGCTGTGCCTCAATCAAGAGGCCCCATCCTATGCCCTGTGTTGGCGTTAACCGTTTCCTTTTTCTTACACGTGACAGAGTGCCACAATAGGGAGCAGAACTGCAAATGTCCTTGTGGAAGCATCTCCTCTATGGGCTACGACCCCCACAAATGCAGTGCTACTCATTTTACTACTTCGGTGCTGCCATTGCATGCTGCATGTATTAGGGGCTTGAGGTGTGTGCTTCAGATACTGATCTGAACAGACTCGGGAGCCTTAGCTCTCCTCTGGCAGCTGTGGGTGTAGTCCGGCAGAGCTCGGCTGTGTGGTTTTCTTTACTGAACCAGGTTTTGAAGCAGCCTCTCTGGCGTCGGTTGTGTTGTCACTAACATGCCACAGGAGGCTGGAGTTTAAACTGTTTGTTTTCCCTCAGATATGCAGCTGATAGAGTACAGGGCCAATCCTCTGCTCTCGTTATTTGAAGAACTACCTTCAAGTGAAGCTGCAGGGAAGACAGAGGATCCGAAAGACCTTCTGCTGCCCTCCCTGGAGGAGAAACCTGCTCTTCATCCTCCCTCAGGTAGTGGAACCGGCTTGCCGCTAGCAGCTCCAGCAAGCCAGGCTGAGCCTCTGGATGCTCTGGGAATGGGTGATCCACCTCTCCTCTCAGAAGATGGGAACGGAGAGTATAAACTGTTTCCACTCTTGCTCCTCAGTCCTGTTGCTAACTTCATAGAAGAGGCCTCTGAGATAGAAACTTCTTGAACTCACATAACATCTGTAACTGGCTTAGTGGTGTGAATAGGCAACAAGAAGTGGATCATCAAGAAGCTTGACCTCTCTCCTCACCTGCTTCCTGGGTGTCATAGTCTGTACAGACAAAAGAATGTTCTCTTTCTACAGGCGAGGAGCACATCTGGAAAAACTGAAAACAAGCTCAGACCAAGAGCTGGTGGGAGTGAAGGCACTGGGCGGAGGGGAAGAACAACTTCCCTGTAAACATACTGCAACGTATTCCGTAACTTTTTATCCGATACCCTTATTGCAAGAGGAGATCTGTTTGTATCCTGTTTGTAAAGTTTGGCTGGGGTTTTTTGTTGTTGGGGTTTTTTTATTAGCTGGTTAGTAATGTGGTATGTAATATTTTAAACATGGGGTTTACTCTTTCCGAGAGCCTGTTTCATTAGGTGGCTTGTCTACTGTTTGAAATTAAGATTTTTTTAAATTTTGTTTTTAATTTGAGATTTCTTTTTTGATAGTTTGTGGCTACAATTATTTGCATCTGCTTAGATCACTTCCATACTCCTAGATTTGCTCCTAGGTACAGGGAACATTTTTCCTATGGAAAATTACATTTTAACTGTGGGATATTACTTTTTAACATGCTAACACACATCCATTACCACGGATTGTAGGTGTTGTGGTAGGAAGTGCTTGCCACCCTGCATAATGCTGATTTCTCATGCACATTGCATGGCAGTTCTTCTAGGGTAACTTGCACCTAGATCACAGGTCATGTGTCCTCAGAAATTTTGAGTAGAACTGATTCACATCTACCAAAGTCCAGCAGCTGTCCTTACAATGAGAAGGGAAAAGAAAAATAGAAAAAAAAAAGGAGTCATGGACATTACATTAAGATTTCTCTTCTGCTTGCAGTAGCTATTTGTTTACCTGACCCTGTGTGAACACTGGACTTCTTGCTGCATTTTCTGCTTGTGGAATCTTAAAGCTAAATTAACTAGATGCATTTGAGTTCTTTGACAGTGAATTACAAAAACTAGTGTCTGCTTAATCAAAAAATCTTTTCTCAATTCCTTTCTACACTGTTTTCCTAACTTCTTTGAGCAGCTGTCATGTAGACATCAGCCCCTGGTGTCAGTGGAATAGCAAGTTCTCCTTCACTGATACCACATTTGTAGCAGTCTACCACTAGCCCACACAAACCTGAAATTTGGTGTAGCGATACAAAGCCGTTGAGGCTAGAAGATGCCTGGAGGCAGGTAGAAAACCCATTGTATAATATCATGTGATATTTCCTACCAATGCAATTACTCGCTATTTTTTTCAGGTTTGGGAATTCAGGCTACCTACAGGCTTTGTTCTCTCTGAAGTTTCTGAACTACTAAGTTTTCAGTTCTTTTATATTCAGGAATCCAAGGTAATTTGATATTCTGAAGCCTACTAGATAATGCATGTTATCTGTGCTGGCCTTGCTTAACTGGATTTGTGCTTCATTGTCAAATCTTTTGAGTTGCAGAGGAGGATCTTGCTACTAAGTGTGTGTACATGTGTAATGCCTTCACAGTGTCATTTTATTCCTGTGCTTCTGTAACTGTTCTTTACCTCGTGATCCTTCACGTTTGTATCTTTTCAATTGCCTTTTGTCGAGTGTGTCTTATTCTAGCCTTTTTTCAACTTACTTTTGCTTACTTCTTGAGACAAAGGGCTGAATAGCGTAAAGTTTTTGTGAGCTAAAGGGAGAGGAGGAAATGAGTGAATTGCGTCTCTGTCTTGGGTTCTGTTGTTTGGGGTTTTTTTATTTCTTCCCAAAGGCCTCGATTTTGCCAAGAGTGAAACAGTAAAAAATACTTTTCTGTGCTGTTTTGACAGCACGGTGCAGACGATGAAGTTCTTCTGAGAGCTACAGAAGATGAGCCTCTCACTCTGAACATTTTAGACTGAAGTGTAGTTCCTGTTATAGGTTACTGTCACGTTCTTCCATCATGGAGTCCTCTGATCTCAGTGCATCTCACCATCAGATATTTGATCTGATTGCATAATAGCTTTTTAATACACTTCCTCTCTTAAGAAGTTAAGAAACCAAGGCTTAAGAAAACTGCAAATAAAAACTTGTGCATCTGTGTCTGGTTTATGTACTGGTCTAGGAAAAGTGTTTATTTATGCAAGTTTGCTAAGAAAGATTGCAAGGGAAAGGGGAAGGCTGAATAGCAAGAAAAAAACCACATGCTGAAGTAATTAAACTCCACAGTTGCAAAACCATTACTGTGTTTCTCGTACATTCTTTTTGCGTGTGTTCCTGTGTGTGCCAATATTTCCAAAGCCTGTTTACTGAATTTTCTGAAAGGAGAGCTTTAATACTCTCTGGGGGAATCTCATTATGCAGCTGCTGGTGGTTCAAAAATAACTGAAATGCTAAGGTTAGCCTGTCACCTCTTTTCAGAGCTGTCAGCCTGAGAAAGAAGGAAGTTTAGGTTTACTATTAACCCACATTCAACTTGTTGTGGAATCAAAGTTTGTGGGAATGGGACTGGCTGCCCCTGACAGCGTAGGGCCAGGCTGGCTTTGGGCACTTGTTCATTGCCTGTATGCAGGGAGCTCGCAGGGAGCCAGCCCTCGCACCTCATCAGTGAGGGGGGCCGGTACTGGTTTTGCATAGGTGGTGACGTGAAAGCTCACAGCACTGTCTTGGGTGCCGGTGAGAAATGGACTTGTGGCGGAAAGCTCCCCAGCTGACAACTGGAAGTTGTGATGGATTGAGCGCTGTGGAATGGCAACTTCAGGAACCTGTATCTTCTAGTCCTTACCTATGCCTTCTTCCTTTAACATTAACTTCTGTTCTGATTTCTAGATTCATCCTGTTAGGCATTTCTTTAAGAAAGAAAAAATATTACTGAAATCAACACTTCTGTTCTAGAGCCATTGCCCTCGATTCTCCCCCGTTTTTTTGCCAGTAAGCTTCAACCATGTTCAGCGGTTCTCCCGGGATGTCATCTCGCACAGGGTCCCTGTTGCTTGTTCGTAACTCGTGGTCCCAGGTTACGGGATCCCGGCCTCAGCCTTGTACCTGCTGCCAGGTAAAAAAAAGCCGGGTAAAAAAGCTCCTGCCCTTTCATCAGCTCTTCTTGTCACCGTGGCACCCACGCCAGCTCTTCCCATAACTCAGTCTTTCGTAACTCTGCCTGGTCAAAACTTACCAGCGCTCTTTGGAAAGTGTGTCAGTAACGACCACCTACGACGTAAATTCTGCTGGTTTGGGTTTTTTTACCACCCTTTCCTTTTCCTTTCAGAGACAAGCTGGTATTTCAGCTGGGATGGGACAGCCAGATCACTCTGTCCCTGTTTGCCAGCTCACGGGACAGCCGTTCGGCCCAAAGGTCCTGTGCAGGTGCCCTCACTCACGCCTGCGTGCGGGGCCCGCTGGGCTCCCGCCCGGTCCTGCCCTCCCTCTCCTTGCCTAAAAAAGCCGTTTCTTGCTGGGGCTCTGCCAGACGTAGCGCACCAGCACAAGCATTCTTCCCAGACCCCAGCAAGAAAGGGCCTCAGCTCCATAAGGTACTCATTCAAACAACATTTATGGGAGATAACATGAGAAGGAAACGGGGAAGAGCATAGATAAAGAAATAGGTAAAGAAATCCATTCATCGTTTCCACTGACAAGAAAAAGGATGTTTATATGAAAACGTGTTGCTCTGCTTCAAGGTAAGGACAAGGAGACATCAGCGGACAGGCTCTCCGCTGCGAGGAGCCGGGCAGGTCCGTCTGCGGCCGGGGGGGTTCTGCCTACGGCACAAGCCCCAAGTCCGGCGGTCCGGGAAGCGGCGGATCACCAACGCCCTGACGTACAACAGCCTGCTGGTCGGGACTGCCGTGTCACCACCACTTGATGTGTGAGGAGTTTGGGTTGCCCGGGACCACCCTTGCCTCGCTGTAACGCAAGTTTCCTTCCGACGTGCACAGCTGCTGCGTTTACTTCTTGGTTTTATGCGGGGAAGGAAAAGCTGCTTTTCCTTGACTTCCACCTGCTGAGAATTTGCGGAACACACCCAAGCACGGCAAGCACAGTGTGAGAAAGTGGAAAGTGCCCCTCACATGCTCCTTTTGTAATTGTTTTTCATACTACTCCGGACTAGCCCTCCCCACACCGGCCACGGCAGCCTAGCCATCCAGTTTTTATCACATATTTCTGTGTGCTTGCTAACACAGAGCTTTCCAGAATACTTATTTTCATCTGTCTCTCCTGGACTGTATGATGCCACCTCATCCAGTCCAGGCGCAAAATGCTTAGCTATCTCCTAAAACAAGATTGCCATTTTGAAATCCATATTTCCATGTATCCATGTTATCACAGTTCCCCAAAGCAGGAGCAAGAGAGCGCTACCAAGGGTCGCCTTAGCGTACAGGTGTCTGTACTCACATCGCATAAAGGACAAGAGATTTCTCCTGCCACTGTCCCCCCAGCCACAAAGGTAAATGTAAATATAAATAAATACATACACATTTTTTTGTCAAGCAGTTTGAGTTTTAGCCTCCTGGTTGGTACATACCCTGCTGGTGGTGGGTTCCCTTACGACTTAGTCTGAGTCAGTTTAGGCTTCTGCCCTCCTGTCCAGCCAGCCATCTTCCCCAGGAAGGAGATTCATTAATTTGAACTTAACATTTTCTTTTCCTTTTCTGAACCAAGAAGCGTGTGGACACTGCAACCCACCCAAGCTTTTCCTCCTTCTCCCCATCCTAGCGACTGCGGATTGGAGTTGCATCTCATGGAAAACTTCTGACGGAGGAATACAGGGCTACAGGGGAGGAGCATGTGAAATCGGGTCCCAGAATCTCTTGAGTCTCGGTTGAACCTTTTTCTCAGCTTTATCAAGTAGGATATTTTCAGAAGCATTTAGACCTTAAGCTGGTTAGATGTCCTCTTCAATTACAGGAATAACTGCAAATACAGGAGATGGTAAGAAATTAATTGAGTAAATGATTCTCTGGGCCATAACTGAAACAACCACAAGGATATAAAGGCTTTCTAACCAAATAAAGGCATGAAAATTGTCTGTAGTGAGATCACTAGCTTCAGGAAAACAGAGATCAGGATGTTATAACCTGGAAAGAACCAAATTCAAAGTCATACCAATAACACTGTCATAATTAGAGCAATGTTAATAACAAGTAGTCAAAAAAATATCACACTTCTATATGCATATAGGCTTTTAAGCACCATTGTTTTGCAGAATGAGCTCTCAATTAGTCCAAGGTAAGAACATATGTAAAAGCAAGCAATCGCAATGAAAGCAAAGACCTCAAAAGAAAAGGAACAAGATAATATCGGAGCTCCCGGGGTTGTATACACAAATCTCCTGGTTTTAATGTTAAATTACATAACAACCTAATGAAGCTGCCTACAAATGGCAACGTAGGTGGAGCCATCTTTAAGCCACATATAAGACTATAAGAAATATTTTTTTCCCCACGTTGCCACTACTTCAGAATAAAGAATGCAGCATGGATTGCTCTGGTATCCCCTACTGTGCTTCTGCAGATGTAAACATTGCCTTACTATCATTAAAGGAGGGTTGTACTTCAGAACATCATCGAGGATTGTGTTGTTTAATTATTCTGCTTACTTGCATCTGAGGACTGGGCGTTGAATTTGGATGTAACAATAGCAAAGTGCTCATATCGATTTAGCTGAATACAATGAAGCAGAATAGATTTCGGTCATTAGAGCATAAGAAAAATTGAGCTGCACAAGACAGAAAAAGGCATGTAAAATCTCTTGAAGATAATGTTTCAGTAGAGAACAGATACTTCTCCCAGACAGGCCTAATGCTCACTTACTTAATAATACAGATTAACTGTAGCTAATATTACCTTTAATTAATAACAACACATCTCATTACAGCTAAGAAGTCACAAATTCAGTCTCAAAGATACTCTACTTTGGTAAGTTCCTTTTTTTCTCTCTAAGTATATAATTGTTTACCTGTTTCCAAAGTAGTCTACAGGGAGGTGCAGGTGCATATGGCCCTAATCCATCTTTTTAATTGAATTAAATTAATCAATTCAACCAAGTAGCTAAATTGCTTTGTGAGAAAGAAGGCTCAGTCTGTGGCATAGAGTGGGATGGTAAAGACAGGTGTGTGCAGCTCCTGGAAATTATTTGTTTTCACATTTGAATACCTAAGTCCCCCACCTCTTAAATGGAATATAACGATACAGAATAGAATACTTCAGTTGGCAGTGACCTATAACGATCATCCTCACACCGGCAATGTAAAGATTTAGGGTGTTTCATGAATCTTGATTTAAAACACAGTGGTGAGCTTCATGGAAAAGCTGGTAAGAAAATGAAATAGTAAGGACCTTGGTTGTTTAGTTCCTTGCAAGTACTCTTTCAGACCTTCTTGTATGTAACGTATGTCTTAAAGCTTATTATTTAGAAAGAAATGCAAAGAGGAAAAGAGGAAGAAATAGTTGCTTAGGAATAAAAAGAAACAAAGGAAAATTTTTAAAGTGGAATTAGAAAACAAAAGGGGAGAAAACAGCATAGTCAGCAGGAAATATGAGATGGAGTAGAAGTAGTTCTTAAATTTTCCTCTTTTCACTCTCCCTTAGGACTTCAGTTCTGCCCACACCTCTGACAGGCATCACGGAGACACTTTTTGTTTTTTAAAAAGCGGAAGGAAAAACCATCAGCAGCTGTCCTGGGTTCTTGATGACAAAGTGAGCAAAGAAAGGGAAGTGTCCCTGACTTACCCCCTGGCTTAGGGGGAGAGAAGGTCTGTCCTACTCGAGAGGGAGAAGCTGCAGCCCTGGGAAGGATGGGAATGCTGGCGAGAGCAGCCGTGCTTATGAGTCCTCTTCTCTTCTGTAACGGTGAGTCCACGGAAAGGTCTCCTGCTCGGGGCAGTTCTGTCCCTCGCGCCGGTGTGTCTGCCTGTGTTCGCACAGGGGTGGTTCTGTCTGGGGAATAGAAATACGGCCAGAAGTCCAGTGTCTTTGCGTGCTGCTGGCCTGGTGTTCACTCGTTTCACATCCACTGGCTGCCGAGTGCAATGGTCTGTGAAGGCTACGGAGACGCTGCCCACGTACTTGGAGTACAAAGATCCCGTTGTGGTGGTTATTTTGTGGAGCACAGCCAGCAGCCCAGCACAAAGGGTCTGGTTAGTTCTTGTGTTCCCAGGAAAGGGGAGGTTTGGAAACCAGGAGGAAAGGGTAAAGAAATGTCTGTGGAAGCACAGGTTCAGCCCCAGGAGTGACAAAGATGTATTGGGGCAGAGGCAATGGACCTCACTTTTATAGGAAAATTTAAAGAGTTTTAGACTTTGATCCATTGCTTAAGTTGCTTAAATTCAGCTTAGCCTGAAAAAGCAGTCTCTTTAGAAGAACAAACAGGCAGCGGAGGAGAGAAAACCGTAAAACACCGGGTTTGCTGTTAACGCACGGTGCTTCCCAGGAAAACCCTGCGAGTGACACCGGGTGGTGGGGGCAGACGCCGGCTGTGACCGGGGAGCCTGAGACAAACTCCGTCCCTCAGGTCTAAGCCATCCGCTAAATCTGATCCCATGCTCTGCGTGGTGTTCCCGTGCTTGCAGGTGAGCACCGGGAGAGCGTGAGCCAAGCCGCGCACACGGCACACGTCAGCGCCCCTGAAACCAGCTCTCTCCCATCTGTCTTCCTCGGGCCACGTTGCTTTTTTGTTAGCCCATCCCTGAACAGACCGTCCCTCGTCATCTACGCTGACTGCCCGTGCTTCTGATTTGGTGGATTCCATTTGCTGATGCTCTCACCACCGCTTCATCCCCCAGGAGCTGCCCTCACTCTGATTACTATTTTTTTTAATTCTTTTTTTTTTTTTCTCCCGTTTTCTTTCTCCATTCTTCCTGCAGCTTTTCTGGACCTGACTGGCCCCAGTGAAGTCGAAGGCATATGGAAGGGATCTATCACCTTGCCGTGTGCCTATGTGCCTGAGAAGGACTTTGTGCAGCAAACACTCACGTGGACTGTGGTACATGACCAGAGCTCTGGCACCGTCTTTCGGAGGGACAGCTCTGGCGACCACATTCTCCTGTCCGAGTACAGGGACAGGGTCAGTGTCCTGAAGGATGCCCCAGGGAATGTGTCTCTCCACATCCTGAACCTGGAGGTCTCTGACAGGGGAGCCTACACTTGCCACGTCACCTGGAGAGCCAGCAACAACAGCCTGATAGCAAAAGACATCACCACTAAAGTGGAGGTTGTTAAAGGTAAACCCAAGAAGGAAGCTGCGCAGGAGTGGAAGGCTTGGCTCGGGAAGGCTTTTGGGGATTGAATAGACCAGGTAGGCAGTGACCACCCGCTTCTGATGCAGGAGCGTTTTGCTGAGCAGTGTCAGACTCCAGCGAGAAGCAGCAGACAGGTCAGAGGGAGGAATTCTGCCCATGTACAGTGCCCTGCGGCTGGGGGGCTGGGGGAGGACTTGTGGCCTCTCACTTACCAACCTGTCCCCGGCTCTACCTGTATCTGATGGCTCCATGTCTCCACGGGACACGCACCAGCGGGAATCCCAGCGTTCCTTTTCTTTGACCAAACTAAAGCAGCACGTGCCCGATCTCCCTTTGCCTGGGCAGCCGTGATTTATACAGGAACGGAGCTGCATCAACCCAGCAAACGGGCCCTGCTGTAGGAGGTGCGACGGGCGGCACAGCTGGTGCGGGCACAGCTAAGCTGAGCTTAAGCTGAGCTTAACCTGTGCAGGAGGTGACGTGGGAGCAGTGTCCCTCTTCCTCCTGGGAAAGCACTGAAAGCCAGAGCAAGAACTGCCATGGCGGGGGTGGAGGAACCTTCCCCGCCGCAACCAGGGCCAGCACGACCCGGGCCCCGTCTGCTTTGTCTTCCAGTGGCGGCGACCA
>JANZLQ010000040.1:24305188-24329971 GCA_026212715.1 Elanus axillaris
CAGGGTCGGGGCCGGGGCTGCGCAGCAGAGCGATGCCGTTCGGCTGACGGTGAGAGGTGAGTCCCCAGCCTAGAGCTGCAGCTGGACAGAAAACATCCGGAGAACTTCTGTACTGGAATGGAACAATGGTCCTGCTTCCCTTCCCTGAAAGAAGACAACGCGAAAAGCCTAAGCCTTCCGCACTCTGAAGCACTTCTCGTCACTGGCTCCTGCTTTCTATCCATTTTTTATTTCCTGTATTCTATTTCCCTCCTCCTCTTTAGAAGAACTGCCCTTTTCTGATGCAGAAGAGGTTCTGTATTTGAAACACATATTTATTCCTCTTTGGCTTTTTTGAAATACTTGCGGGCTGTGTAATGCTGCCTATCGCAGTTTAGCAAGTTTAAATGAGGAATCAGGACTTTGAGCATCAGGAACATACGAGTAGTAATTCAGTGGGTGAAAAATACCAAACTGGCCTTTTTTCCTTATGATTGCTGACATGTTTCAGGAAAACACCCTGTGCTTTATGCATACTCTGATGTATCTAGGCTCTGCAGGACAGTCCATGATCGATGCCTTCCTTGTGGAAGAGTTGCTACGTTCCTTGGCTGGTAACTCGGTCGTCAGCGCCGGGAAGCCTGCGATCGCAGAGCCAAGCCACGCGGTGACCTCTGAAAGAGGTGAAGCCTGCTGGGCTCCCGGTGGAACGGAGGTTATGGCTGAAACGACATGTTGTTTTTCATAGCAGTCGCCCTTCCGAGCGTACAGCAAGGGAGCAGGAATTATCGATGGCCGTGCTTGTCAACGCTGCTTGCGCGCAGTCCCCACCTGTCCTTGGATGGTGGCTGGTTCCTCACGGTCTTGGCCCACCAGTGGGGAATTCTGTATTGCGGCAGCATCGCAAACATGGTCCAACCCCTGTTTGGCCTCTCTGTCGTTCGCCTTGCAGAGCTGCCGGCAACGACACCCCTCTCCGAGGGATGGGGGAACCTCGGGAGACACCACCCGACCGCAGGTTGGGGAAGCAGCAGTTGCGGCTGACAGCGGGAGGGTTTGACACCAGCGCTTAGCACTGGGTTCGGTTGCTGGGGAATACACTCTTGACAATACTGAATTTTAGTCCGTAGCCCTCCATTATAAATCCAGATGTTTCTGAACATAGAACATCCCTCTTTCCTCGGTCTCCAGTCCGCTGAGGGCTTCTAGCTTGCTCTTAGGGAGGTTTTGTCTCTCTCTGTAGGAGAGGCTCTGTGTGTGTCTTAGGGCTGCTAGAAATACCATTTCCTAACCTGTAGGCCATATAGGATATTCTGGGTTCTGTTCTTTCTTAAAGGGCTTTTTTGCTTGTTTTCTGGTCTTGAATGAAAGCCGCTGAAGTGGGAGGCAGAGCTGCTATCTCTAGTAGCAGATACAAGTGATGCAAAAGCTGCTTCAGCCCTGACTGGAAACAGTCTATCTTGGCAAGGATGGTTGTTTTCAGGGAGGCCATGTCGTTTCCCATTCAGTTTTGTGGGATGTGGGAATTCAGACGTGGGCTAGAGTAGGTCTGCTTGTGGAAACTTTGTATTTTGGGGTTATGTTTCATTCGAATTTATAGTGCCCCACCGATCACACAGCACGTTGTGGGGATCGGCGTCAGTGACCAGGAGCTGAGGGAAGATGTTGACAGTGGTTGACTATTCTTACAGAAAAAAAACCCAAAACAGAGCTGGTGTTCAGAGGTACCTCAGTAACCTCTTGGACTCCATGGGGCTCCACCGCTATTACAGGTGTGTGTATGTGTATAGACATACATATCTAGTGTGTATATATGTATATAGTTCCCGTATACATAGTATATATAGTGTATATATATACACTATATGTCGTGTCTCTCCAGTGTGTATAGTATATAGTATACTCTATATATTATAGTGTATATATAGTACTCATTTACAGAGTTTGCTTATTTTCACTGCCTTGTAAAGGTGATGGAGACATTCCCTTTTGATCCTACAGTTATAATCCCAGACCTCCTGGTGCTAAAATGAGGATTGGAAATGCACTATGAGCCTTTCACTCCTGTTTGTTTCTTTGACAGACCTGCCCATGCCAGTAGTGACTCCTGAGAATGGTGTGGGATATCCAGAAAAGAATTACACAACTCAGAGTAAGTGGAGAGCAAAACAAGGTTAAGACTGAGGTTAGGAACAGTTGTCAGTACCTTCAGCCTTAAAATTAGTGTTCTGGCTTTTGGCTGCAAATTGTATTGATGGCTATTCTCTTTTAAAAAGACTCTGGATGGTTTTATGGAGCAGGGGGGAAGCTTTCCTAGTGGGAGCATACAGAGTTTTTGCTGTTTCCCAACAGTAGCCCGTTTTGATCTTTTCTTTGAGTGTCAAGGCTGGGACAGCAGAAAAGCCCCAGTGTGCAACTCCAGCAGATCTTCTATACCTCCTCTAGCTTTGCAGTGCCATGGTAGGTTTAAATATCTTCCAAATAAGGCTGAACTGTATCCTTGAGTGAAGAGCTGAGACCCTTTATTCCATGATGTGTACTGCACCTATTCTGCCCAGCTCACAGCCTCAGTCAGCCTCGGCCGTGAGAGACGGTGCCGGTTGGCCTTACGCCACAGTCTCTCCGCCAGATGTACGCAGTCGTGTACAGTCACTACCATCCAGAGCCGTGTGAGCGAGGTGCTGTTAGGATAGGGATGAGCAGGGACAGGCACATGCAGTACGACCCTGCGTGCCCGCCGCAGGGCTGGATGCTGTTGTCCTCCGGGAAGTCGTCAGCGTCGTGTAACCGCTGCTGTGACCCGGGAGGGCTTCTCTCTCTGAAAGTCTTCTGTACTGTTCTAGATTTCCAAGGGACTCACCTGTCCCTCTACCTGGTCATCCTGATTGCTGTCGTTTGCGGTGCTGTGGTTTTCCTTGTCATCTTTCTTATCATCTGCATTAGAAAGCCCAAAGATGGTGAGTAGAATGTTCTGGAAAAACTGAATGTGTTGTACGTGCCCAGCTTGGTTTTACTTTTGAGGGGTTTTGGGGATGGGGCCGGTACTGTGCAGCTCTGGCACCCTGTGGTGGTTTAACCCCAGCCGGCAGCTTGGCCCCACGCAGCCACTTGCTTGCACCTGCCGGTGAGATGGGGGAGAGGATCAGAAGGGTAAAAGTGAGAAAAATCTCGGGTTCAGATAAAGACAGTTTAATAAATAGGTCAAGCAAAAGCGGCATGTGCAAATAAAGCAAATCAAAGAACTCATTCCCCCCTTCCCACGGGCAGGCAGGTGTTCAGCCATCTCCAGGACAGCCGGGTTCCATCATGCGTAAGGGCGGCTTGGGAAGACAAACACCTTCACGCCCGAACATCCCCCCTTCCTTCCAGTTTTATGGCCGAGCATGACATCATACGGCCTGGAAAATCCCGTCAGTTGGGGTCAGCTGTCCCGGCTGTGCCCCCCTCCCACCTTGTGCCCCCCCCAGCCTGCCCACTGGTGGGGCAGGGTGAGGAGCAGAACAGCCCTTGGGGCTGGGGCTGTGCAAACCCGGCTCCGTCCCCATCCCACTCCCCATCCCGCTCCCTCTGCTCCCCACGGGCAGCCGGCGGCTCGCAGACTCACCTGCTCGACCGAGCTCATTGCTGGGATCTGATTACCGGCAATCGCGTCCTGCTACTCTAACACACCCCTGTGCACCAGCGGCTGTTTAGTATTTCCCTTGGGACCCGGAGGAAAAGAGCTCACCCCTGGTGCTCCCCGTTCAGTACGGATTCATTCCCTCTCCGGTCTTCAGACCTGGGATGTATTTACCGAACGCTTCTGTCTTTTCTGCGCTGAGGCCAGAAAACGCCCGACGGACGCTTTCTCGGCGTCCCCTTTCTCACCAGGAGCACCCGGCAGTGCGCAGAGATCACCCCGGGGTTGGGGTTGGGGTTTGTTAATGCTGATGGCCATAGTTTTCTCCTTGTCCCTTTGTTTCTTTAAATACCCTTCTACAGCTCCGTGCCACCAGTTAATGGGAATTATGAGCAAATATTCCTTTTGCCCTTTTTCTTCTCTTTTTTCTTTAAAAGGAATCCAGAATAACCTTTTTCTAAACTGCTCTTTACTGAACTTCTAATGAACTGTGGGAACTGGGAACTTCTAGTTTCTAAACTCAACTTTACCTTTGACCTTGGGCCAGTTATTTCGAGCCAGTTGCGCTACAGCTGGGATACAGGTTGTTTTCATTTTCTTGGACTGAATCCTGGGAATAGGAGTCATCACCCACTTAACAATTTCTACAGTTCCTATTTTTACTCTGTCTTCAGAGGGTGCTTTCTTATATCAAGAAGGGACATAGAGATTTTTGTGTGTGTGAATATAAATGCAAATTATTGACACACGTTTCTGATTATTCTTTTCCAGCTCAAGTCTATAAAGTGAAATTGTGAGTATAACCATTTCTCTAGCATATTGATGGGTCTTTGGGGACTGTATGAGAGCGGGGGGAAACAAACCCATGGTGTTACTTACCTGGCAGGATGAAAAGCCTCGTGAGCAGCATGGATGAAGAGGTTCAAAGTTAGCTCAGCAGTACATTGTACTGATGATCTGTGGGCTTTCTACATCAACACATAGTGCAGGAAGAAAGAGCTTTTCCTTTGCAGTATTAGAGTCGTAAAAATGAGCAAGAGTTGTTTATTTACTCCTCAGGCCAATGAGGCCTATTGAAGATCATTGCCAAGAATAAATTCCCAGTGTTTTTTCAAATGCAAAGAACAGGAATTCCCCTTCTACAGAGCTAAGGCTCCTGATGCAGAGATTATACTCTGATTTATCCCTGAAATATCCTTGTCTGAATTTATCTCTCTTAATCCTAGCTGTGGCAGGAAGGTGCAGCTGTTTCTAAACTCAGGTTTCAGCATCCTGATCTACTTGCAACCTATGGAAGCTATACTGAAAAGCCTCATAATCCAGTCAAAATATAAAAGGGAGAACCACTTATCTAGACATAAGTGGAAGTGCCATGGTAGAACATGCCAGCAGCATTTACCCGGGTGCTGTGCTTCCCGAGCCGGTTATAAAGCAGCATTTCAAGTAACAGTTGAACCCTGAGCAACTGAACAAACAGTGTGACGGCATTTCTCCTCAGAGGATTTCCCTTCATTTTAAAGATGCAAGACACAGAAAGCTACATGGTGGATATCGTCTGCATGCAGTTCACCATTTACCATTCCTCCACCACTTTATATAGATGTATCTTGCAAAGAGCAGTTGTCTGGCTGTGCCGTTCCAAGAAATGGTGGCAGTCCTTGTGTTGCTTACATTCCTTTTGCTGCCTCTGAAACTCTCCCTGGACTGGCGGCAATGCTGCTCTAATGTCCAAGGTTCTCCTGCCACCTAGAAGCAAAGGACAAGTTCCCCTCCCATCATAGTCCAGTGGCCCGGGTTTACATGGCTTTGAATCAGACAACAGTCTTGCTCAAAATCTTGATGGTTGGGAGTTGCTTTGTCTATTCTGGTTGCAACTATTCTTTCATATTGTGTTTTGATTTCAGCCATAACTCAAGAACAGCAGCTTCTTCAAGGTGTGAAAATACGGGTCATTATGAGGCACCCATCTCCTCCGCTGAAAACAGCTATGTGATGGAGCCCGTGGAAAACAAAAGATATGAAGAAATAAATGCAAAAAAGAATGAATGTGTTGGAAACACCGAAGAATCTGTATATGAAGTAGGGGACACTGTATGAGAACCAACAGTGCTCTACCAGTAGCAGTCCTGAGGATTACCTTCATCCAGGCAAAATTTATCTTCCTATTCACCTTTGCCTCTGCAAAATAGGTTGGACAAGAAGTTTTTGCTCCTTCACAGTTTGTGGAGCCTTAACAGTCTCTGCTGTGAAAATGCAAACCTCTTTAGGAACTTCAGTTACAGACTGCTGTATAGATCTTCTGATTTTGCTTTTCTTGGTTCCCTTTCACCACCTCTGTAGAAGAAAGCCCTTTGAAAGCCAGTGAACGCGACCCCAGGCCAAGAGCACTGTACTAAACCTACTGCTTTATATGACCAAAAGGATCCGCGTTCGCAGCCCGCGCGGGGTGGGAGCAGCACCAGCACCAAGGGCTGCTCAACATCCCCGACATCTTTGAGTAAGAAATGCAGAACGGGGCTGGCCTGGGAGCTGGCGTTCCTCCTCCCATCCACCTCAAGTGCTGCGTAGAATGTCCTTTTAAATGTGAGATAGCCCCTAAAGAAACACTGAAAGATTAAAGCCGGGATAAAACCAAGAACCTTACCATACTAGGAGCAGCAGTACAAGAAGAAGAAATATCCCGCGTACCCGTCGCGCTGTACTTGGCGTGGTCCAGGCACAATTTCTATAGTTTTAGACAGTTTATATAGACGGCTTGGGCGATTCTGATACTGCAACAAGGCACGTTCTTTCCAAGTTCACCTTCTCTCTTTTAATGCATGTTTAAAAGATATTAGATACTTTTCCATAAGTTTGTGGATAGGATTGTTTACACATGCCTACATTATTTTGGTATGAATGTTTTTGCACAACTGGCTCATCTTTAAAATGCCAGCAAGCACTCACAATTACAGTTCCTCGGTCAATGAATGGTATAAAAGTCCATCAAAATTCACAAACCGCAAGGCACACTTTACAGGTATTAATCACTGACCTTATACTTTCTCCCTGAATTTCCTGTACCACTAGTTTTGTTTCTCTTTGTTAAGAATGTACTTAAAAATTAAGGTCTGGGAAACCTTGATTTCAGAATGGAAGTGGAACAAACAGCAGCTTTGGCTGGTGATGATCTCTTGGAAAAAATTGTCGACAGGTACATGCAGTTTATTGCAATGTGGAGAAGCAGATGAAAATCATTAAACTTCAGGACTGCAAAGTTAGCAGATTTTGTTGTACTTCTCTTACTTTGCCTATGAAAGTGGGTGTGTGTGAATGTCTGTGTGTGCCCAGGAATTACACTCCTAGGAGCATATTAGATCTCTCTACTTGAAAGCAGAGGAATTAGTTGAGGATGTGAAAGAAAATGAGTTCTCTTACGAAGAGTGTAAAAAGCCAGTGAAGTCTGACGGTCTTTCTTCCTAAGCAGGACGGTGAGTAGGGGAGGAGAACTGTTGCGATAGTATTGCAAGGCACACAATTATCGGTAAAAGGGTTTTCCAGAGAACAACAGAAAAATCATGACTGGTGGTTTGGGTTTGTATGGCGGTGGTTTGGTAGTGAGAGGGGCCGTGGGGGTGGCTCCTGGGAGAAGCTGCTGGAAGATTCCCAGGCCCCAAGTCGGACCTGCCGCTGGCCAAGGCCGAGCCCCTCAGTGATGGTAGTAACACCTCTGGGAGAACGGATTTAAGAGGGAAAACCTGCAGTGGAGAGGGGAGTGGAAAGTGAGAGAAACCCCTCTGCAGATGCCCGGGTCAGCGAGGAAGGGGGAGGAGGGGACGCCCCGGAACCCCTGGTGAGCCGGAATCCCACGGGAGGGAATGGTAGAGGAGATGCCACCTGCCACCAGTGGAGGAGCCCACTCCAGAGGAGGCGGATGCCCCCAGGATGGCCGTGACTCCGTGGGAAAGCCCGCGCTGGAGCAGCCTGTGCCTGAAGGACTGCAGCCCCTGGGAAGGCCTCATGCCAGAGAAGCTTGTGGAGAACCATCTCCTGTGGGAGGGACCCCACACGGGAGCAGGGGAAGAGTGAGGAGTTCTCCGCTTGAGGAGGAAGGAAGGAGCGTCAGAGACAACATGTTGCAAACTGACCACAACTCCCATTCCTCATCCCCCTGTGCCGCTGGGGGGGAGGAGGGAGAGAAAACCGGGAGCGGAGGTGAGCCAGGAAGGAGAGAGGGGTGGGGGGAAGGTGTTTGGTTTTACTTCTCATTATTTTTTATTTGATTGGTAGTAAACCAAACTGACTTTGGTTTTCTCCAAGTTGAGTCTTGTTTTTCTGCCTGTGACCATAATCAGCGAGTGATCCCTCCCTGTCCTTGCGTCATCCCACAAGCTTTTCTTTCTGTTTTCTGCTGCCCATCCCACCGGGGTGGGGAAAAGTGAGGGAGCGGCCTCATGGTGCTCTGTTGCTGGCTGGCCTGAAACCACGACAGCTGGATAGTGTGTTAGTGTGATGACAAATCGACAATGCTGAAATTTTCTGGGAAACTGAAGTTTCTGAAGCCCTGCAGTAACGTTCTCATTCTTTAAAAAGGGGTTTTAAAAAAAGCCCACGTGTGTGCGCGCACATGTGTTTGGAAGGGAGGGGGTGGGAAGGGAATGTCACTGTTACTGGAAAGCAGCCCACCTGCCTGAGGTCCACCCCAGAAACAAACCTACTGCAATGGGAATATGGGGCTTCAGTGCTATATGGAGCAACCGGGAAGCAGACGTACTCCGAAGTCAAGTGGCAGGGTGAACATCTGAGCAAGGAGGTGGACATGGCACGTGCTGCTTGGAGAATGAGGAGAAAAGAGCTTGTCCTTTCTGCGAGTGGTGCGATGGGTACAGCCATCCAGACCAGTAGCCTTGGCTCTCCGAAGGGGAGAGAGCTGAGCTCTGTATGAACAAAAGAACGGCGATGCAGCCAGCAGCAGGAGCTTCTCCCTCCCTGGCTGTATTTCCACCACTGCTGGTCTTGACCTAGCTGGGAAAGACCCCGTGTGCTGTGCCAGGCTGAGGCTGTTATTTTAAGCAATGTCACCCCTGCTATCAGCTCTCTCGGGAGTTAGCTTGCTCTCCCTTCTCTTTCCATCCCTGTTTTCAGAGAGAAATTGTGGATTTTGCTCTAGATGATGGAACGCCCCTGAAGGTTCTGGGGAAGTCAAAGTGTCGCCAGTCGGATGAAGACGCCCACCGTGTCAGTAAGCGTTTGCAAGGTGTGTGTTCTCAGGGGGGAGCGTGGTAACGCTTGACACGCTCCGAGTGCCTCAGCGTGACTGCCACGGCTCCCCAGACAGGGACTTGGCTCCGAGATGAGCCGCAGTGCTGTTCCTCTGGGGTGGTGGGAAGTGGCCGGAGCTCCAGCCCCAGAAGAAGGGAGCACTAAGGCAAGGCGGAGGTATGGAGACAAGGGGCTTTCCGAGGAAGGGCAGGCTGCTCACGATGTGGTCCAAGCCTATCGGGCGCTCTCACTGTTGGCACTCTGTGGATGACTGCTATAGAGTTTCCCACAGCTGTGCCACAAAATCAAAAAACCAATTCCGTTTTGGTTGCATTGCAAAGCCACAGGCAACGTAGCTGTACAAACACAGACAACCATGACCAGGAGCTGGTGATGTTAAATAAAATGGTTTTAAGGCAAGCAGGAAAAGGCAAGCTCATGAAACTGAAAAGAAATCCATGAACTAGGTTCTCTGTGCATTTCGTGTCTGCATGCACTGTTGGGCAGCTGGACAAGGCGGGACAGGCATTGGATCCTAATTCAGCATGGGATATCTCTAGGAAAAAGGGCAGTTGCTGTGCATCTTTTGCAACACATCAGTGGTGTACAGCTGCATGCCAGGAAAACAGGCTCAGGTTAAGGCAAATCTTCCTAGGCCAGCACTTGTGTTTACCAAAACCAGAGCTCAACCAGTCTTCATGGAGCCACTAAAAAGGGGAACTGGGAAGCTTGCAAACATAGTGGGATATAGTGAACATAGCGAACAGATAGCAGTGAGGCTTTCAAAAGCAGCTAGTGCGTGTGTCGTGGTTTAACCCCAGCCAGCAACTAAACACCACGCAGCTGCTCGCTCGCTCCCACCCACCCAGTGGGATGGGGGAGAAAATCGGGGAAAAGAAGTAAAACTCGGGGGTTGAGATAAGAACGGTTTAATAGAAAAGCAAAGAAGAAACTAATAATGATAATGATAATAAAATGACAGCAGTAATAGTGAAAGGATTGGAATGTACAAATGATGCTCCGTGCAATTGCTCACCACCTGCTGACTGACACCCGGTTGGTCCCAGAGCAGCGATCCCCTGTCCCCTCTCCCCCCAGTTTATTCCCTAGATGTGACATCCCACGGTCTGGAATACCTCCTTGGCCAGTTTGGGTCACTGCCCCGGCTGTGTCCCCTCCCAGCTCCTTGTGCCCCTCCAGCCTTCTCGCTGGCTGGGCAGGAGAAGCTGAAAAATCCTTGACTTTAGACTAAACATTCCTTAGCAACAGCTGAAAACATCAGCGTGTTGTCAACATTCTCATCCTGAACTCAAAACACAGCACTGTGCCAGCTACTGGGAAGACAATTAACTCTATCCCAGCTGAAACCAGGACAAGGGCTCTCCTGGACCTGATCAGGCAATGAATCGGGATTCTATGTTGTAGAAAGCTCCTGCCTGTAGAATTCCCTGGTCTTTTGTCGCAGGAGTCAAAAGGTTATCGTAAACGGAATGGGACGTGAGGACGAGTACACCTTCCCTGGCTGCTGGACTCCATGCCAGCCTCTGCCACAGATTTCCTTTCTGAAGTTTGGTAAATCACTTCCATCAACTTTTGAAGTGGTCACTAATGCCCTGTTCTTAATTTCTGGGATTCCTCACATAAATCCCTGGAGCCAGACTTACAGCCATGCTGAGCCCCTGGAGCTCCAGCGAGAGTGAGCAGGAGCTGTGCTTCAAACCCTCAGCCAGCCTGTCTGTCTGCTCAGAAGGATCAGGTCCAATGTGTTGAACACCAGGCACCCAAATTCACTGTAATCGCTTTGTTCTTGGCCTTTCCGTCAGTGATATGAGGATAATACCTTCCTCTAACATCATAAGAATGTCATGTTAATGTGGTTGTAAGGTACTGAGCTGTAGTAGTGTTGTGTACTCAGAGACGGGACCAAGGAGCTCACATGTAATGAATATTTCTGCATTCGGCACAGGTTAACAATTCCTGCTTAAGAAAAGGAAAACGCTTTCTCTGTAGAACCTCTCCTCAACCATCAGTCCTGGTTTCTTTTATTCATAGACTGTTCCATATTTTGATATGTTTGGAGGTCAAAAGATCAGTAATTCTCAGCATACTCTAAACTTCCCGGTACTGAAAGCTCTAATACAGGCAAATGCTGAAATTAGAAGTGAGCAGGTTTTCCCATGCTTACTAAGCAAGAGCCATTGAAGTAAGGATTTCTCCCCCAGGCTAAAATCTATCATCTTTCTCCAGCACCAAATTAATTTAGCAAATAAAAAGAGACCTGTGACCTTCATGTGTACATGTTGACTTGGATGGTTGTCATGTCTAACTGACAAGTCTCACCATTACAGTCACCTCATTTCTGTGTTATACAAGACTTGGTGGCTTGGTTGTTGAAAAAGTACAAGTGTCTTGAGTTTACACTACCTGGAGAGGGGCCTAATAACAATCTATTTGCTGAATCTGTAAATCATGGAAAATGAAGATAGAGAATAACCTGCTAAGTAACCTCATCTATTCCTTTAGCCCATAAAATATGGCTCTCAACAGTATTAAATGCTGTTTGTTCGCAGTTTTGTCCAGTCCAGTTTTAAGTTGGATTTCTATACCTTTCCTTAACAAACTATTCCATGCCATGAGTGTTAGGAAGTTTTTCCTGACCTTCAGCCTGTGGGTTTTTTTTCTCTACTTTGTAAATTTGGCTGCAAAAACTGAAAGCATTTCAAGTTAGGAAAGTTTTAAGTGTCTCACATAACTGTGAGAGTTGACAAGTGTTTTAATAATAAGGAAGGGGAGGGACGTGGCTGAAAGCACAGATCATGGCTCTCAGTGCTGAGGTTTCATGAGTGTTAACTAGATAAAAAGAGAACTTGTAGAGTGCAATGAGCAGATCTGCTTCCAAGGTGGCCAGGCTAACTGGAATGTCTTTTTGTCTTACAGAAGATGAAGCCCATAGTCCAAAGAAGACGATCTACCCCTTCTGCCATTACTAAAGCTCTCGGCAAGTCAAAGTACCATTCCAGGTAGAGGAAGTAACTTTCTGACTCCTTTTTCCACTTTTCTGCCTATACAGGCTGAAATCAAACTGGTTTTCAAATTCATTTAACGGTGTTGAGGGCAGTTTGTTTGTGGACACATACAGAAGAGTGTCTTTTTCACTGGAATGGCATCGTACTCAGCAATAAAAGCTGAGAGAAAGGAGGAGGATGGGAAGACATTAACATTATGGCATTTGTCTTCCCAAGTAACTGCTACGTGTGCTGACACTCTGCTTCCCAGGCACAGGCTGAACTTCTGCCTGCCAATGGGAGGTAGTGCATGAATTCCTCTTTTTTTCCCATCTTATTTTCTCCTCCTGTCCCGTTGGGAGGGACTGAGAGAGTCACTGCGTGGAGGTCTGGCAGGCAGCTCAGGTCAACCCACCACGCAAGGCTAGCTGGTTATTTTCAGTGCATATATTTCAGTGCAGATAGTGTTAGGTCTAGGTATTTGATGCCTGTTATATCCAAGTATAAATACACCTGGATAATACTGCACAGTGCAGAGGCACCCAAGTAAAATCGGGTGCGAGAAATGGTGTGTAAGTTTCTGTCGTGTGCTTTCCCTGTTGACCTGGTTGGGATAAATGAACTCTGACGCTTGTGGCATGCAGCTTGGAGGGGTGTTCACAGTGCTGGCAGTGCAGACCTCGCCAGCAAGGTCCAGAGAATGGAGCTGGGCCTGGCTGGTAGAGTGCCCTTCCTCCGTCCCTTGCAGAGCCATTCCCTGCCATCAGGGCATGAAATGCATGGACTGTACAGTCCAAGCTGGATTGAGTAGAGAGCTTTCAGCTCTTCCTGACAGCTCTCCTGGCTTTTTTTTCATGTGTCCTGACCCCCATCTGCCAATTCACTTAGCAAACTTGAAGGCATGGGCCTGTTCAGAGCTTGCATGGGGCATGTTGTGACTCTGTGCTGTGTCACACTCAGTCTCTCTGTAAGGAGAGGACCTGCTTTCCTGAGCTGTCAGCCTGGAGTCTTTCCCGAAATTCGCTTTCAGCTGGAAGCCCACACCGCCTCCCTTTTGCCCGCTAGCGTAACCAGTGCAGGGAGGCCAGTGTGCTCCTGCCAGGAGGGAGCAGTGAGTCCCAGCTCACAGATGCAAAGTCCAGGGGACTTTTTTCCCCAAGATGCAGTCGCTCATGACCACAGGCAGGCTGTCTTGACGCTGGGAGGCTATGCCTCCTAAGGAATAAGAGATTTTCCATTGTGTGTACATACGTATACATATATATGTGTGTGTGTATTTTTTGTATATCTGTATATATATGTCCCACATGCTTGCAAACAGCAGAAAAAGCTCTATCCTCCCCTCTCTTGCCAGACTGCAAGTGAGACAAGCTTCCTGGTGTGGTTCTGGCTGAACAGTCAGTAAGTGTCTGGGTGATGGATTCATTGCTGTTTAATCTACCCTCACCCGCCACGGGCAGTGGTACGAGAAGCAGAAGCAGAGATGCCTTGAGAAATGAAAGAGCCGATGCCACGGGAAGGGCAGACGGAAGCAGCCGTGGGAGGGAAGTTGCCCAGTGCCGACCAGTATGTGGGGACTTGTCTCCCAGTGGCGTGTGGCCGGGGGTGAGCAGCGCAACTGGGGGGTGTCAGAGGACTGGGGTGCATGGAGGCCCCGTGTGCTGCCAAGGCCTGCTGCTGGTGTGGGCGAGAGCACGGTTGTCCCCATCCCCTCAGCTCTGACTGTGGTGAAGGGCTGCGGTTAAGTTTAATTAATGGGAAGGAGGCCGTAAGCTGTCCCCAGCCAAGCGGGCCTGGTCAGAGCTGTTTCAGGCAAGGGAAGGCCCAGCCACAGCGCTGACCGCAGGCCCTCTCGCAGGCCGGGATTCGCCGCCTCACGCGCTGGGACTGCAGCGGCATCATCCCTGAGGAGCATCCTGGTGTTCCACCCCAGCATGTCCCTGCCGGGCCAGCCCCAGGGACGCCGCTGGAGACCTCTCTGGCCCCCCGCTCCATCTGCTGGACCACTGGTGGGAGGGCCGGCCCTGAGGTTTGGCCATGTCTCGGGCGCAGATTCATCCGGGCCTATGAGGGGGCTGGGAGCTGCAGCTGGGGCTGGAAGGAGTGCTGAGAAGCCTTCCCACACCCTGCCAGTGCTGCGTAGGGTGGCATCAGCCCGAGATTTTTGGTGGAAGAGCCGCCAGATCCAGCCATCCTCCAGGACAGTCACATCCCTGTCGGATGACAGCAGCTTTCCCTGACTCCCAGCTTGAGTGGTGAAAAGCTCCCTCTCTTGCCTGCGGCTCCAGAGGCATCCAGTGCTCTGCTGACGCTCTGCTCCTGCAGGGGGAAAGCACCAGGAGTGTCCGCAGATGGAGTCAGGTACAAACATGCCAGACATGCAGATCTTCTACTGGAATATCAAGTGGTAGCCATGAGCCGAGCTCCTTGGTCCTTTCATGGGAGCTAAGCCCTCTTCGACGTCATCCCCTCTTCCTCCTGCAGCACCGTATAACTACTAGACACAGATGAGGGGACTCCACGCTCCTTTCTGCCTTGCTCTGATAGCAATCTTATAAATAACATTTCCTGAGGGATTTGTTTGGTTTGTTGGGCTTTTTTTTTTAATTCCTTTGTAAGAAAGAGATGATAAAGCTGAATTGATTGACATTTTGATCTGGACCAGCCGTCCCAAAGCATACTCCTTTTATATCACACCATAGGCAATTGATGCATAGGACAGACATCCTACTTTTTTGAAACAAGTGTGTGCGGTCAGTCTTGTAGGATCAGTTAAAATAAAGGGCAGGGCTGATTTTCATTTGGTTGTCTTCTGACCAAGTTATGTGGCTTCTTTGTCATTGTCCCCACCCCCTTCTAAACTGCACTAAAAACAGTAAAGAAGAGAAAGAAATTCTTGACTTTATTTGGCTGGAGAATATCCTTGTGAGGGAGGGAAGCTTTAAATGTTTCTTGTGATGGATTGCTATGGAGGGAGTTGGTACAATGCCATCTTTGCTTAGGCCATCAGAGTATTGGTGAGATTTTTTTTGGCTATCCTGCTGCTGTATTTACAAAGCTGTGTAATTCCTCCAGCTTTAGGAAATCCACTGCTGAGATTGTGAGATAGCGTGGCTCCCATTGCTCAACTGACGCACAAGCAAAGCTTTCAGTATCAAGTTTAAAGGTGATTTAGCTTCTCACTTGTAAAGGCAACAACAGCTGCATAAACCAAGAAGTCACTTGTTTGTTGGTGGCTGTGGAGTGGTGAGGAGGGAAGAGGGAATTTCTGCTTGCAGGAGTGTGGGTATTCCTGTGACGGGGATGATTTTAAAAAAGCAGCTACTGGCTAGCTTTAACCTCAGTCCTGTGAAATCAAAGGAGCCCAATTATGAGGCCCATGCAAATTAAGACTAACAATGTCAAAAATACTACCCTTAAAGCTCATGTGTTTTTTCATTTGTTTGTTTAGAGACTGCCCTCAGCCTAGAATAGTATTGCTGAGGGGTGGAGGGAAGGTAAATATCTCTTCCACATGCGTCCTTGCCTGCAGGGCAAGATACACATTTTTGTCTATGTGTAGAGACAGGAGGATTTCTGGTTGTTTTTTTTTTTTCTATCTACCTAAATCTAAGGTCATGTCTCAGGGGTTAGCTAATTCAGTCAGTGTCGGGCACATGAACACGGTCTCTGAATAAGGCTCAGCAAAGAACTATTGCTTGTTCTTTCAGCACACCTGTAGAGCAAAGGTAGACCCAGGAGATGACTGTGGGACCTGTTGTACTGCCAGCACTGCCAACCAGAGCCTGGAGCAGCTCTGGGAGGGTGCTAAGAGGCGAGTGAGGAGATTAGTATTTGGTGGAGCTCTTCCAGCTGGGGAGAACATAGAGAATGGAGCTGGTTCGATCCTGACAATGGCTTGTTGACTGCAGTCAACATGCGAAAACCATCAAGGTTTTTGGAAATGGTCAACACCTATATCACTCGCAGTAGAAGCAAGATGCTGGGTTGCAGCCAGGCAAGCCAGAATCAGATGGCTGGAATTAGATGAGTGCATGCAGTTAGTTTACTTTGTGCTGCAGCCCTCGCATTGACAAGCAGTTCAGTACAGATAGAAAACACACACAGAAAGGGCAATCCCTTCCCACGCCAGGCTGAGCAGTGCCATGAGCTGTGGGTTTTCCATGTTCTTTTCAAGTCATAGCTCACATGCGTGTGCAGGAAATAAATGTTTTACCTGAGTGAGAAATGACTCAAAAATTAGTATTTCAGCAGCTTAACCTCCCTGGATTTAGTGTGGGCATTTAAGCAGTTTTCCATCTGTCTAAGGCTGGTAAAGTTAATTGGGCAGAGGCAGGCAAATCCAGTTCATAATTGAGAGCAATAGGGGCAGTGCTGGGAGAAGCACGGGGCTATTGGGCTGTTCCAAAACAGTTACTTATGTCCAATCACAAACCCTTGTGAGAAAAGCTTCTGACAAAGTCTTACAATTTTTCTTCATCCTCCAGGGAGACTACCCTTTCCTCTTCCCATTCAGACAATGGGCTGCCAAGTGGCGTGTTCAGCAGCCCAGGCTCCACTTTCATTCTGGATGAGCGAGTACAGCTAACCATGGGCCTGCAGACCCAGGAAAGACATTTGATCTTGTTCAGTGATGTGCTGGTCATCGCCAAGTCCAAGTAAGAGGAATTCACACTCACTCTTTCTCCCCAGTATGTGCTGCTGAAGCTAGGCTCTGAGCTGTTTGTGGAGCAGGCATCAAAGCAACTTCTTTACAAATGTGGATCTAAAAAGTGGCATCTTCCCCTTCCACCTCCAGAAATTCTTCTTGGTATTAATGTTTCACTCCATTTTCCTGCAGGAAAAGGTTGTCTGATTAGTTTTGCCCTTCCCCTTATGTGGCTTCTTGAAGAAATAGCATGAGGGCAAGATGCAGTAAGGACAGAAAACTGACTCCTGGTCTGGCTACTTCTGCCACCCATAAACTAAGAGCTTAGGTGACTTCAGTTATTAGCATAGAGAGTAAATTAGCCTAAATCACTATTTACCTGCATGTGGCTCTAGTGAATCACATTGCCCTAAGCCGCAGCTGTCCCACTGCAGCCACCAACCCCAAAATCCACTTGCAAAACTTTCTTGTAGTGCCTCCACATGCCCAGACATTTAGTTCAGGGCGGGGGGTTTGTTCCTGTCACTGCATCTGCATGCCTGGAAGGTGGCATGACCAGACTCTGGAGGTCTAGATGTTAGCATCTGGCCTAAGAATTCCATAATTTGAATTGCAGATCCTCCTCCAGCCTGAAGCTCAAAAAGCAGGTGCATCTGAGTGAAGTGTGGACCGGCACCTGTCTCAGCGAAGTGACAGAGAAAAAGTTGGGTCCCGAGAATTCGTTTGTCATCGGCTGGCCTACCACCAACTATGTTGTCACCTTCAGGTATCTCATCAGACACCCAACCTCTCTCCATCAGACACCCAACCTCTCTCTGCAGCCTGGCAGCTAGCTGTCCAAGTCTCCCATGTGTCAAGCAAAACAATAACTGAGGCTATAGGGCCCCGCTGAACTCTACTACAACCCTTCTCCCTGTTGAGTAGAGGACTTTGACTCACATTAGGCAGTTTGGTAAAAACTTAGATGTTGGGAGAGAGTCATCTTAGAAAGATACCTGCAGGTTGGTCTCTGAGAGCCTTTTAGAGGACCAACCCTTGCAAGTGTTGTTATAGCAAGGGCTAATCCTGCCGCAGAGCATCCTGAAACATCACAACCAAATCTGCCATAGCAAACTAGCTTGTGCCATCATATAACCTACCAGCACGCTGTTTCAGCACCTGCCGGCAACCATTTCTGTAGGAGATTAGCCCTACTTTGAGCATTTTTCATTACGAAGGACAGGTTAATTATGTCAATGAAAAATGCCAGATGACCTTGTGCCAGGATTAAATCCTTTACTCACCCCTAGTGTGGCATGGGCAGCTCGTGGGCAAACCTTCCTCCTGCAGTTGTCTGCCAGGGTGTCCCAAGCCCAGAGCAACAGACTGTAAAAATGGAAAGGTTCTTCAAGACGGGTCTGCACAAGCAGCACAGTCCAGAGCTTGCTTAGCCCTTGCTAAGCCCAGAAATAGAAATGCAGGGGAGCGTAGAGCAGCCTAGAGAGTAGCCCATTCGTGTCCAAATGCCATCTCAAAGGCTGTCCTAATGTTGTGCCTGAGCTAATATGGCTCACCAAAAAGCAGGTGAGCTTTTTATTACCTGGAGCTCAGTGTAGCCTGGCTAAACTGAATCTAGAGCTAGTATATCCACAGGGAGCTCAGGTCACTGCTGGCTCAGGCATCTCTACTTCATACTCTCTTTCGCAAAGCAGAGAGATCAGCAGTCTTCAAGGGTCACTCTGTCCTCAGGGGTTCTGCTGGCACAGCTAGGAAGGGCTGATCCGGCCTGATGCTTTTCCTTCTGTGGGGCAGCTGCCTTGGTGGAAAAAGAAATGGGAACCGTACCATGGTTTCGTACATGCTGTCTCATCATTTCCAAGGGTCAGCATGGTCTCTCCCGGGTGACACATTCCTGATTAGGAATCATGCTTTGACATGCAAGCTGCCGTTTGTGTCTTAGTCCAATCTCAACAGCAGTTCCATTTCCTTCACGTCACTGAGGCCTGGGTGACCTGTGTTGGCAGCAGGAGCTTCTAGGAATGGCAGACACTGGGAAGGAAATAATAGGAGAAAGAAAATAGCCATTAAAGGTCACTGCAAAAATAATAAGAGCCCACAAGATGAGTTAACTCCAACATCACAGAAAAATATTTGTCCGTTATCGGAACACTTGCCAGCCTGGGCAGGAAATGTAGTCCAGTTTGTTGCTGCGATTTTTTTTTGTTATTATTATTTCTGTTATTTGTTAAAATAGGACAGAAGCAGGAAAGGACTGTGCTTTTGTTCCAGGGCTTAGCAGGAAGGAACTTTGACTTACAGCTATATATAAATGAAACTGGGTAGAGTTTCCAAAGGCCGTTACCCACTCAGCACTTGTTTGATGATCTGCCTCCCTTTTTATCTTCAGCTCAGCTGATGTGAAGGAACGATGGCTGTCAGCATTACTGTGGTAAGTGAACCTCCCTTCATCCTCCTCCTGGGTGGTTCCTCTACAGTCCTCAGAGAAATTTGCCGTGCTAGGTGTCAGATTGTTCTCTGATTTTCAGCACATTAAGTGTCTAGCTACTGTTTGAAAAATCCACCTTTGAAACTTGAATGTAGAAGCCTCTGGGTGAAAGCAAAACTGGTGTTAACAGTCCAGAAAAGATTAAATCCACTAGAAGATAACATTATTGGCGCACCTTTTTCCCTTTGGAGCTGGAGGATGACTTTGCTAATAACTATGGAAATGCCACAAGTGTTACTGATTCTTCAGATGTTCTTTGACTTGAACCAAAGTTTGTATTTTGTGGCATCTAGAGGCTACAGTTGTTTCTTTTTCATGCTATGTTTTTATATGTTGTTTCCACTAACATCCAGGCAGAAGCGTTTATATAGGTACAGAGAGGGGAAGAAGTCTCTTGATTTGCGGAGAACAGTAATGATCCTACGGATGCGGGAAGGTGTTGTGCTAGACACATCTGTCTGCACTAAAGTACTGCCATGTGGCTTTTGCTAGTCTGGGGCCTCGAGAGAGATAAAGAAGCCAGTAAGAGCACGTGACCACACTACGAACATTGTGTGTTATTGTTACTGTTGTAATTAATCTGTATTTGTTATAGTGCCAAGGAGCAGGTCCCTTGGACCTCTTGGATCCAAATCTTAGGGTCCTTCTCAAGTTTGCTTGGGAAACTATATTCCCTCCTCTTTTCTTTGACTTTCAGGCATATCAATGAGGTAAAACAGAATGAATATCTGAAGAATCTAACCCTTCAGATCTTTGTGCTGGATGCTGACAACTGTTCCTCTGTAAGTAAAGCTAAGAACCTGCTCATCAGACCAATGCTACATGGAGGTCTGTGGAGTAGGAGTGGGAAGGCAGGGCTGTGGTGCCACGGCTGCTATCCCTTTTTAAAATTCAAGTCCCACCTGAAAAGATTTTAGAGGGTGTGCATCTGGGCAGCTGCATCCTTCCCACTGGAAGCCCACTCAGAGGGTTTTGGTTTGGGAAATCAGGAGGTAGCCAGACCTTTACCAAAGAGCAGTTAATTCTCAAGATTATTCTTGGCCTCTGGCTTCTTTTCTTTCTTCCTTCTGCTTCGGTTCATAATTGGTGATGATTTGTGGTTGAGTGCCCAGTCATTCCTATTTTCAGTGCAATAAGTTGAGCATATTGATCATGAAAGAGTCACTGGTGTGTTCTCCTGAATTAATTTACTGGAATGTGTCCCAGTCTCTTCATATTAATAGCATAGATTTCTAGGCTTCATGCCAAGCTTGTTGGGTCACATCTACCTCCTAGGGACTCTTCCCCCAGACACTCATGGTTTATTAGTGTCGTGCCATGTTCACCCTTTGGACTGACAGTGGCACTACCATCAGTCAAATACAGCATCTGAACACATCCCACTTCCTGTGATTTCTACTGGACAAAATCTTTGGATGGTATAATAAATCCATGATAGAAGAAGTAGCAGAGAACAGTTTTCACAATGTATAGCCATCATCCTTAACAATGATTCCAGTGCATTTCAAATGAGTACAACTTTTCTAACCATGAACATTTCGTAAAAAGACAGTCAATAGGCAGATGAGTGACAGTTTCCCCAGATTTTCAAGCTACATGAAGCGGCAACCAAACTTCATGCCTTCTTATTAGCTCCCTATGTTTCCTGTTTTCCTTTCTAGACTACTGCAGTCAATGTGTCCAATGTGGAAACTGCAGAGAGTGTGATGAAGAAGACCCTTCTACAGCTCGGACTTCCTGTAAGTGGCAGTTGCATGGTCTGCCAGATGTTAGCTAAGGAAGCTGGCAATATCTGGTTAACAGGACAGTGCAGGTGTGGAGAAGTCCGGATTTGCTGTAGCTAACCAGTAAGGCATTAATACTCTCTGGACTACAAGATGATGGAACAATCTATTTGTGTGGGTGCCAAGTATGAGAAACACAGACATGCTTATGTGCCTACATTAAATTCAAACCTTGTATAATAAAGTCCCTCAGATTTTGGAGGACTTCAATGCTTGCAATCCAGCATTAAGATTGAGCCAAGCTTGTCAAAGGACTATTAATATAGTATTTCATGATACTGAACAGATCAGCGATGTTATCAGATCAGCCTGGCCCATTGTGGTGGTCCAGCCTTTCCCATTACAGTGTTTAAAATGTAGCTTTGACAGTGATCCAGTAGTTTAATAACAAGGAAGGTTGTGGAACATACTGCTAAAATAGGCTGGGAAACCATCATGTGGGTTTACTTCCTGTTGGCTCTCAAGTCTTTTCTTCTCCTGAACCTTTCCCTTTCCACTCCACATCAGACTGATCCAGAGCACCATCCCTGCTGGCCATGCAGCTGTCCCGGAGATAGCCGTGCATGTCTGGCTCCTTGACCTGTTTAGCTGTTTGTTGCTGTCTGTTGCTTTCTGAGTAGAGTGCAACCATGTGGACCCTCACCCTGGCCCTCTTCACCTAATATTTTTCTCTTCTCTGTTCCTCAACTGCCAGGGCAGGACAAGTGAACATCACCTCTGGGTGATCTCAGGAAAAGATGACCCTGCTTACCCTCTCATTGGTAAGAGTTTTCCCCTTTTCCCTCAATTCTAGCACCACAGGAACAAGTGATAAATGATACTGATGTGTGTGGCAGAGAAACATCTCAAACACTGCACTCTTCACTTGAAAAAGCAATGGTAAGGGGACTGTTGCTGATGTGAGATGTGACATCAAGCTGATGTGAGATGTCACTTGGCTTTTATGGTCTCAGGATCCACATTTAAGCAATGCATGGTGAAATCTTGGAAGATCTTCACACTTACCTCCCTTTTCCAAGCAAAAACGTGCATCTCTGGATGGGAGCCTATGACACTTTTCAGCAGATGCTCCAAATAAGCAGGAGACTTTTAGGCTGGTCTAAGAAGTTCTTTCAATGCAGCAGATGTGATGCAGTTTGTTGCATACCACTCCTTAACATTGTTGTCCTCTGAATTGTCACCTTAATCCAGTACCGATCTGATCTCACAAGCACACGTGGGCCACTTGAGGCACCCTTTGCAGGCTGTTTATTTGAAAACATTCCTTTTTAACAATTTGTGTTTAGGTTTTAGAAATTCCTGAGGCTTGAGAGAAAGTAGGTGTGTGTGCAGAGACATTTGAGGACAGTCACAACGGAGGAGTGCTGGAGATCTTTAGGAGGTGATTTCAGAAACACCAGAAGCATTTTAAAATAAACCACTGAATTTTGTCTGTTAAGTGCTCAGGATTCATCTTGGAGATCACCAAAGCTGGAATTTTCCAATAATAATAACAATAACAATAATAATAAGGGGGTTTTGTGTATTGTTGGCAAAAACAAGACAGCAAAATGTAAGATTAAATGTACAATCTGCCAGAGAGGAAGCAAGGAAATACACTGATTTACGCAGTTTTGGGGTTTTTTTACCAGCTTTGGTTTAGACGTATTTAAACTGCAGCTTGCTTCTTTGACAGATGTATCAGTGGTGCAGCCATTGCTCAGACTGTTTTGCCCTGTAGCATACTGCTTAGTTAGGCCGAATGAGTAAGCTCTGCATTAACTCTGCATTGTGTTTTCAGTGGATAACGCAATAAATACAACTCCAGGCTCTCCAAGGAAGCTCATGCATGTTGGTTTATTAAAGACATCTTGCTCCTAAGACCATGTCGTTGTAGTAAGACTATTATTCTGGAGCTCTTTAGACTGCACATGTTTATTTGTAGGTGTTTATTGGTGTTTTCCAAGTCATCGTGGCACATGCTTGCTTTTTGTATTCATCCAGTGCATACTAGACTGTCATAGTAAGATAACTCCTACACAGAGCAGTGCTTACAGTATTTTGTTAGTGCAGTGGGGCCCATAAGCCCATTAATAAGGGCTTAAACCCAGTTAATAGTGCTTTGTTGCATAATGTTCTGGAGAGCTGCTGATGAAGAGTGGCTGGCCAGGTTTAACTGGATGAACTTATTTGTAAAGCAGTGATCACATACATGCAAAGATGTGCCTTGGCCTCTTTAGACCACAGATGGAGGTTTTGAGCAACATTGCTTAGAGGCCCAGCTGCAGTCGGAGCCGTTGGATGTGACTGCTTCCTCCTGCCCAGATTTGGAGCTGTTTTCACATAGCTCTGCATCTTTGCTTGCTCTTTACACAACTCTTCGCTCAACAGGGCACGAGCATCCTTTCAGCATCGCATTGAACTGTCTCCGGGACTCTGCTGACCAGCAACAAGGAACCAACAATAACACCCTCCTGGCTGATGGGACAGAGTCTTCCTTCCTTGATCAGCTCCCAAAGGAAAAACAGTGTCAGTTTGTCCTGAAACCCAAGCTCCAAGCTCCTGTGCAGCTGAGGAGAGGTAGGGGCTCCAGGAGTGCATTACAACAGGCAGAGACTTTGCTGCTTTCCATGGCAGTGCCAAACTCTTCCTGGCATCGTATGCGTATCCCAGAGTCACTCTCATACTTGAGTGTATGCAAAGAGGAAGAGATGGCAGAGGGGCTAAATTTGCAAATGTTCAGAATTAACTTTCAGTCCTTGATTAGCTTTCAGTTGCAAGCCATGCTTACATTTCACAGACACCACGGTTCCCTGAAGAACAGTGACTGAATAAGAGTTTTGCTGATAGTGGAGAGATGAACAAGTGATTTCACTGCTGTATGTTATCTGACTGTCCCCATTGAGAGTGTGGTTATTAAACACGCAATGGCAGAAAGTCCTTGCTTTACTGGGAACTCTGCCTCCACTGTAGATCATTCACTGGGCAGTAGGAAGGACAGACAGGTGTGTAATGAAGGTCTGTGGTTTCTTTCAGAGTCACTGCAGAAACACACCAAGAGGAAGAAGTCCTTGATTGATTGGGCCCTGCGACGCAGCACCAGCACCCCGACAGGCAGCCCTCCTTCGCAGTCACCTACCACCCCACGGAAGCTCTTTGGCCTGTCTCTGTCCTCTGTCTGTCCTGACGGGATCCTTCCCAAGCCAATCATGGTAAGGAGCAGCCTGGACTGTTCATCCTGACAGAAACTTGATGTGTTTAGCCCAGAATTTAAAGCCACTTGTGGTATTTATGAGGATTGCATGGGGAAGAAGACTGTCATTTGCTTGTGATTCAGATCTAGCTCAGTAACAAGGGTGAGAGCATCCCTCTCCTGTGTAATCCGTAGCACTTCATGCAGACATGTCCATCCTTATTTCAATGGGTGTCTCCAACTGGGTCATCACAGGCTGACAAGGGGCAATGTCAGTGGACTACCCCATGCTACATAGTCTAGACCTCATTCACTAGAAGAGTCCACCAGGCTTACACTTGCCACAGGATACGTGTACCCACATGAACTGTACCTGCAGCTTAGCTGACAGGCTCTTGTCCCTGGTTAAATCATGATGCATCTCTTGTATGCCCGTCCTCTTCCCAGTGCTGACTAGGTCTTACGCTAATCATGCTCTAATATTTGAGGTATAAAATACGCAAACAACAGGGTAAAGTGTTAGGCTCTTAAGTACAACTGGACTTTCTCTTAGGATATGCTGCTCCTTCTGTACCACGAAGGTCCCTCTACTAGGGGCATTTTCAGACGTTCTGCCAATGCCAAGACTTGCAAGGAGTTGAAAGAGAAGCTGAACTCTGGAGATGATGTCCAGGTGGATGGAGAGTCAGTCTTTGTGGCTGCAGCTGTCATCACGGTATGTTTGACCAAGTAACTCAGCTGTCTGGGCTAATGGTACCTTCCTTCTTTAGGGAAGCAACATGAGTCTTTATGGGTAGGGAAGATGGGGGGGGGGGGGGGGGTTGGAACAGAAAGAATTTTAAAGAAACGC